>CM066983.1:6840000-7440000 GCA_033977485.1 Hydrangea macrophylla | reverse complement strand
TATATCCCTGACATGTGGTGAACTGTGCATATGTTCTTAAAAGCGGGGGATGGACTAACGTGGTATCCATGACATGCGGTGAACTGTGCATATGTTCTTAAAAGTAGTGGATGAGCAATGGTGTGTTATAGAGTTGAACTACTGTCGAGTCTGTTCCCCTATCTAGACGTGTTATCGGTCTTAAAATGAGTAAGACATTAGTAATCGGATAATCGGTTTGATGTAAAGAAGTTACCCTCACAGAACTCTAACTTGTTTGCGGCTTATAACTTGTAATAACTTCAATAGTTGATACCCTGTTAGTATCTAACTCACTCAGCTTTCATTAAGCTGACGGCGTTTATGCCGCTGGACATTTCTACGTTCCAGCGCACCCTGGTTATGACTATACAGGTGAAGGGCCTGCAGGAGAGGACTACTATGCCGGTGGCGGAGTCCCTGTGGAGGATTTCCCCGACGGAGGTCAGACCGAAGAAGACTACTACGCCGAGGACTACCTTTATGCCAACTGAAGACTAGACTATAATTGTAGCTAATTGTCTTTACCGTTTTAGAATCTTTTTGTAGTCAGGCATATGTTGCCTTGGCATTTGTACTTCCGCTGCCTTATATTTGATTCGAGACTCTGATATGTAATAGTTAATAACTTCTGTTGACTTTGTGATACGTTGTGATCAGAACCTAGACTTCATTGTTGTTATACTATTACTTCTTGTTGCTTAGTACTGCGTGGTGTGGACAATCATGTGACTTCACCCGTCGCTGCCTTTGGACCCAAAAAGGAAATTTATTTTTCTCTATTTTTGCCATTCCGGGGCGTGACAATAAAGGCGAGGCAAACAAATTGGCTGCTCCGTCCCCACCGCATAAAGAACTTGCGTATACCATGCTGCTATTTTCTCTTGATAGGATGTGACCAGAATGCAATTACTGAGTTCAAGGTGGAGCATATGATAATCGTCTGTGAGGTAGTGGTCCTCAATCAGTGATATGCTATTCCACTGTGGAATGGCACCGCCTGTGATCTCCCAGTTAATAGTGGTCGACGAGGTCTCTAGTGCGTCTGGTCGATGGTGGCATACATAATCAGGTACCTCAGGTACCCCCAGAGCAGCAGCGATTGTGGCTAGACTGAATACGATCTCCTGGCCATGGAAAAATGATCTATACGTGAATGGGGCAGCCGGATCGCGAATCATAGTCGCATAAGCCTCTCGGATCCAAGATAGATTTACTCTCTTGGACTGGGAGAGCAAATTAAACCAGTACGGCATTGCCCGAATCCGGGCTAAGTACCAGGGATCCGAGAGGCACGCTATTTCTAGAGGTCGCTCGATCATCACCTTTCGAGACTAGAAGTATCGGGTGAACCACTATCGATTGGGAGTGTTGCAGAAGCCGTGGAGTGGGATCGGGTTGGGTATGGCGAGGTCGAAGGGCTTCTCCTTGTGATATCCTGTAATAGGATTCATCGTGAAGTCCCTAAATTAGAGAAATAAAAGAAAAGACTAATTAAAAGAGGAAACTGAAAAGAAAGGAAGAAATATGTCACTACTTCAGTTTGATCAATTGGACTTTTCTCGATCGATTGAACAAGAGCTAGACTCGAGCGCTCGAGCCCATCTTGATCGATCGAGAATAGAAGAAAATGCAGGGATAGAAAAATTAAGCAAAAAAGAAAGGAACACAAGAAATAAAGGACCAAGACGTTGTTTAATTGGTCGTAGGACCAATGGGGGTACCCCCTCTCAATTTTAACAGAAAATGAAATAGTGAGGGCCATGAGGAACTTACCCTGGTAAGCACGTAGTGTAAAAGGAGAGGAAGATGATGATGATTATTTGGGGGTACCAGGGTCTCCAAGTAATGGGTGCGAGTGGGGGAGACCCAAAATTGCCGGAGCTCTTCTCTCTGCGTTTGCAATCGCTTAAGAGTAAAGGAGAGGAAGAGACTGAAGAAGTGTATGCTGGACACCTCGTTTTAATTCAAGTTTCGATCGATCGAGAATGTTTGATCGATCGAGAATTCAATCGATTGAGACTTTGTCAAGTCCTTGAGAGTTCTAGATCGTCGATTGATCGAGAATGGTTTGATCGATCGAACATAGGATTTCAATGACTCTTAGAATTAGTGTACCTAAGTACCCCTAACTAACAAAAACTGTTCTGGACATATAGAAATAACATAGAGCAGTATAATACAGAGCATGTAAGCCAGAAACAATCATCAAAGTAATATAAAATTGCAAATTTTATAAATATAAGTTTTAATAGCATCCTTTTGCAAAATTATTTCCCCCACTTTGGTACTTAAGCCTTCTAACAATGAGAAGCTAAAATTAAAACTAGGAAAATAAACTGTCTTTGTCTAGGATTACACTTCAATTGCTAAAAGATGGACAAATGAAAAACTACAATTAAAGTGAACCACTGTTCTTCGAGCATGAAAAATTCTTCTTCCACAATTTGGTCATACTTCACCAAATCTTTGAAACAGGGGTCCAAACTCGACGATTCACGATTCTAGAAGGATCTAAAAGCAATAAGAATATCATCGAATACATCTGAAACCTCCATAGGATTGAAGGTGCAAGCAAGAGGTGATCCTGGTGAGCCTGACGACATCATAGATACAGGAGTGGAACTCCTCAGCTGTTCTTTCTCTTGCGGTGGAGTACCAGGGGACCCTATGGGAGGTCCATGAAACAGTAAGTGCGCAACGAACACTGGTAGAACATTGTGATTCATAGTGATAATCCTGGACAAGGAAAAACAAAAGGAATCAAAAGGAAAATAAGACTGGGAAAACAAAAAACAGAAACAAATGAAACAAAAGAGTTAAAAAGAAGTACAACAAAGGAGAATATGACATTGTCCAAACCTCACTATTGGCATGGATGCCCAACGTGCACTAGCTGGTAAAGGACATTGAAGCCTGAACGACAAGTAGCTCAGGTGCACATAGAGGTATGGGACCAGCTCGAGAATGAGAAAGTTGTCGATAAATGTGAAAATAACGTTGTGGTGTTCAGGCACAACATCTTGTTAAGTCGTCCTTTTCCCATGGTTCCCACATTGAGTCATTCGCCCACTACTCTAGGAGTGCATCGTCAACCTCACCAACAAAGTAACCCTCCACTTCTCCTTCTTCTTCTTCTTCAGGGAGCTCCATATTTTCAAAAGGATTAATGTCAAGGAGAGCAGGTGGGTATGGGATGTATCCATGAGAGATGTCGATGAAAACATTTTCATCCAGCCCTTCATATGGTGAGAGGCAGAATGCGACCTCTTCAGCTGTCCATGGGGGGTTTGATATTCAGAATTAGCCTAAGATCCTATTGATTGGACATCATCATATTTCATTTTGGAACCTGCAGTTGAGTAATACGAGGAATAGTGGATTAAGAATAATGGCACATTCAAGAAAAAGAAATGACGCAAAAATAGCAGAAAAGAAACAAAAATGCAAGAAATGAAAAGTTTACAACAATAGGTTGAGACTCTTTTAGGTATTCTACGTGGAAGAATAGTTGGGCTCATCCAGTTGGATGTGCTCAGCTTCTGTTTGGAAGTTTTCCAAGAATGACTTCAACCTTTGGCCATTGACCTTGAAACTTTTATCGTTCTTGGGATTGATGAGCTCAACGGCTCCATGTGGAAAGACAAATTTCACAATAAATGGACCTGTCCACCGGGATCGGAGCTTTCCTGTAAAAAGGTGAAAGCGAGAGTCATATAGCAAGACTTTCTGCCCTGGCTTGAAATTTTTCTAAAAATCGTTTGATCATGACGAGCCTTCAACCTTTCCTTGTGCACTTCACAGAGTCATATGCATCTCTACAGATTTCTTCTAGCTCTGCGAGTTGGAGTTTTCTTAGCTGACCTCCTTCTTTAATATCGAAGTTTAATGAGTGTGTCACCCAATATGATTTATTCTCAATTTTGACAGGGAGGTGGCAAAAGCCTTACCGTACACTAACCTATACGAGGGCAATCCCAGCTTTGTTTTGTACGCAGTACAGTATGCCCATAGAGCATCAGTCAGTTTGTATGCCTAGTCTTTCCTATTGGAGCTAACCGTCTTTTCGAGAATATGCTTTATTTCTCGGTTAGCCAACTCTGCCTGCCCGTTAGTTTGTGGGTGGTAGGCTAGAGCGATCTTATAATTGACCCCATATCTCTTGAGGAGTGACTCCAAAGGCCTATTGTAAAAGTGCTTGCCTTGGTTACTTATTAACGCCCTCGTGGTTTCGAAATGCGACAGAATATGTTCCTTTAGAAAGGACATTACTGTTTTGTGGTCTTTGTGTCTCGTCGGTATTGCTTCTACCCATTTTGAGACATACTTCACAGCTAGGAGTATGTATTTGTAGTTGTTCGATTTTGGAAATGGGCCTATGAAATCTATGCCCCAACAATCGAATATTTCTATTATGATTATAGGAGTCAAGGGCATAGAATTCCTTTTTGAAATTATACCAAGCATTTGACAGCGTTGACACAATTTACAAAAGGAATAGGCATCTTTGAATATGGTGGGCCAGTAAAAACCGTTGTGTAAGACTTTTGTGCGATCTTTTGTGAAGCAAAGTAGTCACTGCAAGCTTCTGAATGGCATAATGCTAGGATTACGGTTATATCTTTATTCAAAACATAACGTCTGATGACCTGATCAGCGTAATATTTGAAAAGGTACGGGTCATCAAAGAAGAAGTGACGTGCAAATGAGAGGAATCGTTTCTTATCTTGATTTGACCAATGTCCGGGGGTTTCTCCTGTGACTAGGTAATTAATGATATCTGTGTACTAGGGTAAACTAGAGACATCCAGTAGCTGTTCGTCTGGGAATTCTTCTTTAATCGGTGTTAGTTCAGTTTTGTCAACAAACGTTAACCTAGATAGATGGTCTGCAACCACATTCTCTACTCCCTTTTTATCTTTTATGGTTAAGTCAAACTCTTGGAGTAGTAGTATCCATCTTATGAGTCTTTTTTTAGCATCCTTCTTGGGCGAGATACTTAAGTGCCGATTGATTTGTGAAACAGACAATTGTCGTGCCTATGAGGTATGACCGAAACTTATCTAAGGCAAAGACTATTGCTAACAACTCTTTTTCAGTTGTAGTGTAGTTCATTTGAGCATCGTTTAGAGTTTTGCTAGCATAATACATGACATAAGGCCTGTTATCCTTCCTCTATCCTAGGACTACGCCGATGGCGTAGTCACTAGCATCACATATTAATTCGAATGGGAGACTCCAATCGGGAGCTTGGATAATAGGTGCGATTGTGAGGAGTTTCTTTAGTGTATCAAAAGATGTTTGACAAGCATCTGACCACTCGAAAGGAACGTCTTTGACAAGCAATTGACAGAGTGGCCGAGAAATGGCACTAAAGTTTTGGATAAACCTCCTATAGAAACCCGCATGTCCCAAGAAAAAGTGTATATGTCTAACTGTGCAGGGGGTAGGAAAGGTTTGAGATTATATCTATTTTTTCCTTATCCACCTAGATACCTTTGTCAGAAATGATGTGGCCAAGGACTATCCCACTGGTTACCATAAAATGACACTTTTCCTAGTTTAGTACTAAGTGTTTATCCTCACATCGTGCTAGCATACGCTCAAGGTTTTCTAAGCAATTTTCAAAACTATGGCCAAACACAAAAAAATTGTCCGTAAAGACTTCGAGTATTTGTTCAACCATATCACTAAAATGCTTAACATGCACCACTGAAAAGTACCAGGTGCATTGCATAAACCGAAGGGCATGCGACGGTAAGCAAAAGTACCAAATGGACACGTTGTGGATATCGCATTTTTCTTACCCACAGCTTTTCGAAATCAAATTTCAAAAACAAATGAGTCGCCACTTAATTTTTAAAAGGAGAATTAAGAAACCATTTTAAAAGCAAACTGATCTTTTAGAAACCAGAGATTAACTAGGTCCGGGGATTATGGAATGAGAGAGGAAGGAGCCCGTCGGACTAAAACACCCTCTCTCATCCTATCTTGCGATAGGCCTCTACTCAACATCCTTTTAATCAAATTTATTAATCTAAGCATGCCCTCAACTAATACATATATACATATACATCACAAAAGCATGTCCAAAGGGTGTAAAATTGTAATTGACAAAATACCATTCAAAAGCCACATAATTCAGGTAACAAGCGATATGATATGCAATAGAGAACAAGTGAACTTACCCGGGATCCAGCAGCGATAGTAAATGTGCAATGCATGCGAACAAAAGAAAATCCTAAAAAAGAGTCTCTAATCACATATACACATAAGGTAAAACCTAATTCTAAGGTGTCGCGCATTAAGTCGAAAAATCAATAAAATCAAGAAATTAAGATAAACTAAAGAGGAGTCCTAGAAATCATACCTTAATAGCGCTATAAAACAAAGGGTTAGTCCACATGCTTCACATAATAATATGATATCAAACAATCAATCCTAATTCTCTAGCTTATACCTAGCAAGCAATGAAATCCAACTTTATCCAATTACTAGTTCTAATTATAAGCATTAATGTGCATAAATGAATGGATGTGAACAAGAATAAGACATGGATTTATTCACTAATTTGGGTCACTTAGCCTCTGGGTTTAAGCTAAGTTACCATTATTCAAAGTATGATTTGGATCCTAAGGCATTAAGAGACCATTTGAGTTAAAATAAATAAGATTAGACAAAAATAGTAGCAGTTTTTATGAATTACAGAGAGCAGACCAGATATTCAAAAATAGAGATAAAATACTTCCAACGGTTAGATCTGAATGATTTTTGGATATGTTATGCCTCTGTGAGTCTAGTTTCTAACCCAGAAAGAACATCAAGGTTTGAACGGTTAGATCTCCGGGAATGTAGAAAACCCTAGGCATCACTCAGCATTTTACAACTCTCTGTCCAGAGATCTTGTATGATTTTTTAAAAATAGCAAACAAGTCCGAATTGTTTCATTCTTTTTAGGGAACCTTCATAACACATTAAGGTTCTTATAAACAATTATTAGAGGTTATGAAAACTTGGTTAGATCTCTGATCTATCAATTTTAAAATCGGTTTGCTGTTCTGAAACTATTCTGAAATTATGGACAGATTGTGGTTGTCTCACAAAACCCATGATCAAACCTTTCTAAACATAAAACCACCTCAAAAAAAAAATTACAGTGGTAGAACGATGTGTTATTGACACTTTCCCGTTGGTTTCACTTGATTTCAACGGTTAGATTTCGAACTAAAAATCTTTGATCAAAAACAGTTCGTGAACTCACTGTTTTTATTTTGCTAGTTCAACTTTGTTGGTTAACCTCAACTATTGAAAACATGAAGTTGAGATTAAACCAAACTACTTTTCTTACCATTTGATGGTCCTTGAAGACTAAAAGTCACTTTATGCTTATGGATTTTGATGAAGTATGAAATGAACTTCTCAAAATTCCAAACAATGAACTCAAAACTTTATAGACCAAAGCTTGAATTCAAACTTATTACTCCTACCATTTGATGGTCATGGGAGACAAAGACATGACTAATACTCCTAAGTTTCAAGAAGAATAAGGGAATGACTTCATTAAATACCAAGTTTAGAGGATCCAAGTCATGGGCATGGACTTGGATCCAACTATATAAAACAAAGTGATGATCAAATTTTGACTCTCATGTAGAGTATGAGCTTTACATGAGGTTCAAAGGATCATACTCAAGAGATCAAGAGAGATATTGAAGATCTCCAAGACTCTCAAGAGAAGAACATATATAAGAAATTGAAGGGAGAATTAGAAATAGAAACTCCTAAGCTTGCTTGACAAACAAAAATAACAAGAGATTTTAGGATTGGAAGTCCAAAAAGAAAAAGAGTAAACAAACAATCTAAGGCATAGGGGATCACCTCCAAATTATCCTCAAAGTATTCTTTGAAGATCTTCCAAACTCTTCTTCTTAATTCTCTAAACTCTCTTCTCTTTTCTCTCCAAAATATGTTGATGTAGTAGTCCCTCTTGTATTATCTCTCCTTCTCTCTTATAGGCAAAATTACCAGGTATTTTTGGTGAATTTCGGAGCAAAAAAATAGGTGTAATTCTCTCATTTGGTGGTACAATGTGTACTTTCTGAAATTATGCAGACTGCTGCCCAACGCGGCAGTCCAGAAACTGTCGCGGCAGTCCGCGAATGCCGCCGCGGCAGTTGCTAACTGCCATCACGGCACTACGCGACTGCCGGGCGGCATTCATCAAATGCCGCGGCAATTAATGGATTGCCGCGTTTTTGCCAGTCTTACTTTATCAGTTTTTGTTCTTATTCGCATACGCATACGTATTGCTCTGCAGAATACAGACTTTAAAAGTGAACGGCAGTCAGAAATTTCTGGCGGCACTTGGTGAATGCCGGCCCGGCACTCTGTGACTGCCGTGCGGCACTCACTGAGTGCCGCGGCAGTCTGCCGTGTGCCGTTTTTAGCTAAGATTTCCCCTTTTAGATTTTTCTTTTTTCAAAGCAAATGATTCTTGAGGATATTTTCCGAAAATTGTGTTTTATACCTGAATTCTCCTAAATACCTGGTATTTTCTCTTTTTTGTGAAATTTTACCGCGTTTTAGAGAACTTTCTGAAGAGCTTGGAATACTTCGAATCTTCCGGTCCTTGTTATCATCGGATACGGAGGCGACACTCTCCTGAATTCGACGGTTGGTCAAAATTGGGGTGTCTACACACGTAAAAGTTGTTTTCTCCTGATCTTTAGGAGCAATTTCAATTTGGTTATACCCACTATATCCATCCAGAAAGCAATAGTACTTGTGACTAGCCACTCGTTCTAACATTTGATCCATGAATGGTAACAGAAAGTGGTCCTTCTGGGTCACAATGTTTAGTTTTCGGTAATCAATACACATCCTCCATCCGGTGGGGATGCGTGTCGCTACTAATTTGCCATCTTTATTTAGGATAACTGTTACGCCTGCTTTTTTCGACACCACTTGGGTTGGGCTAACCCAAGGACTGACTGTCACGCCCCAAAGTACCAAAAATAGGGAAAAATAAATTTCCTTTATGGGTTCGTAGACACGTGATTGGTTGTGAGTGTCACCTGATTGTCCAAACATGCTTCTAACAATAATGTAATGCGGGAAGATGACTAAGTTCAGCGGTAGCGTAAATTTAAAACTTCAAGTCTTACATGATTAGTATATTACAGACCAAAAGATATCCAAAAGATAGATATTATAAGTTCAACTAAGCTATTACATCATTAAACATATTAAAAACAGAACTATGATAAAAGAAAAACTCCAAGATCTTCAGCTGGCGAAACCGTAGCCTTTCTCGTAGTAATCTTCACCAGCATAGTCTTTAGTAGTAAAATCTGTATCTTGATCATAGCCGGCTCCATCTGGACCTACAAAGGCTAGACGTGGAAGGTCCAGCAGCATGAAAAGCCGTTAGCGGTTAAGCTAAGTTAAGGTTACCACCACCAAGGTAAGTTATTCTTCATTTCTTCTTATTCTCAAACTATGTCTCGTTAATCTTTTCTTATTCTCAAAACTATGCCTTGTTTAAACCTAATCATTCCCTTCGAAACTTAACCCAGAGCTGAACTGACCAACGACATTGACTGAAAGAAGACTTAACTCCAAACGCATTTACCGGTCAAGAAGGAATAACACTCGACAATGAATCGCTTGATTGAATACATCACTGATGATCCTCAAAACAAGTGTGCGGGATATTAACAATCTCTTGGTCGAACACATCATGCCGATCCTCAGGTCACCCGCACGTTACCGAACACGTCATGTCGATCCTCAGACCAAGGGTACGGGACATTAACAATCACTTGGACGAACACGTCATGCCGATCCTTAGGTCACCCGTACATAACCGAACACATCATGCCAATCCTCAGTCCAAGGGTGCGGAAAAATAATCAACTACTTGATCGAACACATTATGACGATCCTCAGGTCATCCGCACTTGACCGAACACAAACATAACTCTCCAATCGACTCTATGAAATTACTGAAAGACCAACTTTGCAAGAAATATCCAAACACGACACGAAAGTTCACGAATCAACTTTGACCGGTAGTCACACGACTAGAAACAAGACCCAATGTCCCTTATTCGCATAAAATCTGTTATTGAAGGTTTTATCGTTATTTTACACATTTGTACATTTTGTAATTTAGTTCATTAATATCATCCATTTATAACCGTCAGTATTTCGCTTTACATACGACATTCCATTTTACCTCTTAATATGCTTACGATGGAAACATTCCCAATCACTTATCAACGCAATAATCATGCCATACAACATACTTATAGTTTGGGTATGAACTTTTCAATGGTCATTAAACTATATTCATAACAGTGGGAACACATAACACATAGCTCATAGATTTATAACATGGATTTAATACCAATAAACATATAGATGAAACCCTTAACATACTCATCTACGTGATAGTACTACCATAGCACAAGATTTTCATAACACAGGTACAGGAAAACTAGCATCAACAATCAACACCATGTATAAACAAAACATCTTACAAAAAGCTGTACATCTATCAGGATATATTTTCACTGTGTTGACTGAATTAACATGATTTATTTGGGCATGATAAATTACTTTGCAGATTAAACTCAAAACTATAACACTATAGGTATTTGGATCATCTTCATGTACAAAAAAAATCTAGCTTCAATTACATTTTTAAGCTACTCAAAATATTTATTTTACAAGACATTTCTTATATCTCGGACTGTTCTGTCCCAGAATTTTAGCACTGTGTTATACGTGAATTTTACCTATGAAGGGGTCATTTTTAGACTAGGCTATAGCGGAGTTATTTATAGATAAATGAGTTAGCTTTCTCCACCAAAACACCTAGCATAATTCTCATTTTTGAGCTGCTCCAAACGTTGATTTTACTAAACTACATTCTGCTGAAAGTTTCTATTTCCTCGATTCATAACACTGTGTTGTACATGCATTTCACCCATGAATGAGTGATTTCTAGACTGAGCTATAGAAGAGTTATTTGTATATATATGAGTTACCTTTTTCCAAAACAAAACCTAGCTTAATTCGGATTTTCGATCTGCACAAAACATTCATTTTACAAAGCTACATTCTGCTGGAAGTTTCTGTTTCTCAGATTCATAACACTGCGTTGTACATGCATTTCACCCATGAAGGATTGATTTCTAGACTGAGCTATAGAAGAGTTATTTGTAGATATATGAGTTAACATTCTGCACAAAAAAACCTAGCTTAATTCGGATTTTTGAGTTGCATAAAACATTCATTTTACTAAGCTACATTCTGCTGGAAGTTTCTGTTTCTCAGATTAAAGGATTTGTCTTGCATGTCATGAAAACTTCAACACAACAACATCAAACTCCTACTAAACATTAATACATGCTATATATGTTCTAAATTGATTTAGATTACTCATAATTACTCACAATTTACTCACTATTTACTCACAAAAGCTTGAAATTAAGCTTGATGTTGTTCTTGAGCTTGATGGAGCTTGAACTTCAACTTTAAGGATGGCTTCTTCTCTTCTTTCTCTCAAGAATTAAAACTCTAGCTCTCTTTCACAGATTTTAAGTGCTGGTCATAGAGACAAAGTGTGTATAATGCATGCTTATATAGAAATCCTAGGAGTTAGGTGTCATGTGGCATGTGTATATGCCATGACATGTGTCCTACAAGTGGACATGTGTCCAAGAGGGTGGCATGTGGCTGCCACATGGCCGACCATATGGGCCCACCTTGGATTGTGTGCCACTTCTTGGTTTACGTGCATAAGTTTCTCGGTATACGTGTCGATCTCGATTTACGTACAACCGGGTATTATTTCTAATGTCCGGGTCCGGGTATGGGACTAAGTTAAATCTTATTACGGTCGAGTTGGTATGGTTACTATAGTCTAATCAATAATCCTAATATCAGCTTTTCGAGTTCAGCCTCTTTAGTGTTTTTGCTAAGAAATGCACATGCGGTCATGGTTTCAACCACTTTCTTTGTTTCACCATTAAGTCCTTCATAAAAGAAACTGATGGTTCGCCACTTCTCATACCCGTGATGTGGGCTTGAGAGAAGCAAATCTTTGAAACGCTTTGATTGGGAGAGAACAAATCCCAATTATACGCCTTAATTCACATTTGTTAGTCGTTTTTCTCTTGTTTTTGTATAATTTGACTTTGTTTCTACTTTCTGTCAGGTTTTGAAAGAATGCAATGATTTCTGGCTAAATGGGATGAAAAAGAAGGAAGAAAGAAGCAGAAAAAGCCACTTCGCGCGAGTGGGCTGCTCGCGCGAGAATCCAGCCCATCGCTCGTGCGGTCTGCTCGTGTAACCTCCCATTTTACCCGCTCGCGCGACCCGCTCGTGCGATCCGTACGAAAAAACATAAAACACATATTTTGAAGAGCTGAAGACCCCTACGTAGACGAAATTGTCCAATTACCTCCAGAATGCAATTTTTAGCAATTTAAGTGAGATTAGGTTTAGGAAAACCCTCCTAATCTCTCTATAACTATATATATCTCATTCTAAATCAAAGGAGGGGTTACATATCATTACACAACATTAGATACATCCATATACAACTAAAACTTCAGCCATTGAAAAGTGGAAAGCAAGGAGAAGAAAAAGAAGACCAAGGATTCCCATGGCCTCCTCCATCAACCTCTTGTCGTTCATCAATTCTATGGCCTACTAAACTCAAGATCAAGGGTTTCAATGAAACCCTAGCCAAGTAATAGGGTGTATTTTATGTTTTTATTGTAGTTTTATTATGTATGGATGACAGTTACATGTTCTGAGGATTTTTTTTAAATAAATTGTGTTTTTATTGATTAAATCGTTACTTTCAAAGTTTACTCTTGTCTTAGATCTATTTTGATGGTAGTGTGCTCAATGATCTATGCTTGTTGTGCTTGTTTAGATTATTTACATGTAATGGTGCTTAAATTGAATTGTGCTATCAAGTATTCGAATAGTCCATACCTACATTAGACAGATTATACCATAACCCTAGTTTAGTGTGGGATAATTCGTGCTAACCGAAGATGGATTATGTTGGTGCTTGAACCATAGTTATTTTCTTGACGGAGGAATTGGGCTTCTAGTTACAATTCTCCATTATCATCCAACTTAGTAAGCTAAAGTAATTCGAAAATACCCTTATTATGAGGCTAGTGGTGGATTTGCAATCTTAGGTTCCTTAAACTTATTATAAAAATAAATATTTAATTGCTTTCATAATTTAGATATACTTTCATTGTTATTAGTTTAATTAAAATTAAATCCAAAATCCGTTTTTCTTAATTAACTAAATTTAGATTTTAAAAATTAAAGTGCGTAGTATTCAATCTCTGTGGGTTCGACCTTTACTTCCACACTGCAAATCTTATGAAAGTAAAGCATAAGTAGCCATACTTTTATATCTTTATTTTGATTTTGACAAGATCAAAATAAGTTTATCACGGCGCCAACCCCATCGTCGGGGATTTTACGTTTACTTATGCTTTACTATCAAAAGATTTGCAGTGTGGAAGTACAGATCGAACCCATAGAGATTGAATACTACGCACTTTAATTTTTAAAACCTAAATTTACTTAATTAAGAAAAATGGATTTTGGATTTAATTTGAATTAAACTAATAACAATAAAAGTAAATCTAAATTATGAAAGCAATTAAATGTTTGTTTTTAGGGTAAATTGCATTTTGCACCCTCAAACTATACCATGTTTTGTACTTTGGTCCCTAAACTATCATTTTTTGCATTTTGGTCCTTCAACTATCATTTTGTGGCAGTTTGCCCCCTCCTTCACTTTCAGTGACGAAAAAAGTCACTTTTTAGTGACACTAAAAGTGACGCTAAAAGTGAGGGAGGGGGCAAACTGCCACAAAATGATAGTCGAGGGACCAAAATGCGAAAAATTATAGTTTAGGGACCAAAGTGCATAACATGGTATAGTTTGAGGGTGCAAAATGCAATTTACCCTTGTTTTTTTAATAAGTTTAAGGAATCTAGGATTGTAAATCTACCACCAGCTTCATAATAAGGGTATTTACGAATTACTTTAGCTTATTAAGTTGGATGATAATGGGGAATTGTAGCTACAAGCCCAATTCCTCCGTCAAGAAAATAACAATGGTTCAAGAACCAACATAATCCATCTTCGGTTGGCACGAATTATCCCACACTAAACTAAGGTTGTGGTATAATCCGTCTAATCTAGGCATGGACTATTTGGGTACTTGATAGCACAATTCAATTTAAGCACCATTACATGTAAATAATCTAAACAAGCATAGCAAGCATAGATCATTGAGCACACTACCATCAAAATAGATCTAAGACAAGAGTAAACTTTGAAAGTAACGATTTAATCAATAAAAGCACGATTTATTTATAAAAATCTGCGGAACATGTAACTGTCATCCATACATAATAAAACTAAAATAAAAACATAAAACACACCCTATTACTTAGCTAGGGTTTCATTGAAACCTTTGATCTTGAGTCTAGTTGGCCATAGAATTGATGAACGGCAAGAGGTTGATGGAGGAGGCCATGGGAATCCTTGGTTTTCTTCTTCTTCTTCTTCTTCTTCTTCTTCTTCTCCTCCTTGCTTTCCTCTCTTCAATGGAAGAAGTTTTAGTTGTATATGGATGTATCTAATATTGTGTAATGATGTGTAACCCCTCCTTTGATTTCGAATGAGATATATATAGTTATAGAGAGATTAGGAGGGTTTTCCTAAACCTAATCTCACTAAAACTGCTGAAAATTGCATCCTGGACGTAATTGGACAATTTCGTCCATGTAGGTGTCTTCAGCTCTTCAAAATATGCGTTTTATGTTTTTTCGTACGGATCGCGCGAGCGGTCCGCGCAATCGCGTAAAATGGGAGGTCGTGTGAGCGGGCCACGCGAGCGATGGGCTAGATTCTCGCGCGAGCGGGCCGCTCGTGCAAAGTGGCTTTTTCTGCTTCTTTCTTCTTGCTTTTTCACCCCATTTAACCGAAAATCATTGCTTTCTTCCAAAACCTAACACAAAGCAGAAAACTAAGTAAAATTATACAAAAACAGGATAAAAAACGACTAACAAATGTGAATTAAGGCATATAATTAGGATTTGTTCTCTCCCGATCAAGGCCTCGTTGGCACATTATTATAATCCGTCTAATCTAGGCATGGACTATTCAGATACTTGATAGCACAATTCAATTTAAGCACCATTACATGTAAATAATCTAAACAAGCACAACAAGCATCGATCATTGAGCACACTACCATCAAAATAGATCTAAGATAAGAGTAAACTTTGAAAGTAACGATTTAATCAATAAAAGCATGATTTATTTATAAAAATTCTCGGAACATATAGCTGTCATCTACACATAATAAAACTAAAATAAAAACATAAAAATACCCTATTACCTAACAAAAATTGATCTCGTCAAAATCAAGATATAAAAGTATGCTTACTTATGCTTTACTTTCAAAAGATTTGCAGTGTGGAAGTAAAAGTTGAACCCACGGAGATTGAATACTAAGCTCTTTAATTTTTAAAACCTAAATTTACTTAATAAAGAAAAATGGATTTTAGATTTAATTTGAATTAAACTAATAACAATGAAAGTAAATCAAAATTATGAAAGCAATTAAATATTTGTTTTAATAATAAGTTTAAGGACCCTAGGATTGCAAATCCACCACTAGCTTCGTAATAAAGGGTATTTACGAATTACTTTAGCTTATTAAGTTGGATGATAATGGGGAATTATAGCTACAAGCCCAATTCCTCCATCAAGAAAATAACTATGGTTCAAGCACCAACATAATCCATCTTCGGTTAGCACGAATTATCCCACACTAAACTAGGGTTGTGGTATAATCCGTCTAATCTAGACATGGACTATTCGGATACTTGATAGCACAATTCAATTTAAGCACCATTACATGTAAATGATCTAAACAAGCACAACAAGCATAGATCATTGAGCACACTATCATCAAAATAGATCTAAGACAAGAGTAAACTTTGAAAGTAACGATTTAACCAATAAATGTACGATTTGTTTATAAAAATCCTCGGAGCATGTAACTATCATCCATACATAATAAAACTAAAATAAAAATATAAA
This sequence comes from Hydrangea macrophylla, assembly GCA_033977485.1. Classification (NCBI taxonomy): domain Eukaryota; kingdom Viridiplantae; phylum Streptophyta; class Magnoliopsida; order Cornales; family Hydrangeaceae; genus Hydrangea; species Hydrangea macrophylla. Next base: position 7,423,820 of record CM066983.1, on the reverse strand, counting down.
ATACACCCTATTACTTGGCTAGGGTTTCATTGAAATCCTAGATCTTGAGTTTAGTTGGATATAGAATTGATGAACGGCAAGAGGTTGATGGAGGAGGACATGGGAATCCTTGGTCTTCTTCTTCTTCTCCTTGCTTTCCTCTCTTCAATGGCTGCATGTTTAGTTGTATATGGATGTATCTAATGTTGTGTAATGATTTGTAACCCCTCCTTTGATTTAGAATGAGATATATATAGTTATAGAGAGATTAGGAGGGTTTTCCTAAACCTAATCTCAGTAAAGCTGCTGAAAATTGCATTCTGGACGTAATTGGACAATTTCATCCACATAGGGGTCTTCAGCTCTTCAAAATATGTGATTTATGTTTTTTCGTAGGGATCGCGCGAGCGGGCCGAGCGAGCGCGTAAAATGGGAGGTTGCGCAAGCGGGACGCTCTAGGGATGGTCTTTATTCTTGGGCGAGCGGGCTGCTTGCGCGAAGTGGCTTTTTCTGCTTTTTTCTTCCTGATTTTTCACCCCATTTAACTGAAAATCATTGCTTTCTTCCAAAACTTGACAGAAATTTGAAAATAAAGTAAAATTATACAAAAACAGGATAAAAACGACTAACAAATGTGAATTAAGGCGTACAATTGGGATTTGTTCTCTCCCGATCACACCCCCAAACCTACATTTTGCTAGTCCTCGAGCAAAAAGAAAAGAAAAATGAAACTACTACTAATAAACGTCCTAATCCATTTTCGTATGGATGACGGTTGCACTTAGCATATGCAACAAGCCTTTTAAACCTTTAGGTGTCCCTAGTCAGACGAGTGAAGTCTCGTCAGAGTTCTCGTCAACAAGTCTCCCACAACCATCTTTATTAACTTGTAACGAAAAATTTTATTAAAACAAAAAATAACATTCAATACTCAATATCATAAAACGATGATTTGAAATAGAATAGCGAACATAAAGAAACATAATGAAACATCCACCTAAGTCATGAAAAACAATCCCAAGCACATGCATCTTAAAAATCAATAGAGTTTCTCCTAAAATTGCACGTGTGTCATGTGGTGGTCAAATGAACACGCGCATGTCATGAAGATGGAACATACTTCGAATAACCATTTAATTATATCTTGACTACTAATCACACAATGTTAATTACACTCTCAAATGAAAAACTCAGAAACATGTGTAATTTATCTAATATATGGGAGCAAAGGAAATACGTTTTCAAAACGAGAAATGCTCACGTATGACTCGAACAAGACGCATGACACGAAAGAACAGTAGTCTCATGGATAGGATGCCAACAATCAAGAAAAAATTAATCGTTACCATGTTTTAATCCCTCTCCCATCGTTTTCATATCCAAACCATGCTTTCTAGGATCAAATAGGACTTTTCAACGGTTGTAATGTGGCTCAGGCAGTGAAAAAGGATAGAAAGGATTCATTAGGTAGGTAATCTCAGAATGGCATTGTAAGGCATGTAAGATTTCTTTCATTCGTCTCTTCTACCAACTTCATCTTTTCATACTTTTTTTTCCATATTTTTCAATTTCTTTCCTCTTCTTTTTTTCTTTTCTTTTTTTTTTTTCAACCTTATTATTTTTTTCTTCATTGTTTTTTTTTTCCGTTGCTTTCGAAATGAATATTTATTAAATACCAAAGCAACTACCTCAAACATCATATTGTTTTCTTCTTCTTCTCAGTCAACACATCGCCTTATCAACACTAAAAGGTGACAAATCTCTCAGTGGTGAACTCCAAGTTTGTCAAGTTAGAGCAGAAAAAATGAAATAATGGTGATTAAAGAAAAAAGGGCATTTCAAAGGCTCAAATGGGCGAACTAAGGAAAATTTTATCATTTATTTAGATAAGTAAACTAAGAGGGCCTAAAATCATCTCCTATGATCATATAATTCTTCAATGTTTACGACGGAAGATTATTTAGCATGGTAACAAATATTTTAACTTGACTATCAACTAAAACAAGAATAATGAGACTAAACAACGAGTTAATGCACTATTTCAATGAAATTTGACAAACACAAAATGCATTTATAACCCTCTATAAAGAAAAGATAGGCTCAAAAGCTCACTGGGCTTAGTCTCCACCATGTGTTATCTAGAAATCCGAATCATATTATAGTTCACATCAAACATGTATTCAAGCGACCACGTGTAGTGCATAGGTTTGTGTGCAAATCTATGATATAAAATTACGATTCGAATGATACATATCCTAAAATGTCGCATCATGACTTCAGCAAATATTTAATTACATCTTCTCTTGTTTACCATTCTATAACGAATCACGTTACATACTAAGAAGTATCGAATTCGAGATTACAAAAATATCAGTAACATCGTTTATTTAAGCACAAGAATCGAAAATTTTAAAAATTAGTGCATAATAATGTCCATGTGAATGCATACCCCCAAACCTAAACCTTTTATTGTCCCCAATGAAACAATAAAATGAAAAAAAGGAGAGTAGGTAAGAAAGGAACAATAATACCTCGATCTCGGCACTCACAAACAGGTGAACGTATAATAATATGGAATCAAAGTTCAATTACTCCAAACGGAGCACTATTTCACCTGTTAATACTTAACAAAAAAATTAAACAAACAAATAAATAATAAAAGCTAATATATAATACATATGTTTTTTCTTTTTATTTTGTTAATTTTTTTTGTAAATAATAGAAACTAAACTAGAATTAAAAGAACGTAAAGGAAATAAAGAAAAACCAAACTAGAACTATGGAAACAAAGATAAACTTAAACGAAAAGAACTGAAAAGAACAAACAGAAATGAAAAGCAACTAGATAGGTTGGGGAAACAGAAGGTCAAAGAACAAAGAGAAAAATTGAGAAATCCCCACCTCGCGCGAGTGGACCAAGTGAGTGACCCTCGCTCGCCCGAATCCCTCCTCGAGGTAAACCTGAGGCTTGTTATTAATTTTATTTAGAAAAATTTTTAAGTGTCAGAATCGCACAAGCGGGCCGTGCTAACGAAGCCCTCACTCGCGTAATTCTAGGCGCGAGATGTAATAGAGAGCTCATACAATAATAAGTTGAAAAAATTGTCTAAGGGAGAATATCGCGTGGGCGGGTCACGCGAGCGATGCATTGTGCGCGCGATGTCGTCTTTTTTCATTGTTTCTTTATTTCAAGATAAATACGTCGTCTTTTTTCATTGTTTCTTTATTTCAAGATAAATAAGTTCAAAATAAGTTTATTCCGACCCCTAAACCTATCCAAAATGTCCAAAACAGACTCAAAAGGACTCAGAAATGACTAAAAATAAGGAAAACAAACGAAATAAAGCTTGGGTTGCTTCCGAAGAAGCGCTATCTTTTACGTCTTTAGCTAGACCGTTCTAGCTCAAGATTTATGGAGGTTGAAAATTAGACTTTGTACCCCTTAGGATATTAGGAAGAGCCCGGTGATAAGCAGAAATAACAACGCTTTGAATTAATTCGACCGACGGTTCTCCCGAATTATGTTCAAATCGATTTCTTACCTTTCGAGTAAATTCATCATTCAGGTCTTGGTTGTCAGGATTCATCCGCTCATTATAAATTAAATTATTTTCCTCATCTATATTCAGTTCTTTGTTAGGCTCAATATTCCGTCTTACCTCACATTCCACCTCACATAGGTAATCGTCGTCTTTAGGAGGTTGATCCATAGCATTAAAAATGTTTAATTTTAAGTTCATGTTCCCAAATGACACCTTCATTACCCCCGTCCGACAGTTAACACGAGTGTTAGCGGTTGCTAAGAATGGACGGCCTAAGATGACAGGAGTGTGTTTCCTAGCATCTAGCATGGGTTCAGTGTCAAGGACCATGAAGTCGACAGGATAATAGCATTTATCAACTTTAACCAAGACGTCCTCGACGATTCCTCAAGGTATTTTAATAGAACGATCCACTAATTGTATGGTTACGGCCGTAGGCTTAAGTTCACCTAGTCCTAGTTGTTTATAGACATGATAAGGTAAGAGATTAACACTAGCTCCTAAGTCAAGGAGAGCCCGATGAATGATAGTGTCACCTATGACACATGATATCGTAGGCGTACCTGGATCTTTATATTTCAGAGTAGCGTGTTGAAAAATTGAGCTCACTTTTTCTGTGAGAAAAGACCTTTTTAGGAGTATGACTGTGAAACTTGCGCTTTTGCGTGAAAAGGTCTTTTAGGCATTTAGCATAAGCTAGAATTTGTTTTATCGCATTGAGGAATGGAATATTGATTTTAACTTGCTTAGACACCTCGAGTATATATTCCATTTTTGACCCTTTCTTAGACAAATGTGACGGTCCCTTAACGTTTGGTGGATATGGCATTCTCAAAATATAATTTGTTGGGACCGGTTCATTCTCTTTCCTAACTGTATCCACATCATCATCCTTTTCTTTATTCAAATTTATATTTTTATTTTTCTCACCCTCATCCGGAATTACAACAATCTCCTCATCTAGTCGAATAGTTGTCCTAGTCGAAACGGCATTCACTTACTCACTCGACCCCCCATTCTCGCATTGTCCCTTAGGATTTTGAATAGTTTGCGCAGGCAACTTTCCCTCGTTTCTACGACTCATCGTAGTAGCTATTTGTCCCATTTGGGATTTAAGCTTCGCAATGGATTGTGTTTTAGAGTGCACTATTTGTGCTTGTGCTTGGACTTGCATTTCTATGTTTTTAAGGGAAGACAACACCTTCTCCTCGAAAGCGTTAACCCGTGGAGGGTTAGGATTAGGAGGGTGTTGTTGGTATTGACTTTGTTGATGTTGGGTCGATAAGTATTAGAAAAATTGTTCAACATAGGATTATAGTTATTTCGTGGGAATTGTTCCATAGAATTAACGTGTTGCTCAACAAATTCCAAAAATTGAGATGCAGAAGGACATGCAAAGATATTATGAGACGGTTCAGAACATAATGCACATACTTAAGAAGAGGGTGGACTCGACGTTTTGTTCATTTGCATAAGTCAGTCAAGTTTTCTAGATAATTTTTGTATTTCAATTGATTGACTCGACTCAACTTTCACCTCTCGCTTAGGTTGAAGGTACCCCTCAGGACGGACAGACACCGCTTGGTGCATCGAATTCTCGCTCAAAGTTTCAAAAATTTTTCAGGCCTCGTCGGCACTTTTGTGTAGGGAGGTACCGGCACAAACAGTATCGACGGTATTACGAAGTGAGGGAACTAGTCCCTCGTAGAAGACCTGAACTAATTGCCACTTAGGAACTTGATGATGTGGGCATGAGCATAACAATTCTTTAAATTGTTCCCAAGTGTCATAAAGAGTTTCCCCATCTTGCATCATAAAGTTTGTTATTGATTTTCTTATCTGATTAGTTCTTGTGATTCGGAAAAACTTTTGTAAAATTACCGTATGTAATGCTTCCCATGTTTTTATAGTGTTTGGCTCCAAAGATTGGAGCCAATACTTAGCTTTGTCTTTTAATGAAAATGGGAAGAGGCGCAATTTTTACTCATCATCAGTTAGGTGTGGATTTTTAAAGTAGAGGAAATATCTTGAAAATCACCTAAGTGCTGATAAGGGTCTTCTTTAATACGACCATGGAAAGAAGGTAGTAGCGCGATGGTAGATGACTTTATCTCAAAGTGAGATGCCGTCACCTCCGGTAAATCAATACATGTTTGTGGTGTGTAAGTCGTAGGAATAAAGTAATCCCTAAGCAGAGGCAGCAGAGGTATATTAGGATTATTTACATTATTTTCGTTATTTCCGTTATTTCCAACGTCAGCCATTGGAATAGGCCTTATGTTAATAAATCGAGTTTTTCTTAACCTTTTAAGTGTACTTTGAATTTCGGCCTGAAACAACGACGACGGTTGAGGAGTCCGATTAACTCTAAGAGTACGTTCTAGTTCAAGATCGATAGAAAATAATTCCGGTTTGCTAGAACGTGTCCCAAACATAAACTTAAAAGAAAAATAACTAAAATAGAAACTGAATTAAACAATTACATGACAAGAATCACGCAAATAAGGCAATAGGCACACAACTATTATGATGCATGAATATTATCCTGTAATGCAATGATCGCGTCAATCCCAGCGCCCCGGGTTTCCTAGCTAATGCAGTGCTCACTCCACAACTAACCTAATGCAAGTAATTGCGTCTCAGCGCTCTGACTTACAGTGGTTTGAAGCGAATTTCAAAAGAAGTAATTTGCTTGAATTATTTTTATTTATATTTTTTTCGCGTAAGCTCTTTTAATGTGCACAGCTGTTCCACTCGAAACGCTAGAATTTTGAGTACCAAGAAATTACAAAAATAAAAAGAAAAGTTAGTGACTCAAAATAAAATGGAAAAAAATAAGAAAAAGAAAACCTAATATAATATTTACGAATTAACTAAACTAAGATTCTTAAACTAATTGGCTAGTAATGCAATCCCCGGCAATGGCGCCAAAAATTTGAACTCGTCAAAATCAAGATATAAAAGTATGCTTACTTATGCTTTACTTTCAAAAGATTTGCAGTGTGGAAGTAAAGGTCGAACCCACAGAGATTGAATACTGCGCACTTTAATTTTTAAAACCTAAATTTACTTAATTAAGAAAAATGAATTTTGGATTTAATTTGAATTAAACTAATAACAATAAAAATAAATCTAAATTATGAAAGCAATTAAAAATTTGTTTTTATAATAAGTTTAGGAACCTAGGATTGCAAATCCACCACTAACTTCATAATAAGGGTATTTACGAATTACTTTAGCTTATTAAGTTGGATGATAATGGGGAATTGTAGCTACAAGCCCAATTTCTCTGTCAAGAAAATAACTAAGGTTCAAGCACCAACATAATCCATCTTTGGTTAGCACGAATCATCCCACACTAAACTAGGGTTGTGGTATAATCCGTCTAATCTAGGCATGGACTATTTGGATACTTGATAGCACAATTCAATTTAAGCACCATTACATGTAAATAATCTAAACAGGCACATCAAACATAGATCATTGAGCACACTACCATCAAAATAGATCTAAGACAAGAGTAAACTTTGAAAGTAACGATTTAATCAACAAAAGCACGATTTATCTATAAAAATCCTCAGAACATGTAAGTGTCATCAATACATAATAAAACTAAAATAAAAACATAAAATACACCCTATTACTTGGCTAGGGTTTTATTGAAACCCTAGATCTTGAGTTTAGTTGGCCATAGAATTAATGAACGGCAAGAGGTTGATGGAGGAGGCCATGGGAATCCTTGGTCTTCTTCTCCTCCTCCTCCTTGCTTTCCTCTCTTCAATGGCTGAAGTTTTAGTTGTATATGGATGTATCTATTATTGTGTAATGATGTGTAACCCCTCCTTTGATTTAGAATGAGATATATATATAGTTATAGAGAGATTAAGATGGTTTTCCTAAACCTAATCTCATTAAAACTGCTGAAAATTGCATTCTGGACGTAATTGGACAATTTCACGAAGGGGTCTTCAGCTCTTCAAAATATGCGTTTTATGTTTTTTCGTACGGATAGCGCGAGCGGGCTGCGCGAGCGATGGGCTGGATTCTCGCATTGTAATACCCGCTATTTTTAAATATTTATTTCCCAAGATGAATAGTATTTTTATGTTGTTATTACAATATTCAGCATTTATAGAACTCGATTATAAATTTTCAGAATTTTTAGAAACAGAAATTTAGCAGATTTGTGAATATCTAGTATATTTGGACCAGTTATGATTTTATTTCACATCCAACCAAACATGGCCCTAAGGAAATAATTATCCTTTGAACCTTTAACTCTTGGTAATTGCAAGGTGAGGTCCCTCCTTGGTTCCTATATATATGGGACCATTCCTTTACATTTATCCTTAGACTTATGAGGTTGAGAACTCATCCTAATGCTTACATATCTTCATCTCACACACACATAGTACACCAAGAACACCAAGAACACACCTAGTACACCAAGAACACACATAGAACACCAAGAACACCAAGAACACTATTTGAAGCCTGAATTTTATATTCGAAGATTCTTCGGGTTTTCTTCAGGTTTTCTCGGCATTATTATTCTGCGAATTTAGGTGAGTCTCCAACTCACTCAGCTATTTATATTACACTTTGTTATGCACATATGATTATGATTATAATTATGATGTATATTAATTATGTGGTATGTATACGTATTATATTACGTATTTATATTTGTTATACGTATAAATGCGGTATTCTGATATAGTATAATACGGTATAAATAGGGTGTTCTAATATAGTATAATACGGTATGAATACAGTATTATGATATAGTATAAATACGATATTCTGGTTTTTCAAATACGGTATAAATACGATAAACTGGTATTTTCAAATACGGCTGGAATCGAGATGGATTCTTAATGAGGATCGAAAACTCTTAACTTCCAACATGAATACTTATTTATTTAATCTCACGGAACTTTTATAAATTCAGTTGTGGACTTACAAAACTGAAAAATGACCAAAATACCCTTGTGACCTATTTTCACTTAAGTCGACTGAAATCAAGATATTTTCTTAACGGAGATCGAAAACTCCTAACTTATAACATGAATACTTATTTATTTGATCTCACGTAACTTTTATATTTTCGGATCATGACTTATAAACTAGAAAATGACCAAAATACCCCATATGCCCTATTTTTACTAGAATCATGCACGATGTCTAATATTTCATTCTAGTTTTGATTTGAATGCAGTTATGTGATAACAATGTTTGATTCATGCTATGATGAGATTTACAATGTTGTTATACCATGTTTATAATGATGTTATCTTATTATTCCAAACCTTTTATGATGATTGAACTGTGTTAATAAAGAGAATAACGTGATGATTGCTAATGTTTACTATGAGAAGAAAAGGGCTTAAGCTGTTGTACCTTTGAGGTAATTATTAAGTGAGGAACGTATACGTGTTGACCAAGTTTGGTTTGGGTTTTGATGGGCAGTTATTCTATTTTAGGTAGCCACATGGGAAAGTCGTGGGTTTGTTTTAGTATTGGGTTTTGGGACAGCATGATCGACAGTCACATCGGACTGGTTTATGACTTGCGGTGAGGGACATGTTTCACCTCTGTAAATAGCGGTAAACCAGAGGTTTGTTGACTAGGTGATGTGGGGTAGGTTAACAATTGGACCGTGTTCACGTCGTATGGGGAGGGAAGGTATACCCTCTGAATAGCGGTGAAACGGAGGTTTTGTTAACGGTATGTGTCAGTCGTGGCATAGTCAGATATATTGTGTTTTGTTTCAGACAGTCAACATCGGACTGGTTCATGACTTGCGGTGAGGGATAGGTTTTCACCTCTGTAAATGGCGGTGAACCAGATGTTTGTTAGACTATGGGGCGAGAGCATTGATATGTCGATAGAGTGATGTATTGTGTTTTGGAAAGTGTTTCAGACAGTCACATCGGACTGATTCATGACTTGCGGTGAGGGACAGGTTTCACCTCTGTAAATGGCGGTGAATCAGAGGTTTGTAGACTATGAGATGCTATGTACAGAGCATGGATATGTTGATAGGTGAGTTGTCGATAGAGTGATGTATTGTGTTTTGGAAAGTGTTTCAGACAGTCACATCGGACTGATTCATGACTTGCGGTAAGGGACAGGTTTCACCTCTATAAATGGCGGTGAATCAGAGGTTTGTAGACTATGAGATGCTATGTACAAAGCATGGATATGTTGATAGATGAGTTAGCATAATGAGATGCGTTATGTTTTGGAATCGGAGATGTATTAAGAGATGAGAACAATTGAGAAATGATATATATTATTATGAGTTGATACATATGTTAAAGGTACTTAATGCTAATGATGTAATCTATTTTAACTATGTTACCCAGAGTACCTATTACTCGACCTTGTAAGCTGATGGCTATGCCCTGGACATGTCACGTCTAGGTATGCAAACGTTTGACTATACAGGCGACGGAGCCTATGACGATAACTACTACCCTGATGAGGGATATGTGGCGGGTGACCCCATACATGACGGTTACACTGGAGGAGAGTTTTATGCTGACGCCGATCCTTGCGCCAACTGAGGACTGAAGACTGTCATAGTCTAGTTTATGTTCCTATTATTGCTATAGACTTTTGTAATGGGTACTTGGGCATATGTTGTCTCCAGACCTGTTGTGATCCTATGGACCATACTCTGATATTGTAACGGTTCTGACTATTTGAACTTAGTAAGGTTATACCTTCATTTTCCAGATGTATTGGATTATGTTTTAAGTGTTTAAGTTTTTGTGTGGAAAATCATGTGACTTCACTTGACACGTATCTTCGGGTCCAGAATGGAAATTTATTTTTCCCTATTTTGCTACTCCGGGGCGTGACACGCATGAGCGGGCCGCTGGCGCGAAGTGGCTTTTTCTGCTTGTTTCTTCCTGCTTTTTCACCCCATTTAACCAAAAATCATTGCTTTCTTCCAAAACCTGACAGAAAGTAGAAAACAAAGTAAAATTATACAAAAACAGGATATAAACGACTAACAAATGTGAATTAAGGCGTATAATTGGGATTTATTCTCTCCCGATCACACCCACAAACCTACATTTTGCTAGTCCTCGAGCAAAAAGAAAAGAAAAATGAAACTACTACTAATAAACTTCCTAATCCATTTTCGTATGGATGACAGTTGCACTTAGCATATGCAACAAGCCTTTTAAACCTCTAGGTGTCCCTAGTCAGACGAGTGAAGTCTCGTGAGGGTTCTCGTCAACAAGTCACCCACAACCATCTTTATTAACTTGTACAGAAAAGTTTCATTAAAACCAAAAACAACATTCAATACTCCTTATTATAAAATGATGATTTGAAATAAAATAACGAACATAAAGAAACATAATGAAACATCCACATAAGTCATGAAAAACAATCCCAAGCACATGCATCGTATGTGATGTGGTGGTCAAATGAACACGTGTGTGATGTGGTGGTCAAATGAACACGCGTATGTCATGAACATGGAATATACTTCGGATAACCATTTAACTATGTCTCGACTACGAATTTCACAATGTTAATTACACTCTCAAATGAAACACTCAGAAACATGTGTAATTTATCTAATATATGGGAGCAAAAGAAATATGTTTTCAAAACGAGAAATGCTCACATATGACTCGAACAAGATGCATGACACGAAAGAACAGTAGTCTCATGGATAGGATGCCAACAATCAAGAAAAAATTAATCGTTACCATGTTTTAATCCCTCTCCCATCGTTTTCATATCCAAACCATGCTTCCTAGGATCAAATAGGACTTTTCAACGGTTGTAATGTGGCACGGGCAATGAAAAAGGATAAAAATGATTCATTAGGTAGGTAATCTCAGAATGGCATTGTAAAGTATGTAAGATTTCTTTCATTCGTCTCTTCTACCAACTTCATCTTTTCATACTTTTTTTTTCTTCATATTTTTCAATTTCTTTCCTCTTCTTTTTTTCTTTGCTTTTTTTTTTCAACCTTATTATTTTTTTCTTCATTGCTTTTTTTTTTTCCCGTTGCTTTCGAAATGAATATTCATTGAATACCAAAGCAACTATCCAAAACATCATATTGTTTCCTTCTTCTTCTCAGTCAACACAACGCCTTATCAACACTAAAAGGTGACAAATCTCTCAGTGGTGAACTACAAGTTTGTCAAGTTGGAGTAGAAAAAATGGAATAATGGTGATTAAAGAAAAATGGCATTTTAAAGGCTCAAAGGGGTGAACTAAGGAAATGAATTTTTTTATCTGGTTGGTGGAACCAAGAGGGCCTACCATCATTTTCTATGGTGATATGGTTCTTCAATGTTTACGACAGAAGATTATTTAGCATGGTAGCAACTATTTTAACTTGACTATCAACCAAAACAAGAATAATAAGACTAAACAACGAGTTGATGCGCTATTTCAATGAAATTCGACAAACACAAAATGCATTTATAACCCCTCTATAAAGAAAAGATAGGCTCAAAAGCTCACTGGGTTTAGTCTCCACCATGTGTTATCTAGAAATCCGAATCATATTACAGTTCACATCAAACATGTATTCAAGCGACTACGTGCAATGCATAGGTTTACGTGCAAATTTATGATATAAAACTACGATTCGAACGATACATGACCTAAAACGTCATATCATGACTTCAGCAAATATTTAATTACATCTTCTCATGTTTACCATTCTATAAAAATCCAAGTTACATAACAAGATGTATCGATTAGAGATTGCAAAACCGTAGGTGACATCGTTTATTTAAGCACAAGTATCAAAATTTTTTTCAAATTTTTGGTGTATATAATAATGTGCATGTGAGTGCATACCCCCAAACCTAAACCTTTCATTGTCCCCAATGAAACAATAAAACGAAAGAAAGTAAAGTACATAGAGAAGGAACGATAGTACCTCGATTTCGACAACCACAAACCAGGTGAACATATATAAATATAGCAATACAGTTCAAATGCTCCAAATGGAGACACTAATTCACCTGGCAATACTTAAAAGAAAATTAAACAAACAAATAAATAATAAAAGCTAATGTGTAATACATGTGTTTTTTTTTATTTTGTTATTTATTTATTTATTTTTTTTGTAAACAATAGAAACTAAACTAGAATTAAAAGAACGTAAAGGAAATAAAGAAAAACAAAACTAGAACTATGGAAACAAAGATAAACTTAAACGAAAAGAACTGAAAAGAACAAACAGAAATGAAAAACAACTAGATAGGTTGGGGAAACAGAAGGTCAAAGAACAAAGAGAAAAGTTGAGAAATCCCACCTCGCGCGAGCGGACCGCGCAAGCGACCCTCACTCGCGTGAATCCCTTCACGAGGTAAACCTGAGGCGTGTTATTAATTTTATTTAGAAAAATTTCTAAGTGCCAGAATCGCGCGAGCGAGGGGTTCGCGAGCGATATTCTCCCTTAGAAAAACTTTTTTTCAACTTTTTATTATATGAGCTCTCTGTTACATCTTGCGCCTAGAATCGCGCACGCGAGGGGTTTTCTTGCGCGGCCCGCTCGCGCGATTCTAGCACTTAGAAAATTTTCTAAATAAAATTAATAGCAGGCCTCAGGTTTACCTCGAGGAGGGATTCGCGCGAGCGAGGGTCGCTCGCGCGAGGTGGGGATTTCTCAATTTTTCTCTTTATTCTTTGACCTTCTGTTTCCCCAACCTATCTGGTTGTTTTTCATTTCTGTTTGTTCTTTTCAGTTCTTTTCGTGTAAGTTTATCTTTGTTTCCATAGTTCTAGTTTTGTTTTTCTTTATATCTTTTACGCTCTTTTAATTCTAGTTTAGTTTCTATTGTTTACAAAAAAAAATAAAAATAAATAACAAAATAAAAAGAAAAAAACATATGTATTATATATTAGCTTTTATTATTTATTTGTTTGTTTAATTTTCTTTTGTTAATTATTAACAGGTGAAATAGTGCTCCGTTTGGAGTAATTGAACTTTGATTCCATATTATTATACGTTCACCTGTTTGTGAGTGCCGAGATCGAGGTATTATCGTTCCCTTCTTACCTACTCTCCTTTCTTTTATTTTATTGTTTCATTGGGGACAATGAAAGGTTTAGGTTTGGGGGTATGCATTCACATGCACATTATTATGCACTAATTTTTAAAATTTTTTGATTCTTGTGCTTAAATAAACGATGTTACCGATGTTTTTGTAATCTCGAATTCAATACTTCTTAGTATGTAACGTGATTCGTTATAGAATGGTAAACAAGAGAAGATGTAATTAAATATTTGCTGAAGTCATGATGCGACGTTTTAGGATTTGTATCGTTCGAATCGTAGTTTTATATAATAGATTTGCACACAAACCTATGTGCTGCACATAGTCGCTTGAATACATGTTTGATGTGAACTATATTGTGATTCGGATTTTTAGATAACACATGATGGAGACTAAGCCCAGTGAGCTTTTGAGCCTATCTTTTTTTTTATAGAGGGTTATAAATGCATTTTGTGTTTGTCGAATTTTATTGAAATAGTGCATTAACTCGTTGTTTAGTCTCATTATTCTTGTTTCAGTTGATAGTCAAGTTAAAATATTTGTTACCATGCTAAATAATCTTTCGTCGTAAACATTGAAGAATCATATGATCATAGGAGATGATTTTAGGCCCTCTTTGTTTACTTATCTTGATAAATGATAAAATTTTCCTTAGTTTGTACATTTGAGCCTTTAAAATGCCATTTTTCTTTAATCATCATTATTCCATTTTTTCTGCTCCAACTTGACAAACTTGGAGTTCACCACTGAGAGATTTGTCACCTTTTAGTTTTGATGAGGCGATATGTTGACTGAGAAGAAGAAGAAAACAATATGATGTTTTGGGTAGTTGCTTTGGTATTCAATGAATATTCATTTCGAAAGCAACGGGAAAAAAAGGCAATGAAGAAAAAAATAATAAGGTTGAAAAAAAAGAAAAGAGAAAAAGAAGAGGAAAGAAATTGAAAAATATGGAAAAAGTATGAAAAGATGAAGTTGGTAGAAGAGACGAATGAAAGAAATCTTACATGCTTTACAATGCCATTATGAGATTACCTACCTAATGAATCATTTCTATCTTTTTTCATTGCCTGAGCCACATTACAACCGTTGAAAAGTCCTATTTGATCCTAGGAAACATGGTTTGGATATGAAAACAATGGGAGAGGGATTAAAACATGTTAACGACTAATTTTTCTTGATTGTTGGCATCCTATCCATGAGACTACTGTTCTTTCGTGTCATACATCTTGTTCGAGTCATATGTGAGTATTTCTTATTTTGAAAACATATTCCTTTGCTCCCATATATTAGATAAATTACACATATTTTTGAGTGTTTCATTTGAGAGTGTAATTAACATTATGAGATTCGTAGTCGAGATATAGTTAAATGGTTATCCGAAGTATATTCCATGTTCATGACATGCGCGTGTTCATTTGACCACCGCATCACACACGTGCAATTTTATGAGAAACTCTATTGATTTATACGATGCATGTGCTTGGGATTGTTTTTCATGACTTAGGTGAATGCTTCATTATGTTTCTTTATGTTCGTTATTCTATTTCAAATCATCGTTTTATAATAAGGAGTATTGAATGTTGTTTTTCGTTTTAATAAAACTTTTCTTTACAAGTTAATAAAGATGGTTGTGGGTGACTTGTTGACGAGAACCCTCACGAGACTTCACTCGTCCGACTAGGAATACCTAGAGGTTTAAAAGGCTTGTTGCATATGCTAAGTGCAACCGTCATCCATACAAAAATGGATTAGGAAGTTTATTAGTAGTAGTTTCATTTTTCTTTTCTTTTTGCTTGAGGACTAGCAAAATTTAGGTTTGGGGGTGTGATCGGGAGAGAACAAATCCCAATTATACGCCTTAATTCACATTTGTTAGACATTTTTATCCTGTTTTTGTATAATTTTACTTTGTTTTCAACTTTCTATCAGGTTTTGGAAGAAAGCAATGATTTTCAGTTAAATGGGGTGAAAAAGCAGGAAGAAAGATGCAGAACAAGCCACTTCGCGCGAGCGGCCCAGTCGCGCGAGAATCTAGCCCATCGCTCGTGCGACCCGCTCGGGCGATCCGTACGAAAAAACAGAAAACGAGTATTTTGAAGAGCTGAAGACCCCTACGTGGACGAAATTGTCCAATTACGTCCAGAATGCAATTTTCAGCAGTTTTAGTGAGATTAGGTTTAGGAAAACCCTCCTAATCTCTCTAAAACTATATATATCTCATTCTAAATCAAAGGAGGGGTTACACATCATTACACAACATTAGATACATCTATATACAATTAAAACTTCAGCCATTGAAGAGAGGAAAGCAAGGAGAAGAAGAAGAAGACCAAGGATTCCCATGGCCTCCTCCATCAACCTCTTGTCGTTCATCAATTCTATGGCCAGCTACACTCAAGATCGAGGGTTTCAATGAAACCCTAGCCAAGTAATAGGGTGTATTTTATGTTTTTATTTTAGTTTTATTATGTATGGATGACAGTTACATGTTTCGAGGATTTTTATAAATAAATCGTGCTTTTATTGATTAAATCGTTACTTTCCAAGTTTACTCTTGTCTTAGATCTATTTTAATGGTAGTGTGCTCAATGATCTATGCTTGCTGTGCTTGTTTAGATTATTTACATGTAATGGTGCTTAAATTGAATTGTGCTATCACGCATCCGAATAGTCCATGCCTAGATTAGACGGATTATACCACAACCCTAGTTTTGTGTGGGATAATTCGTGCTAACTGAAGATGGATTATGTTGGTGCTTGAACCATAGTTATTTTCTTGATGGAGGAATTGGGCTTGTCACTACAATTCCCCTTTATCATCCAACTTAGTAAGCTAAAGTAATTCGTAAATACCCTTATTATGAGGCTAGTGGTGGATTTGCAATCCTAGGTTCCTTAAACTTATTATAAAAATAAATATTTGATTGCTTTCATAATTTAGATTTACTTTTATTGTTATTAGTTTTTTTCAAATTAAATCCAAAATTCGTTTTTCTTAATTAACTAAATTTAGGTTTTAATAATTAAAGTTTGTAGTATTCAATCTCTGTGGGTTCGACCTTTACTTCCACACTGCAATTCTTTTGAAAGTAAAGCATAAGTAAGCATACTTTTTCATCTTGATTTTGACACGATCACGCTCCCAAGTATGAGTGAATGTTTCATTGCTCTTTTGTTTGCAGGATTTTATTTGTCGTTTAAGTTCGGTGGTCATGCGAGGTGGGAAGAATTTCTTTAAAAATGTAGTGTTCATCGCATGCCAGGTGAAGATTGAATTTGGCTTGAGGTTGATCAGCTACAATTTTGCTTATCCTTCAGAGTGAAAGGAAATATCATTAGGCGTGTCACATCTACAGGACAGGTTTGGGAGATTGTTTTGCAAATATCCTCAAAATCCTTAACATGTTGATATGCCTTCTCGCTCTCCATTCTGTGAAATGTTGGAAGGAGCTGAATCATACCGTTTTGAAATTGGAACTCGCCTGCATGGGGTGGAATGAGAATACAAGAATGATTCGGTGCGTGTTCAGGTTGCATGAGATCGCGCAAGGGACGCAGCGAATCGTCAATAGGCACAACCCTATCCTCTCCATTTTCACTTTGATTGTCGCCCATTGAATCCGTAGGTGTAAATACGGGGTTGATAGAATCAGAGGAATTAGATAGGTAGAATGGATTTTCGGAAATTCCTTCGATCGAATTATCGGACATGAAAGGGAAGAAGTCTAAAAAGATTTTTTAAACCTAAAGAAAAAGAAAAAGAAAAAATAGAAAAAGATGAAGGAAGAATGAGGTAATCTTAGTAGTAATTTGTCGCCTTCCCTGGCAACGGCACCAAAAACTTGACATGGAATTAATTTGTGTGCTAAGTGTAGGTAGACGTGCAAGTAGTACTGGATAAGACTAGGTCGATTCCACAGAGAAGGTGATAAACTAGTTACTTAGATTATAATCAAAAGGAAAATAAAATTTGATCTTTAAATAGGATGTAGAACACAAAGTTCCACAATTAACAACTACTAAAATTAAAGCAACTAAACTAAACTAGTGATTAACTAATTAACTAAAGCGATATTTTAAAAACTGTTTGTCTTTTATAAAAGGGAAATGTTGGGATCACACGAATCCACAGTGTCCTAACCATCTACCATGCAGTTACGTTAAAGCTCAATGGAGTACATCTCTCTACAGTATTCCGTATTTTCTAAAGATAAATATTCAAAAATCCTTTCATGACTGGGACTATATCATCACAGTTGATTTAAAAATACATGAAGACGGTTTAAAACAATAGTCAAGACCCGTAATCTGAATGGTGTTAGCATTCAAAGTGGTTTGCAAAAGTTATTGGAGAAAAATGCCTTAAGGCTTAAAGTTAAGATACTGTTTTGACAAACTGAGCATATGGGGACAGTTTGATAACAAATCTCAAAAATAGAAAGTCTAGGAATACTACAGAGGACCATCTCAAGAATCTGAAAGTTCGATCGATCGAACTAACTTCGATCGATCGAACGCAGGTTTCATACTGTTGCATAGTAGAGGCTGGAGATCACTATTTCATCGTGATCTCCCAACTTTGGGACTACTCAGACATGGTATGGAGTAACACATATTGGTTTTTAACGTAAAAATTCAATGAGGATGCATCTGGTTGTGATTTTAACATAAAAATTATGAAAAACAAGTGATTGGTTACTACTCCTATGAAAACTATTGATTGTAACAGATTAAACTACAAAAATCAACAGGCATAGTGCAAATATATTGATAATAAAGAACCTGGATCCTAGAACTTTGATTACTTATTAAGAATCTAAGCCAAAAACCAAGATTAAACCTTGAAAAACCTACAAAAAAATCAAACTCTCTATCTCTCTCTATGAAACTGTAAAACTCAATGTGGGCCTCCTCTGGGATGTGTTCAGAACTCCTATAAATAGTAAAACCTAAAGCTAGGGTTATAGAATATGTTTCTGCTGCGTGTGCGTATAATCTGATAAAAGGCATGTTCGATCGATCGAACATAATTTGATCGCTTGAACTTTTGAAATACTTGAGCACTTTAACAGTCTTCGATAGATCGAACCTTCGATCGCTTGAGACTTGTTCGATCACTTGAACTCTTCTTTTTCATCTTTGAATTGTCTTACTTATAATTAAGCCTTCCCTTTATCCTGATATTTATTCCTGCACACAGTAATGCAGCAATCTGCACAAATAACCACTAAAACAACACAACTTATCATAGATTTGTTACATTGTATAAAAGCTGGCATTGTAATACAAATTGCAAATAAAATAGGGAGTTGCAAACTAAATCAGTGTATTTCCTTCTTTAAGAGCGGTTGTATTTTACAAATACTGTCGCTTGTCAGTAACACAATTCGATAAGCATCCTTCCCAACATGTTCCAGATTCTCAAACGGTCTGATAAATCACGATGATAGCTTGCCTCTGTTCTGACCAAATCTGACGATGCCTTGAACAAGTAAAACCTTGAGCAACACGTGGTCTCCAACTACAAACTCCAAGTCTTTGCGTCGCTTATCAGCAAAACTCTTGTGTTGAGTCTGAGCTATTTTCATCTTTTCACATACGATCAGAATCTTCTCGCTTGTTTCTCGTACTATCTATAGCCTAAGAATTTGAGTATCTCCGACTTCAGCCCAACGTAGCAATGATCGGCAAGGTCATCCATGTAAAGCTTCAAACAGGGCCATCCCTATACTTATATGGTAGCTATATTATTGTAGGCAAACTTGATCAAAGGTAGGTGCGTCTCCCAATAACTCTCAAAATTTATAACTCTCAAAATTTATAACTCAAGCGCATATCATGTCCTCCATCACTTGATTGACTCGTTCTGTCTGCCCGACAATCTGCAGATGAAAGGCTGACCTCTAGTTCAGTGTTGTTCCCATTGCTGTCTAGAGACTCTTCCAGAATTCTGTAGTAAAGCGCGAATCTCCATCTGACACAATTGACATGGGTAATTTGTGTAACCGTACAACGTGTTGTAGATACATCTGGCTTAAACGTTCTACTGGGTAAGTCATGCTATAGGCAATAAAATGTGCTGTTTTCGTAAGTCAATCCACAATTACCCAAATAGAGTCATGGTTCTGCTGTGACTTCGGCAAACCTACTACAAAATCCATGGTTATGTGCTCCCACTTCCATTGGGCAATTGGTAATGGCTGCAGTAGTCCCGGTGGTTTCTAATGTTCTGCCATCACTTTTTTACAAGTAAGACACTGGGATACATACTTGACTACTTCTCGCTTCATTCTTTCTCACTAGAAATTCTTCCTCAAATCCTTGTACATCTTCGTACCTCCCGGATGAATAGTCATCTGTGACTTATATGCTTCAGCCAATATTCTTTCTAGATATTTTCTTTGTCAGTTACACAGAGTCTACCTTTACATCATAAGGCTCTGTCTGTACCAATACTCAAAACCTCTGGTTCCTTGGCTGACATATTTGCGAACCATAGCTTCAAATCCTCCATCGTCTGTTGAGATTCTATGACGCGGCTGATCAAAGTTGGCTACACCATAAGGCATCCAAAATGTTGTCCTTCCGTTAACTCCACTGGCTGTAGGTTAAACTCGACTAAAACTTCCAATGCTAGCCATTGTCGAATTAATAATGCAGCAATCACTAATTGAGGTCGATGGCTCAATGCATCTGCTACGACATTTGCTTTTCCCAGATGGTACTGCAATGAAAAATCATAGTCTTTGAGAAACTCCATCCATCTTCGTTGTCGCATGTTTAACTCGTTCTGAGGGAACAAATACTTCAAACTCTTAGGATCGAAAAAATACGTTTCCCCATAGAGATAGTGTCTCCAAATCTTCAATGCAAACACTATTTCTACCAATTCTAGATCATGCATAGAATAGTTCTTCTCATGTACCTTCAACTGTCTGGATCCATATGCAATGACATTCCCGTCTTGCATAAGTACGTAACCCAATCCTTGGTGCGATGCATCACTATAGATCACATACTTTTCCGCACTCTTAGGTATCGCGAGTACTGGTGTGGAAGTCAATCTTTCCTTTAACTCCTAAAATACACCCTCATGCTTGTCTATCCATTCATACTTCATCTCATTTCTTGTCAAATTTGTCAAAGGTCCTGCAATCTTGGAGAAATCTTTGACAAATCTTCTATAATATCTTGCTAACCCAAGAAAACTTCTAACTTTCATTGAGTTAGTTGGTCTGTTCCATCTTAAGACTACACTGATCTTAGATGAGCCCACAGAGATACCGTCTTGAGATATAATATGTCCCAAGAATTTGACTGTAGCCAAAATTTACACTTGTTAAACTTTGCATACAACTTACTATCTCAAAGTATCTGTAAAGTAATCTGTAAGTGTTCCTTGTGATCTTTCTCCATCTTTGAGTAGATTAGTATGTTGTTAATGAACACTATAATGAATTGATCCAAATATGGTCTGAATACTCTATTCATCAAGTCCATGAATACTACTGGCACATTCATTAATCCAAAAGGCATGACTAGAAACTCATAATGCCCTTATCTCATTCTAAAGATAGTCTTCGACACATCCTCTAATCGGAACTAATACTTTGTTATATCCTGAACACAAATCGATCTTAGAAAAGATCCTTGAGCCTTGTAACTAGTCAAATAGATCATCTATTCGGGGTAGTGGGTATTGGTTCTTGATTGTAACCTTGTTCAACTCCCTGTAGTCTATGTAGAGTCAAAGTGTTCCATCCTTCTTCTTCACAAATAGCACTGGTGCTCCCCAAGGTGACGTACTAGGGCGAATGAATCCTAAATCTTCAAGTTCTTGAACTTGCTTCTTCAGTTCCAACATCTTAGTCGGTGCCATCCTATATGGAGTCTTAGATATTGACAATGTGCCAGGTAATAGTTCCACACAAAAGTCTATTTCTCTTTTCAGTGGAAGTCCTTTAATATCCTGGAATACATCCTAAAAGTCTTGCACAATAGGAATCTGATTCATTGTGAGTTTCATACTTGTGTTCCCGAATGTAGTCAAATAACTTGTAAAAAAAATGTCGCTGGTGCACGATAATCCGTACTCAATAGTATCCTCATCGTGGTGCATAACAATCCTTGCTCAATTGACTAAACGTATTACAGTTGCGACAGAACTGATCATTACGGTGGTCTTAGGAATAGTGCAATTCCTTGCAATGTGCTCGGACTTCCCACAGTTAAAATATCCCTCGCCACTCGGTGGTAGGGCAGTAAGCAGTGCCTAGGGTTTTGGTCCTCGCTGTTGACATTGTTGGGGCAAGGATAGCTTGACTAAGGCTTCCTCGTTCCATCCTAAGTTCTCTTGTCGCCTTGAAAGTTAACTCGAGGTCTCCACTCTTAAGTATTCCTTGGCTATGGGTTCAGGAAATTCCTCTATTGGAAGTTCCTTGATGGTTGAGGCAATTCATCTATTGTCACTGCACTAGATAGGCATCTTTTTCAAGACTCACAACAAGTCTAACCAGTCCTTTAAACCTCTGGTTCAGGTGCCTAATCATCATATGACGAAGATGGGGGTTCAGTTCTTGATGGAATCTCTTACTCTTCTATAGTGATCGATCATATGCTGATCGAATCGAGACAATCGCTCAAACTGGGTGGTATGCTCTCTTACCATCCAATCTCCTTGGACTAGGCTTATAAAATTCTTCTCTTGTTGATCCTTTTCATCCTCTGAAAAGTACTTCTCCAAAAATCTTCCTTTGAACGTTCCTCAAGGCATCGCACGTGTAGCGTTCATCCCAATAGTGGCTCGTTCAGCTTCCCACCAATCCAGAGCAGCATAAGTGAGCTGGAATGTAGCAAGATGGTGCTTCTCCTATTCACTGCACTCTAAGGCTTCAAAGATCAATTCCATCTCTCTTATCCACTATCTTTGATTTGTCTTTGCTAAAATGGAGCAACTGGGGGTTGGACAGGTCGTTGATTGGTAGCATGCTTGTAGGTGTCGCCTACTTATTCCATCCTCTGCATAAAAGCTTCAAAGACTCTAGATGGGTCCATTCTCTCTAGAATAGGTGCTTTAATTCATGCTTGATGATTTCTCAAGGGTCCTACCATAGTATGCTAGTAAAGAGTACCTAGACGTATCGATTAGCTTAAAGTCTTCTCAGAGAAACAAAATCATGATAGAGTGATAAACAACAATAAGAAAGTTCTACTAAATAGCACATATCACTCAAACATACAATCAATATTTAAAGTACTGCTCAAATATATATATATCAAAAGATGTATCGCATAGTACACACTAGTCAAACTGTGTACCACATGGGATATAGGCTAAAATAGTACTAAGTTCAGCTATTTACAATACTATTACTACTGATAATATCTACACAAAGCTATGGTCAAATAGCTATCTCTCAAGCTCCCAAAAATTATATGGACAACATGTCCTGATAAAATTAACAAAAATCTAAACCCCCCTCCAGATCCTGACTCAAATGTCATTTATATCTATCTGATCCTACTGGTGGTGCCTTATCGTCTAAAATGATATCCATATCCTCAAGGGAAGCATCCTCAACCGGTGAAACAATATCGCCAACTGCCACTTTGATACCCCAATCCTCAACTATCCCTACATCTGTGTCCTCTACCATCATCGCCTAATTAGAGACGTCGACGACTACAGCATTGAATCCATCAACTGTGTCCAATGCACCTGCTAATGCAGCCTCTCCCATAATAAATCCAGCTAGCTGTCCGACCATCTCAGCTATCCATCCTACAGCCATATTGGCTATAGCTGCCAGATGCACTATGGGTCCGGTTGGTAACTTAGGCATAACGGGTATCTCTGGCACAACTACCTCCTCGTCAGGAATATCCTCCTCTACTAACTCCATAATCACGTCTCCCTCTACCACTATATCTTCCTCAATGACCTCGGGGTCCTCTGGATCTTCTACTAGGTCCTTTGGCTCACGCTCTGGCTCTAGCTCCTTATCGGAAGCATACTCTAGCTCTTCTGGGTCATCCTTTAGCTTATCATCATTGTCATTATCATCATCTATAGGCTCTTCCTCAGATGGGTCCTCGTTGTCCATAGGCTCCTCCTCTCCATCCCCGTCGACATCCTCATCAAGATGCTCATCCTCTATCTCTGGGTCCTTCTCACCCTGAATTGGTTCAGGCTCTGGAACTGGTACATCGGGTACTAATGATAGTGGGGCTGCTAGTGCTAGTGCAGCTGTAGGCTCAGGTGGAACAAGCCTGGCAAAAATTTCTTGCAACTCAATCTTATCTACATTTGACTTACTCTGAATTAATCTAGCTATCTCCTGGTATATAGCTGCTAGGGTCATAGCGTAGTGATACGCATTCATGTGTATCTCTGTTAGGTGTGTCGTGCCCACAACATAGAAGAAGTCCACATCATCTCCTCTAAATAATGACTAGCTGTCTGGTGAATGTGACTATGGTATGTCTCTGTTATTGCTGGCTCCACTGTGTTGCCATGAATAACATGTCCGCCAAAAGAATCACCCACAAACAGGTGGAACTCCAGATCCATTCTAACCTAGAAAGAAAACTATCTATCGTCAGAAGGATGAACTTATCTTAAACTCATATCTCTTCTCAGGGAATCTTAAATACTATGACCAGATTGTGTGGAATCGTTAGTGAATGAAAGTATCATAACCTAAAACTCTGATACTAAAAATCCTATCATGCCCCAGAGCAGCAAAAATAGAGAAAAAATGAATTTCCTTTTTGGGTCCATAGGGAATGATGGGTTAATGTTAGTAATTATCCACACCATACAATACCAATCAACTAAAGAATAAGAACAACAACATCAAACTGAATATAATAACAGTTGTATCTATTATAAACATCAGAGTGGTCCTCAGGAACCTAACAGGTCTAGAGACAACATATGCCCAAGTACTGTTACCAAAAGTTCAATAGAAACAACAGAAATATAAACTAGATATAACTTTTTCATCTCTATCTGACGTAAGGTTAGTCGTTAGCGTAGTAATGATCCCCAACATAGTCGTCATTAGTGGGGCCACCCATAGCATAATCCCCCTCTGGGTAGTAGCCATTTTTATATGCATCATCACCTGCATTACGAGGGACATGGTAATCTAGACGAGGAATGTCTAGGTAATAATAGTCATCAGCTTATTGAGAGCTGAGTGAATAGAAACTCATAGGGTACCAATGATATAACGTAATAACAAGTTATGGAAGTGTTTAAGATATAGTGTTACAATAGTATCTTTCCATTTATCATTCCATTGTTGTTTACTCAACCCATATTGTCTCATTAATAACAAACTTAGCACATATTGACCCTTGCAACGGACTTGATTGTAAAACTCCCAGATATACCAATGCTTTGTCTACTGGATCATTGCAACTCATAGATACCATCTACCACATAACACCGTAAGTCATAGAGGTCATCTAACGCGTACACTGTAAGTCATAGATAATATGTCAGTTTATCCCCTACTCTTAAGAACATATGCACAGTCCACCGCATGTTAGGGATTTAAGGCTTTAACGATACACATCAATTCTATAGCCACGACTTGTCGTCTACCATGTTTGGGAAATAGCTCCTCCCATAATCATCTCAGAACTTAGCAAACCTACCTATCATTATACCACTAACAATTACATGACAACCTTATTGTAGCCTAACTACTTTGATTAAAATGAATGGATATCGAACTCATACATAAAGTGCGTAGTATCTAAAATCATCACATTAATCCATTATTCTTAATTGTACTTATCTTTGTTGTCACATTATCCCTGATCAACCCATATTATAATCGAGAATCGAACAATCGAACCCTTATATAATAAACAAGTGGAACTAACCATGTTCTATAAATGCCAATCAATTGGGACAAGGGTTCAATCGATTAGGATAAAAACTATGACAATCGATTTAAAAAAAATGACAATCGATTGGATCAAAAACCAAGACAATTGATTTCTAACTTTGTTAATCGATTGGGTTACAATTAATGACAATCGATTGGAAATATATCTAATCGATTGGTACTCAACTGATAGTAATCTATTGGGAAAAGTTCCATCAATTAGTACTTTGTCTTCTCTGATAGAAACGTAAAAAGAATATATAAACATCTTAAGGACATATTTAATACATCTAAAGACCACCAAAACTTGTAAAAATAGTATATAAAAGGGACCAAGTGAGTAAAGACTCACCTAGGGTGTGTTTGGTTGGTGTGTGAGCTTGAAAAGCTTGAAGCTTTCTCTCTCCTCCTTCTCTTCCCTTCTCTGCCTTCTCTCTCCCAACTCTTTGTCTCTTTCTCCTCCTCCTCCTTCTTCTTATTCTTCTTCTTCTTCTTCTTCTTCTTCTTCTTCTCTTCTACTTCTCCCTCTCTCTCTACAGAGATTGTGTGTGTATGGTTGTGTATATATATATGTATATATAGATGGTTATGTGTATATATAATATATATCTTTCTCAAGAAATCTATGAACCAAACAGACCTAAGGCAAGAAATGAGTTACCATATGTCAACACACGAATCAAAGTTGAAAGCTTATCTCTGTAGGTTGTAATTGGTTGGTACTGATGGCAATCGATTACCATCAGATAATTCAACATAATTGATTGGGAAGAATGGCAATCGATTGGGTTAGTGCCATGTAATGAATTCAGGTCGGCAGGATGAAAATTGATTGGGAAGAATGGCAATCGATTGGTACCTAAATTTACCAAATGAAAGATAAAGGTTATACATGTATAAATACAAAGTCTTATTTATTCATATACACTCCAAAATACAGGGTATTATAGTAGCATATGCCATAGAACGATACTCAGCCTCCATGCTTGAACGAGATACCGTGGATTATTTCTTTACAGCCTCAGAGACGAGAGAAGTGCCAAGATACATACCATAACCAGTGGTAGAATGATGATCATCCAGTCCACCATCCCAATCAGAATCACAATATGCGGATAACTATAAGGAGCCTTGAGAAATATGCAATCCATGATTAATAGTGCCATTAAGGTAGTGAAGAACATGTTTTACTACTCTCTAATGGGCGGATGTTGGGGAGTGCATAAATTGACTGAAAATGCAATATCCGGCCTTATAAGGGTATAATATTGGAAGGCACCCACAATCTGTCTATATTTAGTGCCATCTGAGAGTGGATCACCATCAAATTAGGAGAGTTTATAACCTGAAACTATAAGAGCTGGATATGATTTAGCACCAGCCATCTTTGCTCATTGAAGTAGATCAGAGATGCATTATGTTTAGATAAGATAATGTTGGTATTATTCCCTTAAACCCGGTCTTTATATATTTGACATTTGACATTTAATATATGGATGTCAGTTTACATTTCATTATGTATGTATCATGAGATGATTATTTCAATCCTTAAGTATCATAGTAAGTAATTCATGTATGCATGAGATATATACACGGGAGATGCGAATTACTATTCTTTGATACATAAAATTTGTTACAGTGGATGATGAGACTGGATATCTCATCAGGTATACATTATAGCATGATTAACTGCCATTAGATGGAGTGATGAATCTCAATCGCTAGAGTATAAGACTCTTAGTTAATATGCTAATACTTATAGTGCATTGACGGACCATGACCTTTCCTATCGACACTTAAAACTTTCATCAGTCGATTGGAACTCATAACTTATATAAGGTAAATGTTCTTAATCTTAAGATGATTATGGACACAGACTGTGGGTATGACTACTCCGACTTACCAATCAGTGAGGTCTTAAAGATCAACACTTAGGTATCTTGGGTATGTCATATTCATAGGGTTGTGAACATATATTGTCAAATAGAATCTACCCTCTGATGAAGAGTAAGCATTCCCTTGAGAATGTCACCAAGTTGATTATTGAGAACTGCAGTCTTGTTGATAAGTAGTTATCAATATGTTTGGTAATCATGAGAAGGTGAATAAAACTCAAGGTATGGAATAGGTAATCATCATTAAGGTCAACAATAACAGTTAATCCAACTACCTGAATGTGATTACGAATGCTGATGGTCGAGGAACATTAGTACATCACTACAAGTATAGTTATCGCTTTGGATATGTTCTTTTGCATTGGAGTGCAGTTATCGTTTTATAGAGGAGTAAACGTTAACTGACTAGTTAGTTAATTTAATGAGCAAAGACTTTGAACATGGGAATTAAAAACTAATCGGAGCCACCAATAAAGAACCTTGGAGGTCCCACTCTTAGGTCCAAAGGATGTAAAAAAGACAGGAGGGAAGAAGGCAATTGATTAGTGGCATACCAATTCGATTTGCATTTTTGGAAATCGATTGGACCTTAGGTTGGTAGAAATACTTATAAATAGGAGACCTTTGTCTAGAATTATTTAACTCATCGTTTTTGAAGCCCTAGGTCTCCAAAAACTGTTCTATAGTATTTCCATAGGCTTTTCTCTCTAGTTGAACTCCCACAAGTTCTAGTCTTTGTGAGCTCATCAATCAGAGACATAAGATTTAAGATCATCTAGAGGAAGGTGCTGGATTTTCTGAGAAGAAGATCCAATTGAAGTTTGTTTATGTTCTGAAGTGGGTTAAAGACACACAGGTACTCTTTTCTTCATGCTACTAGATTCACATGAGTAGTAGATTCTGAGATGCAAATTTTTTTGAAACTTATTTTCTATTGTAAGTTCTATTTTTCATAACATAGTTTCTTCAATTGGTATCAGAGCCTCGCTTAAACAAATCTAGTAACATGTTTAGGAAGTCTAGATGTGATTGCATATGTAGTTTTAGTTGTTTTATAAAACTATAATCATAGAAACTTGTTTTTATAATTATTTTGGTTGTAAAAATAGATCTATGAGATTCTGAATTAAAATGGTGCCAATTAAATGGCTTATGTTTCCAATCGATTGGGATCCAAGAAAATTGATTGGGTCTCAATCAAATCGATTGCCATAGATCTTGCTATGACAATCGAATTCTATTATATGAAGTCGATTGAAATTGATCTGGGGGATGCAATCGATCGGTGTAATGATCCAATCAATTTCCACTACTTTTGATCTAGAATTTATTCTCTGAAAATTTTATAAGTCCAATATAGTTTTATAAACAGTTTTTAAAAATCTTTAAAGATGCTGTCTTTATCCAATCAATTGGGAGAAAGAACCAATCGATTGGGATAAGAATTCGATTGGCATTAATGGTAATCTATTGGGTTAAATAGAGAACATGGTTTACTGCTTTGTGGGACTAAAACATTCATGAATCTGGTTTTTGAATTATGCATGCCATCTAGGACTTCTAGCTAGTATATTGTTGTACATATATGCATGGATGTATGTATGTCTAACCTTTTGTAGCTAGCTTTAGACAGTTGTCTCCAATGACACCAAGACCAATTTTAAATTTTTGTACTTAATATTTGTAATTGGTGTTTTATTTATGGTTTGGTTTTAAGGCATATGTAATGGGCACTGCAACTTAATTCCTATGAAAAGGAGACTCATATAGGTTTCCTGGTCTTTTGATTATTATTATCACTTTCCTAGATCAATTGTAAACCTCAAAAGAGGTATAGGATAAATGTAATCTCTAGGATAGTCCATGAAGATGGAGTGGGAAGCCATTGTCCATGAAGATGGTGCCAGAGGCGATCAAACCAAGAGATGGATCTATGAAGATAGGGCCATGGGAGATAGAGGCATTTCATAAGTCTTTATTTCATTTTAATTTTTTGTTTTATATGCTTGTTTGTGATTGGAATTTCATTATATTGTTGCTGCATGCATACAAAACAAGTTTTCTAAAATAAAATTCAAAAACCGTCTTCGATGCATTAGTAAACATTAGATGTTTATGGGTAATGTGAAGAGACAAATTTTTCTAAAAGCAAAATCTTAACTACTAAATCTAGTGGGAGAGGGGCTTATTATTAAACTCCCACAATCTTCCATTAACAGTTCACTGTAAGATGAGTAGTGCATTCTGTGTCACCTCAGCAGGGGTGATCATTCCATACAGAGGAGGGTACACTACTTATTGGTTACTATATGTGAACATCCTATGGATAGGATCAATCAAACGTGTTAGAGGGTGACCACCTCACAGAGGCACTACTTGAGGTGGTTGTGATTGGATCCAAGTCAATGGTACATACTAGTTAAGCTATGAATAAGG
Source organism: Hydrangea macrophylla (assembly GCA_033977485.1). Classification (NCBI taxonomy): domain Eukaryota; kingdom Viridiplantae; phylum Streptophyta; class Magnoliopsida; order Cornales; family Hydrangeaceae; genus Hydrangea; species Hydrangea macrophylla. The sequence continues at coordinate 7,394,016 of CM066983.1, read as the reverse complement.
GATCTCACACGGGGTATTATTCAAAAACTTAGAGATCAAAATGGTTCGGGAGTCATTACCTGATTTGCAAGAGTTACAAAGCAGACAAGTCATGATTAATCGAGAGATCAAAAATTGACCACCACACAGAGGCTTTATTCTTTCGTCTTGATATTCCGGCGACTTTGTTATTTAATAAAAGTTTTGAGGATTCTTTTATTTTATACTATCTAATTTCTGATATCCATATTTATTATGTCAGTTTTGTTTTCAATATTCATCAGGTTCAATCCACTTGCTACTATACTCACTCAAAACAAATTAACTGGAAACAACTTTATTGAATGGAAACAAAACTAGGACATTGTTTTAACTACGAAGGATCACATATATGTTCTCACTACCCCTTGCCCTGCTGAACCCACGATAAATGCTACGGTAGCTGCCAGACGCGAGTTCAACAAATGGAAGAAGAATGGGATGGCTCATTGCTTATTGGCCTCAATGGCTGGTGTGTTGCAACACTAGTTCCAATCGAATGATTCTACAAGTGCCATCATGACTTTACTAAAAGAAATGTTTGGGGAACATAGCACACCTGCCATGCAGAAAATCATGAGTTCAAAAATGTCGGAAGGAACTCCAGTCAGAGAGCATGTTTTAAAAATGACCGGTTATTTAAATGAACTGGAGACTCTAGGTGCCAACATTGACACACAAAACCCAAGTTAACATGATGCTTCATTCGCTGTCATCATCGTTTGCTCAATTCAAACTTAATTATAATATAAATTAAATGAATTTTCTCTATTAGCGAACTAATAAGCACTCTTCAGGCAGCAGAGGGGTTGATCAAACCTGGGGGCAATGTTTTAAAAGTTGAAAAAGGAAAATTTTCTCAATTTTCCCCAAAAGGCAAGAAAGGGAAGAAGAAGGCTAGCACTGGTGGTTTAAGTGTTGGACAAGTCCCAAAGATTGCAAACTCAAAGAAAAGTGTTTCTAATGCGGGGACAAAGGTCACTAGATGAGGAATTGTCCAAAATTCTTCGCTACAAGAGTTCAAGGTCTAATCAAATCAGATGTGATAGAAGAAGGTTTTATAAAAGATACTTTGAACACTTGGTACATTGATTATGGTACGACTAACCATATCTGTAATTCATTATAGGGGTTTAGATCAACCAGTAGGTGCAGTGATGAGGAGATCGTACTGACTCTAGGTTCTAGTGGAATCGTATCTGCGGTTGTAATAGGAGTAATAGTTTTAGAATTTCCAAACAATAAGACTTTGGTTTTATCAGATGTACCTTAATTCCCTTTAATGAGACATAATCTAATTTCAATTTTAGAACTTTCTAATAAAAATTATTCTTTCATATTTGTAACTGAAGTTGTGATCAAAGGAAATGGTTCTTTTGTGTGTTCTGGTATTAAGTCGAATGGTTTGTATGTGATCACTCTAATTATTTCTAAAGACTCTAACATGGAACTTAATAACTCAGTGATAATTGTACCATCTAAAAGAAAGGAACCTTCCACTAATCAAATAAGGCTTTGGCATATGAGGCTTGGCCATATCAATCTAAATAGGATAATCAGACTAGTCAAAGAAGGGATCTTAGGCAATTTGGTTCTTGAAACAATGGAAGCCTGTGAATCATGTTTAGAGGGTAAAATGACCAAAAGGATCTTTCCTGGATATGGTAATAGAACCAATGCATTGTTGGAATTAGTTCATATTAATGCGTGTAGACTGATAAATATTAGAGCTCGGGGTGGTTATGAGTATTTCATTACATTTACTAATGACCACTCTAGATATGGATATGTGTACCTGATGCAGCACAAGTTTGAAGCCTATGAAAAGTTCAAAGAGTTTAGGGCTGAGGTGGAGAAGCAATTAGACACACATATCAAGGCTATTCGGTCTGATTGAGGTGGCGAGTACCTCTCTAATGAGTTTATTGATCACCTCATATAGAATGGGATTTTGTCACAGTTGACTGCACCTGGTATGCCTCAGTAGAATGGTATAGCAGAGAGGAGGAACTAGACTCTTTTAGATATGACTAGGTTGATGATGAGCTATTCTGAGTTGTCATGATTTCTTTGGGGTTATGCTTTGGAAACCACTATGTACGTGTACATACTAAATCTAGTTTGAACCAAATCTATTCCTAAGACACCATGGGAGATGTGGATTAGATGCAAGCCCTCTTTGCAACATCTTCGGATATGGGGGTGTCCAGCACATATGCTGAAAGGAAATATGAACAAATTGGAATCACGATCGGAAGTATGTTACTTCATAGGGTATCCAAATGGTACTTATGGATGATATTTTTATTATCCAAGAGAGTAGAAAGTGTCTAAGAGAAATAGATGGAGAGCCCTCTAATCCTCCAATAGTTAAAAATGATGAAAGATAAGAAAATACCACATCTTCACCCATTTCCGCCCTGGTAACTTGTCGTAGTGGGAAGATTATCAGCCAGCCTGATAGATACATGTTCTTATGAGAAGTTTTTGAAGCTGTCTCCATAGAATATAAATCAGATCCTGCCACGTGCGATGAGGTAATGGCTTATGTTGATTCAACTCATTGGGTTAAAGCTATGAAGGCTGGATTGGAATCGATGGATTCCAATCAGGTCTAAGATCTTGTAGAATTTCCTGCCAATATTAAACCCATTGGCTGTAAGTGGGTCTACAAGAGGCAAAAAGGATCTAATGGAAAGGTTGAGACCTTTAAGGCCAGGCTTATAGCGAAAGGTTATACTCAAAGAGAGGGCATTGATTATGAGAAAACCTTCTCGTCGAAAGCCATGCTCAAATCCATTAGGATGCTCTAATCTATTGTGGCATGCCTAGATTACGAGATCTGGCAGATATACATCAAGACTGCATTCTTGAATGGCAATCTTGAGGAAGACATTTATATGCAGCAGCCAGAAGGGTTCATAGCTGGGCAGAAAGGTAACTTGGTATGTAAGCTGTAGAAGTCCATTTATGGGCTTAAGCAAACATCCAGGAGTTGGAACATTCGATTTGACCAAGAGGTCAAGTCGTTTGGGTTTATACAGAATCTAGATGAACCTTGCATATACAAGAAATGTAAAGGTAAGGTGGTGGTTTTTCTTGTGCTTTATGTTGATGACATTCTACTCATTAGGAATGATGTAGGGGCATTATCATCAATCAAGGTTTGGCTAGCTAGTACGTTTAATATAAAGGAGAGCTATAGCCTTGGGATAAAACTCTTTCGAGATCATAGATGAAAGAAAATGGGATTATCTCAAGCTGGTTATATCGATAAGGAACTGACTAAGTTTTCCATAGATAATTCGAAGCAAGGTTTGTTACCTTTTAGGCATGGTATAGCGTTCTCCAAGGACCAGTGTCCTAAGACACAAGAGGAGAGGAATCGCATGACAATAATTCCCTATGCCTCGGCGGTGGGAAGTCTCATGTATGCAATGTTATGCACTAGACTAGATATCTATTTTGCCTTTGGCATGGTTAGTAGTTATCAGTCGAATCCTAGTTTAGAGCACTAGACAGCCGTTATACAAAGTCTTAAGTACTTGAGAAGGACTAAAGGTTATATGCTTATGTATAGTGGCGATGAGTTGATTCTAGTGGGATACACTGACTCAGACTTTATGTTAGATATAGATTTGAGGAAGTCGACGTCCAGATATCTCTTTACCCTTGGAAGTGGTATAGTTAATTGGAGGAGCATTAAGCGGAAATATATTATAGACTTAACTACGGAAGCTGAGTATGTGGCTGTTTGTGAAGCCGCAAAAGGAAGCTGTTTGGCTCAAAAAGTTCCTTATAGAACTCAAGGTAGTACCAACATCGCTATCACCTATTATGCTATATTGTGATAATAGTGGGATAATGGCTTAGTTCAAGGAGCCAAGGAACCACAGAAAGAGAAAGCACATAGAAAGGAAGTATCATCTCATTCAAGATATAGTCCAGCATGGAGATGTGATTGTTACCAAGATTGCCACAGTTGAAAATCTTGCGAATCCATTTACAAAGGCTTTACCACAAAAAGTCTTTGATCGTCATCTAGATTCTTTAGCTCTTAGATGTAGTGGCTTGTGAGTACAAGTGGGAGTTTGTTGGGATTGTGCCCGTAAACCAGCTCTTTATGTATTTGACATTTGGCATTTAACATATGGATATCAATTTACACTTCATTATGTATGTATCATGAGATGATTGTTTTAATCCTTAAGTATCATAGCAAGTAATTCGTGTATGTATGAGATACATACCCGGGAGATGCAAATTACTATTCTTTGATACTTAGAACTTGTCACAATGGAGATGAAACTGGATATCTCATCAGGTGTACATTATAGCATGATTAACTATCATTGGATGGAGTGATGAATGTCAATCGCTAGAGTATGAGACTCTTAGTTAATATGCTAATGCTTATAGTGCATTGACGGACCATAAGCTTTCCTATCGACACTTAAAACTGTCATCAGTTGATAGGAACTCATAACTTGTACAAGATACGTGTTCTTAATCTTGAGACGATTACGGACATAGACTTTGGGTATGACTGCTTTGACTTTCCAATTAGTGAGGTCTTAAAGATCAGCACTTGGGAATCTTGGGTATGTCATGTTTACAGGGTTGTGAACATATATTACCAAGATAGAATCTACCCTCGGATAAAGAGTAAGCATCCCCTTGAGAATGTCACCAAGTTGATTACTGAGAACTGCAGTCTTGTTAATAAGTAGTTATGAACATGTTTGGTAATCATGAGAAGGTGAATGAAACATAAGGTATGAAATAAGTAGTTATCAACATGTTTGGTAACAGTTTATCTGACTACCTGAATATGATTACGAATGCTGATGGTAGAGGAACATTAATACAACTCTATAAGTCTAGTCATTGCTTCGGATATGTTCTTTTGCGTTGGAGTGTAGTTATCATTTTATAGTGGAGTAAACGTTAATTGATTATTTAGTTAATTTATTGATCAAAGAGTTTGATCATGGGAATTAATAACTAATCTGAGCCAACAATAAAGAACCTAGGAGGTTGTACTCTTGGCTCCAATGGATGTAAAGAAGACAGGAGGGAAGGAAGGTAATCAATTGGTGGCATACCAATCGATTGTGTTGGTAAGGCAATCGATTGGCATTTTTAGCAATCAACTGGACCTAAGGTCGGTGGAAATAGTTATAAATAGGAGATGTACGTCCAGAATTATTTAAATCATCATTTTTGAAGCCCTAGGTCTCCAGAAACTATTTTATAATATTTCCATAGCCTTTTCTCTCTCTAGTTGAACTCCCACAAGTTCTAGTCTTCACAAGTGCATCAAACGGAGACATAAGATTGAAGATCATCTAGAGGAAGGTGTTGGATTTTTTTAGAAGAAGAATCAATCAAAGTTAGTTCGTGTTTTGAATTGGGTTCAAGACACACAGGTACTCTTCTTCTCTACATGCTACTAGATTCACATGAGTAGTAGATTCTGAGATACAAAAGGTTTTGAAACTTATTTTCCACTGCAAATTCTGTTTTTTATAACATAATTCCTTCAGATGAAGCTCATTTCGATATCTAAATGCTTGTACTCCAAGAAAGTAATTTAGAGAACCAAGGTCTTTCATGGAGAATTCTCCTCTTAACTTTTGGATAGGCATGAATATTGCATCATCACGTGTACCCGTGACAATGATATCATGAACTTAGATAAGCACAAAGAGATGAACATTTTGGGAATGAAATGTGAATTGAGAATAATCCACCTGTGACTCCTTAAAACCAAGTGCCTGAAGGAACTCACATAACTGAGTAAACCAAGCTCGAGGTGCCTGTTTAAGATCATATATCTCTTTGTGAAGATGACAGACATAATCAGGATGATTCACATCAATAAAACCCTAAGATTGATCTATAAAAACCTCTTTGGCAAGAGTCCTATGAAAGAAGGTATTAGACACATCCAATTGTTGAATAGGCCAATCAAAGTGAACGACAAGTGTAAGTACAACACGAATTGTTGTGGATTTAACCACTGGACTAAAAGTTTTTGTATAATCAACACCATCCTTTTGTTCAAAGTCTTGGGCAACCAACCTTGCCTTGTAACGATCAATGGAACTATCATATTTATGCGTATGTTTGTACACCCATTTATTTTAGATGACATTTCAATTTGGAGGATGAGGAGTAAGTGACCAAGTTCCATTTAGTCGAAGTGCATCAAATTCTTCTACCATTGTAGCCCGCCATTTACGATGTCTAATAGCTTGGGTATAGCAAGTTGGTTCAAAAAGAATCATATTAGTTCTACCTATGTATCATCAATGGAGTTTTTATTTTCAAAATAGGTTCATAATTTGCAAATGATAGATAATGATCAAATCTCATAGGAGATCAAAATTTTGGCTAAAGGTCCTGACCAGTTTGGAAGGAGATTTAAAGCATATTTCATTAATGGTTTTCGATTTTGCACAAAAGATCGTGATAGGAGTAGAAGAACTCAAAATAGTGGAGTTGCTATTAAATCACATACAATGAGTTATGCTAATCGAAGGGATAGGAATCCTTATGGTGGAGATGTTACCTTTTATGGAGAGTTGACAGATATCGTTGAAATCCGTTACACTAATGCTAAGAAGTTCATGTTATTCAAGTACAACTGCGTTAATAACATAACAGGGAAGAAAAAAGATGAGTATAAGTTTACTCTAGTGAACTTTAATCATCCATTGTACCCAAATAATCGGGCAACTGATGAGCCTTTTATCCTTGCATCCCAAGTAGAGCAGGTTTGGTATGTACAAGATCCTATGGAGCTAGACAGGTGTGTCATTGTTTTGATGATACTTAGGGATTTGTTTGATATGTGTCCAAAAGATTCTTCATCAAATATGAGAGTAGTTCCTCAAGTCGAGCCATTTCATAATCAAGAGGTGGATGAAAATATTTTTATTCACGATGATGAAGTACCCTAGGTGAGACAAGGAATAACTAGGACAACATTCGACCTAACTATTATAGAACTGCCAGACAATGATGAAATGTACATTTACGATGATAATTGATATGCTATTATGATGTTTTATGATGATGTTTATGATGATGACTTTTATGATGATGTTTATGATAAGATGACTTTTATGACTATGTTTATGATGAAATGATGCTTATGATGGGATGACCTTTATGATGATGTTTGACTTTTATGACGATGTTTGACTTTTATGATGATGTTTATGATGAGATGACTTTTATGATGATGTTTGAGTTTTATGACTATGTTTATGATGAGATGGCATATCCCTACGTGTTCTTTAATTTTTTTACAACTTTATGCATTGTGAATATTAAATTATCTTATATATATATTCATTATCAATAGTCATATCATGGCTCGAATAAAGATAGCATTTGGTAGATCAACAATTCGAGTCCCAGCCTAAACCTGAGGCATAGGTACAGGTACTACCCCAAGCCTAGTCACATTCCTATACTCAGGCTCAAGCACGTGTACAAGTACAAGTGCAACCACAACCACAAGTACAGGTACAACCCCAAGCACAGACACAGGTACATGTGCAGTCACAGGAACATACCCATTCTACAAGCATAGGCTCTCAACTAGAGGCCTCTCATTCTACTCAGCTTGATGGTACATGTTTTATATTTATAACTATTGTGATATTCTACAAAATAAAAGCATGTAATTTTTTAACTAAATAAATTTTCTTTTCACTATTGAGCAGGTACTTCAGTTACTGGATCCACTTCTACCTGACGGAGAGATAGAGGAATAGCAAAAGGTTTGGAAATCAAAAGCTTCATTTGGTGTTTAATGACCCAGGGAAAGCTATTGGGAAATCTGCTATACAGTTAGTTACACATATTGGAATCATGGTACGAAATGGGGAGCAAGTTCCTCTCCATTACGCGCAATGGGATGATGTGCCGAAGATGCATTGGGCTATATATGGACTGAGGTTAAGGTAACATTTAGCAATATATAAAATAATTGTCCCTACAATGATTGAATTGTCTCAATGTTTATATGTAAAACAACTTGATTGAATTTTATTTAAAGGACAACACTGATGCTCCTTCAAAGTTCAGAGATAATTGTCTAAGCATTGCTGAGGCATTATGGATACATTGGAAGGGCCAAGTGAAATATTATTACTACAACAAATACGTTGTTGAATAGGCCAAACAGTGTCCAGCTTGATCAGTGGGAAAAACTTATAACTTATTGGGGGAGTGAGACAATTCAAGTATTAAATACTTTATTGTTGTCTCTATATAAAATATAAAATATGATTAGTTTCTTTTGTAAGAAATTTCTATGAAAAATACAAGGATTGATGAACATCAAGTACTCAATCATAAGACTGGGAGGAAAAAACCTGCTCAAATAAGGGATAACGTAAGTCATAGGGTATTTATGTTGCTCATTCATTATTAAATTTGCTGTTACTATTGAAAATCAAATTTCTATAAATTTGTTTGTTAAATAAACATATTAGATGGAGGCATGTGGAGAAGAGACCGATCGAGTTAATGTGTTCATTAAAACGCATAAACTCAAGGAAGGTGGTCCGCAATCTCTAGAGACCGCTGTTGCGATTGTATGTTTCGACTATCATATGTTATAATATATTTTCTCTCTTTTGTTTAATGAAAGGTAATGTTGAAACGACATAGAATATTTTTTTAATGTATACTGAACTTATGTAACATTGTAGGTTGAGATGAAAAGTCATTTGGATGCAATTTTAATGGATGAGTGTACCACAACCTTTAAGGAGAAGGTATTTACTGATGTCGTAGGACCTGATGTTCATGGTCAAGTTAATACTTACGGGGCAGGTGTTATTCCTAGGATTATGTTTGGTATAGGGTAGGGATGCAAACCAGATCTAGGGATATGGAAACAGAGCAGAGAATAGTTGAAAAGGTCAGTGCGTTCGCGTCACTGCTTGATTCACATATTGCTGAAGTGATGAGGTAAATTCTTTGTAAATGTAGTCTACTACCAAATTATTGGATATAACTCTAGTTTATTACCCATTCATTATTAATTGTGTTGGTGAACATAATTGTGAGTTGTAGTGTGTGAGTATATATTTTTATGCAGTGAAACGATATGGTTGATTGTCTTGTATTAATGAGCAAAATTGTGAGTTGTGGTGCATTCACAATAAGGGTTGGTGATCTTCAATTGTTTGTTGTATAGGATGAACTAACATTAGACTCATCATGTTGTTGGTAGTACTTTGAGATGAGAAATTTGTGCTAAAATTTAGTATGCTAGAGCATATAAATGCCAAAGAGTTGCTGTTAATTTTGGATTGTGATAAATTTATTTATACAGGTTTATGAAATTTTTTGGATGTTATAGAAATAGAGGAAACTCGGCCGAGTTTTTTTTAGGAATCTTTGCCATTTTTTTTATTCTTACATTGCTTGTTTGGATAGTTTTTTATTTGTATTTTTGGTCTTGTTTTTCTCTTTAGGTTGCTAAGTGACTACATTATTATATTTTTAATTGAATTTTTGTTTTCTGTTTTAGGTTATGGCGAGAGATCAGAGTATTTAGATCCCGATGAGAATCAATTATGAGTGTTGTTGGAAAAACATGCACATTCATACATAGGGTTGGGTTCAAGGCATACCATGAGCGGAATACCCAATTCGGATCGTCTACGACGTTGTTATGAGCCCGGCGACTTCACCCACTATTTGCTATACTTTGATGCTTCTGTGTATATCCTTTTGCTTTGCTATGGTCATGAGGACAACTACTAGAGAGGCCCCCTTGAGTTTACGCGCTAAATCCCAAGCCTCCATTGTGATTAGGCTAGAGAGAGAGAGAGAGAGAGAGAGAGAGAGAGAGAGAGAGAGATTGCCGAGAGGGAGATAGAGAGTTTATGTGTCATGCATATGTGTGTGTATATATAACATATATATACACAAACTCTCCCAAGTTAGGGTTATACTAGGACTCCAAGTTGAACGGGCTTGGTAGTCAAGTAAAGCTTGTTTGGACCCTGGGTCCAATATGTTGCTGTAAGGCTCACAATATTTCCTACTTCTCCCATTCACCCACATAGGGCTTCGTATAACAATAAAATCTCTCAGATTTCCACTTTAATCGTCTCTTCATACAAGAAATAAAACGTGCAACCTCATGAAAAGAACATACAACAGGAGCTGAGATGCTAAGTTAATCACTATATTAACAAAACGCATCTCTCAGAAGCTTCTCATGTATTTAGCCAGACTTATCCAACCACACCGAATGTAGCACTCTTAATCCCTCGAAAAGTAGTGCTATACCCCACACATGTAATGTACCATGATAATCAGTACATATACGATCCTCGTTGGCCAGCTAATGAGTCATAGTACATGGTGTGTTATCGAATTAGCTTCACCGCTTACTAATGTCAATTCAACTAACTTGACCACTTTCCTAGACATACTCCATGGAATGGAATTTGCCACTTCGCCCCTAGTAGGCATGCTAAAGTAGCGTCATCAAATATCCTCTTCATGACACAGTCGCGAGTCATAAGGCAAATGGTATAGAATCCCCGATATAAGGGAGACTACGTGGCTAGCACAACAATGAAATAGGGATTAATCCATTGCTCCATAAAAAAAATCGCAAAATAGCACATACAGTATGATATGTATGCTATGGCGTTCTTCCATAAAAATGGGTGTGTCAATGTAGTAATAGTAACGCCATAGGAATCTTAGTCTAGACGTTACATAAACATCTAACCTGAGTTTTTCAACACAGTCGCACCTCCTGGCGCCCGTTTGGATTCTCACATTCGGCTATGAATAGGCTACATAGAGGCGTGGGCAATCCCCATGTTCGACTCAGTATAGAGGTACTGATCTCATCTTAGATCTTATCTAAGGCGACATAAGTAAAAATATATATATCTTGCTCGCTGTTCTTACACCGCACATATATAGGTGTTCTAGCTCGCTCTCTCAGTGCCATGAACACAAATGTCTTATGTTGCTCGTTGCCCAAGTGCTATGAACACATTTATTCAAAGTCATCTATTCAAGCGCCAAGGTGAATCACCCGTGTGAGCAGGTCAATTCAAGCCCGGTGAAACTTACAAGGAAAAATGTGCACGTATTCAATTAACAACTAATGAATTTGGATAACTATTGATTTTATTATTAAAATAATAAACATCTGGAAACAATAATAATAATGTCAAGAATAACACTGTCTAAGTACATCAGAATGTATGGATTCCCATACTACTAATGTGGGACAAGAACGAATCCCTAGCAATTGGCATGGTCAAAGGATCAGCCATCATTTTGCCAATAGAGATGTGCTTCAAGGTAACCTCCCCTTGTGCAACCATATCTCAGATGTAGTGGTGGTGCATCTCTATGCGCTTGGACTTCTCGTGGTACTTATGGTCCTTCGCATAAACTAGAGCCAACGTGCTATCACAATAGACCAACACTGCTTCATCGTCCTGAGGCAAGAAGCTTACGCTATGTAAGAACCTCCTTAACCACACAACCTCTTAAAAGGCTGCATAACAAGCTACATACTCAACTACCATTATGGATAAGGTTATACATGTCTACTTCTCGCTACAACAAGAAAATGCTCTACCATTATGAATGTGTAGACAAACATGGACATGCACTCATCTCAATCGCTGAAGCAATGAGCATCGTATCGTCCCCATCACTTCAAAAACTCTACCATCCATAAGGTGAGATCCAGAATCATACGAACATATTGCAGAATGCTCTTCACTGCTCTCCAGTGAACTGGGCCAAGGTTACTCTTGTAACGACTAATTAAACCAACCACATAGCGAATGTCTGAACAAGACTACAACTTAGTATTCGTTAGGCTTCCTATTGCGGATGCTTATGGCAGTTTGGACATTTACTTCCTCATCATTCTCTGGACATTGAACTAGGGTCAAGGGTATTCCCTTCTCGATTGGGGCATCTATTGGTTTTGAGTACTGCATTCGAGAGTGTTCAAGAATCATCTATTATGTAAGTCTCTAGAGACAAACAAAATAGGCCTATGAACGGTTCCCACAACCCTAACTCCCAACACATAGTTAGTTTCACCTATGCCTTTTTATCTAAATAAAAAGAATATTGTTGTCATTCAATATAAGAATTAGAACACCTTTTATGGACTGCATAATGTACACACACTGGTCTTCTTTAATCATCTAACGAAAGAGATCGATCAAATCACAACGCAAGTGTCATTGCCTAAACAATTGCTAGAGATTGTAAATAGATGGACTGAGATGGCACACATTGCTCTCATTCCCATTGGTCATAAAAATCAATTGATTGATCCATGTAGATCTCTTTTTTTGGCTCTCCATCGAGAAAAGTAGTTTCAACATCTATTTGAAAAGGGTTCTAAAATTAAATGTGTGATAATCGCTATGATAAGGCAAATGAAAGCAGAATATCACCACTAAGGAGATTCTGCCTTCAAGCTCTACACCCACTCTTGGGTTTGACCTCTCACCACAAGGTGCACCTTTATCTTTGTTAACTGAACCATCCGCATTGAGTCTTACTCCTAGACCTTATTCTTTGTCCACAAAGATCATATCATCCTTCATTGCAACCAATCACTCAACTTTAGCAGATGAACAAAGCACTTTTACATAAGAAGTTGTCGTGACATCATCGACTAAATTCGCATAAGAAAATGTATCTCGCATATTTCAAAACGCCAACAGAGAACTCATCCTCATCAACTGCACTGTGCACATCCTCGTCATACCAATGGAGAACTCATCTTTGTCAACTACACTATGCTATCTAAGAATCTTGAGTAACCAATGGTGCACTCCCACTATTTGGAACACTCCCACTAGCATCTAGTGGTGTACTCCCACTCAGATGCAGACTAGTACCATTTTGAGCGACTACTAGATGTGGATTCACAATATCTCCCTACCCTCGCTTAAAGATGGTATATTGTCTACAATTTCCTCTAACTCATAGAGGTTAAGATTCTTATAGCAACGGTAATATTGCAAAAACATTTTCAAACAGGCTATAAAGCTTGGAAAACAGCTTGTAAAAGCATAATTTTGTGTATGAGGGTAGCAGCTAGGAGTGCATCCTTCCAAATTGGAAGGCTAGCTTACGCCGTCAACAAACCAGACTTATCCAGAAGTATTCTATTCCTCCCTTCTACAATAACATTTTATTTCAGAATTTCCTGGAACAGAAAGTTGTATATATACCCATTTGTCCTCACATAGTTCTTCTGAACTAATCAAAGATACTAACACAGTTCCTTTGAACTAATCAGAGAAATACTGGCAAATGAGATGACTCTAAAGCCTTCTTGAATTTGATTTTCAACCTCAGCTGTAAAATGATTGATGTAAGCTAGTGTTTTATAGTGGTCAGATAACAAGGTGAAGAAAATGGAGTTACTATTACATGCCTTTACAAACATAGGTCCAAGATGTGAGTGAACTAGCTCTAAAAGTTGATTATCTCCTATAGATTTACTTAACAAAGCTTTCGGTATGCTTTTCTGATGTGAACCCATGGAATTTATATTCCGTGAACCCACAATCAGATTGTAAATAACCCAGGAAAGCCAATAATCAAGCCACAAAGATGATCTAGACCCGTTGAAATCTTATTTCAAGAACCCAGATTTGGTGTGAACGCCATAAAGGGAATGCCTTTGATAAGTTCGAATTGTTCAATCAAGAATAAGAAGAGAAAACTGAACTCTCTGAGAAACGTAATATTCATTAACATAATCTGCTCTTAAAACTGCTACAAGAGTGTTTATATCTAATAACCCTAGAGCCCAAAAGGCCTTCAATAAATATAAAAGAAATGGGCTGGAGGTACTCAAGCCCAAAACAACTTAAACGTAAAGCTAAATAGATGTCCAATTAATGAATAAAATAGGCCCACATGCCCAAAACCAGCGAACATAAATAAAATAGCCTAAGTGGCTTATATCACATGGATTAAAGCTGGTTTCTCTTCTTCCAAGCCCATCTTGAATGTTGAAGTCTTGCTTGAAACATTTGCAAATTCAGTCCAAGTGGATTGTACCAACCCTTGCATTGCTTCCTTGATCTTCTTAGCTCTTAATCTTGTGATTGGCCCATTTGGAACTTGTAAGGGGTTAGCTTCACGACTCGGTCCATCATGGTGCCCATCATTCCCCCTCTCCTCAAAAGGATTCGACCTCGAATCGTCACCTGCATCAAATGGGGAAAGGTCAGAAACATTGAATGTAGCCGAGACATTATAGTCACCTGGAAGATCCACTTTATAAGCATTATCATTAATTTTCTCAAGGATTTGAAAAGGGCCATCTCCTCGAGGATGCAATTTAGTCCTTCTGTGGGCAGGGAATCTTTCTTTGCGCATGTGAACCCAGACCCAATCTCCTAGTTCAAAGATAACACGCTTACGCCCTTTGTTGGCTTGGGAGGAAAACTTTTCATTTTTTTCTGCAATTTGAAGTCATACCCTCTCATGAATTGACTTCACTAATTCAGCCTTCCTGTGTCCATCCAAACTACTCCTGTCATCAATAGGTAAAGGCATCAAATCTAAAGGAGTGAGTGGATTAAAACCATAAACAATTTCAAAAGGAGAATAAGAAGTAGTAGTGTGCATAGTCCTATTATATGCAAACTCTATGAATGGCAAACAATCCTCCCAGGTTTTTAAGTTCTTTTGAATGACAGTGCGTAAGAGTTGAGTCAAGGTCCTGTTGACTACTTCAGTCTGTCCGTCAGTTTGTGGGTGACAAGTAGTGGAAAATAAAAGTTTGGTACCTAATTTTCCCCACAAAACCTTCCAAAAGTAGCTAAGAAATTTGACATCCCTATCAGAAACAATACTCCGAGGTACACCATGGAGTCGCACTATTTCCGTGAAAAACAAATCAGCTATGTTTGTGGCATCATCTGTTTTATGGCATGGAATGAAATGTGCCATTTTACTAAATCTGTCCACTACCACAAAAATCGAATCTCTACCCCTCTTTATCCTAGGCAGCCCCAAAACAAAGTCCATAGAAATGTCTACCCATGGCTCACTAGGGACGGGTAAGGGTGTATACAACCCATGTGGTAAAACCTTAGATTTGGCCTTTCTACATGTAATGCACCTACCACATATTCGAGTGACGTCTCTTCTCATCCTAGGCCAAAAGAAATGTTCATGCAAATTTTCTAAGGTTTTCCTGACACCAAAATGTCCCATTAATCCCCCACCATGTGCCTCTCGTACCAACAATTCACGCATTGAACAATTTGGCACACACAATTTGTTTTCTTTAAACAGATAACCATCATGCTTGAAAAACTTACCAAATGCTGCTTTTTCACATGCCAAATGCACCTCAGAAAAATCAGTGTCATCAGCATACATTTCTTTCACATATTCAAACCCAAGCATTTTAGCACTCATAGAAGTAAGAAGTACATACCTTCGTGATAAAGCATCAGCAACAGTATTTTCCTTACCTTGCTTGTAACGGATAACATAAGGAAAAGTCTCGATGTATTCCATCCATCTAGCATGTCTCTTATTTATTTTACCTTGTCCCTTGAGATGCTTCAATGATTCATGATCGGTGTGGATCACAAACTCCTTAGGCCAAAGGTAATGCTACCATGTCTCTAGAGCGTGAACAAGAGCATAAAGTTCTTTGTCATAAGTGGGGTAATTCAGGGCTGCCCCACTTAGCTTTTCACTGAAAAAGGCTATGGGCCGCCTATCCTGCATCAAAACAGCTCCAATCCCTATTCCTGAAGCATCACATTCAATCTCAAAAGTATTGTTAAAGTCAGCTAATGCAAACACAGGTGCAGAACAAAGCCTATCTTTGATTGTAGCAAATGCATTCTCTTGATCAATTCCCCAATGGAATCCAACATTTTTTTTTATTATTTCAGTGAGTGGTGCAGCGATGGTACTAAAATCCTTTACAAAACGCCTATAAAAACTAGCTAAACCATGAAAGCTTCTTACCTCAGTGATACCTTTAGGCGTTGGCCACTCCTTGATGGCTTTGACTTTTTCTTCATCCACCTCAATGCCCTTTGTAATAACAACATATCCAAGAAAAATAACTTTTTCCATGCAAAAGGTGCATTTCTTAAAATTAGCATACAACTTTTCACATTTCAACACCTCAAACACATATCTCAAATGTTCAATATGATCAGTTAAGGTCTTGCTGTACACTAAGATATCATCAAAGTACATGACCACAAACTTGCCTATGAACGCTCATAAAACATGGTTCATTAATCGCATAAAAGTACTAGGCGCATTTGTAAGCCCAAATGGCATAACCAACCATTCATAAAGTCCATGTTTAGTCTTAAAAGCAGTTTTCCATTCATCTCCCTCTTTCATTCTGATTTGGTGGTAACCACTTTTAAGATCTATTTTACTGAAAATACAAGAGCCATGCAATTCATCAAGCATATCATCTAATCTAGGAATGGGATGACGATACTTTACCGTGATATTATTGACCGCTCTGCAATCAACGCACATCCTCCAAGTCCCATCCTTCTTTGGCACTAGAAGCACTGGTACTGCACATGGACTCATGCTCTCTCGCACATACCTCTTACTCATTAAATCATTAACTTGCCTTTGAAGCTCCTTTGTCTCCTCTGGATTACTCCTATAGGCTGGTCGGTTAGGGATGATAGCTCCAGGTACCAAATCAATTTGATGCTCAATGCCTCTAATGGGCGGTAACCCACTCGGCATCTCCTCTGGAAATATTTCCTCGAATTCCTACAACAAAGAAACAGCCAAACTAGGAAGAGATTGGTTAGTTTCATGAAGATTAAGATAAGATTCTTTGTAAATAAGAAGAATCATAGGTTGATCTGCAAAAAAGGCCCTCTTAACCTCACTCTGTTTTGCATAAAAACTCATTTTTGTCTTTTCTTTTCTCTCCGCAGACTCTCTTTCTTTTTTCTCTCGTGGCTCCACTCTCTTTTCTTTATTTTCAGCCACCTCTCTATTTTTTTTGTCACTCTCTCTTTTTATTGAAGTTTCACCCTCACTCTTATTTTTCTTTTCAGCCTCACTCTTTCTCTTTAGCTCAATCTCACTTTTCAACTTCATTTGGTTTTCATAGACCTGTTTAGGGGTTAAGGGAGCAAGTTTGATTGCTTTTCCATCTTTCACAAAGCTGTACATATTTTTAAACCCATCATGGTTCACCCTTCTATCAAACTGCCACGACCTTCCCAATAAAATGTGGCCAGCATGCATAGGAACTACATTACAAAGCACCTCATCACTATATTTCCCAATGGTAAAAGTCACCAAAACCTGCTTATTGACCTTTACCTCCCCATAATCATTCAACCACTGTAACTTGTAGGGCCTAGGATGCTTTTGTAAAGGTAAGCTTAACTTCTCAACTAGGGTGGTACTAGCTACATTGGTACAACTTCCCCCCATCTATAATCATACTACACACCTTGTTATTTACATAACATCTAGTATGAAATATGTTCTCTCTCTGCTGCTCCATTTCATCTACCTTAACTTGCGTATTGAGAGCACGTCTGGCAACAAGAGACTCACCTTCTACGTGGTATTCCACTCCATCATCATCACTAGCATCTGGCAAGCCATCATTTTCATCCTCACTCTCAGTCATCACCTCCCCATTGTCTACCATAACCATCACCCGCTTGTTAGGACATTGAGATGCGATGTGCCCAGTACCCAAACATTTAAAACATTTAATGTCTCTATTCCTTGGAGGTTGAAAATCTGTCTTGAGTTTGTTCTTGCTAGTCCCCTCATATTTTCCTTTAGGTGGGTCGGTTTTCCCCTTTACTTCAGCTCGGTCACTTCTATCCCACTTCGGTTTCCAAGGAGTGCTCGAAACTGAAGTATACCTTGCTGCCCCCTTTCTCTTTAATTGACTTTCCAATTTTACAGCCATGTGGACCATGTCTTCTATCTCCACATAATGCTGTAACTCAACTACATTAGCGACGTCCCTATTCAAACCACTTAGAAACCTGGCCATTGTAGCCTCCCGATCCTCTTCTACATTAGCTCGGATCATAGCCACCTCCATCTCTTTATGGTAGTCCTCCACACTTCTGGACCCTTGCGAAAGGTTTTGTAATTTTTGGAAGAGGTCTCTATAGTAGCGGCTAGGTACAAATCTTCTCCTCATGAGAGCTTTCAACTCACCCCATGTTTCTACAGGTCTCTCATGATTCCTCCTCCTATTGGTTACCAATTGATCCCACCAAATAATAGCATAATCAGTGAACTCAATTACCGCTAGCTTCGCCTTCTTCTCCTCTGAGTAATTGTGACAATCGAAAATCAGCTCGATTTTTTTCTCCCACTTTAAATACACTTCAGGGTCATTCCTCCCTTGGAAAGATGGTATTTTCATTTTGATGCTCCCAAGGTTCCTATCTACCCCATCTCGACCCCTTGGATTCCCCCTAGGTCCTCTTCCACGCCTACCTCCTCTTAGTCTACCCATTCCTCCCCTACCAACATCAGATACTATGTCTTCCTCATCCTCTTCATCTTCTTCGATCTCATACTCATTTTCAACTCTAGGCTCACGTCTCCTCCCATCACGTCCACCTTGCAGATTTTGAATCACTACATCTTGTTGATCCATCCTATCCCTTACCTCCCCCAACACCAAATTTAACCGTTCAAACTGTCGTTGCATGGCCTGTAACATAAAGGCTGTTTTATTTGCCTCCCCTCTAGGTGTTGAGTCATCCATTTTAATGTGCTGCAAAACAAGAATATTAGTGGTAAAACCTCACACACTCCCTTACGTGTTTACACTAAAAAATTGTCACTCCACTCGTGTTTCACTCTGATTGGCTTTTTGCCAAATTTAGTCTCGCACACTCTTGCCTTTTACCTCAATTGTTTTCCCTTTCAAGTTCTTTCAAGAACTAATTGAACTAAATCAAGACACAACCTTGTTTTATCCCAACCAGCAATAGATTCAAGAAACAAGGAAGTAATAGGGAAAAAAATGATACGGATCTCAAGAAAATATACGACGAGGGCAAACGAAACAAGAAATCAGATTTTGACAGGAATAAAAGAAAAAAATCACGAATTATTTTTTTTTTGGATATGAGCCAATTGAAGAGGGAAACAAAGTTTATCCCAAGAGACAGCGACTACAGAAGACGGGTTTCGAACAGCACAAAAACCAAATTTTTTTTGAAAAAATTTTCACACTATGGAGTAAGATCAGTTTTGGACTCCTTAGACCATGGACAATGCAAAACGAACAAAAAAATTTAAGACGAGTTTTGGTATTTTTTTATTTTTTATTTTTTTCGGACCCGATCTCTTCTCTTCCTTTTTTTTTTCTCCTCTTTTCTTTTCTTTTGTCTTGTGTTTTTTTTTTTGAATAGTCAGGGAGCTTCACAGTTCACGTTCGTAAAGCACCAAAATAACCCTAAATCACGAGGGTGAACGAACACGAAGTAGCAAGAGAAAAAAAAATCGCAGAACAGATTCGCAACCCTAAACATGAAACAGATCGTAATCACGAACACGAACACGAACTAAAATAAGAATACGAAAAGAACAGAACACGAATTGAACAGAAAGACGAGATGAAACAAGATCACGAAAATAACAGAATAGAAAAAAAAAAAGAAACAGAAACAAGAACACGAAATAAAATGAATAAATCAGACCTGATTTGGAGCCTAAGCTCTGATACCAAATGATGTGAACCCGTGGAATTGATATTCCGTGAACCCACAATCAGATTGTAAATAACCCAGGAAAGCCAATAATCAAGCCACAAAGATGATCTACACCCGTTGAAATCCTGTTTCAAGAACCCAGATTTGGTGTGAACGCCACAAAGGGAATGCCTTTGATAAGTTCAAATTGTTCAATCAAGAACAAGAAGAGAAAACTGAACTCTCTGAGAAACGTAATATTCATTAACATAATCTGCTCTTAAAACTGCTACAAGAGTGTTTTATATCTAATAACCCTAGAGCCCAAAAGGCCTTCAATAAATATAAAAGAAATGGGCTAGAGGTACTCAAGCCCAAAACAACTTAAACGTAAAGCTAAATAGATGTCCAATTAATGAATAAAATAGGCCCACATGCCCAAAACCAGCGAACATAAATAAAATAGCCTAAGTGGCTTGTATCACATGGATTAAAGCTGATTTCTCTTCTTCCAAGCCCATCTTGAATGTTGAAGTCTTGCTTGAAACATTTGCAAATTCAGCCCAAGTGGATTGTACCAACCCTTGCATTGCTTCCTTGATCTTCTTAGCTCTTGATCTTGTGATTGGCCCATTTGGAACTTGTAAGGGGTCAGTTTCACGACTCGGTCCATCATGGTGCCCATCATTTTCCACCTAGGCAAGACTCACACATAGGTATGTCAACTTTAGCTAGTGGGTCCACAAGCATTCTATATGCTAATCGAGTCATCCTTTTCTCGCCCTAGCTGTTTGAGTTTAACATGCCAAGTCATAGAATCAATAGATGATTCAGTAACCGAATAAATAGAGAAAGTAAAGTTAACGTTTTAACTCTTAAGAAATTTTTACGTAAACAACTATGTCCAAAACTATGTAACATAATATCCATCATATTGTCAGTCTGACCCTACCTCTTAGCCTGCTTAATGCACACTGGTCCACTGGGCATGCGCATTCTCCAACTTATGGAAATACTGGTCATCCATACGACCTCCCTTATGGCGGTCTGCTACCAGGTAAACATGCCGAGAATGATTAGAACAAATCTTAATTATCTCACTCTATGTTATGACCTATTTCAAGTGTATCCACGAGTCAAACTGAAAACATATCACAGCCTGAACCTGATGTTCACCAGTGTAGGTAGTCCCTAATAGATCTTGAATCATATCAGATTTTAACCTTAGATTTCGGTCATCAAGTTTTTGGAATTTTTCCTCACTTCAAACTTTAGCACCAGATTCTTCAATCTAGTAATGGATGTGCTCTAAAAACAAATTCGAGCTCATTCTATATTCATAGGTCATTGGGTAGCTCTTATATACCCAAAATTAGATCATCGTCCATGATGCTTTATCAAAATAATGCGCATGTGATGGTCTTTTTAGAATTAAATTCTATAGGCCTTTAAGGTCTTTGGCAATATTGGACCTTAGGTCCAATTTAGAATTAATTGGTTAGATCATTGATTGAGATAAGTTCTCCAAGAATTCTTCTCTCCTTTAAACATATATGTTACTTTTTGGTGCCAATTTCTACATTCAAGAATGTGTACAAGAGGTTGACATTATTATGATGCACATTTTTCTATAAAATGTTTATTTTAAAATCCAGTTAACAAAATATCTTCCCTTATCACAATTTCAAGATTGAAAATTTGCTAAGCTCGTACTCATCACTTTACTCTTGTAACTCAAGAAAATATTTTATAACTAATTTTTTCTAAACAAACATGCACAGATAGTACTAAACTTATCTACCATCATCCACAATTATAATGTAATTGCGCCATACACACATGAATGCGCATAGGCCCTGCGTGGGCCCAAATTAACAATCTAGAGCTCACACTAAAGTAATTAATGCATATATTATGAAAACAAAGAAAATTCATCGCTTTACAAATAGGCTCTTTCAAAACATAAAATAGAAACACTCTCCTCACTTTACATTTATAGCCATAAAAAAATAGGAATCCTTTGTTTTTCACATATATACAAAAACACCCTTAGAACATACATCAGGACAAAATAAGGTCAAAATAAACTACTCCCTCCGTCCCATATTAAGAGTCTCTTTTGGGAATTCCAACTTATTAAGGGAACAACCTTGATTTTGGTGAGATTTTCAACTTTCCAATGTTGCCCTTTTTGAAATTCAAAATTATAGTGTCACATAAAAAAAAAGAGGGAAGAGTTGGATATAATAAAGGGCAAATTTAGAAAGTGTGTATTAAAGTACTTTGACTTTTCAAAGAGGACTCTTAAAATGGGACATCAAAAAATGGCATCAATGGCTCTTAATATGGGACAAAGGGAGTATCAATTAAGTTGTCCATTCTTCAATCCAGATTAATAAATTAATCGCACACGACAATCACTCATGCGATCTTTATTACAAGAATGAATAGACTCATCTATCTCTCCATTTATGGAAGAGGACAAGAGGTCTTATGGTAATCATATCATAAACAACATTATGTAAAATTACAACGATCGAGCCTTTGATGCAAAAAAATAAACTAATCATTAAATTTGCCCTTCCAAACCTCTCAGATATTTAAAACTAATTAAATAGGACTTTTAAATTAAACACAATAATTTTAAAACATCATGAAAAAAATTTAAATAACTGAAAAACTAATTTTTCATTATAAATAATAGTTTCTAGAATATAATTGGAGCCCAAAAAACATTTTGAATCAATTTAACAAAATAAATTGATCTAGTTAAACAAATTAACTATGGGCAACTAAATTCCTAAAAATACAAAACTTTTTGGGAAAATTGTTCTCCAAGATTTTCAGTAGTCTAATATGGTGTTCTAAACACCCAATATTAATTTTAAAAATTAATAATCCATTTGGATATTTTCAGCAATTAAAATAATGCCCATGATCATAAATTTTATTCTCTAAAATACCAAAAATATGAGAGAATTTACAAAAAAATTTCTGAAGTTCCCAAGTAGTGTACAAAACACTATTCATTAATTTCAAGAATTAACAACTTTATTTGCTAAAGCAATTAATATTGTGTACACAACATAATATATGCTCTAAAATATATCCCAAAAAATGAGAAAGTTTACTAAATAATTTTCTCATATTGCAAATAGTGTACTAAGCACATTTTTTGTAAATTCCACAAATTAATAATCAATAAAAATATTTTATGCAATTTGATACGCGTATAAAAACAGATAATTATATGCTCTAAAATATTAATATGATTTTGATAATGTACCAAAAATTATCTATGGGCCTACTAAATTTTACATGGTCTCAAAACAGTGCCCTATATGTCTCTTATTAATTACAAAAATTAGTAATATATTTTGGCTATTTTATGCAATTAAATAAATGTCCAAAAACATGAATTATATGCCTAAAATACCAAAAATATGAGATAATTCACACAAAAATTATCCTAGAGTCTTTTACAGCATACTAAACACTACATATTAATTTCAAAAGTTAATATTTAGTTTTGGAAATTTAGGCAATTTAAAACATGTCATAACTTATTATTTATGCTCTAAAATATCAAAATGATTGTAATAATTTTTCAAAACTTGCCCTAGGGTCCCACATAGTGTACATAACACTGAAATAATATAATATTAAAAACATTCATTCTGTCACTATTGAAATGAAAAATGAATCCCAAATCCAAAAGTTACAAGACTGATAAAAGATTATGTTGAATCCTGGGAACGTAAAGCACATCATGCAAAAGTAAGGTGCACAAAGTGCGCAACTTGAGCTGGTACGAACTGACTCCAGTAGCTTTTTCACTTGTACCACTCCCTATGTATACTCTACTAGTACCACTTGGAATTATCCTATAATCTTTAAACCTGCCTCTATCGCTAGCTACATGTCTGGTTGCTCCTGTATTTGCAATCCAATCATGGAACGAATGAGCGATTAGAACATGTGAGCTTACATAAGCATGAGCATAGATAGAGCTAGGAGAGAAGTTAACCTTTTTTGGCTTCGTGCAATCATGAGCGAAATGTCCCTTCTCATTGCAATTGAAGCACTTTAGGGCGGACACATCCTTCTTGCCGTCACGCTTGCCTTGGCTCTTCTTAGCTCTGTCAGCCATTGGGGCCAACTTATTGTCCCTTTCTTTGCTTCTTGGCTTGCTTATAGTGAAATCTTCGCTTGGGCATACTAGCCTTATGATGATCCTCATCAATGGAAGTTTTTTCCATGAGCGCAGTGATACGGTTCGCCGCCTGGCGCTCCACTTCCAACCCCACATGGCGTAAGATATTAACAAAATTCTTGATAATCTCGTTATGCTTTAAGATTTGTTTCGTGTGGGCCCATGATTCAGGAAGTGAATGTATTATCGCTTGAATCAATTGTTCATCCTTAAGGACATGACCAACAGTATTAAGCTCATGAATCATTCCCGACATCGCCCTTATGTGCTCGGTCATCGTGTGCTTTGGGTCCTACCTATAGACCTCAAATTCAGCACCAGGCTCCTTAGCCTAGTCGTTGAAGTTCCACCAAAAGCAAAAATCAACTGGTCCTAAACTTCCTTAGCAGTAGGGTATTGTTGGTACTCAACCATCAAATCGTCATTTATGCTGCTCAATATAATGATGCATGCATGACTATCCTTCTTGTGCCAAGCTTTATAGGCATCCAATGACTAGCGGTGTTGAGCCTTAGTCACATCTTTAGCCATGACAGGTTGGACCATTGAATTTTCAGTGTGCTCCACAAGCTCCTGATCATTCAACAGGAAGGTGTGATTGAGGTGTGACTGAGCTTCTCCATGAGTCTATGGTTTTCCCAGGATTCAACATAATCTTTTATCAGTTTTATCACTTTTGAATTTGGGATACACTTTTCATTTTAGTAGTGACAGGATGGATGTTTTTAATAATGGTAGTTTGATTGGACATGGTTTTTTATCTAGTAATCTATTTAGAATGGATTTGCTAGATTCTATTTATTCTGATCATTCTTATTCCTTAGTTGCTAATTCTAATAAGAGTCTTGACTCAATGACTTGGCATGCTAGGCTCGGGCACATAGGATCAGATAGGATGACCAGATTAGCTTGAGAAGCCCTTTTAGGTCCACTCATTAAGGTTGACCCACCTATGTGTGAGCCTTGCTTAGCAGACAAAGCATGCCGAAAGCCTTTTGGTAAGGTTGCTGGAGCCACAACTGCATTAGAACTAGTTCATTCAGATATTTGTAACCCATGAATGTGAAAGCACGACATGGCGCATCTTATTTTCTTACTTTTTTTGATGATTACATGCAATTTGGGTATGTCTATCTGATTTCTCACTGCTATGATGCTTTGGATTACTTCAAATGCCTTGTAGCAGAAGTAGAGAATCAGCTTGAAAAACCCCTTAAGGTTTTTCGCACAGATAGAGGATGCAAGTATTTATCTGATCAGTTCAAGGAACTGTATGAGGAAAAGGGGATACGTAGGCAGTTGACTATTCCCAGAATCCTGCAACAAATGGTGTTGCAGAAAGAAGGAATAGAACACTTCTAGATATGTCTAGATCCATGATGGCACAGGTGACATGAAAATGATTTGTGAGCTTCTTGTGCAATACCCAAGTACAATTAGACGTGCAAGTAGTATTCTGGTAAGACCAAGTCATTCCCACAGAGAAAGTTTAAGTTACTTACTTAGACTAAACTCAAAAAGAAAAATAAAAATTCAATGTTTAAATAAAGTGTAGAACACGAAGTTCTATAATTAACAACTACTAAAGTAAAGCAATTAAATTAGTAATTAACTAAAGCAATAATTGAAACGATTTTTAACTTTATAAAAGGGAAGCGTTGGGATCACACAATCCACAGTGACCTAACCACCTACCATGCAGTGTCATTAATGCTCAATGGAGTACATCCATCTATAGTATTCCATATTTCTATAAAAATAAAGAATCAACAGTCCTTTCATGACCGGGACTATATCATCACAGTTGATTCAAAATACGTGAAGGTAGTTTAAAACAATAGTTAAGACTCGCATTATGAATGGTGTTAGCATTCAAAGTGGTTTGCAGAAGTTATTGAAGAAAAATGCCTTAAGGCTTAGAGTTAAGAAACTATTTTGACAAACTGAGCATATGGGGGCAATTTGATAACAAATTTCAAAAACAGAAAGTCTAGGAATACTACAATGGATGCTCTTAAGAATCTGAGTGTTCGATCGATCGACGCACGTTCGATCGATCGAGCATCATCATCTCTCAAGCGATTGAAATGTCTTCGATCGCTTGACTATATCTCTGGTTCGATCGATCGAACTAACTTCGATCGGTCGAACACAGGTTTTATTCAGGTGCATGGTAGAGGCTAGAGATCACTATTTCATCGTGATCTCCCAATTCTGGGACTACTCAAACATGGTCTGGAGTACCATAGATTGGTTTTTAATGTGAGAAAGCATTAAGGGTTTGTTTGGTTGTGTTTTAATCATAAAACTTTTAAAAACTATGGTTTAACAATAAACTAACATACAAAACTATGATTACCACTACTTATACTACGAAAAATCACTAGCAGAATGTAAATAACTAATAATACAAAACCTGGATGAACTGAAAACTTGTATTAAACTTTGAAATCTTTAAAAACCAAGCAATATCAAAAGATTAACTTACAAAACCAAACAAGCTCTCTATCTCTCTCTGAAACTGCAAAACAAAAAGTGGGTGTCGTTCTAGACGTTTTTACAACTAATAAATATTGAGAAATCCTAGCTAGGGTTAACAATAATGCATTTCTGCTGCGTGCATGTAAAATTCTGATAAAAGGCATGTTCGATCGATCGAAGTTCATTCGATCGCTTGAACTTTGAAATCTTCGAGCGCTTGAACATACGTCGATCGATCAAAAGTTTGGTCGCTTGAGCTCTCTTCGATCGTTCGAAATTCATACTTCAGCTTTGAATTGTCTTGCTTGTAATTAAGCTTTATTCCTTTTTCTGTTATTCATTCCTAAACACAAAAACACAGCAATTTGCACAAAATAACAGCTAAAACAACACAACTCATCATAGATTTGTCACATTGTATATAAACTGGCATTATAACACAAATTACAAACATAGTAGGTGTTAGGAAACCGCATTCCCAGAATCCGTTGACAGCGCGTATAAGTTGGTACTACAAAAAAATTGCATGAAAGCTAAAATAACCCTACAAGGGCGGAACTAGGGGTTACCTTGAACTACAAAAATGGATTGCTGCAGTAGACGAATCGAGAACACGAGCTCAATGACAGGTCACAATCTTCTACCGTATTCCTCTGCTACTAGAATAACGACCTGAGTGTGAGCTCTATCGAAATCCTTTATGTTTTTTGCTCTCTCTTTCTACGCTCTCTTTTCTATTCTGAGTTATAATACTCTTTGTGGAAAAATGCAAACAGAGAGGAGAGCCCAAGCAGCATCTATATAGGCTACGATAGGGACCATAAGAAGGCAATAAAGAATAGGCTTCCTTATGGAATTAGGAAACCCCAA
Organism: Hydrangea macrophylla; assembly: GCA_033977485.1. Taxonomy (NCBI): domain Eukaryota; kingdom Viridiplantae; phylum Streptophyta; class Magnoliopsida; order Cornales; family Hydrangeaceae; genus Hydrangea; species Hydrangea macrophylla. The sequence continues at coordinate 7,366,692 of CM066983.1, read as the reverse complement.
TTCGAATTGAATCAAATTCCTATTTTCATAAATTATAATTCATACCACTAAAGAATTATAATTGCACTCCTACCCTTATCTCAAAAATATATTTCGAGCTCCGTGTTATTAAATGCTTATTGTTTCCCCACGTTAAGATAACAGATAGCCATTAATTAAATATAATTACTGAAAATCATATTTAATTAATCTCTTAAAATTCCTTGAGATTCTCTGCTTAACTTATCTAATATGTCGGTTACAAAATCCACCTACAGGGTTTGACATAATTAAAATTAATAAGAATTCTTAAGGGGATATCATCAATCCCAAAATTGAGACATGGATTCCATCATTAAGTTATACCCACCACACAATTAATATTGTCACCCAATGCAATGAGATATTGACCCATTTAAGGATCTCACCCTTTTAGGGATCAAATGTATAAATTAACTTAGGATTTAAATCCTATAAATTAACTTAGGATTTAAAGCATAAGCACTCATAATAGCCATGAGGTATTAATTATCTTATAAGTCAGCATAAAGATAATTACCCCAAGGCGGTCCCGTTTAACACACAAAGTGTACGAGCATAGTGAGTTAAAATTGTACCATTTCCCGCAGTCAAGACAAACCTGCTACAGCACCATGCTATAGTCCTACCGATGGTATGTCCAATTCCATCTAATACTGTAAACCAAAATCTTACATTCTACGAGATCCGATGGTCTGATCTTCTATGTGTAAGTCGAACTCTACACAACAAACCACCTACTATGTAGAATGAGAGACACACATGCATAATATTAAATAAACAATACAATACAAACATTGTCCACACAGATTCTCATAAAAATGGAATAACTGAATTTATTAAATGAATAATAAATTAACTACACAAAGCATGGCTTTTAGTATATATCCCTAACAGTAGGGAGTTGTAAACTAAATTGGTATATTTTCTTATTCTAGCGCGGTTGTATTTTACAAATACCCCTGCTTGTTACAACCCCCAACTAGCTTATTGCTAGTCCCTAGCGATAAAGCGATAATAAAAACAAGCAAAACTAAACTACAACGACTAAAAGAAAATGAAATAAACTAAAACAAGTTAACCTAAATAGAAAGAAATTTCTTAACTCTCTTTTGTAGGAATCGCGGTTGCATTTAGCGAATGCAACAAGCCGGTAAACCCCTTGGTTCACCTTAGTGGATGAGTGTTGTCTCGTGAGGGCTTGCAGTAAAAATACCCACAAAATTCTTAAATTTAAGTTCAGAAAGATAAAGAAAAAATTTAAAACACTCTCTTCCATTCACCTGTTAACTCAACTCTACAAAGACATATTAATCTCAATCAACCCATGAAAGAATCCACATGCTCCTCATGCCACCAAGATAGATATAACAAATGTATCACATTCATGCATCCGTGTGTGTGTGTGTGAAGTTAACAGCTATGCATTAAATTTTGTTTAAAGTTATTTGGACTATCGTACCTTTAGAACTTGTAGTTTCAACTCAATTCTCACATTGGTTCACACTCATAAAAGGACGTCTCACAGAAACTTGCTTAAGAATGATCGCACTTTGTATTAAGCTTTGATAGGAGTGATATTTTGGTTACTAATGCTTTCATGCTTGACTCTATGAAAAATGGACGTTTAGAGTTTATAGTCTCATGAATAGAATACTACTTATTAGAGGAGCGAAATACCATGGATAACTCAATTCACACGTTCACGTTCAAACTAATCCTTTAAGAATCATTAAGACTTTGAATTTTTGGTTTTTATATAGTAGCCGAAGATGCTAAGAGTGTGCGTCTCAGTAAGTGATGGAGTTTATCGTCTCATTTTATTCTTTTTACTTCTCCAACCAACTCCCATTCTTGCATATGCTTTTCTCTTTTCTTTATTTTTATTTATTTTTTATTTTTAATTTTTTAATTTTTTTATATATGCATACTTCTTTTCACATTCAAACGTTTCTTTGTATACTTTTTTTTATGCCACAACTCCTACAACTACTCTCCTCTAATCATATAATTTGATAGTTTATTCATATTAGATGATCAATGGGGTCCATTGGGGTCAAGGTATAAGATTAGGAGTTTGTATTTTCGTAATAGAATTGGCAATACTGAATCGGTTGTGGGGTTAGAAACGAAATAGTTTCTTGAATGTAGGTAAAGGGATATGTATAGGGTAGCGAATGGGTAGCGATGACTTAAATCATTTTCTTAATTTCTTAATTTAAGCACTTCGGTGTTTATTAAGTTTAGCTGGTAGATCCTGAACGTTCTCCTCTAATAAGCAGCAAAAAATGAAGAATTAATTGAGACTATTTCAACGAATTTAATAAGCATAATCAAGAAGAACAATTCAAGTTTATGTGACAATTCCCTAAGAAATGAAGATTTGATCAAAACTCACTAAGGGTAATTAGTTTCCACTACTCATTCTTTTAGCATAAAAGTCATATTAACTACTTTTAGATTTGTTACATAGCTATCAACAAGTGCATATGGATGTTGGATACACGAAAAGTCAACACATGCAATCATCCTAGTGATACTAGAAAAAATGTGTGAATGTAATTCATAAAAGGATGAGACAAAGATGAATGCGTCATTGCATAATAACAACTAACCAGGAGTGAGAGTTCAAAATTATTCTATCAATTAAGTTCAAAATTTCAAAATTTTCAAATTTTATTGAGATTGTATGTTGATGAAGTTTCTCAAAATTTCAAGGTGCAGAGTATGAAAAATGCAGGTGAATACCTATCTAGGTGAATACCTATCTATCCCCTACCCCTAACTGAAAACGACAATGTCCTCAGAAGTTGGTTTTCAAATAAAATGGATGGGTATCACCTGGTAGAAACAAACCAACAACAGCAAGCAAGCATAGCAACATGTAAAATAGCATACAATCTCCAAACAACCAGGATCAAAAAGTATATAATTACAAAACATGATCCATACACAGCAATATAACCAATCACTGGAAAAATAAAACAATAACAATACAGAACAATGATCATAATTTCAAAATATCCAAAAGAGTGCCAAGAGAAGGAAGAGAGAAGACAAAAGAAAAATAAATACAACAAATCTCTCACACCACTCAAGCACTGACATAATATACTCATCAGCAGTATCTAAAGGAATCTAAATTGGTGCAGCAGGAGCATCCTCACTTCCACCCTCAGCAATCGCTAGAGTAGTTATCGGGTCACTCACGGTAGGGGCAGCAGGTATAGTCGATGAAGGTCCAATCACAACCGGAGGTGGTGGAGGTGGTGGAGCAGATGATGAAGGCTCTGAGGTGGGTGGGGCAACTGGTGGATATGAAGGTGTGTGTAAAGACTAGGCAACCCCCAACTGGACCAAAAGTGTGACGAGCTATGTGGTTAGGTGATCGACCTTACCCTCAAGTCGCATCTGTGCCTCCCTTTCCCCGATAAGCAAAGTGTGAAGAGTCTGGAGAGACACTGATGATGACTCTCCCTGGGTTTGAACCTGAGATCGCTGTCTCAACTCAAACTACTGCACAACAGCAATAAGATCCTCCTCCTTAGTATCCGGGTCCTCAGCCTCGGTAGGCATCCCTGAAGTAGCTCCCTTGATATCCGTCCTGCATCCCCTCTTCTTCTTTGCTCTAACTTTCTCTTTGCCCTGTCCTTTTCTTTTCCTCTTCTGTGCGACCGAGCGTTGGGTAGTCCTCTCACCAAAATGGCTAAAAGAAGTCTAAAATGCATCGACAGAGAGTAGGAGTAATCTAGAATGGGCCATGATCTATGAATGGCCCACGTGCCTTTCAGATGTTTCTTTGTGGAAATATAGTGCGTGGGCTACACCAAGAACTCAATGTATAAGCATGGTAGGTAGACCCTCTTCCCTGTCCCAACAAAATACAACACCCGAACGTACCAAAGTGCCAGCTTCTCGTGATAGGAGGTCGAGAAGATACAATTACACAGCACCAGGTGAAGCATGTGGTAGTCATCAGTCAGGTGGTGATCCTCGATGAGTAACACGCCGTTCCAGAAATGCACGGCCCCACCAGTAATCTCCCGCACTATAGTGGCATAAGGGGTCTCAGGAGCTCCCAGCCGCTAAGGACAATCACACTCTGGCTCCTCTGGGACTCCTAAAGTGGCAACTAATGCCGCGGGACTGAAGATGATCTCTCACACGCGTATGAAAGAGTGATATGTAAATGGTGCGGTGGGGACCTTAATCATGGTGGCGCAGGCCTCCTGCACCCAAGAGATATTAGCCCTTTTAGCTTGGGTCAACATCTGGAACCACTGCGACATATCCTGAATCTTGGCTAGGAACCATAGGGCTAATAACCAGACAGTCTCTAGCAGCCTCTCAAGCATTATCTTACGATGGCTGAAGAAGCGAGTAAACCAAGACTGGTTAAGAGGATTCTGGAACCCATGTTCGGGTACCGGATCTGGAATAGTAAGATCAAATGGATTCTCCTTATTGTAGCCAGTCATAGGATTCATGGCGAAGGACCTGAAACAGAAAAAGAGAAGATAGGACTAATTAAAATGGGAAATGTGGATATCGCAGGTTAACTTACCCACAGCTTTTCAAAATCAAATTCAAAAACAAAATGAGTCGCCACTTAATTTTTAAAAGGAAAATTAAGAAACCATTTTAAAGCAACCGATCTTTTGCGAAACCAAAGATTAACTAGGTCCGGGGATTATGGAATGAGAGAGGAAGGAGCCCGTCGGACTAAAACACCCTCTCTCATCCTATCTTGCGATAGGCCTCTACTCAATATCCTTTTAATCGAATTTATTAATCTAAGCATGCCTTCAACTAATACATATATACATATACATCACAAAAGCATGTCCAAAGGGTGTAAAATTGCAATTGACAAAATACCATTCAAAAACCACATAATTCAGGTAGCAAGCGATATGATATGCAATAGGGAACAAGTGAACTTACCCGGGATCCAGCAGTGATAGTAAACGTGCAATGCATGCGAATAAAAGAAAATCCTAAAAAAGAGTCTCTAATCACATATACACATAAGGCAAAACCTAATTCTAAGGTGTCGCGCATTAAGTCGAAAAATCAATAAAATCAAGAAATTAAGATAAACTAAAGAGGGGTTCTAGAAATCATGCCTTAATAGCGCTACAAAACAAAAGGTTAGTCCACATGCTTCACATAATAATACGATATCAAACAATCAGTCCTAATTCCCTAGCTTATACCTAGCAAGCAATGAAACCCAACCTTATCCAATTACTAATTCTAATTATGAGCATTAATATACATGGATGAATGGATGTGAACAAGAATAAGACATGGATTTATTCGCTAATTTGGGTCACCTAGCCTCTGGATTTAAGCTAAGTTACCATTATTCAAAGTATGATTTGGGTCCTAAGGCATTAAGAGACCATTTGAGTTGAAATAAGTAAGATTAGACAAAAAAATAGTAGCAGTTTTTATGAATTACAGAGAGCAGACCAGATGTTCAAAGATAGAAATAAAATACTTCCAAGGGTTGGATCTGAATGATTTTTGGATATGTTATGCCTCTGTGAGTCTAGTTTCTAACCCAGAAAGAAAATCAAGGTTTGAACGGTTAGATCTCCGGGAATGTAGGAAACACTAGGCTAAGTCCGAATTGCTTCATTCTTTTTAGGGAAACTTCATAACACATTAAGGTTCTTATAAAAATTATTAGAGGTCATGGAAACTTGGTTAGATTTCTGATTTATGAGTTTCAAAATGGACTTGCTGTTCTGAAACTATTCTGAAACTTTGGACAGATTGTGGTTGGCTCACAAAACCCATGATCAAACCCTTCTAAACATAAAACCACCTTAAAACAAAAATTACAGTGGTAGAATGATGTGTTATTGATACTTTCCCGTTGATTTCACTTGATTTCAACGGTTAGATTTCGAACTAAAAATCTTTGATCAAAAACAGTTTGTGGACTCACTGTTTTTATTTTGCTAGTTCAACTTTGTTGGTTAACCTCAACTATTGAAGACATGAAGTTGAGATTAAACCTAACTTCTTTTCTTACCATTTGATGGTCCTTGAAGATTAAAAGTCACTTTATGCATATGGATTTTGATGAAGTATGGAATGTACTTCTCAAAGTTCCAAACAATGATATCAAAAAACCTTATAGACCAAAGCTTGAATTCAACTTAGTACTCCTACCATTTGATGGTCATGGGAGACAAAGACATGGCTAATACTCCTAAGTTTCAAGAAGAATAAGGGAATGACTTCATTGAATACCAAGTTTAGAAGATCCAAGTCATGGGCATGGACTTGGATTCAACTATGTAAGGCAAAGTGGTGATCTAATCTTGACTCTCATGTAGAGTATGAGCTTTACATGAGGTTCAAAGGATCATATTCAAGAGAATCAAGAGAGATATTGAAAATCTCCAAAACTCTCAAGAGAAAAACACATACAAGAAAAGAGAATTAGAGGTAGGAGTTCTTAAGTTTTCTTGACAAACAAAGATAACAAGAGATTTTAGTACAAAAGAAAAAGAATAAACAAACAATCTAAGGCATAGAGGATCACCTCCAAATTATCCTCAAAGTATTCTTTGAAGATCTTCCAAAACTCTTCTTCTTAGTTCTCTAAACTCTCTTCTTTTTTCTCTCCAAAATGTGTTGATGTAGTTCCTTTTTTTTTCTCCCTAATATTTTCTCTTGGTTGGTCCCCCCCTTTTTCTCCATGAAGATACCTCTTCTTATATAGAAAAAAACTACCAAGTATTTTCAGTGAATTCAGAGTAAAAGACATGTGTAAGCATCTCATTTGGTGGTACAATGTGTACTTTCTGAAATTAGGCAGACTGCTGCCCAGCGCGGCAGTCCAGAAACTGTCGCGGCAGTCCGTGACTGCCGCTACGGCAGTTCATGAATGCCGTCGCGGCACTCCATGACTGCTGCACGGCATTCATCAAATGCCGCGGCAATTAATGGATTGCCGCGTTTTGTCAGTCTTACTTTATCATTTTTTTGTTCTTATTCACATACGCATACGTATTGCACTACAAAATACAGACTTTAAAAGTGAACGGCAGTTAGAAATTTGTGGCGGCACTTGGTGAATGCCGGGCCGGCACTCTCTGACTGCCGCGCGGCACTCAGTCAGTGCCGTGGCAGTCTGCCGTGTGCCGTTTTAAGCTGAGATTACCCTTTTTAGGTCTTCCCCCTTTTTGAAACGAATTATTTTTGAAGATCCTTTCCAAAAATCATGTCTTATACCTGAATTCTCCTAAATACCTGGTATTTTTCCTCTTTCTGTGAAATTTTATCGCGTTTTGGAGATTTTCTGAAGAGCTTGGAATACTTCAATTTTTCGGTCCTTGTCATCATCGGATACGGAGGTGACACTCTCCTAAATTCGACGGTTGGTCAAAATTGGGGTGTCTACAGTTTGCCCCTCTTTGACAGAGCTTGTGGAGCAACGCGTTCCGTAAGTGAATGTCAAAGCCTGTGTGAAGACAAGCCTTTGACCAGACTGTCGAATTTAGGTGAAAACAAAATGCGTTGCAAAAATAGGCGTGCAGCGAAATTCTAATTGGTCGTGCTCCACGGCGAGCTGCCTACGTATCCCGTCAGGAATCAGACCAAAGCGTAGTTCAGGCATGGGTTGAACATTCACAAACGCAAGTAGTCACACGGATGGATGCACCTATCCTGTCGTGATGTAAGTGCCATGCAATGGTGTTTTCTGAATTGACCTGGTTGTGTAAATGTCATGCTTATCATGTTTTCCCCACGTACGATGCACATTTCGTGACGTGTTAGTCAGGGAAGATTATCTATGCGAAAATTTGTTACGGGAGTCATGAAAGTGCTTTTGATTTGATTTCGATGTTTGACGCAAATTTGTTGCGGAAACCGAGAATGTAAATTCGTTACATTCTCAAGATAAGGATCAACGTAAATTTGTTACGAGGATCGGGAATATAAATTTGTTATATTCTCAGAACGGGGGATAACGCAAATTTGTTGCGGAAACCGAGAATGTAAATTCGTTACATTCTCAAGATAAGGATCAACGTAAATTTGTTACGAGGATTGGGAATATAAATTTGTTATATTCTCAGAACGGGGGTTAACGCAAATTTGTTGCGGAAACCGAGAATGTAAATTCGTTACGTTCTCAAGATAAGGATCAACATAAATTTGTTATGAGGATCGGGAATATAAATTTGTTATATTCTCAGAACGGGGGTTAACGCAAATTTGTTGCGGAAACCGAGAATGTAAATTCGTTACATTCTCAAGATAAGGATCAACGTAAATTTGTTACGAGGATCGGGAATATAAATTTGTTATATTCTCAGAACGGGGGTTAACGCAAATTTGTTGCGGAAACCGAGAATGTAAATTCGTTACGTTCTCAAGATAAGGATCAACGTAAATTTGTTACGAGGATCGGGAATATAAATTTGTTATATTCTCAGAACGGGGGTTAACGCAAATTTGTTGCGGAAACCGAGAATGTAAATTCGTTACATTCTCAAGATAAGGATCAACGTAAATTTGTTACGAGGATCGGGAATATAAATTTGTTATATTCTCAGAACGGGGGTTAACGCAAATTTGTTGCGGAAACCGAGAATGTAAATTCGTTACGTTCTCAAGATAAGGATCAACGTAAATTTGTTACGAGGATCGGGAATATAAATTTGTTATATTCTCAGAACGGGGGTTAACGCAAATTTGTTGCGGAAACCGAGAATGTAAATTCGTTACCTTCTCAAGATAAGGATCAACGTAAATTTGTTACGAGGATCGGAAATATAAATTTGTTATATTCTCAGAACGGGGGTTAACGCAAATTTGTTGCGAAAACCGAGAATGTAAATTCGTTACGTTCTCAAGATAAGGATCAACGTAAATTTGTTACGAGGATCGGGAATATAAATTTGTTATATTCTCAGAACGGGGGTTAACGCAAATTTGTTGCGAAAACCGAGAATATAAATTTGTTATATTCTCAGGACAAAGTATCGACGCAAATTTGTTGCGGAAACTGAGAATATAAATTTTTTATATTCTCAGGACAAAGGATCGACGCAAATTTGTTGCGGAAACTGAGAATATAAATTTGTTACATTCTCAGGACAAAGGATCGACGCAAATTTGTTGCGGAAACTGAGAATATAAATTTGTTATATTCTCAGGACAAAGGATCGACGCAAATTTGTTGCGGAAACTGAGAATATAAATTTGTTACATTCTCAGGACAAAGGATCGACGCAAATTTGTTGCGGAAACTGAGAATATAAATTTGTTATATTCTCAGGACAAAGGATCGACGCAAATATGTTATGAGGATCGAGAATACAAATCCGTTATATTCCCAAAACGAGGGTTAGCGTAAATTTGTTGCGGAAACCGAGGATGTAAATTTGTTACATTCTCAAGATCTTTAATTTTCAGGAGTTGGGAGCCCACAGGCTCAAATATTCTTTAATTTTTAGGAATTGGGAGCCCACAGGCTTATACTCCGGTGTCTCCCAAGAATCATCTGATCGACTGAGATGCGCGTCGCGTCTTATACTCCGGTGTCAAATTAGAAACTACGCTTTCCGAAAGACTGAGATGCGCTTTGCGTCTTATACTCCGGTGTCTTTTGAGGATCATCTGATCGACTGAGATGCGCTTTGCGTCTCAAACTCCGATGCCGAGTCAGGAAATGTGCTGAAAGACTGAGATGCGCTTTGCGTCTTATACTCTGGTGTCTTTTTAGGATCATCTGATTGGCTGAGATGCGCTTTGCGTCTTAGACTCCGGTGCTGAATCAGGAAATGTGATGAAAGACTGAGATGCGCTTTGCGTCTTATACTCCGGTGTCTTTTGAGGATTACTAACACGAATGATACTGCCATTGAGGACTAATGCAAGGAGAGGCTGCCATTGAGGACGAACGCTTAGAGAAGCTGCCATTGAGGACTAACACTGATAATGCTGCCATTGAGGACTAATGAAAGGTTACCATTGAGGACTAACGCTTAGAGAAGCTGCAATTGAGGACTAACACTGATAATGCTGCCATTGAGGACTAATGCAAGGTTGCCATTGAGGACTAACGCTTAGAGAAGCTGCCATTGAGGACTAACACTGATAATGCTGCCATTGAGGACTAATGCAAGGTTGCCATTGAGGACTAAAGCTTAGAAAAGAACTAAACAACATGGTAAGATATTGGTCAATAGCCACTCAGAGGCTTACAAGCAAGAACGATGGTCAACAGCCTTTCAAGGACTTATGTTGCGAAAGCGATAATCAACAGCCCTTTTGGGGACTTATGTTGCAAAAGCAGAGATCAAAGGCCTCGCAAGGACTTATGTTGCAATTTAAAAAAAATGAGTGTTATTCAGACTCAAATCAATTCAGTTCAGTTCAATTTCTTAAATCGAGAGTCAATCAGACTCAGATCAATTCAACTTTTTCAAAATCAGGAGTTAATCAGACTCCATTTGTTTCACTTTTCATATCAGGAGTCAGTCAGACTCAAACAAATTCAATTTCACCAAATTCGAAGTCATTTTGACTCAAATCATGTTCGAATTCCACGTATTAGGAGTCAATCAGACTCAATTCGATCTAAAATCAGGAGTCGATCATACTCAATTCAATTTATTTTCTAAACAAGACTCAAAGAATTTGAACGGAGTTGATATAAAGAATGATTTTCTGCATTTGCGGACCTTTGGAAGAAACACATCGATTATGTCAAAAGAGGGAAGTCGCCTTTGCCCCTAGTCTTGGACTCTTCTTATATTGCCACTTTATGCTGTGATAGTGTTCGAAACCTCTGCTCGTACTGCTCTTGGGATGCTCATGAAGACTTTTCATATCTTTGTTCATCATCTTAAACCCACACATTTGAGACCATTTGTTGACTCATCAAAGGAGGACAGACCTGACAAAGCTAGTTACTCAAAATGACTGACTCAAACTCTTCATTCATCATGAATCAATGTGCATTCATCGTGAATAATGTATCATCTCATCTTTGATTTATTCATTATCTTGCCAATGGTAGTACTTTGCTGGTAAATCTAAACTTTGAAAACTTCCCCTTTTGATTTAGCGAATTCTTTGCCCATCTAGAATGTGCTTCAAATTAGTGCTTTAGCTTATAGAATGAAATGCACTCTATTTCAATCCTTTCAAAATGAACTTGATTACTTGAGAACTTGCTTCTGACATAGAGGGATTTTGGAAAACGGAGTTTGCCTTTAGTTTGAATAAGACTCAAAGGCATTGCTTTCGGGATTAAATGAGGTGTTCAGCAAACAAAGTTTGCCCCTGGTTTGGCGGTATGCATTTGCCCTTAGCCTGAAGGAAGGAAACCAAAAGACACAAAAGGATGATGCTTATAGTTGTAGGGATGGTCACGGACCGTGAACCTCGGGAGGTTCGCCTACTTATCCCTGAGCGGGAATCAGGTCCAAAGTAGTTCGGCCAAGGCCTGAAAGAAAGGTAGCATGAGATGATAGGGTGATGACCGAACCGAGTAAGTTGCCTACGTATCCCCAAGTGGGAATCAGGTCAAAATGTAGTTCATCAATTCTGGAGGTCTTGAAAGAATAAGGCTTCAAGAATTGGTGGGCTTTTCGAGCCATGTTGCCATTTGGATCTAGGGAGTGTATGTCACTTATGGTAGCCCTTGTGTAGCATGATGAACTACTTTTTCCATTATTCTCTTTTATCTTTTCTTTTCTTCTTTTTTTTTTTTTGACGGTTGATTCTTTAACCTTTTCACTAGCCAGTTAATCTTTACAACTCTCATCATGTTTTATTCATATTCTATCATATTCACAAAGCGATATCAGCCCTCCAAATCACTCTTTATTTTTCTCAAAGATATCTTTGCATTGTTTCATGTCCTCTTAGCCATTGCCTCTCACAAAAATGTGAGCTTAATCGATACTTTCAAATCTCTCTTTTCAATTCCAATTTCTTTAGAACAACACAAAGTCTTGAGGTAGTTTATGCGCCAATGATTTATTTTGAAGTGCTCAAGAATTCTCAATCTTATATATTCTCTGCCTTTTCTTTTCTTTTTCCTTTCCCTTCTCTTCCTTACTATCTCTATGATTTTGACTAGCTAGGATTAGGATTTTTGAAATCAACACGCATCTTATTTTTGCTCTAACTTTTGCCTAGGCGCCCTTTCGGGTTTTTCATCCTAGCGAGCTTTTTTTTTTTTTTTTTTTTTTTTTTACTTGGAAGAAAGAGTTCATTCAAAATATCTGGCTACCATCAAGGACCAAGTTTATGGCTTTAAACTGGTTGGGCTCATCTTTGAGGCTTGGTGTTTGAGAAAAAGGGGATGGTGAGCAAGCTTCAAGTTCCAAGTTCATCTTTTCAAGATTGAGCAAGAGCATCTTTAAATTCTTAAAGTAAAGCTTAATCAATTCTCTAGTCCTCCTTGGATTTGGCACAGAACTTGCTTTGATCATTTGGGGATCCTTTTCAATGCAAAGATTTATTAACAAAGTATTTCTCACGATCATTTGGAAAAGTGATCTGATTTTCATTTTTTTTTTCCTTTTTTAGCTTAATGATCCATACATTCACGACTTGGAACACTGAATCAAACAGAATGAGACATTTTATTCAACTAGCAGGGAAAAAGGGTTACATCACTTGACTCGATAAACTCGACAACCGACTGACTTAAAGACTCGACTGGACTTGACACTTGACTCCTACTTGTCATGACTCGATCACTAGACTTGACTTGGTCTCAACTGGAGTATCACAGATGATTTTCAATTGATTAGATTTCCAAGAGCATCCACATTTGCTTTAGCAGCAGCAGTTCTGAACATAATCACTTCACTATCATCATTTAAACCTCCGGATCCGTCTTCTCCCAACAGTATGTGTGCAGAAATATCACGCACGTCCATGACCCAATTTTTAGCGGGACAGTATTCATCTGACTCATACCACGTACTGTCAATACCTTTTCCACATTTGTTGATTGGGCCAGGGCCAGTTGATTGTCGCGCACTTATGGATGTAGCAAATCCCTTGAGGGTTTTCAGTGATGGCTGGGATTGAGAGGTCAGAGAGTGAAAAGATTGCAAGTCAAGATCATTATGCCAAAGGTCACTTGATAGATTCGGCGAAGGAGTGATGATTTTCTGATCAATGAGATCCTGGATCTCATGGCGGAGTCTCGAGCAAGAATTGGTACTGTGGCCTTGAGTCTGGTGATAGGCGCAGTACAAAGATAGGTTATATTTGTGAGGTAAGGGATTTGATGGTGGCCTTGGGTCCAGGGGATTGAGGTGACCACTCTCAATGAGGTGACCAAGGGCCATGGATAATGTCATGCCAAGCTTGGTGAATATTCTTGACCTGCCGGTTCGGCTTAATTTCGGATTCGACTTTGAACTTGAGTTGGCTTTTGGATTAAGACGTGAGCTTGAAATAACTCTTTGGTTCATTGGGATTGGGCATGGATATGGGCCTTGGTGAATGGTTAAGCTTGGATGTGGATTTTGGTGCTTGGCCGGGTGATCCATTATTCCCTTCCCCAATTTGTTCATCACTACCTCATTCAAACCCACTTGCTTTTTGAGTAACTGATAGAGCTCGAGTGTTACCCTCTCCAATTGATTCACCCTTAAGTTCTGTTGCTCAATAGTGGCTTGCAGCTTATTCACTCTCTCTTTCAAAGCTCTTAAAGCCATTGGCGGATCAATCTCAAGATGATGGTCCATGTTCTCCTAAAATCAAGAAGACGAACCCAAGAAAATTAGAAGTGTCCTCACTAGGGGATTTGGTTGTTCCACTCTTTCTACAGGTCCACGACATGAAAGGCCCGCATGCAAAATCGATTTTTAGGAGACAAGGAATCTCGAGGAATTATTTTGATCTTAATTGGGGGGAAGATGTTGTGGATTTGTATGCTACATGCATGCAATGATATTGGTTAATATGACAAACATGTTCATGCTTTGATGGTTTGATGCAACTGAATGCATGCACCGCACATATGGCACACGGATGAAATGCACGTGTGTGTGTGCCTACTGTATATGCAAAAGAAAGGAAAATTCTAATCCTAACACATAAACACATAAGCACATAAATCCTCACCCATGTCAAGTGCGCTAATTTCTCCTTTCATTGTGATCCTCTTTACCCTCTCAAAGGTTGGATATTTCAAAAGTTTCGAAAAAGTATTTCTTTAAATGATGAGATTTTTCAAAAACAACTCTCAAGGATTTTGAATCTTTTATTAAAAATGAGGATGTGCAAATGTTTCTCGATAACGATGATTGGATTGAAATTTTTTCTTTAAAATTCATTTGAAGAGCATTTCTTCCAAAAAACAATTTCAAATTTTTTTGATTTTTTCATTTTCCTTAGAATATGATCATGTGAACACGTACCTTAACAGAGGTCAGTTTGAAGCTTTAATAAAAAAGTGAACTCCAAAGATTTTTTTTTTTATTTTTTATTTTAAAAAACGATTGAAAGCTTTGGAATAAAGATGAAAAAAAAAATCCGTTTTCTTTCAAAGATTGATTTAAAATTCTTCGGGTAGAAGGATCACATGAAAGGATTATCACCATACTTTCCATGAATTTGGATACATACAAGGTCAATGATGCTTAGCTAACATGATATAAGAAGTATAATCTTATAATCAAGGTTCGGCATGTTCTCCAAATGTCGTGGAACATGAGGAGAAATTGCCAAAAGGTGATTAAAAGATTATACGTCTTTCATCAAGCAAGTATCGTCATCATCTCAAGTAATCCCTTCCGGGCATACAAAACTTCCTAGCATATAATCCTAATCAAGAGTTGATTTCCTAAGATTGAAAGGAACTATAGAAACTAATATGCAAAAGCTGGGTTTTGGTCAAATAAGGGACCCTTGACACACATCCGATAGGATGCTTAATATACCAAATCATGGTACGAGATCAAGGGTGATCACACAGTCCCATGATAACTTGACCGACCGGGTTGCCCCGAGCCTCCAAGGTCATAGTTCCGTACAATCGACTGGCTGGACATGCAAGTGAAATGCAACAGGCACACAAAGATTGATTAATTCGATTAAAAGGATGTTTTCAAGTCTAATCCTCAAGTGAACCCAAAATCAGAATTCTGGTATGCGAAACCAGAGATTCTGGGTTCGATCCCCAGCAGAGTCGCCAGATTGTGGATATCGCAGGTTAACTTACCCACAGCTTTTCAAAATCAAATTCAAAAACAAAATGAGTCGCCACTTAATTTTTAAAAGGAAAATTAAGAAACCATTTTAAAGCAACCGATCTTTTGCGAAACCAAAGATTAACTAGGTCCGGGGATTATGGAATGAGAGAGAAAGGAGCCCGTCGGACTAAAACACCCTCTCTCATCCTATCTTGCGATAGGCCTCTACTCAATATCCTTTTAATCAAATTTATTAATCTAAGCATGCCCTCAACTAATACATATATACATATACATCACAAAAGCATGTCCAAAGGGTGTAAAATTGCAATTGACAAAATACCATTCAAAAGCCACATAATTCAGGTAGCAAGCGATATGATATGCAATAGGGAACAAGTGAACTTACCCGGGATCCAGCAGCGATAGTAAACGTGCAATGCATGCGAATAAAAGAAAATCCTAAAAAAGAGTCTCTAATCACATATACACATAAGGCAAAACCTAATTCTAAGGTGTCGCGCATTAAGTCGAAAAATCAATAAAATCAAGAAATTAAGATAAACTAAAGAGGAGTTCTAGAAATCATGCCTTAATAGCGCTACAAAACAAAAGGTTAGTCCACATGCTTCACATAATAATACGATATCAAACAATCAGTCCTAATTCCCTAGCTTATACCTAGCAAGCAATGAAACCCAACCTTATCCAATTACTAATTCTAATTATGAGCATTAATATACATGAATGAATGGATGTGAACAAGAATAAGACATGGATTTATTTGCTAATTTGGGTCACCTAGCCTCTGGATTTAAGCTAAGTTACCATTATTCAAAGTATGATTTGGGTCCTAAGGCATTAAGAGACCATTTGAGTTGAAATAAGTAAGATTAGACAAAAAAATAGTAGCAGTTTTTATGAATTACAGAGAGCAGACCAGATGTTCAAAGATAGAAATAAAATACTTCCAAGGGTTGGATCTGAATGATTTTTGGATATGTTATGCCTCTGTGAGTCTAGTTTCTAACCCAGAAAGAAAATCAAGGTTTGAACGGTTAGATCTCCGGGAATGTAGGAAACACTAGGCATCACTCAGCACTTTACAACTCTCTGTCCAGAGATCTTGTATGATTTTTTTAAAAATAGCAAACAAGTCCGAATTGCTTCATTCTTTTTAGGGAAACTTCATAACACATTAAGGTTCTTATAAAAATTATTAGAGGTCATGGAAACTTGGTTAGATTTCTGATTTATGAGTTTCAAAATGGACTTGCTGTTCTGAAACTATTCTGAAACTTTGGACAGATTGTGGTTGGCTCACAAAACCCATGATCAAACCCTTCTAAACATAAAACCACCTTAAAACAAAAATTACAGTGGTAGAATGATGTGTTATTGATACTTTCCCGTTGATTTCACTTGATTTCAACGGTTAGATTTCGAACTAAAAATCTTTGATCAAAAACAGTTTGTGGACTCACTATTTTTATTTTGCTAGTTCAACTTTGTTGGTTAACCTCAACTATTGAAGACATGAAGTTGAGATTAAACCTAACTTCTTTTCTTACCATTTGATGGTCCTTGAAGATTAAAAGTCACTTTATGCATATGGATTTTGATGAAGTATGGAATGTACTTCTCAAAGTTCCAAACAATGAACTCAAAAAACCTTATAGACCAAAGCTTGTATTCAACTTAGTACTCCTACCATTTGATGGTCATGGGAGACAAAGACATGGCTAATACTCCTAAGTTTCAAGAAGAATAAGGGAATGACTTCATTGAATACCAAGTTTAGAAGATCCAAGTCATGGGCATGGACTTGGATTCAACTATGTAAGGCAAAGTGGTGATCTAATCTTAACTCTCATGTAGAGTATGAGCTTTACATGAGGTTCAAAGGATCATATTCAAGAGAATCAAGAGAGATATTGAAAATCTCCAAGACTCTCAAGAGAAAAACACATACAAGAAAAGAGAATTAGAGGTAGGAGTTCTTAAGTTTTCTTGACAAACAAAGATAACAAGAGATTTTAGTACAAAAGAAAAAGAATAAACAAACAATCTAAGGCATAGAGGATCACCTCCAAATTATCCTCAAAGTATTCTTTGAAGATCTTCCAAAACTCTTCTTCTTAGTTCTCTAAACTCTCTTCTTTTTTCTCTCCAAAATGTGTTGATGTAGTTCCTTTTTTTTTCTCCCTAATATTTTCTCTTGGTTGGTCCCCCCCTTTTTCTCCATGAAGATACCTCTTCTTATATAGACAAAAACTACCAAGTATTTTCAGTGAATTCGGAGTAAAAGACATGTGTAAGCATCTCATTTGGTGGTACAATGTGTACTTTCTGAAATTAGGCAGACTGCTGCCCAGCGCGGCAGTCCAGAAACTGTCGCGGCAGTCCGTGACTGCCGCTACGGCAGCTCATGAATGCCGTCGCGGCACTCCATGACTGCCGCACGGCATTCATCAAATGCCGCGGCAATTAATGGATTGCCGCGTTTTGTCAGTCTTACTTTATCATTTTTTTGTTCTTATTCACATACGCATACGTATTGCACTACAAAATACAGACTTTAAAAGTGAACGGCAGTCAGAAATTTGTGGCGGCACTTGGTGAATGCCGGGCCGGCACTCTCTGACTGCCGCGCGGCACTCAGTCAGTGCCGTGGCAGTCTGCCGTGTGCCGTTTTAAGCTGAGATTACCCTCTTTAGGTCTTCCCCCTTTTTGAAACGAATTATTTTTGAAGATCCTTTCCAAAAATCATGTCTTATACCTGAATTCTCCTAAATACCTGGTATTTTTCCTCTTTCTGTGAAATTTTATCGCGTTTGGAGATTTTATGAAGAGCTTGGAATACTTCAATTTTTCGGTCCTTGTCATCATCGGATACGGAGGTGACACTCTCCTAAATTCGACGGTTGGTCAAAATTGGGGTGTCTACAGGAAAAAATAGAACAACAGAATAAATCTATCACTGCATGGGTTCGATCGATCGAACATTTTTCAATCGATTGAACAAGGGCCACTCTCGATCTCTTGAGCCCAGCTCGATCGATCGATCGAGCATAGAGAATACGTAGAGACAAAACAAAACACAAAAACAAAATGACAACAAGAAATAGCAACCTAGACGTTGATTAATTGGTCTTAGGACCAATGGGGGGCACCCCTTCTTGATTTTAACAAAAATGAACTAAGGGAGGGTCATAGAGACCTTACCTCGGTATAAGTGTAGGGAGGAAGAGGTGAGGTGATGATGATGATAGTGTGGGGATGACTAGGGCTCTCTAAATGGCGTGTATGTGTATTGACCCTAAAATCGCCCGAGTCTCTCTCTGTCTCCAAGAATTTGAGAGTGTAAGGGAGACGAGAAGACTAAAGAAGAGTCTGAAGGATGCCTCATTTCAAAACAAGGTTCGATCGATCGAGAAATGTTCAATCGATCAACAGAGCGATCGCTTGAGCTTTGTTCAAGTGCTTGAGGATGCAAAGACTTCGATTGATCGAGAAATGTTCGATCGATCGAACACGAAATTCCTAGATACCCTTAGATCGATCGATCGAACACGAAATTCCTTGATACCCTTAGAATTAGTATACATGTGTACCCCCAGCTAACAGAAATTGATCTGGACATACAGGAAAATTATAATAATAGTTCAATCACAGAGCATGTAAGCCAGAAATGATCATCATAGTAATATAAAATTACAAATTGCATAAACATAAAATTTTTATAGCATTTGTTTACCAAATTATTCCCCCAAAAATTGGTGCTTAGACCTTATTACAATGAAAAGCTAAAATTAAAACTAGAAATAACAGTGCTTTGTCTAGGATTACACTTCAATTGCTAACAGATTGACCAAATGAATAAACACAATTGAAGTGGATCACTATTCCTTGAACATGAAAATTCCATCTTCCACATTTGTTTTATACTCCGCTGAATCTTCTAAATTGGAGTCCAAACTTGATAATTCCCGTTCCCAGAATAGTCTAAAAGTGGCAAGGATATCATCGAGCATGTCTAGAATCTCCAAGGAATTGATTGCACTCATGAGAGGATATCGTTATGGAGACATAGATAATGGAGTAAAGCTCCGCAGTTGGTCTCCCTCTCGTGCCAGAGTGCCAGGGGACCTCATAGGAGGCCCATGAAACAACAGGTGTGGAAGGAACACTGGTGGTAGATTATGATTCATAGTGATATTCCTAGATAAGGATAGAAAGACAATAAAAACAAGGACAGAAATTAAACTAGAATAAAACAAAGAAGGAAATAAAAGAAAGGAATCAAATGAAGAGAACACACAAAGAAAAACAAAAATAAAATGGAATGTGATAAGGAATTAACCTCACTATTGGTATGATGGAACCATATGCACTAACAGGTAGGAGGCGCTGAAGCCTGAACAATAAATAGCTTTTGTGCACATAGAAGTATGGAACCAATTCAATAATGATGAAGTCATCCACAAATGTGAAGACAATATTATGGCACTCGGGCATGACATCTTGCATATCGTTCTCATCCCACGGTTCCCACATCTTATCATTCTCCCAATGTTGCAGGAGTGCAACATCTACCTCACCAACAAAATGCCCTTCCTCTTCTTCTTCCAAGTCCATGTTTTCAAAGGGATTGATGATAAGAAGGGCTGGCGGGTAGGGAATATACCTATGGAACAGGTCAATTACATCATCTGCCCCTGGCCCTTGATAGGGTGAGAGGTAGAATGCAATCTCATTAGCAGTCCAGGGAGGGTTCTGGTACTCAGAATCAGCCCATGAGCCAATCGAATAGACTGACCTTGTATCATCATCGTTTCTCATTTTTAAAAACTTGCAGATGAGAGAGATAATATGGAATAGTGGATTAAAATCGAAGTCACACTCACAAAGATAAAACAAAAACAAATGAACAAAAACAAAAATGCACGAAACGAAAAGATTACAACAAGAGGTTGAGGATTCTCGTTGGTGGTTTAGGTAGATAAGTAGTTGGGCTCATCCAGTTGGATGTGCTCAACTTCTGGTTAGAAGTTTTCCAAGAATGGCTTCAACCCCTGGCCATTAACCTTGAAGCTGTCATCATTCTTTGGATTTATTAGCTCAATGGCCCCATGTTGGAAGATAAATTTAACAATGAAAGGACTAGTCCACCAAGATCGGAGCTTTTCTGGGAAGAGGTGAAGGCGAGAGTCATATAACAAGACTTTCTGTCCTGGCTCGAATGTTTTTTGAAAGATAGTTCGATCATGGCGAGTTTTTAACCTCTCCTTATGTAACCTTGCAGAGTCATATGCATCTCTACGAATTTCCACAAGCTCTGTAAGTGGAGTTTTTGTAATTAACCTCCCTCTTTAATATCGAAGTTTAGCGATCATGTCACCCAATATGCTTTATGTTCGATCTCGATAGGGAGGTGACATGCTTTTTGATACACTAGCCTGTACGGGGACATTCCTAGATTTATTTTGTATACAGTACGGTATGCCCATAAAGCACCGGTCAACTTGTATGCCCAATCTTTCCTGTTTGAGCCAACCATTTTTTTGAGAATATGTTTTATTTCTCGTTTGCCAACTCCGCTTGCCCATTAGTTTGTGGGTGGTAGGCTAAGGCAATTTTGTGATTGACCCTATACTTCTTAAGGAGTGACTCCAAGGGCCCATTACGGAAGTGCTTGCCTTGGTCACTTATCAATGCTCTCAGGGTTCCAAAACGCGATAGAATATTTTCCTTTAGAAATGACATTACTGTTCAGTGGTTGTTTCGTCTTGTCGGCATCGCGTATACCCATTTTGATACATAATCCACAGCAAGAAGTATATACTCGCAGTTATTTAATTTCGAAAATGGGCCCATAAAATCTATGCCCCAAAAATAAAAAAATTTCATTGTGATTATGGGAGTTAAAGGCATAGAGTTCCATTTTGAAATTGTACCAAGCATTTGATAGCGTTGACACAATTTTCAAAAAGTGTAGGCATCGTTAAACACAGTGGGCTAGTAGAAGCCGCTATGTAAGACTTTTTGTGACATCTTTTGTGAAGCGAAATGGCCACTATAGGCTTCAGAATGGCATGAGGCCAGGATTACAGTTATATCCTCATTCAGAACGCAACGTCTGATGACCTGATTGGCGCAATATTTGAAAAGGTATGGGTCATGAAAAAAAAAGTGAGGTGCGAACGAGAGAAATCTTTTCCTATCTTGATCTGACCAATGCCTGGGGGTTTCTCCCGTGACTAGATAGTTTACGATATCTACATACCATGGTAGAGCAGATATAACCATTAGTTGCTCATTTGGGAATTCATCCTTGATAGTTAGCGGTTCACTGTTGTTAACAAAAGTTAACTGAGATAAATGATCCGTGAGGACATTCTCTACTCCAATCTTATCCTTGACTGTTAGATCAAACTCTTGGAGTAGGAGTATCTAGCGAATAAGCCATTATTTTGCATCTTTCTTGGATAACAAGTATTTGAGGGCTGAGTGGTCTGTAAAACAGAAAATTGGTGATCCTATCAAATAAGATCTGAACTTATCTAAGGCAAAAACTATAGCCAGCAGCTCTTTTTCGATAGTTGTATAATTCATTTGAGCTTCATTTAGTGTTCGAATGGCATAATAAATAACATAAGGCTTATTGTCCTTCCTCTACCCTAGAATTGCGCTAATAGCATAGTCACTAGCATTGCACATCAGTTCAAAAGGAAGACTCTAGTCGAGTGCCTGTATTATTGGTGCAGAGGTAAGAAGCTCTTTTAGTGTAGTGAAAGATTTTTGGCAGCTTTTTGACCACTCGAATGATGCGCCTTTAATGAGCAGCTGACATAGTAGTTGGGAGATTGCACTAAAGTTCTGAATAAATCGACGGTAGAATCATGTAGGCCCCAAGAAAGAACGAATGTCTTTGACTGTACAGGGGGCAGGTAGATTTGAGATAATGTTGATTTTGGCCTTATCCACTTGGATACCTTCATCAGAGGTTATATGGCTGAGGACTATTCCCTTGGTCACCATGAAGTGACACTTTTCCCAATTTAATACCATGTGTTTGTCCTCACATCGTGCTAACACATGTTCAAGATTTTCAAGACAATTGTCAAAGCTACGGTCGAACACAGAAAAATTGTCCATGAAGACTTCGAATATTTGTCCTGTCATGTCATTGAAGATACTTAACATGCACCGCTAAAAGGTAGGAGGTACATTAGACAGGGCAAAAGGCATGCGATGGTAGGCGAAGGTTCTAAAAGGACACGTAAAAGTTATTTTCTCCTAATCTTCAAGAGCAATTTTAATCTGATTATAACCACTGTATCCGTTTAAAAAGCAGTATTATTTGTGACCCGCCACTCGTTCTAGCATTTGGTCTATGAACGAAAAAGGAAATTGGTCTTTTCGAGTCACAGTGTTTAATTTTTGGTAATCTATGCACATCTGCCAACCAGTGGGGATGCGTGTCGGTACTAATTCACCGTCTTTATTCAGAATGATAGTTATGCCCGCCTTCTTTGGTGCCACCTGGGTTAGACTAACCCAAGGAATGTCAGAAATTGGATAATTGATCCCAACATCAAGTAATTTTAAAACTTCCTTTTTAACTACTTCTTGTATGTTGGGATTCAGCATTTGTCATGACAGTTTAGCGTTTCCTCTAGATATATTTTGTGGGTGCAAATGGACGGACTTATGCCTTTGAGGTCAGCAATAGTCCATCCTAATGCTCCTTTATGTTGTTTTAGCATTTGAATTAGTTTACCCTATTGTCTAGCACTTAAAGTGGATGACATGATAATCGGGTATGTCATTTCAACCCCTAGGAAAGCGTATTTGAGCTCTTTAGGAAGCTCCTTTAATTCCAAGTCAGGAAACTGGAAATTCGAGGGCATAACTAATATTGTTTTTGGAGGCAACGGTTCATATGGTGTTACCCACATGCATTTAGCTCTGTCCTCCTCTTTTGTTTCCATCATGAGGCATGTTTAATTTAAGTCGGCATCCAGTGGAGTAGAGTTTTTAGGTTGATAGACAGCATCCAATTGTGACACAACTACTTCCCAAAGATCTTTGTGGTCGACAAAATCAGTCTCATCCTTTATAACTGTCTCGATGAGGTTCACTTCTTCCTCATCCTCGAATTCTTCAGGTCGGCGATTTAAAAATATTTTGACGTTCAAAGTCATATTCCTGAATACAATAGTCATTTTACAACTTCTTCTTTTTATCGTGGCATCGATTGTATTGAGGAATGGACGTCTGAAAATCACCGGGATTTGTGCACATGGATTGGACACAGGTTCAGTGTCTAAGATTACAAAATCAACAGGGAAGATAAATGAGTCTACTTGCACGAGGATGTCCTCCACTACCCCTCTAGGGTATTTCACCGACCTATCTGCCAGTTGTAGTACAACTCGAGTAGGTTTGAGTTCACCCAACCCTAGTTGTTTATAGATTGAGTATGGCAGCAAGTTTATACTCGCTCCTAGATCGAGGAGTGTGCTGTCTATTCTTTGATTCCCAATTGGGCATGAGACAATAGGAGTGTCGGGGTCTTTGGGTTTTGGGGTCAGTTCATTTTGAATAATTGCACTTGCTTGGCAAGCAACATAAGCATGTTTTTTCACACTTTGTCGCCTCTTGACCGTGCATAAATCTTTTAGATATTTAGCATATGCCGACACTTGTTTAATTGCATCAAGGAGTGGTAGGTTTATTTTAACTTGTTTAAACAATTCTAAGAACTCCTGATTCTTTATCTCATTTTTGGGTTTCTTCAGCCTTTGAGGATAAGGTGTGGGGAAATGGTATTTTGGTAATTCTTCATTAACGGGCTCCTTTCCAGGCCTTCTCTCAACTTCCTCTACTTCTCTAGGAGCTTCATCATTGAATTCTAATGGTTCGTTATTAGTAGACGGCTCCTCTTCCTTAGTAGATGCCTTCTCTCTATTCACCACTTCATCCTCTTCATACTCTTTAGGTGTAGGAAGAGGCATGTTTTGCCCTATAATCTTACCGCTTCTCAGAGTAGTCACGGCTTTAGCATGTTCTTGATTATTGGGACCATTATTGTATCCCTTAGGGTTTGGAAGTGGTTAGGCAGGAAATGTTCCTCCCGATCCCTCTTGTCTAGCATCTATCCTCTCTAACGTCCCAGATATCTTGCTCATTATTTGAATTAATTGTTGCGTTAGGTTTGTCTTAGAGAGTGGAACTTCCTCTTGCAACTTTTTATGCGGTGGTAGGTATACATTAGATTGTTGATAATTAGAGGGCTGAGCTTGATAATAGTTATTAGATCTGTTTTGATTGAAATATTGGGACTGCCTATTGTATTGCCCTTAATGTTGATTGTTGTTGTTGTAGGGCTATTGTTGATATTGATTTTGGGTCCCAGCGTCGTTCTTCTAATCAAAATTGGGGTGATTCCATCTGTTATTATTATTTTAAAAATTATTATTGTTATTATAGGAATTCCCCGCCCCTCTATATCCTTGCATGGCATTCATCTCCATGGGGGCCTGTTATTGAAAATATGGCACACTGAGATAGTATTAAGTCATGTGTCCCAACATATTGAATGTGCCGCATGGTTCTTCAGGAAAAATCCTCCTAGAACTCTCTCTTTTCACCCTTAACTCTTCCACTTTCCTCGCTAGTTCTTCGTACTTTGTCATGAGATTATCTTTAGTTTTTAACTGATATATGCTTTTCTCCGCTCCTCCTAATGGCTGTGTACATGTGTAGACACCCCATTTTGTCGGCTATCAGATTTAGGAGACCCATAGCTAATTGGTTCACAATGATCGAAAAAGACTCAAAAAGGACTCTTGGAAGTTAGTTCTATCTCTCAAAATGCTCAGAATGACCAAAAAAGCCCCTAAAAGCCCAAACACTCCCAAATTTGGACCGAGAGTTCTGGAAACATACTACGTCATAAAAGAAATACTAAAAATTAGTTTTGAAGCAGAATCAGATAAAATCGTCAACTCCCAGAGACCCCTGAAAGTCCCGGAAGTTCTTGGAAAGTCCCCGTTGACCGATTTGACCAAGGATTGACCAGGTTTGACCAAGGTTTGACCGAAATCGTCCAAATTCACCGAAAAGCTACAAGATCATTCTAGATCATGTGGAAGGTACTAAAATAAGTTTTAAAATATAATCAAACAAAAACGTCAGCTCTCGGGAGCTCCCAGAGGTTACTAGAACTTCCTGGAGGTCCTTGGTTTTACCAGTTTGACCAAAAGTTGACTTTAAAACTGGAGCACCGTATCATTTTTCAAACATTTTTCATGGATACTAGAGGTTAATAGATTTCTAATGGTATATCGCACATAATTCCTGGATTTAAAACGAATTTATTATGAATTTCCGAAGGTGAAAAAGGCGATCAAATCGGCTTTTATTGCGAATACTGCAAAACTTTTAAAAGTGACCTATCTCTGAACTATTTGTTATGTAAAGTAGACTCCATTACCTTTCCAATGGTATATCACAACCCTAGTTTGGAGTTCGTACGTATTTTTTGTGAATTTTGGACGAAATAGGGCCTTTTCCCGAATACTGGAACCTCTGGGGGCCTAAATACAAATTTCTTGGACCAATGGGATCACTTTCTTAATCCCAAAACCACCCCAAATTGGCCTACATAAACCCCCCTTTGCTCTTCATTTTAGAGGGGCCAAGTGCAAAGTTCATAGAAGTTGTAGAGAGAAAGAGAGATAGAGATAGGTTTAGAATAAGGAAAGGGAGCTTCTCCCACTGATTTTCTATAAGAAAGTGAGTTTCAATCTTGTTTTCTTCCATTACCTCTCTTATATTTCACATTCAAGTCTTTCCCAACCACCATTTTTGAGCAATATTGAGTTAGGAAGCTACTTCCATGTCCAAATGTCAATATCTATGAGTGAAATACCAAGCTACAAGTCCAAAATCACATTGATCATCAACTATTGATTGCTATTACTTGCTTGTTTACATTAATGTTCATCTCTTCTTACCACATTTCTTTTTTATTTTTCTTTGATTACTTACATGCTTATTATCATCTAGATGACATGTTGTTTAAGGAGAGTGAATCCTTATGGATAGTAGCTCTTCACCTCAAACACATGTTTAATGAATGATGATTCTAACTTCAATACATTTATATGTATTCTTGAAGTCACATTCTCAAACAAAATATTTTTGTGCAAGTAATATTGAGAGTTCTTGATATGAGTTTGATAATGATGTTCGAAGTGGTTTTAATCCCCTTTTTATGCTAGAAATGTGCTTTTAAAACCCCTATTTCAAAGCCCCTTTAAAACCCTCAACATTTGGATTCGAAGCAAAAAGCTTTGTTTTACCAAAAATCTTCAAAACAATGAATGATCTGAGTTCAAAGATTTCTCTAAAACTTAATAATCAAGGTATGATCATGAGACCACTTGGAAAGTCTTCTTAACTCATTATAGAACATCTCAGATTTTTGGCTTAGCTTGAAAACACATGGAATGGTTCCATTTTGACCCAAACATTCCATCCAGACATTCTGGTTTTGCTGCCACAGCTGTTAGGTCCACTTTCAACATGTTTTCTAGAAAACTTTTCCAACGAGAGTGGTCCCAACTAATTTTATCTTGAACATCAGTGTCATAGAGAACTTTCTGTATAATATGGGCCTCTACATCTTTTGTTTTCATTTTATAAGATTTTGAGCATTTCAGTCGACAGTACGGACTCTGTTTCTGAGTAACCTCTATTGTTTATATGATTTCTCTCAATCTGTAATAGTTATTGAAGATTGGATTTTTGATATGTGTTCTAGATACAATAATTATGATCTCCACAAAACATTATGCATTAAAAACATTCCTAACCCTACTTTTCAATTTCTCCAAGATCAACTCACTGTTCTGTCCATTATTCACAGCAAGCATACTTTTACTTTCATTCTTTGATTTGATGCTCACATGCACTCCAAATTAGTTCATCTCTTAGGAAGTAGTTCATGCTACATTTGTACATATATCATGATGATTTCCTTTATGAATTCATGCATACTTTAGACTTCTAACTCACTTTAGAAAGTCCATGTACACAAACACACTACAACCTTTGCACATTTTAGAATCATACATTGCATCCATGCAAGATTTGGGGTTTTTGTGACTCCTATTCTAAGAAGATTATAAGGAATGAATTTGATCACACATTCATGCTTTCCCCTTGATCTAATCTTCCTTTCTCATCCATCTCGGGGATTGAGAAATCTTCTTTCTTCAAAGATTAACATGCATCATACTAGCTTGCTAAGCATATTTTGATTTCTTTGATTATTTGTTTCAAGAACGACTCATGTCCACCTTCAGATTAGGAGAACTTGATTACTTGATATGTGATTAGACGATTTTTCCTAGGTTCTTTTGTGTGATCTTTCACCTTTGCATTGTGTGATATTTGGCCTAGATCTTATGAATGATATCTTATCTTTTGATCTTCTATTTCAAGATTCTTATATAATGTAGTTTACTATCATAGTATTAATTGTCGAACCAAACATAGTATAAGATGATTATTTGGATGCTAATTGAGGCCCGTCGAGAGACGGGGCGAGTTGAGGGTGTTTTAGTCACGACAAAGGCTCTTTCCTCTCTTATACCAAAACCCCGAGCCAAGTTCTTTAGTTATGAAGGGCCGGTGCCCTTTATCTGTTTGGGTGAGTCAAAATTATGTTTCTTGGTTCCTTAAAGACCAAGTGGCGACTCTGTATCTGTTTTCAACAGACCTTTTCCTTTCCTTTTCAAAACAATTTCAAACAAACAAAGAGGTGGAATCCCGCGTGTCCACAATCTGGCGACTTTGCTGGGGATGGTTTTATTTTCAAAACAAAATAATACAGAGGTTTGACTCATAAGAAGCATCCTTAAAATCATCTTTTCACTGTGTCTGGTTCATTGCATTACACTTCTGCATTTCCCCCTCCGACTGTGTCTGAAACGTGGCGCTGACATTGTTCAGGTTTTGCTATGCCAGGGCACAAGTCACCGTTGATACTGTACCTTCCAAGGTATATCAAAAAAGAGTAAAAACCTCCGTACTGTCTCTCTGACGGTATATTGGAACTCTCGTCAACGGACCCTCTTTGACAAAATCCAGCCTTTGCATATAGATTCCTGTAGAACCTTTCATAGGACAGTTCATTTATCTTTTCAAATAGGACAATGTGATATACTTGTTGTATGCCATGGTGGGATTACCTGCACAATGTAGACGCTTATGTGGCATGAGGCAGGACCTCTTTCTTATGATTCCTAAGGCAATCACTCACATGTGATCACATTGAGTGGACATGCCTAGGCACCATGACAAGGATGTCTGCTCCATGTATACAAAGATATACACCGCAAACCTTGTTTGTTGGTCCTAAGACATAGGAATATGAAAACTTGCTAGACAGTATGATCACCATCATTACATGCTCCTGTCACACCTGTTTCTTCCAAAAACTCTGCCCAACTCATCAGGATATCCTTGTTTCTCCTAGAAACTCTGTCCGAATCACCCGGATATTTTTGCTTCTCCCAGAAATCCTATTCGAACTCCCCAATATCTTTGTTTCACTTAAAATTCTAGAAAATCCATGTTTCTCCTAAACCTCTACCCAATCTTCCCAGAAATTCTCATTTCCCATAAACTCACCCAAATGTACATGTTTCTCCCAAAACACTGCCCGAACTATCCAGATATCCCTACTTCTCTTAGCAACTCTGTCCAAAATCACCCAAAAACCCCTGTTTCACCCAGAAACTCTAAAATCCCTGTTTGTCCCAGAAACTCTCATATATACCTGTTTCTTCTGAAAACTCTGCCCAATTTATCTAGATTTTCCAAAAATTCTAGTTTCACCTAGAAATCCCTATTTCTCCCCAAATTACTCAGAAACCTCAGTTTCTCTTAGAAACTCCAATATACTTGTTTCTCCCAGAAACTCTGTCCGACTTACCCAAATATACTTGTTTCTCCCAGAAACTCTGCCTAAATCACCCAGAAATGCCCACATAAACTTGTTTCTCCCGGAAACTCTATCCATATTTCTCATAAATACCCAAAATACTAATTTCTCCCAGATGTTCAGTCCAAATCAACCAGAAATCCCTATTTCTCCTAGAAACTCCCATAACTTCTGGAAATTCCTCCGAATCTTCCAAATCCCCGTTTCTCCCAGAAACTCTGCCCAAACTTCCTGAAATATCCCAAAAATCCCTGTTATCCCTTGGTGAGCATACTGGAAACTAAGGTTAGCACCCTTTATATGGCTAGGACCTTACTTGTTTAACTGCTATCTATTATAGATAGGAGCATCATATAGATTAGGGCTTGCATCCGCATGCTTGTCTCATGTGCATGCACCATTCTCATCAGCCTGCACACACTATCTCAGTCAGTCTGTACATGAGTCAATCCATCTTTGTTAACATCACTGTCATTGTTTGTTTACTCATCACTATCAGAATCTGATACACCCCTCCTCTCAAATCTGCAGGTTAGTATAAATTCCCGAAGTTAGCAACTGGGATCCTCGTCCTGAGTCAGAAGTTCGAACAGTCATTTGGTCAGAATTAGCCCGCTAAGTCATTCCAACATGAATCAGGAAGAATTAGAAAACAAAGTCACTGAGTTGGGAGCAACCATGAGCCAGCAATCTGATCGCATGGCCCAAGTTTTAAATTTCATGGAAGAACTAAAACAGCAGCAGCTACAGTACCCACATGGGTTCCCACCACCACTAATAGGGTTCATGCCACCACCACTACCTGGGTTTGTACCACCTCCCATCTTTGTACATAAGAATAACGGGGAAGAAGAATGGTTTTATGGGGTCCCGCCACCTACATATAAGAAAAAGTTTCAAGAAAAGATGGATAAAGTAGACAAGCTGGAAAGTGTGCTAAGAAAGAGCAAGGGGGTTAACGATTACATGCTAGATCTAGATGGGCTATTCGAACCCATCAAAGTGAAACTGTCCGAGAACTTCAAAATGCCAGAAATTGATTCCTTCGATGGGACTAAGAACCCAAAAAGTCACATCAAGTTGTGCATGAACATCTTCCAATCTATGGGATGCACTCATGAACACATAGCTATGTTGTTCCCTCAAACAAGAATGCCGCACTATCCTGGTTCCTAACTCTTGAAGCCTCCAAGTCCCGAGTCTGGGAAGATGTTGCTAGAACTTTTATTGATCACTACTCTTACAACCACGAGTTTGATGTCACCATCCGGGACCTAGAGACGACCAGGCAGAACATCAATGAGTCCTTCATTCTTGAGCAGATGGAGGAATAAAGTGGCCCAAATGATCCACAAACCTATTGAGAAAGAGCAAGTATGTGTGCTGGTCAAGAACATGCAACCAGTGTACCACGACAAACTATTCTACCAGTCTATCTCAATATTTGAAGAACTGTTTGAAATAGGCACCAGAACAGAGGATGCCATCAGAGAAGGAAAGTTCAAGAATGATGAACCCCATCACCAGTCCAAGAAACCCAACTATCCCTTGGCCTCCTCAGATGTCAGTACACTTAGTAACCAACCAATGGACTACCCTCTCCATCCATACCAGTCTATTCCACCAAATCGCCCAAGAGGCCCTCGCGAGTTCTCCAACATGAGCCGCTACCAGATCCCATACCCTCCCACTACAACATGAGCCTACGATGTGCTTACCACCAAAATCTAGGCCATGCCACCGATCAATGCATCCGCCTCCTCCATGATGTTTAGAACCTCATAGAGGATGTACCCCATCCTAATCCTATCCACTATCTTGGCTTGGATCAACTGCTCGAGTGATCCCTTTTGATGATGCCAATGAATGTTGAAGCTACGCAGTAAAGTGATGGTGTCTGGAACTTCTGCTAAAAAAATAGAATAAGAATAATAAATAAGTCGCAAAGACACTCCATTTGAGACCAGGTCGAATCTAATCGAGTCTGCTCTATGTTTTGAGTCTATTTCAAGTTTATTCTTGTGATCAAGTCTATCTATTTTCAAGTTCAGTCGAGTCTGTACCAATGTAATCCTTCTCTTTTGTTGGAATGAAATCTCATTTTTGATGTGTCTAGTCATAAATGCATGAATCACTAAATTGAAAATGTCACTTTTCAAATCACCACAGATATTACTCTAATAAATTTTTGCATAAAAAAAAGAGAATCCTGAAAAGGTCAAAGTCTATTTCGCGCTAACACCGAAGAAGAGTTGAGAATTAAATAGTCTTAGTTTATGAATTTAAGGATGCTCTTGCCTCAATCTTGAAAAGACATGCTTGAGACTGACTTGGGGCTAGCCCAACACCCTTTTCCCACCATTTCAAAACCTTGATCCCAATCCAATGGGGGGCTATACAATATGTCTGTTGAAAACAGTGCAGACTTAGTCCTTGATAGTGGCTAAACACTTTCAATGAGTTTTTTCTCCCCTTTCAAAACAAAAAAAAAAAAAAAAAACAAAACAAAACAAAAAAAGAGAGAAAAAAAAAAGAAAAAAGAAAAGCTCGCTAGGTTGAAAACCTGAAAGGGCACCTAGGCAAAAGTTAGAGCTGGAAAAGGTGTTGATTTCCAAGATCTGACCTTAGCCAGTCAAAATGATTGAGAAAATGAAAGGAAGAAAATTTTGGGGATACACAGAATTGTATACTTCAAGGTACATCATGAGAACATGCCTAGAGCACATTTCAAAAGGCTCGGAATGACCACAAATAAATTTCGAGAACTGACATGCACATTCTGGAATTCTGTAATTGTGATAAAAAGATCTCACAAGAATCAACTACATGAAAAGTAAAATTAACTGGCTAGGCGAAAGTGAAAAGGATCAATCCTCAAAAAGAAAAGAAAAGAAAGGGAGACAGAAACTGAATCTTCTTATTCAAGGATACCATAAGTGACCTATGTTTGAACTTCTTTGACGATTGGTTTGTAAAACCCTCAAACAATTTCCTTCAAGCCTTGCCTTGAACTACGCTTGACCTGATTCCCACTCGGGGATACATATGCAACCGTATTGGTTCAGTCAACACCATCATAATCAACCCCCCCTCTTTTTTAAGACGTTGCCTTAAACTATGCTCGACCTGATTCCCACTCGGGGATACGTAGGCAACCGCATCAGTTCGGTCGACAACATCATAATCAGCCCCCCTCTTTTTCAAGACCTTGCCTTCAACTACGCTCGACCTGATTCCCACTCGGGGATACGTAGGCAACTGCATCGATTCGGTCGCTTCACCCACAAAAATAGCCCAATTCCTCTCAAGCCTCGTATGAACTACTCTCGACTTGATTCCCACTTGGGGATACGTAAGCAACCACTTTGATTCGGTCGACACCAATATCAACCTAATTCTTTCTTACCTTAGCCCGAACTACATTGGACCTGATCACCACTCGAGGGTACGTAGGCAGACTTTCAAAAAGAAAAGAAGAATGGCTCGCTAGGTCAAAAATCCGAAAGGACGCCTAGGCTAATATTGGAGCTAAATCCAAAGTGAGCAATAACAAAAGAGAGAAAAGAGCTCGCTAGGTCACTTCACCAGTGCCTAGGCAAAAGTTATGAGCATCTGAGAGATTAAAGTCGCGGTCCGTGCCTCAAGCCAGAAAATCACCTTCTACACTAGGGGCAAACTTTGGTTACCCGCCTCGTTTGCCTGGATTTACGATCTACCCTTCATACAAGGGGCAAACTTCGGTCACCTACTTCGTTTGCCCAGAACCTCAAATGAACCATCCTCTAAACTAGGGGCAAACTTTGGTCACTTACCTCGTTTGCCTACCGATCCTACTTCAAGCCCTTCAAACTAGGGGCAAACTCCGTTTGCCTAATACGATCCCTTCACACCAAGGGCGAGTTTTCAAGTCACCAAGTTGTTTTGAAAATTTTGAAATAGAGCATCTTTTATTCTAAAAGCTAAGGCACTAATTCAAAGCACTCCTAGGATAAGTAGAGAATTGATTAGATCAATAGGAAGGAATTTTCAAAAACCAGATTCATCAGCAAAGTGCTATCATATTAAGATGAGGAGTGCACAAATAAGAAAAATCAGTACATCGTTTATGACAAAGACACATTAAATTATGGCAATTTGGGTGCTTCGTGTTGTTGCTTTTGACGAGTCAATCCTTCTTTGGTTGAGTCAGTAGTGCGTCAAAGTTCAAGGTTTCATAGAAACCTTTCAATCGTCATTCCTATCACTTCCATTCATCCAAAATGGTCCCAAATGTGTGGGTTTTAAGTGATTCCACATTATAAAACCTGTGGATACAAGGAGAAGTTTTGAACACCGTTACTGCACTTGACAAGGCTGCAACATGATAAGAGTCCCAAGAATTTTTAGCATTGATGACACCCTAATCATAGCCACTTGATACAAATCAGTCCGTAGGTCCACTAGCTATCTTCCTCCAATTCCTCACCAACAAAATCAAAATCATGTCATAAATTTCCTTCATCCCCAGCGGATTTGATCTATTCCCAGTACAACCATCCCCTCCCCAGTAGAATCTTCTCATCCTCAGCAAAGTCATCTCCAGAAAAGTCCCTGAACAAATGTGGTGTGTCCCAGTCAAAACAACATCTACTCCTTAGAAGAAATCATTTTCATCTCAAAAAGGGTTGTCACCTTCCCCACATAATTAGTTCACTCCTAACATCCTTGTCCACAGAAGAGATATTTTTCTTCCAACTAGTTCAATTCAACTTTAGTACAATCACTTACTCTATTGGCTCTCAAAAGAGTCATTTCATCCCTAGAAAATTTAGTTCAATCCATGACAGTCACAGTAGTTCACTATTAAGTCGTCATCTCGATACGTATATCGTCAGTTCAATCCATGACAGTCACAGTAGTTCACTGTTGACTCGTCATTTTGATTCGTACATCGTCAGTTCAATCCATGACAGTCACAGTAGTTCACAGTCCACTCGTCATCTCGATTCGTACATCGTTAGTTCAATCCATGACAATCACAGTAGTTCACTATCGACTTGTCATCTCGAATCGTACATTGTCAATTCAATCCATGACAGTCATAGTAGTTCACTGTTGACTCGTCATCTCGATTCGTACATCGTTAGTTCAATCCATGACAGTCATAGTAGTTCACTATCGACTCGTCGTCTCAATTCGTACATCGTCAGTACAATCCATGACAGTCATAGTGGTTCACTGTCAACTCGTCATCTCGATTCATACATCGTCAGTCCTTCTGATCACTATTAGTCTAACTGTTGATCTAATCTATGATAGTCATAGTAGTTCACTGTTGACTCATCATCGTCAGTCCAATCCATGACAGTCACAGTAGTTCACTGTTGACTCGTCACCTTAATTAGTGCATGGTCAGTTCTTCTGATCATAGTTAGTCCAACCGTTGGTCCAACCCATGACAGTCATAGTAGTTCACTGTCTACTCGTCATCTCGATTCGTGAATCGTTAGTCCATTAATCATCATTAGTTTAACATCATTCAAAATATGTTGTGTTCATCATTCTCATTTAAAATCTTGGGATTTCATGTCCATTAATGGCACTTACGTGTCCGTCGCTTGATATCTCTGGTTTTTATGTCCATCACTTGAATTCTTAAGGTTTCTGTGTCCAGGGCTTCCATGTCCATCAGTTATCTGTCAACTTCATCTTTGATTAACATCCTCTGGGATCCCACATCCAATTATATTTGCTTGCAGAGTACACTTTCCAAAATTCAGAAGTTTGCTCCAAGACCCAGAGTCTTCAAACCTTGGTGTCCCTATTTAGGTCAATAACTGCATCACAGTTAGAAACACTAGCATGACATAAGTCCACTTGGAGTGGCGCATACCCCACAACACTAACTCATACTAGGATCAGAACACTAGGCATGATAGGGCTCAGTACACAGTTCATATCACATCCATGCATTGCATATCATCCTCATAGCATAGCATCCTCATAGCATAGCATCTGCCTATCGTGTTCTGCATGTGTGATTTATTCCTTTGTGCCCCAAACTACGTCCTGGTTTGATTCCCCTTAGGATACGTAGACAGCTCACAAAGAGAACGACCAGCACTAACCTCAGTGTAATGTTTTTTTATCCCTGCATCTTTACAGTGCTTTTATCCTAAATCTATAGCCTCTAAAAAGACTTATCTCTTTAAAGTTTTGGTACTCGCTTGCGACATACGTTGCCTCGCAAGTTCATGCCAAAGAGGGGCAAACTGTAGACACCCCATTTTGTCGGTTATCATATTTAGGAGACCCATAGCTTGGTTGTTCACAATGATCAAAAAAGACTCTTGGAAGTTAGTTCTATCTCTCAAAATGCTTAGAATGACCAAAAAGCCCCTAAAAGCCCAAACACTCCCAGATTTGGACTGAGAATTCTAAAAACATGCTACGTCATAAAAAAAATACTAAAAATGAGTTTTGAAGCAAAATCAGATAAAAACGTCAGCTCCGAGAGACCCCCAGAAGTCCCAGAAGTTCTCGGAAAGTCCCCGTTGACCGGTTTGAACAAGGATTGACCAGGTTTGACAAAGATTTGACCGAAATCGTCCAAATTCACCGAAAAACTCTGAGATCATTCTAGATCATGTGGAAGGTACTAAAACAAGTTTTCAAATATAATCAAACAAAAACGTCAGCTATCGGGAGCTCCTAGAGGTTCCTAAAACTTCCTGGAGGTCCCTGGTTTGACCAGTTTGACCAAAAGTTGACTTTAAAATAGGAGCACTGTATCATTTTTCAAACATTTTTTATTGATACTAGAGGTCAATATCTTTCCAATGGTATATCGCACATAATTCCTGGATTTAAAACAAATTTATTATGAATTTTTGAAGATGAAAAAGGCGATCAAATCGGCTTTTATTGCGAATACTGCAAAACTTTTCAAAGTGACCTATCTCTAAACTATTTTTTTTTATGTAAAGTAGACTCCATTACCTTTCTAACGGTATATCACAACCTCAGTTTGGAGTTCGTACGCATTTGTTTTGAATTTCAAACGAAGTAGGGCATTTTCGCAAATACCATAACATCTGGGGGCCTAAATACAAAATTTTGGGCATCTGAGGAATAGTGCTGCGGAGGCACTGGGCCACTGCCACGGTAGCACTCAACCCCCACAGAGTTCATTTTTGTAATTTATTTTGGGGGTCCAAATTGAATAAGTGAAGACCCAAAAGATGTAGTTTTATGTTCATAGATGTTTGGGACCAATGGGAGCACTTTCTTAATCCCAAAACCACCCCAAATTGGCCTATATAAACCCCGCTTTGCTCTTCATTTTAGGGGGGCCAAGTGCAAAGTTCATAGAAGTTGTAGAGAGAAAGAGAGATAGAGATAGGTTTAGAAGAAGGAAAGGGAGCTTCTCCCACTGATTTTCTATAAGAAAGTGAGTTTCAATCTTATTTTCTTCCATTACCTCTCTTATATTTCACATTCAAGTCTTTCCCAACAACTATTTTTTAGAAATCTTGAGTTAGGAAGATGCTTCCATGTCCAAATGTCAATATCTATGAGTGAAATACCAAGCTACAAGTCCAAAATCACATTGATTATCATCTATTGATTGCTATTACTTGCTTGTTTACATTAATGTTCATCTCTTCTTACCTCATTTCTTTTTTTTATTTTTCTTTGATTACTTACATGTTTATCATCATAGATGACATATTGTTTGAGGAGAGTGAATCCTTATGGATAGTAGCTCTTCACCTCAAAGACATGTTTAATGGATGATGATTCTAACTTCAATACATTCATATGTATTCTTGAAGTCATATTCTCAAACAAAACTATGTTTTTGCAAGTAATATTGAGAGTTCTTGATATGAGTTTGATAATGATGTTCCAAGTGGTTTTAATCCCCTTTAAAACCCCCAACATTTGGATTCTAAGAAATAAGTTTTGTTTTACCAAAAATCTTCAAAACAGTGAATGATCTGAGTTCAAAGATTTCTCTAGAACTCAATAATCAAGGTATGATCATGAGACCACTTGGTAAGTCTTCTCAACTCATTATCAAATATCCATGATTTTTGTCTTAGCTTGAAAACACTTGGAATGGTTCCATTTTGACCCAAACATTCCATCCAGACATTCTATTTTTCTTGTCACAGCAGCTTGGTCCACTTTCAACTTGTTTTCCTAAAAACTTTTCCAAAGAGAGTGGTCCAAACTCATTTTTATCTTGAACTTCAGTGTCATAGAGAACATTCTATATAATATGGGCCTCTATATCTTTTGTTTTAATTTTCTGAGATTTTTGAAAATTTTAGTTGACAGTACAGACTCTGTTTCTAAGTAACCTCTATTGTTTATATGATTTCTCTCAATCTGTAATAGTTATTGAAGATTGGCTTTTTGATATGTGTTCTAGATACAATAAGGAGGATCTCCATAAAAATCATGCATTAAAAATATTCCTAATACTACTTTTCAATTTCCCCAAGATCAACTCACTGTTCTGTCCACTATTCAATGCAAGCATACTTTTACTTTCATTCTTTGATTTGATGCTCACATGCACTCCAAATTAGTTCATCTCTTAGGAAGTAGTTCATACTACATTTGTGCATATATCATGATGATTTCCTTCATGCATTCATGCATACTTTAGACTTCTAACTCACTTTAGAAAGTCCATGTACACAAACACACTACAATCTTTGCACATTTTAGGATCATACATTGCATCAATGCAAGATTTGGGGTTTTTTTTACTCCTATTCTAAGAAGATTATAAGGAATGAATTTAATCACATGTTCATGCTTTCCCCCGATCTAATCTTCCTTTCTCATCTGTCTCGGGGATTGAGAAATCCGCTTTCCTCAAAGATTAACATGCATCATACTAGCTTGCTAAGCATATTTTGACTTCTTTGATTATTTGTTTCAAGAATGACTCATGTCTCCCTTTAGATTAGGAGAACTTGATTACTTGATATGTGACTAGACGATTTTCCCTAGGTTCTTTTGTGTGATCTTTCACCTTTGCATTGTGTGATATTTGGCTTAGATCTTATGAATGATATCTTATCGTTTGATCTTCCATTTCAAGATTCTTATATAATGTAGTTTACTATCATAGTATTAAATGTTGAACCAAACATAGTATAAGATGATTATTTGGACGCTAATTGAGGCCCGTTGAGAGACGGGGCGAGTTGATGGTGTTTTAGTCGTGACAAAGGCTCCTTCCTCCCTCATACCAAAACCCCGAGCCAAGTTCTTTGGTTATGAAGGGTCGGTGCCCTTTATCCATTTGGGTGAGTCAAAATTAGGTTTCTGGGTTCCTTAAAGACCAAGTGGCGACTCTGTATCTGTTTTTAACAGACCTTTTCCTTTCCTTTTCAAATTAATTTCAAACAAACAAAGAGGTGGAATCCCGCGTGTCTACAATGTAAAACGTCTTCAGATTTAGACCATTCGTGAGCATGTTTGGCCATCCACTCGAAGTGGGCTTCAGCCTCTTCGGTGTTCTTGCTAAGAAATGCACCTGCGCTCATGGTTTAAACTAATTTTTTTGTTTTACCATT
This sequence comes from Hydrangea macrophylla, assembly GCA_033977485.1. Classification (NCBI taxonomy): domain Eukaryota; kingdom Viridiplantae; phylum Streptophyta; class Magnoliopsida; order Cornales; family Hydrangeaceae; genus Hydrangea; species Hydrangea macrophylla. The sequence goes on along the minus strand of CM066983.1, from coordinate 7,327,885 downwards.
AAATCCTTCATAAAAGAAGCTGATCGTTCACCACTTCTCATATCCGTGATGTGGGCATGAGAGAAGCAAATCTTTGAAACTCTCCCAAGTTTGAGTGAAGGTTTCATTACTCTTTTGTTTGTAGGAGTTTATTTGACGTTTAAGTTCAGTGGTCATGCGAGGTGGGAAAATTTTCTTTAAGAATGTAGTGTACATAGCATGCCAGGTGAAGATAGAATTTGGTTTGAGGGTGAGCAACCACGCTTTTGCTTTGTCCTTCAGGGTGAAGGGAAATAGTATTAAGCGTGTCACATCTACATGACAGTTTTGGGAGAATGTTTTACAAACAACCTCGAAGTCCCTGACATGCATATATGCCTTCTTGCTGAAACAACCCTAAAATTTCTAAGTGATTTGACTAATTATTCAATTAATTGTCGTTAGTAAATATTAGTTGGGTGTGCCTCAGTAACACACACATTTGAAATTTTAAGTTTGGAGAACACATAAATTTAATTGCTAGTAAGCAAGTTTAAATTGTTAGTAATACCAGTAATATTTCCCCGTTTTTTTTTTCTAATGTTTCACTATTATTATAAGATGAGATTTCAAGATTTAATGAAATTGTGCGATAGATTATTGTATGACCGAGTTACAATTTTTTTGTAGAATAACGAGTTTAGTTTCGGGTAGTGCTTATAGGCCCGTGAATATGTTGAATTGTGTTTTTAACATTTAAATTAAGTGCCCGGGGTCATGAGTACCCATTGGGCTAATCATTTGTCACCTTAGAATGCATTTTTGGGCCCATATGAAGCTTTTTGTGAGGCCTTAAGCCAACAAACGGGATTCAATGTTTATTTATGTGTTTGTGTTATAATATATGTAGGTGTATCATATATACATAGATAGTATACCTCCTAGGTTTTGATAAGAAAAAGAAAAAAAAAAAAGAGAGACATGAGAAAATAGAACAGTTGAGAGAGAGAGAGAGAGAGAGAGAGAGAGAGAGAGAGAGAAGAAGAAGAAGAAGAAGAAGAAGAAGAAGAAGAAGAGAATAAGAGAAGAAAAGAGTAACTTCAACCTTTGGTTTGTGTATTCATCATCAACCTTGAAGCCCTAAATTGGTGAGTTAACTTATGATTTTCTTTCAATCTCATTTATTGAAATTTAAATGGATAGAATATTGAATTAGTATGGTTATGAATTTATGAGATTTAGGTTTTCTTTTATAATGACTGAAGTTGTGATTTGAGATTTATAGATGAGTCTTGAATATACATTTGAGAAATTATACAATTTTCGGCTTTGGGGTTTTCACAGATCATATTTGAGTAGAAAATTCATAATAAATCATACGTTACAGTTTTTGTGATTCTGTACACGTAGGCCTGTGGGAAACGCAATTCTGGACAACTTTTGTCTAATGGTGTTTTTCCCAATTCTGCACCGTTTGGGCAGAAAACGCATATTACAGTAGCAGTTTTATGAAAGTTAAAATAAGCGTATTTGCTACATCATATTTTTGTGTGATTTCGTGCTCGTTAATATGAATTAATTTGTTTGTACTTAGAGAGATATGAGTTCTATGTATAGTTGGGCTTTGTGACATTGTGACTGTGTGATTTTGTGTGGGTTATAAATCTGTGTGAACATGTAGCTGTTAATATGATTTTAACGGATATTTGATTTGAGATACATGAATCTCTTACAAAATTGAGTTTTGTGAAAAATGTGGATGTATGAACGTTAGAAAAGTCCTTAGAGTTCACCACTGCTCCTTATGATTTTAGGCGGCGACTTCGTGGATGACCCATCCTTGTGTGATTAGACGGCGACTACGTGGATGACCCGTCTCTTCATTTTTAAGTCTTAGGCCCGGCTTGTTGGTCTATTTAATGTGTATTTAGACATTGTTTATTGACGTCAAGAACGTAAGGACTAGCCTTTCGGTGTTTACTCAAATCCCAGTGATACCCTATGGGAGTTGGGACCGGAGTGGGAGTTAGTATTACGTTAGGAGACACATGGGATATATGTGTAGGTTGGACCATGGATGGGTGGCCGAGGTGGTGAACATAAGGTGTAATAAAAGAAAATAATTTGTGGTGTTTTATTCTTGCATTTAAAAGTTTGAATAATTAATTACCTCTTGCTATAGTAATATCGTAGAAAGTTGTGGATGCTTAGTAATCAACTTTTCTAATAATTTTTCGTGTTGTAATCATTGTGTGTGAGCGTAAATGTGATAACCATAGACTGTGTGTTAAGTTTTGGATTATGTTTGGAGGATTTTGATGCGAGTATTTTATGAATTTATTCTGTTCCTGAACTATGGGTTTGATGGTAGTATGACTCATTCTTCAATTATAACGGACATTAATTCAGAAAGTAATTATGGGTATGTTTAGAACTGTGATAATTATATTTTACAGGATGGTGGGTCCACTTACTTTTATGCAGGGCTGGCTCACCATAGATATTCGATGGATAAGTATTCAATTGGTATTATTCGGGTTGGGAACCACTGCCACCACATTGAAGGAAACTATCGTTCTGTCCTGAATGTGCGTGGATTTATTGTTCTAACCCGACATGAATTATGTGTGATGATATTGTTTATTTTCTGTGCAACGATATTGTATGATATAAGGTGGTTATTTTTCTTTGTGACTACTTTTGGGAGTCTATGGGACACCGTTGTTCCCTAAGGCTTATTTTATATTTTTTTATTAACTCATACCAGTATTTTATATACTGACCTGGATGCGTAATGCATTCGGGGCGTTTCTACATGAAACGTAGTCGAATGTATGTGCAAGTTTAATATTTGGAGATTTTCTTTGGAGCTTCTGTTTAGGTAAAGAGATTGTCGCAGTGTTGTTTATTATTAAAGTTGTACTTCTTTTGTATTGTACTTTTTTTTTTTTTAGCAGTGTGGGCCACAAGTGTATAATTGTAATAAGTATTATATATTGGGTATTAGGAACGTTGTAGTTGCTCTGACCTATGGATGTATAGATTTTATGCTTATTTGTTTTCTTTCCGCTGAATTCTGTAAAGAGGGTTTTATTGAATGAACATAATATTTCTTTTGTAAATCGAAAGGATATAATATGTAGAATGGAGTTTAATTTCTTTTATAATGAAAATGAATGTTTGGGAATTCAAGTTTAATAATAAAGGGTTTTTTTTAACACAAAATCACATGTCCTTATTTAATGAGTCTAAAATACTATTTTCAATAATTATCTATTAGCCTGTGTGAGGGTGTCATTCTCGGTGTTTTGAAAATTGAATATTAGTCTGGATACATGTTCTGGATTGAATATTTGGTTGTCCAAAAATTGGGGTGTGACAGTTTGGTATCAGAGCCTTTGGTTGACCTAGATTGGGAGGTGTCTAGGAAATACTCGGCATTGTGTTAGTGGGTCAGAGCTATAGGTCGCGGATTTATTTGGGTTTCGGGTTATGTGTACTTATGTGTTATCTATGTGTTGCCTACATGTTATTTAATTGTCTTTAATCAATTAATTACATAATTTTTCGAGCCTATCATTATATGTTAATTTGTTGAAATCATTTGTTATATACTGAGTTGCATAATAGTGCATGCATACATATTGTTGGTATGACGGGTAGTAGAGGAGAGTTGGAGATGATCAACAGTGGAGCTCCTGCCCAGTGGATTTATATTGTTATTAGCAGGCCTTCAGCATTATCTGGTATCTACAGGCATATTATCGGAGAGATTATTATTCTATTGGAGTATCGAAAATTTTGTTATTATCGGAAAAAATCATACATATTATTTCCCTTATTATTGACTGGTATTCTCATATGTGTTCTATAATTCGGTTATCTCGGACTTCTTATTATGGAGTTGTACTTATCAACAAGTATTTTGGTATTGAGCATAATTCTTGTATCTTTATTCGGGCTTTCTATTATATTCTGGAGCATCTATCGGATCAATGAGATTCTATTTTCTACAACTATGACGGATCTAAATACGTGTTGGTTTATTTTCGACAACATTGTTATCTTCGCAGTCTTATTTCTAATGCAGAATTATGTATATTCTTGAAGCGGCATGTTTGAATAGTAAGTATGGGTATCCTGAGGAGGTGCAATGGGGGACATGGTAAGAGGTAAACATGGGCATATAGCTAGAATCTTTGATTAACTACAGCATGTTGCATGTATAGTTTGTATTCACATGTTTTGCATCAATATCCATGTTTTGGATTATCTGTTAACGTTTGACAATTGACTATATAAGAATAAGGTATATAGATAAGGGTTTTCTTGTTTGGATTAGTCGCTCGACATACTTGGTTTCATATAGTTGAGAGTTAAATGTAATCCATGTTTTGTATGAAATTACGTGCTTAACTTTAGTGATGACTGCTTTGTGTATTTATCATTACATCAAATTTTGGGACGAAATTCCTTTAAGGAGGGTAGAATGTAACAACCCTAAAATTTCTAAGTGATTTGACTAATTATTCAATTAATTGTCGTTAGTAAATATTAGTTGGGTGTGCCTCAGTAACACACACATTTGAAATTTTAAGTTTGGAGAACCCATAAATTTAATTGCTAGTAAGCACGTTTAAATTGTTAGTAATACTAGTAATATTTCCCGGTTTTGTTTTTCTAATGTTTCACTATTATTATAAGATGAGATTTCAAGCTTTAATTAAATCGTGCGATAGATTATTGTATGACCGAGTTATCGTTTTTTTGTAGAATATGAGTTTAGTTTCGGGTAGTGCTTATAGACCCGTGAATTTGTTGAATTGTATTTTTAACATTTAAATTAAGTGCCCGGGGTCATGGGTACCCATTGGGCTAATCATTTGTCACTTTAGAATGCATTTTCGGGCCCATATGAAGCTTTTTGTGAGGCCTTAAGTCAAAAAACGGGATTCAATGTTTATTTATGTGTTTGTGTTATAATATATGTAGGTGTATCATATATACATAGATAATATACCTCCTAGGTTTTGATAACAAAAAGAAAAAAAGAGAGACATGATTAAAATAGAGCAGTCGAGAGAGAGAGAAGAAGAAGAAGAAGAAGAAGAAGAGAATAAGAGAAGAAAAGAGAAACTTCAACCTTTGGTTTGTGTAATCATCATCAACTTTGAAGCCCTAAATTGGTGAGTTAACTTGTGATTTTCTTTCAATCTCATTTGATTGAAATTTAAATGGATAGAATATTGAATTAGTATGGTTATAAATTTATGAGATTTAGGTTTTCTTTTATAATGATTGAAGTTGTGATTTGAGATTTATAGATGAGTCTTGAATATACATTTAAGCAATTATTCAATTTTCGGGTTTGGGGTTTTCACTGATCATATTTGAGTAGAAATTCATAATAAATCATACGTTACAGTTTTCGTGATTCTGTACACGGAGGCCTATAGGAAACGCAATTCTGGACAACTTTCTTCTAATGAAGTTTTTCCCAATTCTGCACCGTTTGGGCAGAAAACGCATATTACAGTAGCAGTTTTATGAAAGTTAAAATAAGCGTATTTGCTACATCATATTTTTGTGTGATTTCGTGCTCGTTTATATGAATTAATTTGTTTGTACTTAGAGAGATATGAGTTCTCATGTATAGTTGAGCTTTGTGACATTGTGACAATGTGATTTTGTGTGGGTTATAAATCTGTGTGAACATGTAGCTGTTAATATGATTTTAACAGATATTTGATTTGAGATACATGAATCTCATACAAAATTGAGTTTTGTGGAAAACGTGGATGTATGAACGTTAGAAAAGTCCTTAGAGTTCACCACTGCTCCATATGATTTTAGGCGGTGACTTCGTGGATGACCCGTCTATTCATTTTTAAGTCTTATGCCCTGCTTGTTGGTCTATTTAATGTGTATTTAGACATTGTTTATTGTCGTCACGAACGTAAGGACTAGCCTTTCGGTGTATACTCAAATCCCAGTGATACCCCATGGGAGTTGGGACCGGAGTGGGAGTTAGTATTACGTTAGGAGACACATGGGATATATGTGTAGGCTGGACCATGGATGGGTGGCCGAGGTGGTGAACATAAGGTGTAATAAAAGAAATAATTTGTGGTTTTTTATTCTTGCATTTAGACGTTTGAATAATTAATTACCTCTTACTGTAGTAGTATCGTAGAAAGTTGTGGATGTTTAATAATCGACTTTTCTAATAATTTTTCATGTTGTAATCATTGTTTCTGAGCGTGAATGTGATAACCATAGACTGTGTGTTAAGTTTTGGATTATGTTTGGAGGATTTTGATGCGAGTATTTTATGAATTTATTCTGTTACTGAACTATGGGTTTGATGGTAGTATGACTGACTCTTGAATTGTAACGGACATTAATTTAGAAAGCAATTATGGGTATGTTTAGAACTGTGATAATTATATTTTACAAGATGGTGAGCCCACTAACTTTTATGTAGGGCTGGCTCACCATAGATATTCGATGGGTAAGTATTCAATTGGTATTATTCGGGTTGGGAACCACTGCCACCACATTGAAGGAAACTACCGTTCTGTCCTGAATGTGCGTGGAACTACTGTTTTAACCCGACATGAATTATGTGTGATGACATTTTTTATTTTCTGTGCAACGGTATTGTATAATATAAGGTGATTATTTTTTTCTTTGTGAGTACTTTTGGGAGTCTATGGGACACCTATGATCCCTAAGACTCGTTTTATATTTTTTTATTAACTCATACCAGTGTTTTATATACTGACCCTGGTGTGTAATGCATTCGGGGCGTTTCTATAAGTTCTGGGAATTAGTTGATATTTCGCTTGGCTGTAAGACCATTGGAAACACACTTGGGTTTTCATAATCAAACGCAAGGTAGATGGCTCAATTCACAAGTACAAGGCGCATTTGGTAGCAAAGGGATATACCTAAAGGAAGGGTAGAGACCATGGAGACAATCCCCTGTGGTTAGAATTACCTCTATATGCCTTATACTTGCAATTGTAGCACACATGGATTTAGAATGTAGCACACTTGGATTTAGAACTCTTTTAGATGGATGTTAAGACTGTGTTTCTCAATGAAGAATTATACGAGGATATCTATATGGATCAACCCATAGGTTTGTTACCAAAGGGAATGAACGCAAAGTGTGCCGTCTCAGGCGATCCATTTATGGTCTCAAGCAATCGTTAAGGCAGTGTTACTTGTGGTTCCATGACTCAATCACCTCCTTTTGTTTTGAGATGATTGAGGAGGACCTTTACGTGTATGTCAAACAATCCAAAAAGGGTATCTTAATCCTATCGTTGTATGTCGATGAAATTCTTCTAACTGGAAATGAGATGAGTTCCATTGTCACCACCCGAGAGTGGCTGTCCTCTTAATTTGAGATAAACGACATGGGTGAGGTTAACTTTTATTGGGCATTAAGATTATGAGAGATCGTTTTAAGAAACTCCTCTGTCTGTCACATCAGACTTATATAGCAAAGGTTCTGGAACGTTTTCACATGAATAATGCAAAGCCCATTGACACTCTAGTTGAGAAGGGACTCTCGTTGATCTTGAACCACTGTCCTAAGAATGAAGAAGAAAGGAATCAAATGTCCAAAGTATCATATGTATCAGTTGTAGGAAGTCTGATGTATGCTATGTTGTGTACACGACCGGATATATGCTATGCAGTAGGTCTAGTGAGTCGTTACCAGAGTAACCCAGGTCCATACCCCTAGAAGGCAGTGAAGATGATTTTTCGATATCTTTAGGAGACTATGGACCTGTCCCTATGTTATGGTGGTGGAGATTTGAAGCTGAGAGGATATAGCAATGCTGATTGGGCTAGCAATAAGGATGAGCACAAGCCCACGTCCGGGTATACACATTCACATTAGGAGGTGGAACATCTTCTTAGTGTATCAAGAAGTAGACGAACATCGCATTATCTACTATAGAAGCTGAATATATGGATTGTTCTGCAGCCGTTCAGGAGGCTGTATGGTTAAGAAGGTTTTTGCATAGCGTAAGTTTCTTGCCTCAGGGCAATGAAGCAATGTTGGTCTATTGTGATAGCACGTCGGCGTTAGCATATGGAAAAGATCCTAAGTACCATGGGAAGTCCAAGCATATAGATATTCGCCACCAGTACATTCGAGATATGGTTGTATAAGGGAGGTTGTCTTGAAGCACATCTCTACTGGCAATATGATGGCTTATCCTTTGACCAAGCCAATTACTAAGGATTCATTCTTGTCCTATATTAGTAGTGGGACTCCATAGATTCTGATGTACTTAGATAGTGTTATTCTTGACATTATTATTGATTCCAGATGTTTATTTTTTAATAATAAAATTGATGGCTATCCAAATTCATTAGTTGTTAATTGGATACGTTGTAAGTGTCACTATGCTTGAATCGACCTGCTTACATGGGTGATTCACCTTGGCACCTTGATAGCTGACTTTGAACAAATGTGTTCATAGCTCTTGGACAGCGAGCAAGATGAGACATTTGTGTTCATGGCACTGAGAGAGCGAGCTAGAACACCTATATCTATGCGGTGTAAGAACAGCAAGAAAGATATAGATGTTTTTACTTATAAGTCGCCTTAGATAAGTTCTAAGATGAGACCAGTACCTCTGTAATGAGTCAAACATGGAGATTGCCCACGCCTCTATGTAGCCTGTCATAGCCAAATATGAGATTTCAGATGGGCGCCAGGAAGTGCGATTGTGCTGAAAAACTCAGGTAGACGTTTGTGTAACGTCTAGACTACGATTCGTATAGCGTTACTATTACCATGTAGTGACACACCCATTTTTACGGAAGAATACCATAGCATAATATCATATTGTATGTGCTATTTTGTGATAATTTTTTATGGAGCAATGGATTAATCCCTATTTCATTGTTGTGTAAGCCACGTAGTCTCCCTTTTTTCGGGGATTCTACACCATTTACCTTTTGATATGAGACTATGCCATGAAAAGGACATTTGATGACACTACTTTAGCATACCTCCCAGGGCGCGAAGCGACAAATTCCATTCCATGGGGTATGTCTAGGAAAGCGGTTAAGTTAGTTGAATTGACATTAGTAGTCGGGAAAGACTAATTCAATAACACACCATGTACTAGGACTCATTAGCTGGCCAACGATGATCATATATGTACTGATTGTCATGGGTACATTACATATGTGGGGTATAACATTGCTTTTCAAGGGATTAAGAGTGCTACATCCAGTGTGGTTGGATAAGTCTGGGTAAATACACAAGAAGCTTCTGAGAGATGCATTTTGCTAGTTTAGTGATTGACTTAGCATCTCAGTTCTTGTTGATGTACATTCTTTTTGTGTGGTCGCAAGTTCTATTTCCCGTATAAAAAGGCGATAAAAGTGGAAACCTGAGAGATTTTGTTTGACACAAAGCCTTATGTGGGTGAGTGGGAGATGTAACAAATATTATCTAGGTTGGGACACCCACATTGGACCCGGGGTGCAACGGGTCTTGCTTGGTTGCTAAGCAAGCCCATAAGGAGTCCTATTCAAACCCTATTAGGAGAATGCTTGTATATAGAAGTTTTATATGTTACAACTAAGAGAGATGATTAAAGGGAAAATTAGGTTTAAAAATTTATTTAAACGCGCAGCAGAAAGATTAAGTCACAAAAACTTATTGGTACCCCGGATCTACTACTCGTTAACTCTGTAGATGTGTACAAGAGGGGACAAGAATTATACCTTTGTGTCTTGAACCCGATTCTGAAATCTTCAACCTTCTTGATGATGTAACAGCCTTCACTAGGTTGTCATCACCCTTATGACTCCTATGGATGCTTACCAGAAGGACTTAAGGTTGGTGGGAACCCTATTAGGGAGGATAGAGAAGGTTTGGGAACCCTAAATAGTTTCTGCAGCTTTCTGGGCAATAAAATGACAATTAGAAATATTCTGTACGCAGCTACCCTATTTATAGATTTCCAAACCGACTTTAAGCCTTCGATTGATCTAAGTGGCTTCGATCGATCGAACCTTCGATCCATTAAAGGTTTTTCAATCGATCGAACTTATCTCGATTTTAAGCGATCAAAACAGTTTCGATCAATCAAACTTCTTTTGACAAGATCCTTAAGTGCCCTTCCAAGTATCCTAGCAGAGCTAAGAGTGGGACCTCCTAGGCTCTTTATTGTTGGCTCAGACCAGTTGTTAATTCCCAAGACTAAATTCTTTGATCAGCAAACTAACCAGCTGGTTAGATAATATTTACTCCACTATAAAACGATAACTGAACTCCAACGCAAAAAAACATATCCGAAGCGATAACTAGATTTTATGGTGTACTAATGTCCCTCTACCTTCAGCATTCGTAATCATATTCAGGCAATCGGATAAACTGTTACTGTCAACCTAAATCATGATTACTTTTAAGGGAATGCTTACTCTTTAACAGAGGGTATATTCTATATTGACAATATATGTTCACAACCCTATGAACATGAAAAACCCAAGATACCCAAGTGTTGATCTTTAAGACCTCATTGACTAGTAAGCCAAAGCCATATCCATAGTCTGTGCATTATCATCTCAAGATTGAAAACATGTACCTTATACAAGTTATGAGTTCCTATCAACTGTTGACAACCTTAAGTGTGAATAGGAAAACTCAAGTCTGTCAATGCACTCTAAGCACTAGCATATTAACTAAGAGTCATACTCTAGTGATTGAGATTCATCACTCCATCCAATGATAGTTAATCATGCTACAGTGTAGACCTGTTGAGATATCCAGTCTCATCATCCATTGTGACAAACTCTAAGTATCAATGAATAGTAATTCGTATAACACTTGTATGCATCTCATACATACACGAATTGCTTACTATGACACTTAAGGATTAACAATCATCTCATGAAAGAAACATACATAATAAAATGTAAATTAAGCTGATATCCATATATTAAAATGTCAATGTCTTATACACAAAGTAATGGTTTGAGGGCACAAACCCAACAATGATCGCTAAATATTATACACACACCTATTTCTCTCTCCCTCTCGGCACTCTGTCTCTCCTCCCTCTCGGCTATCTCTCTCTCTAGATTTTTCTCTCTCTCTCTTTCTCTAGCTTAATCACTAAGGAAGCTTGGGATTTAGCACATGAAGATCAAGGGTATTGCTCTAGTAGTTGTTCCTGTGACTATAGCGAAGTATAAGGCGTTCATGGAAGCTAGTATTCTCGAATTGGAAGAATAAGTTGAGGGCTCATAACAATCAATGATCTATGATCCGTCGGGTTCAATATGTAGAAAAACTCACACACATGCATAGGGTTGGGTTTAGGACATTACATAGCAGAATTGAACGTAATGGATCATAGATCGTTGATTGTTATGAGCCCTCAACCTTGTTCTTCCAATACGAGAATACTAGCCTCCATGTACACCTTATACTTTGTTTCGGTCATGAGAACGACTACTAGAGCAATCCCCTTAATCATCATGTGCTAAATCCCAATTAATGATTAAGGTAGAAAGAGTGTGTGAAATCTAGAGAGAGAGAGAGATAGCCGAGAGGGAGGAGAGAGAGTGCCGAGAGAGAGAGAGAGAGAGAGAGAGAGAGAGAGAGAGAGAGAGAGAGAGAGAGAGAGAGAGAGAGAGAGAGAGAGAGATAGGTGTGTGTATAACATTTTGTGATCATCTCTCTTAGTTGTAACATATACAACTTCTATATATAAGCACTCTCCTAATAGGGTTTGAATAGGACTCCATATGTGCTTGCTTGGCAACCAAGCAAGGCCCGTTGGACCCCGGGTCCAATATGGGTGTCCCAGCCTAGATAATATTTGTTACATCTCCCACTCACCCACATACAGCTTTGTGTCAAACAAAATCTCTCAGATTTCCACTTTCATCGTCTCTTCGTACGGGAAATAGAACGTGCAACCTCACGAAAAGAACGTACAGAATAGGAGCTGAGATGCTAAGTCAATCACTAAACTAGCAAAACGCATCTCTCAGAAGCTTCTCGTGTATTTACCCAAACTTATCCAACCACACCAGATGTACCACTCTTAATTCCTCAAAAAGCAGTGCTATACCCCACATATGTAATTGTCACTGGCTAGCTAATGAGTGTAGACACCCCATTTTGTCGGCTAACAGATTTAGGAGGCCACAAGCATGTCAAACCTTGATGATTAGAAAGATCGGATTTTCAGAGATTGCCTCTAACTCTCAAGAAGTCAAAGAATTTGCAAAATGACCAAAATGCCCCTAAAAGCCCAAAATTCTCCAGGATTGGCCTAGAATCTCAGAAATCACTCGATGTTGTTCCAAACAAAAAAAAAGGTATTTTAAAAGATGAATATTTGAAATTGTAAGCTCCCAGAGACCCCCGGAAGTCCCCAAAGGTCTCCGTTGACCAGTTTGACCAAGTTTGACCAAGGTTTGACCAAAATCATCCAAATTCATCCAAAAGTTCCGAGATTATTCTAGATCATGTGAAAAGTTTAAAAATATGTTTTAAAAGAAAATCGGATGGAAACGTCAGTCTTTGGAGGCCCCCAGAACTTTTCGGAATTTCCTGAAAGTGCACTGTTTGACTGATTTGACTGCAAGTTTGACCAAAAATCAAAGTCTTCTTTTCGACATTGAAATATTTTTATCAAATAATAGAGGTCAATAGCTTTCCAACGGTATATCGCACATAATTTCTGGATCTAAAACGAATTTGTTATGAATTTCTGAAGGTGAAAAATGCGATCAATTTGGCTTTTATCATGAATACCGCAAAACTTTCCAAAGTGACCCAACTCCAAACTATTTGTTATGGAAATTAGACCTCAATACCTTTCCAACGGTATATCACAATCTCAATTTGGATTTCGTATGAATTTTCTGTGAATTTCGGACGAAATAGGGCCGTTTCGCGACTTCCGGGAGATCTGGGGGCCAAAATACAATTTTTGGTCAACGGGGGAGTTGACTGCTGCGGCGGCACTGGCCCACTGCTGCGGCGGTAGTGGCCAAGTGCCGCGGCGGCACTCTGAGTGATTTTTCTTTTTTTTTTTGTAATTTTTGGTTAATTTTTAGGTTTTAATTCAAATTTTCAACAAATAAAACAACATAGTTTTGATTATTCCGGGATTTTGGACCAATTAGAGACTTTTTAAAACCGAAAATACCTCCCCAAGTTGGCCTATAAAGGAGACCCATTTACTTCCATTTAGAGGGGAGCTTGGAAGCCATTAGAGAGAGATATAGAAAGCTAGGAAGAAATAGAGAGAGAAATCAAGATCTTCTTCTTCAAATCCAAGCCAAATGTGAGTTTTTTTTTTAGTTTTCTAAAAACTAAACTTTTATTTTCAAGCTTTCAATCCATCTTCTTCATCTTCTTTGAGTTTCCTATGAGTTAGAGAGTGATGTACTCACCCATATACACACATATGAGAGGTTGAATGCTTGTGGTTCCACCATTGAATATCATCTATTGATTTGTTCATTTGCTTGCTTATATACAATGTTCATCTCTTCTTACCTCATTTCTTTTTTTATTTTATTTATTTACTTACTAGTTCATCATCATCTAGATGATGACATGAAGTTTGAGGTGAGTGAATCCTTATGGATAGTAGCTCTTGACCTCAAAAACATGTTTGATAGATGATGATTATAACTTCAATACCTCCAAGGTATACTTGAAGTTATGTTCAAATAAAAATGAATCTCTCCAATAATATTGGGGGTTCTTGATGATGAGTTTGATGTTGATATTCCAAGAGATTATAATCTCTATTTGATGTTGAAAATATACTTTCAAAACCTCTATTTCAAAACCCCTCTCAATCCCTCTCATTTTGATTTCAAGAAAGAAAACTCAAGTTTTTCCCAAAATCTTCAAAACAGTGAGTCAAAACAGTGAGTGATATGAGTTCAAAGATTTATCTAGAACTCAATACTCAATGTATGGATGCAAGACCACTTGGAAAATGTTCCTAACTCATTAGAGAACACCCATGATTTTTGGTTTGACTTGGAAGTACTTGAAAATTGTCCATTTGGACCCAAACATTCTCTCCAGATATTCTGTTTTTGCTGTCACAGCAGCTTGGTCTACTTTCAACTTGTTTTTACAGAAACCGTTTCCAAAAAGAGTGGTCCTAACGTATTTTCCCCTTGAACTTCAATGTCTTAGGGAACTTTCTGTATAATATGGGCCTCTATATCATTTGTTTTCATTTTCCAAGATGTTTTGACATTTCAGTCGACAGTACAAATTTTGTTTCTGAGTAACCTTCATTGTTTATATGATTTCTCTCAATCTGTAATAGTTATTAAATATTGGATTTTTGGGTTGTGTTTTAGACACAATAAGGAATATCGCCATAAAAAAGCATGCATTGAAAACATTCCTAACACCTCTTTTCAATTTTCAAAAGATATAGTTACTATTCTGTCCACTATTCACAGCAAGCACATTTTAACTTTCATTCTTTGATTTGATGTTTACATGAACTCCAAATTAGCTCATGTCTTAGGAAGTAGTTCATACTACATTTTTACATATCCCATGATGATTTCATTCATTCATTCGTACACATTATAGAATTCTAAGTCATTCTAGGAATCCATGAACACAAAGCACACTACAACCTTGGCACATTCTAGATACATACATTGCATCCATGCAAGATTTGGGTCCTTCATGGCTCCTAATCTAAGAAGATTATAAGGAATGAACTTGATCACACGTTCATGCTTCCCCCGATCTAATCATCCTTTCTCATCCATCCCGGGGATTGAGAGGTCTTCTTTTCTCAAAGATTAACATGCATCATACTAGCTTGCTAAGCATATTTTGATTTCTTTGTTTATTTGTTTCAATAACAATTCATGTCCCCCTTTAGATTAGGAAGTCTTGATTATTTGATACATGATCAGACGATTTTTCCTAGGTTTATTTGTGTGATCTTTCACTTTGCATTGTGTGATATTTGGCTTAGATCTTATGAATGATATCTTATCTTTAGATCTTCCATTTCAAATTTTCTTATGTGATGTAATATACTATCATAGTATTATTTGTCGAACCAAACATAGTATAAGATGATTATTTGGATGCTAATTGAGGCCCGTCGAAAGACGGGGCGAGTTGAGGGTGTTTTAGTCGTGACAAAGGCTCCTTCCTCTCTCGTACCAAAACCCCGAGCCAAGTTCTTTGGTTATGAAGGGCCGGTGCCCTTTATCCGTTTAGGTGAGTCAAATTGGGTTTCTTGGTTCCCTAAAGACCAAGTGGCGACTCTGTATCTGTTTTCAAAAGACCTTCTTTTCTTCAAAACAAACCTCGTGTTTTCTTTCAAATCTATTTCAAAACAAAGGAAAATCAATTCCGAAACCCCGGAAATAGAAAACCCGGGAGTGGACGACGGAATTCCACGTGTCCACAATGAGTCACAATACATGGTGTGTTATCGAATTAGTCTTCCCCGCCTACTAATGTCAATTTAACTAACTTGATTACTTTCCTAGACATACCCCATGGATGGAATTTGCCGCTTCCCCCCTGGGAGGTATGCTAAAGTAGCGTCATCAAATGTCCTCTTCATGACACTATCTTAGGTCAAAAGGTAAATGGTGTAGAATCCTCGATAAAAGGGAGACTACGTGGCTCATACAACAATGAAATAGGGATCAATCCATTGCTCTACATAAATCATCGCTAAGTAGCACATACAGTATGATATGTATGCGATGTCGTTCTTCCATAAAAATGGGTGTGTCACTGCATGGTAATAGTAACGCCATACGAATCTTAGTCTAGACATTACACAAATGTCTAACCTGAGTTTTTTAGCACAGTCACACCTCCTGACACCTGTTTGAAATCTCATATTCGGCTATAAACAGGCTACATAGAGGCGTGGGCAATCTCCATGTTCGACTCAGTATAGAGGTACTGGTCTCATCTTAGAACTTATCTAAGGCGACATATAAGTAAAAATATCTATATTTTGCTTGTTGTTCTTATACCGCACAGATATAGGTGTTCTAGCTCGCTCTCTCAGCGCCATGAACACAAATCTTTCATCTTGCTCGCCGTCCTAGAGCTATGAACACATTTATTCAAATCAGCTATCCAAGCACCAAGGTAAATCACCCGTGTGAGTAAGTCGATTCATGCCTAGTGACACTTAGAAGGAAAAATGTGCACTTATCTAATTAACAACTAATGAATTTGGATAACCATCGATTTTATTATTAAAATACATTTGGAAACAATAATAATAATGTCAAGAAAAACACTGTCTAAGTACATCAGAATCTACAGATTCCTATACTACTAATGTGGGACAAGAACGAATCCCTAGCAGTTGGCTTGTTCAAAGGATCAGCCATCATATCGGCAATAGAGATGTACTTCAAGGCAACCTCCCCTTGTGCAACCATATCTCAAATGTAGTGGTGGCGAATATCTATGTGCTTGAATTTCCTGTAGTACTTACGATCTTATGCATACATAAACATCGACATGCTGTCACAATAGACCAACACTGCTTCATCACCCTGAGGCTATAACCATACAGCATCCCGAACGATTGCAGAACAAGCCACATATTCAGCTTCCATAGTGGATAATGCGATGCACGTCTGCTTCTTGCTACACCAAGAAATTGCCCCACGTCCCAATGTGAATGCATACCCAGACGTGGACTTGAGCTCATCCTTATCGCTAGCACAATCGGCATTGCTATATCCTCTCAGCTTCAAATATCCACCAACATAACATAGGGACATGTCCATAGTCCCCCGAAGATATCGAAATGTCTTATTCACTACCTTCCAGTGGTATGGACCTGGGTTACTCTGGTAACGACTCACTAGACCTACTTCATAGCATATATCCAATTGTGTACACAATATAGCGTACATCAGACTTCCTACAGCTGATGCATATGGTACTTTGGACATCTGGTTCTTTTCTTCTTCATTCTTAGGACAGTGATTCAAAGTCATCGAGAATCCCTTCTCAATTGGAGTGTTTGATGAAAATAAATGGTTTAAATTAAAAGTATAAGCGCGTAGCGAAAAAACAAGTTACAAAAACTTATTGGTAGCCCAGGATCTACTACCCCTCAATTCCATAGATGCGTACTAACTTCACTGAGGGGACAAGTATTATACCTTTGTATATTGAACCCAATTTTGAAATCTTCAACTTCCAGCGGCCTCCACTAGATGGCCTTCACTCTTATGACTCCTATGGATGCCTGTAGGAAGGACTAGGGTTGGTGGGAACCCTAATGGAGAGGATTGGGAAGCTTTAGGAAAACCTAAACAGTTTCTGCAGCTTCTACGTATAAAACGACGATTCTTAACATTTAGTACGCAGCTGCCCTATTTATAGATTCCCATAACCGACCTAACCTTCGATCGATCGAACCTTCGATCGATCGAACAACCCTCGAGCGATCGAACCTGCCTAGACTTCAATCGATCAAAACTCCTTCGATCGATCGAACCTGCCTTGACATGATCCTCATGTGCCCTTCCAAGCTTCCTAGTAGAGCTAAGAGTGGGACCTCCTAGGCTCTTTATTGTTGTCTCAGACCAGTTTGTTAATCAAGGTGACCAAACTCTTTGATCAGCAAACTAACTAACTGGTCAGTTAACGTTTACTCCACTATAAAACGATAACTGAACTCCAAAACAAAAGAACATATCCGTAGCGATAACTTGACTTGTATGTTGTACTAATGTCCCTCTACCTTCAGCATTCATAATCATATTCAGGTAGTCGGATAACTGTTACTGTCAACCTGAATCATGATTACTTCTTGTATTCCTTGAGTCCCATTCACCTTTCATGATTACAAAACATGTTGATAACTCTTATCAACAAGACTGCAGTACTCAGTAATCGACTTGGTGACATTCTCAAGGGAATGCTTACTCTAAAATAGAGGGTAGATTCTATCTTGACAATATATGTTCACAACCCTATGAACATGACATACCCAAGATATCCAGGTGTTGATCTTCTATAGACCTCACTGATTGGTAAGTCAAAGCAGCCATATCCACAGTCTGTGTTCATAATCGTCGCAAGATTGAGAACACGTACCTTATACAAGTTATGAGTTCCTATTGACTGTTTGATAGCATTAAGTGTCAATAGGAAAGCTCAGGTCCATCAATGCACTATAAGCACTAGCATATTAACTAAGAGTGACACTCTAGTGATTGAGATTAATCACTCCATCCAATGGTAGTTAACTATGCTATAGTGTATACCTGATGAGATATCAAGTCTCATCATCCATTGTGACATGCTTTAAGAATCAAAGGGTGGTAATTCATATCTCACTTGTATGTATCTCATATACACACGAATTACCTACTATGATACTTAAGGATTGAAAATCATCTCATGAAAGAAACATACATAATGAAATGTAAGACTGATATCCATATATTAAAATGCTAATGTCATACATAAAGTAATGGTTTGAGGGCATAAACCCAACAGTGTTAATGGGCTTTGCATTATTCATGCGAAAATGTTCCAGAACCTTTTCTATGTAAGTTCACTGCGATAAATAGAGGAGTTTCTTAGAACGATCTCTTACAATCTTAAAGTCTAACACATAGTTAGTCCCACCTACGCCCTTTATCTTAAATTGAGAGGACAGCCACTCTCGGGTGGCGACAATGGAACTCATCTCATTTTTAGCTAGAAGAATATCATCGATATACAACAATAGGATTAAGATGCCCTTTTCGGATCATTTCACATACACGTAATGGACCTCCTCAATCATCTCAAAACTAAAGGAGGTGATTAAGTCATGGATCCGCAAGTACCACTGCCTTGACGATTGCTTGAGACCATAAATGTTTCACCTAAGACAACACACTTTGCGCTCATTCCCTTTGGTAACAAAACTAATGGGTTGATCTATATAGATCTCTTCATCTAATTCTCCATTGAAAAATGCAGGCTTAACATCCATCTGAAAGAGTTCTAAATCCAAGTATGCTACAGTTGCAAGTATAAAGCGTATAGAGGCAAATCTCACCATAGGGGAGAATATGTCTGCATGGTCTATACTCTCCCTTTGGGTATATCCCATTACTACCAAACATGACTTGTACTTTTCAATTGAATCATTCACCTTGCGTTTGACTTTGAAAACCCACTTGTTTCCAATGGTCTTATGATCAGGCAGAATATCAACTAATTCCCAAACCTTGTTCTTTTCCATCGAGTTCATTGCTTCCTGCATAGTAGCTATCCATTCAGATTTAGTAGGAGAATCAAGTGATTCCACATAGGAAGCAGGCTCATCATCATCTACTGCACACAAAAGAGCTTCCCCCTCAATATCGAAATGCTTACATGGAACTCTTCTACTGCCTGTTGCTTCGGCGTGCTAACTGAGAATCTTGATTAACTTGTGGTGTACTCCCACTATCTGGTACACTCCCACTAGCATCTAGCAGTGAACTTCCAGTCGGTTGTGGACTAGTACCATTTTCAGAAGTGATTACTAGATGTAGAATCTATGGGATCCGTGTTATCTCCCCACCCTCGCTTGAAGATGGTACATTATCTACAATATCCTCTAACTTAAAAATGTCAAGATCTCCTTAATCATCACTAATACTGGGGACGTATGTCTCAATGATGTCAACATCTCTGGACTCAATCTCTGTTATCCCTCCATCATGGTGTTCACCGTACATAACATAGCCTTTGGAACTATCAGAGTATCTCAAAAAGATATACTTTTTATCCATCGGGTCTAGTTTTCCATACTTATGGGATGTACTGTGAACATATCCCGCTGAGCCCTAAGGGTACTAATGCTCCAAATTGGACTTTTCACCTTTCCAAAGCTCATAGGGAGTGGAGGAGACAGACTGTGAAGGCACTCTATTTAAAATCTAGGCAGCAGTCAAAAGGGCATCCCCCCAAAATGATATTGGGAGGTGTACCTGCGCCATCATGGATCTAGACATATCTAGAAGTGTTCTATTCCTTCTTTCTACAACACAATTTTGTTGCAAATTTTTGGGAATAGTCAACTGCCTGCGTATCCCCTTTTTCTCACACAGTTCCTTGTACTGATCAGATAAATACTCGCATTCTCTGTTTGTGTGAAAAACCTTAAGGGGTTTTTCAAGCTGATTCTCTACCTCTGGTATAAAGCATTTGAAGTAATCCAAAGCTTCATAGCGGTGATAAATCAGATAGACATACCCAAATTGCGTGTAATCATTGATAAAAGTGAGAAAATAGGACACTCCATGTTGTGCTTTCACATTCATGGGTCCATAAATATTTTAATGAACTAGTTCTAATGCAGTTGTGGCTCTAGCAGCCTTACCAAAAGGCTTTCGATATGCATTGCCCACTACGCAAGGCTCACACATAGGTAGGTCAACCTTAGCGAGTGGAGCTAAAAGGCCTTCTCGAGCTAATCTGGTCATTCTATCTCGTCCCATGTGCCCGAGCCTAGCATGCCAAGTCACTGAGTCAATACTCTTATTGGAATTTGCAACTAAGGAATAAGAATGATAAGAAGAAACAGAATCTACTAAATCTATTCTAAATAGATTACTAGATAAAAAACCATGTCCAATCAAAATACCATTATTAAAAGCATCCATTCTGTCACTACTGAAATGACAAATGTATCCCAATTCAAAAAGTGATAAGACTGATAAAAGATTACGTTGAATCAAGAGAACGTAAAGCACATCATGCAAAAGTAAGGTGCACCCGATGCACAACTTGAGCTTGTACGAACCGACTCTAGTACCTTCCTCACTTGTACCATTCCTCATGTATACTCTACTAGTACCACTTGGAATTCTCCTACAATCTTTAAACTTGCCTCTATCCCTTGCTACATGTCTGGTTGCTCCCGTATCTACAATCCAATCATGGAGCGAATGAGCAATTAGAACATGTGACCTTAAATAAACATGAGCATAGATAGAGCTAGGTAGAGAAGTTACATTTTTCAGCTTCGTGTAATCATGAGCGAAATGTCCTTTCTCTTTCCAATTAAAGCACTTTAGGGCAGACACATCCTTCTTGCCTGCACGCTTGCCTTGGTGCTTCTTAGCTCTGTCAGCCTTTGGGGCGAACTCATTGTCCCTTTCTTGCTTCTTGGCTTGCTTATAGTGAATATTCACTTGGGCCCATTAACCTTACGATGATCCTCACCAATGGAAGTTTTTTCTACGAGCGTAGTGATACGGTTCATCGCTTGGCGCTCCGCTTCCAACTCCACATAGCATGAGATATCAACAAAATTCTTGACATTCTTGTTATGCGTTAAGATTTGTTTTATGTGGGCCCACGATTCAGCCAGTGAACGGATCACCACTTGAATATGTTGTTCATCCGTAAGGATATGACCAGCAATGTTGTGCTCACAAATCATTCCCGACATCACCCTTAGGTGCTCGGTCATTGTGTGCTTTGTGTACTACCTATAGATCTCAAATTTCAACACCAGACTCCTTAGCCTAGTTGTTGAAGTCCCACCAAAAGCAAAAATCAACTGGTCCAAAACTTCCTTAGCAGTAGGGTATTGTTGGTACTCAACCATCAAAGCGTCGTTCATGCTGCTCAACATAATGATGTGCTCACGACTATGCTTCTTGTGCCAAGCTTTATAGGCATCCAATGCCCGGCATCGTTGAGACACAGTTACACCTTCAACCTATTAGGAAACTGATTTCCCAGAATCCGTTGACATCGCGCATACAATAGTATTGCAAAAAACATTCATGAAAGCTATAATAACCCTACAAGGGCAGAACTAAGGTTACCTTGAATTGCAAAATGGATTGCTGTAGTAGACGAATCAAGAACATGGGCTCGATAACAACTCACGATCTTTTACTATATTCCTTTGCTGCCAGAATATCGAACTGAGTGTGGGCTCTTTTGAAATCCTTTCTATTTTCTGCTATCCATTTTCACGCTGTCTTTGCTATTCTGAGTTATAATACTTTTGATGGAAAAACACAAAATGAAAAGAGAGCCAAAGCAGCACATATATAGGCTACGATAGGGACCATAACAAGTCAATAAGGAATAGGCTTCCTTATGGAATTAGGAAACCCTGATTCAAACTAAATCAGATTCCTATTTTCATAAATTATAATTTATTCCACTAAAGAATTATTATTGCACTCCTACCCTTATCTCAAAAATATATTTTGAGTTCCATGTTATTAAATGCTTGTTATCTCCCCACATTAAGATTACAGATATCCATTAATTAAATATAATTATTGACAATCATATTTAATTAATCTCTTGAAATTCCTTGAGATCATCGGCTTAACTTATCTGATATGTCGGATACAAAATCCACTTGCAGGGTTTGACATAATCAAAACTTATAAGCTTACTCAAGGTGATATCATCAATTCCAAAATTGAGACATGGATTCCATTATTAATTAATATCCACCACACAATTAATATTGTCACCCAATCCAATGAGATATTGACCCATTTATGGATCTCACCCTTTTAGGGATCAAAGAGTAAATATCAAATGTATGTGTTTATAAATTAACTTAGAATTTATAGCATAAGCACTCATAATAGCCATGAGGTATTAATTATCTTATAAGTCAGTACAAAGATCATTACCCTAAGTTGGTCTTGTTTAATATACAAAGTGTACCAGCATAGTGAGTTGAAACTATACCGCTTCCTGTAGTTAAGACAAACCTACTGCATCACCATACTGCAGTCCTACCGATGGTGTGTCTAATCCCATCTAAGACAATCTTACATTCTACAAGATCCGATGGTTTGATCTTCTGTGTGTAAGTCGAACTCTACACACCAAACCACCTACTATGTAGAATAAGAGACACAAATGTGTAGACACTCAATTTTGACCACACTAATAGGATTTAGGGTGGACAACATCTTGGAGAATTCAATGATAAAAAGTACCCGTGGAAGGTACTGAATTCCACATAATCAAAAGATCAAACTTCGGAATGTGACTTCAAGCTCAGAAAAGCCCTTTTCCATTAAAATCCTGGTTTTGTCAAAAATCGTCTCTCAGAATTCATATTCACTTGGGGTTATATGAACATGAAGTGTTCTAAATGCAGTATTATAGGTGTTCAGAGATTCAATTTCAAAGAAAAACTCGAAATCGATGCACCTTGAAAAGCAATTTTGAAAAAGAAGTCGTTTTATTTCAAAAAGACAACAAACATTCTGGAGGACTTCCGGACTTTAATTTACCTTCAATTCTCATCTCAAGTCCTCCTGGAATATTTTTATACTAAAATTAAACTTGACAATTTTCCAATGGTACGTAATTAGATGATTTCAGACACCAAAAAGTATTTTTACAAAAATCTGGAAAAGCAGTGGACGTAATTTTTGAAATAGGGCATGACGGCAACAAGGGGATGAGAAATAGTAGATGGCTGGTCCCACATATGGGGTGGTGGGTCCCCCCTAAGCCACCACCTATAAGATGTGTTCTCCATCGAGCTTTTTGAGTTCCAGACCCTTCTAGAGGCTTCCCACTACGAGAAAATTTCCCAGAAACTGCATTTAGGCTCTGAAGTGACCATTTTAACCCTTTTATAACCTCTAAAATCTTTGTTTTAACCGTGAAAATTGAGTTAAGTTTTTAAAACTCTATATATAGATCCCATGCATTTTATATGGGATTATCTTGAATCATATTGAATACACCTTGAATATACTTGAAGATACAATCACATATACTTTGAATTCAAGAGATTTCTAGAGAGAGAATAGTGAATCATGATTGATTTCTTCTAAAATGAATCCTAAGATAACTAGATAAGATAATTAAGGAGAGTATAGACATCTATTGCCTCCTTTAACTTCCACCATGGATGAATGCTTAAAGAACTTGAAGAACACTTGAAGAAGAAGATCCTTCAAATCAACTTTGATTATATAGTTGAGAATCCTCCAAGAGGTAAATACTACAATTCAACTCTAATTCTTATTTTTATATATAGATCTATAAGACTTGGATCTAGTTTAGTTTTTATTTTCTTTGTTAGAACACTCATCTTCTTCTTCTCTTGTTCTTCACACACTCACATAGCTAGATCTAAGTCTTCCTTGATTTTGTTGATAATTCATAATTAGAGATTGATTTTCACTTTGATTTCAATTTTGATTTAATTCTTCTATTTAGTTTAGATCCATGCATACATGATTATATATATGTATCTACTTTGAATTCTATGATGGTTTGGAAATATAATCTATGAGAATGATGATTCCTATGTTCATACATTTCTCTTGATTGTTCCTATTACCTAGAATTCCTATTAAATTTCATCTCCAATAGGATATTTGTAAGTCCATTTGATCCATGATCTAAACTTCTTCATAGAACTTGAGGGCTAAATTGATTGGGAATCATGATAATCAAGTTGATCTATGAGTTTGATCTCTCTAAATAAGCTTAAACCAACACCTAAGATGTTTTTCTCACACTTTAAAATGAATTAGTTAAAATTCAGCAAAACATATTGGTTTTGTCCACAGGATTTGGTCCATCAAAATCGATAGTTTGATGGATTCAAATTTTTTGGGTAAAATTTGATGAATTAGCTTTCATTCGATCCGTTTAGAGAGTCATTAGGATCTATACGCTATTTTTAGAAATTGCTGAGAAATCGGTTGACAGATTTGAATATAGTCTCTTTGTGTTTAAATTTCAGAAAAATCTATAATAGTTTTCAATGATCCACTCTTTGGGGATGATTCCTAACTCATGCATCTACATGCCAATGTAAAATCATGAGCATACAATTGAATTAAGATCACTTTCTAAGCATTTGAAGTTGATACAACTATTCTGGAATTTTCTAAGTTTAACTACAAATCATGAATATGTATACAAAATGGTCATACCTTGATCACTCAATAACAATTGATGAATAAAACTTGGTTTAGAAATCATCTAAGGTAAATGGATGAGATATTAAAAGCTTAGATCAACTTGATTAACAAGATTCATGAACTTCTATTATGTCTTGCATTCCTTTGTCAAATGATACCAATTTCCAGAATAACAGAGTCTAGTTAAAATAATTTTTCAGAGACCTTAGGTTCATGAAATTTCCATGGGATTATTTTTGTCATAAATAAAAATGAAATAGCTTTCTTTTGACACCAAAAAGAGCATCATGTGATTCTTGTAGAATTAATTATGATTTTACAAGAACAGTGGATAGTCCTGATCCACTGTTCCCAAAACTCTTATTTTTTAAAATTCAAAAATGCTAATGAGGTCCTACTTTTTTGAAAAGTTTCCTAAGACATATATCTAAATTTCTGTAAAAGCATTTAACCTAGCTCATGTTTAAGATCAATTTTGATTGGATTCATCAGAGGTCACTGAATCTGGAAATTTGATTGATGACATTTTCTTCTTGTTTATCATGCAAATCATTTGTTTGCTTGTGTTTTTGCAATGCTTGGGTATTCCTTGTTGCCTTAGTGCAGATAATTGAATGCTATGGATTCGGACTTCGATTGGTGGGTTTGCCTCGTCTATATGTGGCTTAGTGCCCATGTATCATATGCTATCTCTACCCTTTCTCTTAGAATTTTTCTAGGTTTACAACTTTATTTTCAACGACATGATTCCTTTAGGATAGTCTCCATTTATGTGCTTATATGTTAGAGACATCTTATCTAGGATTGTTGCATGATTGCATCACACATTTCCTTTCTTTTGCTTTTTGTGACTCTGCTTGAGTTCAACCTAATGTAAGTCTTCTTGTTCCCTTTGGAACATCATGGCACGTGTCCTTTATTTGCATCGGTCCCGGGCGGGACTAGCCACTGTGAGTATACCTCGCTTTTGTATTGCATGTGCATCCGATTGCTATTTGATTTAATCTCTTGAAATGATTTTCATTAGATGTTCCTTTTGCCATGTACATATTATCTAGTATGTTTGAGGAAACAACACCTACTATGAATTAAGAACAAGGATATTTGAATTAAGGCCTACTGTTTGGTAGGGAGAGGAGGGGGTGCTTTAGTCCTACTTGAGATCCTTCCCCTCTCATACCAAGACCCCCGAACCTTGTTTCTGGTGATGAAGAGCGAGTAACCTTATTTAATTTTAGGCGAGTCAAATTTGGTTTCCTAATTCCCGATAAAAATTTAGTGGCGACTCTTTGTCTCTAGGATTTCGTAAGGAGTTTTAGTTCTAGAAGTGTGCTCCTTGGATCCATCCCAGGACACTATCAAGAAACGACATAACTCCTCGCCGCACTGGCGCGCGTGGTCCTCAACATGCACAATATTAAATAAACAATATAATGCAAACATTGCCCACACAAATTCTCATAAAAATGAAATAATTGATTTTATTGAAATAATAAATCAACTACATAAAGCATGACTTTTAGTATATATCCCTAACACAGTCATGACAGGTTGGACCATTGAATTTTTAGTATGCTCCATGAGCACCTGATCATTCAATAGGAAGGTCACTTTGATCTTCCACAGGTCGTAGTTTTTCCCATTTAGTTTGTTTTTGTTAAGTTTAGCAATGAGTTGGTTGGTTTCCATTTCTACATTCAAGAACATGCAAAAGAGGTTAACATTATTATAACGCACATTATTCCAAAAATTGTTTGTTTTTAAATCTAATTAAAAAGAAATTCTTTTATTACAATTTTAAGATAAAAAATCTGCATTGCTCGTAGTCATCACTTTACTTTTGTAACTTAAGAAAATATTTTTTATTTGATTTTTCTAAAACAAAACACACACAGATGGTACTAAACCTATCTATTGTCATCCACATGTAATAAAGTGCTCCATACAAAAATTGCGCATGGATCCTATGTGGATCCCAATTGACAATTTTGGAGCCCATGCTAAAATAATTCAAATGCCTAATTTATGACCAAAGAAAATTCATCCCTTTACAAAATGGCTTTCCCAAAACATAAAAAATAAAGTCTCCCATCCTCGCGTTACAATTAAAGCCATGAAAAAATAGGGATGCTTTGATCATAATCATACATGAGAACAATTTAAAACATACATCGTGACAACACAAGCTCTCCTAATTGCCAGTTTTTAAGTCCATTCACATTTAACTGGTTTAATGCAATCACATTCAACAAGCACTCATGTGGTATAAATTAGAACTGAATGGACTTGCCCTCCATTCCACTTAAGGAAGAGGACCAAAGGGTCAAAGGTCATAAAATTATCTACAATAAATAATTACTACATGACCAATAATTCATAGAGCCTCTAAACAGAACATTTGAAATATTTTAATTATATTAAAAAATAAATTTTACATAATAAATAGAAAATCTCAAAATAGATTAAAGGCCCATTAAACATCAAGTTGATCTAACTAATTAAATCAACTTAGTTTAACTAATTAATGTATAGATTTCCAAAAATCTATTTAAAACAATTCATAAAAAGTTTTAAATTTGTCAAAAATCACATAGGTGATCTTGTCAAAATCAAGATAAAAAGTATACTCTATTTTAAAAGATTTGTAGTGTGGAAGTAGAGGTCGAGCCCACATAGATTGAAATACTAAAGCACTTTAATTTTAAAACTTAAACATAGTTATTTAAGAAAACAGAATTTTGATTTTTTTAATTAAACTAAGAAAATAAATCTAACTATGAAAGCGATTAAAAGTTGTTTTAATAAATATGTGTATTGAACCTAGGATTCCAAATCCTCCACTAGCTTGATAAGAAGGGTATCTATGCATTCAATTAGCTTATTATGTTGCATGATAATGGAGAATTGTAGCTACAAGTCCAATCCCTCCGTCAAGAAGATAACTACAATTCAAGCATCAACATAATTCAGCTTCGATTGGCACGGAGTGTCTCACACTAAACTAGGTTTGCGGCACACTCCGTCTTCCCTAGGTATGAACTATTCAACTACTTGATATCACAATTCAAATAAGCACTATTACATGTAAATAATCCATACAAGCACAGCAAATATAGATCATTGAGCACATCACATTCAAAATAGATTTAAGACAAGAATAGATTTTGAAAGTAACGATTTAATCAATGAATACGATTTTATTAATTAAAATCCTCTAAACATGTAATCATCATTCATACATAATAAAACTAAAAGAAAAACATAAAATACACACTATTACTTGGCTAGGGTTTCATTGAAACCCTAAATGTCAGTATAAGCGGGCAAGAGGTTGATAGAGGAGGCCATGGGAATCCTTGGTCTTCTTCTTCTTCTTCTCTTTGCTTTTTCCACTTCAAATGGCTGAAGTTTTGGTTATAGAAGGATTTGTATAATGTTTTATAACCCCAAAATTGATTTAGGATATAATTTATATAGATTTTGGAAGAATTAGGAGGCTTTCCTAAGCCTAATCGCACTAAAGCTGCTGTATTTTAAGTTTCTAGACGTGTTCAGCAAATTCGGGTTGCACAAGGCTCTTCAATACCTCGAAATATGCATTTTTGACTTTTTCAACGTGTTGCTCACGTGGGTCATGCGAGCGGGTAGCTCTAGTGAGATGCCATTTTTCTAAATTTTATTAGTTTTTCTTAACTTTGAACACCGATCGTAGAATTGTGATAATTTTTTACTCAGACGTAATATTGACTCACTATTTATGGCCACGTGTCCGTATCTCAAAGATCTGTATTTTGAAAATTCACAAATCCAAAGTATTCTTTGTCAAAAATGCAATTTACCGAGACTGCTACTATCTCCAACTCTTACCGGAATCACCTTTTGAGCACAAAATGTCTTCCAAAGCCACCAATCATTAGATTCTAGTGCATTTTTAAGTTAAAGATCAAAAAGCTACAAAATATAGAATACTTAATAAAAATACTTAAAAACTAAAAGAAGTGGGCTAACAAAGTGTATCTTCAGGACTATAAACGGGAACTATTCATTCTCAATCACACCCCCAAACCTATACTTTGCTAGTCTTCGAGCAAAGAAAAACATAAAAATAAATGCTACTGTACTTAAAAATCCTAACTCACTATTGCAGGCAACGCGATTGCATTTAGCATATGCAATAAGCCTTTTAAACCCCTAGGTGTCCCTAGTAGGACGAGTGAAGTCTCGTTAGGGTTCTCGTCGAATAAGACACCCACAACCATCTTTATTTCATTATACATTTAAAAAGTTTCATTCAATACTCCTTATCATAAAACAGTGATTTGAAATAGAATAACGAACAAGAAGAAATGAAACCAAACGTCCACCTATGTCATGAAAAATAATCCCAAGCACATGCATCATATAAATCAATAGAGTTTCTCATAAAATTACACGTGTGTGATGTGGTAGTCAAATGAACACACGCATGTCATGAACTTGGAAGCAAGGGCACAATGGGAATATCACATTATTTTTGGCCCAAAATGATCCCATGTGTAGGGACTGACCAGAAGTGTAGTTCAGTGGGAGTAGAAGCTTATACGGGGGATCGGAGGCAATGCCCAGACCCGATATATTTATTTTTTTTGGGGTAGAAATAATATAATTCTGTGGTTTATTTTTACAAATTAATCTATCCCATAATTTTTTCACAGAAATTTTGTATTATAAGCTTAGTTTTTTATTTATTTTTATCAATCTCACATTGATATTTATGTGGCAGTGCGTGTCCAGTTTTAAGTGTATCAGATTGTTTAAAAGATTATAGGATATTAGCATGTGGTTTAAAAGATTATAAGATATTATCAGATTATTATAAACTTTAAGTGTATCAGATTGTTTAAAAGATTATAAGTTATTTATGGGATAAATTAGCTTGTCCAAAAAATCACATAAAATTATACTATTTTTACCCAAAAAAATTCGATGCGAGCGCTATCCCAAAACTCCCGTATAAGCTTCTAGTCCCATTGAACTACATTCCTGGGTCTATGGATACAAAGGATCATTTTGGGCTGGAAATAATGTGATATTCCCATTGTGCCCTTGTTTATTTTGTAATTGGGTGGATTTTGCACAATTTTCAAACTATGGGGTGTAAATTACCAAAATTGAAACCATAGGGACCAAATCGTCACAGCCCTTAAACTACAGGGGTGTAATTTTCAATTTACCCTATGTTTTAATTTCTTTCCTCTTCTTTTTTTTCTTTTCTTCTTTCAACATTTTTTTTGTTGCTTTTGAAACGAATATTCACTGGATACCAAGGCAACTACCCCAAACATCATTTTATTTTTTTCTTCTTCTCAATCGACACACCGCCTTATCACTACTAAAAGTTGACGAATCTCTCAGTGGTGAACTCCAAGTGTTCAAGTTGGAGCAAAAAAAAGGATAACGGTGATTAAAGAAAAAAGGCATTTTAACGTCTCAAAGGGGCGAACTAAGGAAATTTTATCATTTTTAAGTCGGTGGTAAACAAAGAAGGCCTACCATCATTTTCTATGGTCATATGGTTATTCAATGTCACGCCCCGGAGCAGCATAAATAGAGAAAAATAAATTTCCTTTATGGGTCCATAAGGAATGACAGGTGAAAGTCACTAATAATCCACACCACGCAGTACTAGTTCAAAAGAAAAATAACAGTAAACAACTGAGAATAACACACAGTGCTAACTATTACAAAATATCAAAGTATGGTCCACAGGATCACAACAGGTCTGAAGACAACAAATGCCCAAGTACCCGCTAACAAAAGGTTTAACAGAACAATTGAAAATATAAAACTAGTTATAAATCCTTCAGCCTTCAACTAGCGTACGGATAGTCCTCAGCGTAGTAATCCTTCCTGGCGTAAACGTCATTGGTGGGGCCCTCCTCTGGATAACACTCATTAGTGTACTGGTCATTACCTGCAGAATAAGGGGAAGGATATCCTGGACGGGGAAAGTCCAGGCAATAAAAGGCCGTCAGCTTACTGAGAGCTGAGTGAGCATAAACTAACGAGGTACCAGTTATCTGAAGTAAACACGAGCTTATGAAAACGCGGGTTAACATCTTATTATAAAGATAACATTATCTTGTTCCTTTATCTATCCTTGTAAACCGACCCTTATCGTCTTGTTACTCAAATCATGACATTTAACAAACTCTGATTTCATGAATTGACTCAATCGTTTAACTCTAGGGATACACCTCCATTTCGTCCACCGCTTTTAAGAGCATATGCACAGCTCACCGCATGTCATGGACTCCACGTCAGTCCGTCCCCCCAGCTTTTAAGAGCATATGCACAGCTCACCGCTTATTAGGGACACAACGTTTCCAATAAGGCATATCATTCTATTGCCACGACTTAACGTCATCTACTAGTGATCCCAGCTCACCACTTTTAAGAGCATATTCACAGCTCACCGCTTTTAAGAGCATATCATAGATCATCCAGTCTATCTTAGGACTTATTTGGTCCAGCTCACCGCTTTTAAGAGCATATCACGACCGAACGTCCATCCCCGTACTATTCCCAGAACATATCAAACCTACTTACGTTCCATTCTAACATCGACAAATGACAATTCCCAATGTGGCCTGACTACTCTGAATGAAAGAAAACGGACATCGAACTCATACAAGAATTTATAGTATCTAACGTTGTCAGATTTATACATATGTTATTAATCATACTTATCTGTGTTGTCACATTATCCCTGATAACCCCCAAATCGTAAAAAGGAAGTCCGTATTGGAAATCGAACAACAAAACCTCTTATAAAATAAATAGGCAAAGAAAATCATGTTCTGATCATTCCAATCGATTGGGACTAAGTCCAATCGATTGGTATAAAATCATATCAATCGATTGAGAAAACAGGCAATCGATTGGGTCTTAAATAGTGGCAATCGATTGCTAACATTTTCAATCGATTGGGATGTCAATCGATTGGATCTCTATCCAATCGATTGGATCCAGACTGATGGCAATCGATTGAGATTTATGTCAATCAATTGGCACTTCGTCCTCACCAGCAGATTGTAAAAACAGCTTATATAAACGTACACTACATGCATTTAACCCATCTAAACTTCATAATAACTTATATAAACTTCATATAGAGGGACCAAGTGAGTTAGAACTCACCTAGGGTGCGTTTGGCTTGTGTTAAAGCTTGAAATCTCCAAGCTCTCTCTCTCTTCCTTCTTTCTTCTTCCTCCTTGTCGGGTTCTCTCTCTTCTCTTGCTTCTCCTCCTTCTTTCTGCTTCTTCTTCTTCCTTCCAACTGCCAAGGGCAGTGAGTGTGTGTGAGGGTGTGTATAAATATAGATATATAGATAGATATATGTATATCTCTCAAGAGGTATGTCTCTCTCTCTCTCTCTCTCTCTCTCTCTCTCTCTCTCAAGGCTGCCAAAATGACCCAAGGCCATAAATATGGTCATATATATAGAGATAAGGGAGTGCCACACATTTAAAGCTCAAAAAAAGAAGAAAATATGTCTCAGCTTATACCAATCGATTGGGACACAAGTCAATCGATTGGGAACAGATATTTGTAGTCAATCGATTGGAATAATGTCAATCGATTGGGATGTTGACACGTAGTCAATTTTAGTCGGTAAAATGGCAATCGATTGGGAATATGTCAATCGATTGGCATCCAAAAAGTGTCAATCGATTGGGAATATGTCAATCGATTGGGAACCAAAATTTATCAAAAGGAAGAGAAAGTTTATACGAGTATAGAAATGAAATACCAGGTCTTATTAATATACCAAAATACAGGGTATTACATTCAATGTTTATGACGGAAGATTATTAGTATGGTAGCAAATATTTTAACTTGACTATCAACCAAAATAAGAATAATTTGACTGAACAACGTGTTAATGCGCTATTTCAATGAAATTCGACAAATACAAATGTACTTATAACCCTCTAAAAATAAAAGATAGGTTCAAAAGCTCACCGGGTTTAGTCCCACATTATGTGTTATCTAGAAATCTGAATCATATTATAGTTCACATCAAACATGCATTCAAGTGACTACGTGCAGTGCATAGATTTGTGTGCAAATCTAGATATAAAACTACGATTCGAACGATACATATCTGAACTTGTCAAAATCAAGATATAAAAGTATGCTTAACTTATGCTTTACTTTCAACAGATTTGCAGTGTGGAAGTAAAGGTCGAACCCACAGAGATTGAATACTACGCCCTTTAATTTTTAAAACCTGAATTTAGTTAATTAAGAAAAATGGAACCTAGGATTGCAAATCCACCACTAGCTTCATAATAAGGGTATTTACGAATTACTTTAGCTTATTAAGTTGGATGATAATGGGGAATTGTAGCTACAAGCCCAATTCCTCCGTCAAGAAAATAACTATGGTTCCAGACCAACATAATCCATCTTCAGTTAGCACGAATTATCCCACACTAAACTAGGGTTGTGGTATAATCCGTCTAATCTAGGCATGGACTATTCGGATACTTGATAGCACAATTCAATTTAAGCACCATTACATGTAAATAATCTAAACAAGCACAGCAAGCATAGATCATTGAGCACACTACCATCAAAATAGATCTAAGACAAGAGTAAATTTTGAAAGTAACGATTTAATCAATAAAAGCACGATTTATTATAAAAATCCTCGGAACATGTAACTGTCATCCATACATAATAAAACTAAAATAAAAACATAAAATACACCCTATTACTTGGCTAGGGTTTCATTGAAACCCTAGATCTTGAGTTTAGTTAGCCATAGAATTGGTAGATGGCAAGTAGCTGATGGAGGAGGCCATAGAAATCCTTGGTCTTATTCTTCTTCTTCTTGCTTCCCTCCCTTCAATGGCTGAAAGTATGGTTGTATATTGTGTGTATAATAATTGCCTCTCCAAGAATTAAATTATAATTGAGTATTTATAGATTTAGATCAAATTTTGTAAACTTTCCTAACCCAATTCGCACTAAAACTGCTGTATTTATCTTTCCAGGTGTTATTAGGTTATTTCATTTGCGTAGGAGTCTTCAGTACACTGAAATACGCATATTTGGTTTTTACACAGGTCGCGCGAGCCGGCCGCGCGAGCACGTAATTTGGAAGGTTGCGCAAGCGAGCGGATCGGGCGCGCGAGGTGGCTTTTTTAGCTTCTTTCAGCTTGCTTTTTCTCTTTATTTAACCTGGAATCATTGCTTTCTTCTAAATCCTTCCATAAAGTGGAAAATGAAGTAAAATTATGCAGAAACAGGATAAAAATGGCTAACAAATGTGAATTAAGGCATGTAAATAGGATTTGTTCTCTCTTGATCACACCCCCAAACCTACATTTTGCTAGTCCTCGAGCAAAAAGAAAAGAAAAATACTAATAATCACAATGAAATTCCTACTCCATTTTTGCATGGGTTGCGATTGCACTTAGCCTATGCAACAAGCCTTTTAAACCTCTAGGTGTCCCTAGTCGGACGAGTGAAGTCTCGTGAGGGTTCTCGTCAACAAGTAACCCACAACCATCTTTATTAACTTATAAATTTAAAAAGTTTTATTAAAATTGTAAAACATAATAGGCAATACTCCTTATTATAAAACAATGATTTGAAATAGAATAACGAACAAGAAGGAACGGAATCAAACGTCCACCTACATCATGAAAAACAATCACAAGCACATGCATCGTATAAATCAATAGAGTTTCTCATAAAATTGCACGTTTGTGATATGGTTGTCAAATGAACACGCGCATGTCATGAACTTGGAATATAACTCAGATAACCATCAAACTATGCTTCGACTACGAATCTCACAATGAATTATACTCTCAAATGAAATGCTCAGAAATAGGTGTAATTTTTCTAAAATATGTGAGCAAAGGAAATATATTTTCAAAACAAGAAACCGCTCACATATAACTCAGAAAAGACGCATGACACAAAAGAACAACAGTCTCATGGATAGGATGCCAATAGTCAAGAAAAATTGATCATTACCATGTTTTACTCCATCTCCCATCGTTTTCATATCCAAACCATGTTTCTAGGATCAAATAGGACTTTTCAAAGGTTGTAATGTGACTCGGCCAATGAAAAGGGATAGAAAGGATTAATTAGGTAGTTTTAGAATGGCCTTGTAAGGCATGTTTGATTTCTTTCATTCTCTCTTCCACCAACTTCATCATTTCATTCTCTTCTTTTCATTCCTTTCAATTTTTTCTCCTTCTGTTTCTTTTTCTTCTTTTTTTTTCTTTTGTTTTCTTTTCTTTTTTTCTATTCTTTTCCTCCCCGTTGCTTTTGAAATGAATATTCAATAAATAAAAAGGCAACCACCCTAAACACCATCTTATTTTCTTTTTCTTCTCAATCACACATCGCCTTAGCACCACTAAAAGTTGATCAATCTTTCAGGGGTGAACTCCAAGTTGGCCAAATTGGAGCCAAACAGGATAATGGTAATTAAAGAAAAAAAATGGCATTTTAATGGCTCAAAGGGGCGAACTAAGGAAATTTATCATTTATCGGTTGGTGACAAACAAACAAGGCCTACCATCATCTCCTATGGTCATATGGTTCCTTAATGTTTACGACGGAAGATTATTTAGCATGGTAGAAAATATTTTAACTTAACTATCAACCAAAACAAGAATAATGAGACTAAACAACGAGTTAATGTGCTATTTCAATGAAATTCGACAAACACAAAATCTACTTATAATCCTCGAAAAAGAAAAGATAGGCTCAAAAGCTCACTGGGCTTAGTCTCCACCATGTGTTATCTAGAAATCCAAATCATATTATAGTTCACATCAAACATGTATTCAAGCGACTACGTGCAGTGCATAGGTTTGTGCAAAACTATGATATAAAACTACAATTCGAACGATACATGACCTAAATCGTCATATCATGACTTCAACAAATATTTAATCACATCTTCTTTTGTTTACCATTCTATAACAATCAAAGTTACATCACAAGAAGTATCGAATAGAGATTGCAAACTGTAGGTGACATCGTTTATTTAAGCACAACTATCGAAAAAAATTTCAAAATTTTGGTGTATATAATAATGTGCATGTGAGTGCATACCCCCAAACCTAAACCTTTCATTGCCCCCAATGAAACAATAAAACGAAAGAAAGGAAAGTATGTAGAGAAGGAACAATAGTACCTCGATTTCGACAACCACAAACTAGGTGAACATATAAATATGGCGATAAAGTTCAAATGCTCAAAATGGAGCTAAAAGCACCTGTCAATACTTGACAAAAAAATTTAAACAACAAAAGAACAATAATAAAGAAAAGAAAGGAATATAATTTTTTTTTATTCAATAGAAATTAAATTATAATTAAAAGACTCAATGAAAGAAACAAATAGAACTTATGAAAATAAAGAAATACTTAATCTACAATAAACTTAAGAGAACAAAATATAAAAATAATTGACCAGATGCGGGAGCGGGAGACAGGAGGTTAGAGAACAAAAGAGAAAATCCCTGAAAATCCTAGCTCGCGCGAGTGACCCTCGCGCGCGCGAATTCCTCCGTGAGGAAAAGCTGAGGCCTGTTATTAATTTTAATTAGAAAAATTTCAAAGTGCCAGAATCGAGCGAGCGAACCTCTCGCGCGCGTGATTCTAGGAGCGAGATGTAACAGAGAGCTCATATAATAAAAAAGTTTAAAAAATTTTATATAAGGGGGAATCTTGCGCGAGTGGGCCGCACGAGCGGGTCGCTCGCGCAACGTGGTCTTTTCCTCATTTAAACTTATTTTATGTAAATAACTTTAAAATAATTTTACTCCAACCCCCAAACCTATTTAGAAAACTCAACAAGGACTCAAAATCGACCAAAAATAATCAAAATCAAGAGAAACAAACAAAATAAAACTTGGGTGTGCTAACTTTTACGTCTTTAGCTAGACCATTCTAGCTCAAGATTTAAGGAGGTTGAAAATCAGAGTTTCTACCCTTTAGGATATCAGGAAGAGCCCGATGGAAAGCAGAAATTACATCGCTTTGAATTAATTCGACCAACGGTTCTCCCAAATTATGTTCAATTCGATTTCTAACCTTTTGAGTAAATTCGTCATTAGGTTCTTGGTTGTCAGGATTCATCCGCTCATTACGAATTATATTATTTTCCTCACCCATATTCAGTTCTTTGTTAGGCTCAATATTCCGTCTGACCTCACATTCCGCCTCAAATAGGCAATCGTCGTCTTTAGGAGGTTGATCCATAGCATTAAAAATATTTAATTTTAAGTTCATGTTCCCAAATGACACCTTCATTACCCCGTCCGACAGTTAACACGAGTGTTAGCGGTTGGTAAGAATGGATGGCCTAAGATGACAGGAGTGTGTTTCTTAGTATCTAGCACGGGTTCAGTGTCAAGGACCATGAAGTCGACAGGATAAAAACATTGATCAACTTTAACTAGGACGTCCTCGACGATTCCTCTAGGGATTTTAACAGAACGATCCGCTAATTGTATAGTAGCGGTCGTACGTTTAAGTTCACCTAAACCTAGTTGTTTATAGACGTGATAAGGTAAAACATTAACTCTAGCTCCTAAGTCAAGGAGTGCCCGATGAATGATAGTGTCACTTATGACACATGATATCGTAGGCGTACCTGGATCCTTATACTTTGGAGTAGCGTATTGAAAAATCGAGCTTACATTTTCCGTGAGAAAGACCTTTTTCAGAGTATAACTGCGTATTTTGTGCTTTTGCGTGCAAAGGTCTTTTTAGCATTTAAGCAGGAATTTGCTTAATAGCATCGAGGAATGGAATATTAATTTTTACTTGTTTAAATACCTCGAGTATATCTTCAGTTTTTGACTTTTTCTTAGAAAAATTTAACGGGTAGCACCTGAATTTCTCCAAAAATTCCATGTAGGATAATAGAAATTAGTGATGTTGCTACCAAGGTTGTCAGGTATTCACAATATTTTTCATATCAGTATGTTGAAGGAGTATCATCAGGGCATGACGCCACATGTAATCGACTTCAAGGACATTGAGGCGAATGACAATGTGACTTACATCGAGAGACCGATAAAGATTTTGGGTCGAGAAACCAAGAAGCTGAAGAACAAGGAGATCCCATTGGTGAAAGTTCAACGGAATCATCATAATGAAAGAGAAGCTTCGTGGGAAATGGAGTCAGAGATGCGAGAGAAATATCTTTTCTGTTTTGTAAATAGATAAGCTCTGATTTCGAGGACGAAATCCTTTCATAGGTGGTGGAAGATGTAACACCTATAATTTTCTGTCATTATAATATCAGTTATTTCAAATTTCTGTATTGGACCGACTATATTATTATATTATTATTTTAATTACATGACGGTATGGACGTGTTGTAGTATTACCATATAGACTATAGTAACCATACTGACTCGACCATAATAAGATTTAACTTAGTCCCGTACCCGGACATTAGAAACAATACCAGTTTGCACGTACTTCGAGACCAACACGCATACTGAGGAACTTATGCACATAAACTGAGGAAGTGGCACACAACTCGAGGTGGGCCCACATGGCCGGCCATGTGGCAACCATATGTCATCCCTTTGGACACATGTCCACTTAATGGACATATGTCCTAAGCATGCAACATGCAAAGGACACCTAGCACATGGAAATTCTATATAAACAAGCACAAGCACACACTAAACTCTCTTAGTTGGATCATAATCTGAATTTTTGGAGAGAAAATTAGGAGACTTGGGTAGTTCATGAGAAAAAGAGAGAAGAAAAGTTAAGAAGAAGAAGAAGTTCATCCTTGAAGTTGAAGTTCAAGCTCCATTAAGCTCAAAAACAACATCCAAGCTCAATTTCAAGCTTTGGTGAGCAATTGTGAGTAATCTAACTCATTTTAGAACATATATAGTATGTATTAATGTTTAGTAGGAGTTTGATGTTGTTGTGTTGAAATTTTCATGACATGCAAGACAAGTGCTTTAAATCTGATAAACTGAACTTCCAGCAGAATGTAGTTTAGTAAAATGAATGTTTTGTACAGCTCAAAATCTGAATTAAGCTAGGTTTTTTTGTGATGAAATATAACTCATTTATCTACAAATAACTCTTCTATACCTCAGTCTAAAAATCACTCCTTCATGGGTGAAACGCATGTACAACGCAGTGCTATGAATCTGAGAAACAGAAACTTCCAGCAGAATGTAGTTTAGTAAAATGAATGTTTTGAGGAGCTCAAAATTTGGAATTAAGCTAGGTTCTTTTGTGGTAAAAGCTAACTCATTTATCTACAAATAGCTCTTCTATAGATCAGTCTAGAAATCAATCCTTCATAGGTGAAATGCATGTACAACGCAGTGTTATAAATCTGAGAAACTGAAACTTTCAGCAGAACATAGTTTAGTTAAATGAATGTTTGGAGTAGCTCACAAAATCTGAATTAGGCTAGGTTTTTTTTGTGGAAAAAGCTAACTCATTTATCCACAAATAACTCTTCTATATCTTAGTCTAAAAACCCTTCCTTCATAGGTGAAATTCACGTACAATCAGTGCTATAAATCTGGGACATAGCAGTCCAAAAGTATAGAAATGTCTAGGTAGAATAAATATTTTGAGCAGCTCAAAAATGTAATTGAAGCTAGATTTTTTGTACATGAATATAATCCTATTATCTATAATGGTTTAGTTTTGATTTTGATTTACAATGTAATTTATCATGCCCAAATAAATCACGTTAATTCAGTCAACACAGTGAAAATGCATCCTGGCAGATTGTGTAGCTTTTTGTAAGATGTTTTGTTATGCATGGTGTTGATTGTTGATGTTATTTTTCCGTTACCTGTGTTGTTATGAAAATCTTTTGCTATGGTAGTGCTATCGCGTAGATGAGTATGTTAAGGGTTTCATCTATATGTTTATTGGTATTAAATCCATGTTATAAATCCATGAGTTACGTGAATTTAGTTTAATGACCGTTGAAAAGCTTATACCCAAGCTTTAAGTATGTTGTACATCATGATTATTGCGTTAATAATGATTGGGTAAGTTCTCATCGTAAGTATACTGAGGGGTAAAATGGAATGTCGGATGTATACTGAAATATTAATGGTTATAAATGGATGATATTAATGAACTAAACTACAAAACGTACAAACACGTAAGATAACGATAAAACCTTCAATAACAGATTTTATGCGAATAAGGGATGTTGGGCGTCATTTTCTGTCGTGTGACTACCGGTCAATGTTGATTTGTGAACTTTCGTGTCGTGTTTGGATAATTCTTGCAAAGTTGGTCTCTCGATTATTCCATGGAGTCGATTGGTGAGTTATGTTTTGTTCCTTGATCTGAGAATCGGCATGACGTGTTCGGTCAAGTGCGGATGACCTGAGGATCATCATGACGTGTTCGATCAAGTAGTTGATTAGTTTTCCGCACCCTTGGACTGAGGATCGGCATCACGTGTTTGGTTATGTATTGG
Source organism: Hydrangea macrophylla (assembly GCA_033977485.1). NCBI lineage: Eukaryota > Viridiplantae > Streptophyta > Magnoliopsida > Cornales > Hydrangeaceae > Hydrangea > Hydrangea macrophylla. Next base: position 7,287,457 of record CM066983.1, on the reverse strand, counting down.
TGACCTGAGGATCGGCATGACGTGTTCATCCAAGTGATTATTAATTTCCCGTACCCTTGGTCTAAGGATCGGTATGACGTGTTCGGTAACGTGCGGGTGGCCTGAGGATCGGCATGACATGTTCGACCAAGAGATTGTTATTGTCCTGCACACTTATGCCATTTGGACGGCAATTTGAATGCCAGTTGGGCGATAGTTTGAATGCCAGTTGGGCGACAGTTTGAATGCCAGTTGGGCGATAGTTTGAATGCCATTTGGGCGATAGTTTGAGTGCCAGTTGGGCTACAGTTAACTATTTATTGTTAAGTGTTGTTCTTTCTTGACCAGTAAATGCATTTGGAGTTAAGTCTTCTTTCAGTCAATGTCATTGTTCAGTTCAGTTCTGGGTTAAATTTCAAAGGGAATGATTGGGTTTAAAAAAGACAGGGTTTTGAGAATGAGAAAAGATGAACAAGACATAGTATCGAGAATAAGAAATGATGAACGAGATATGGTTTTGAGAAATAAGAAGAGATGAAAAATAACTTACCTTAAGTGGTGTTAACCTTAAGGGGACCCTCACTTAGCTTAACCGCTAACGGCTTTTCATGCCGCTAAACCTTTCAGGTCCAGCCTTTGTAGGTCCAGACGGAGCCGACTGCTATCAAGATGCTGACTTTACTACTGAAGACTATGCTGGTAAAGATTACTACGAGGAAGGCTACGGTTTCGCCAGCTGAAGACTTTGGAGCTTTTCTTTTGTTATAGTTCTGTTATTATTATGTTAGTGATGTAATAGTTTAGCTGGTCTTGTATGTAACTTTTGGATATCTTTTTGGCCTGTAATATACTATTGATGTAAGACTTGGATGTTTTAAATTTCTGCTTCCGCTGAACTTAATCACTTTTCCATAGCACATTATTATCATAAGCATGTTTGGACAATCAGGTGACACTCACAACCAGTCACGTGTCTACGAACCATAAAGGAAATTTATTTTTCCCTATTTTTGGTACTTCGGGGCGTGACAAGGATTTTTGGTATCAAAGCTTTAGGTTTATACGCGCTCACTGATTGTCCTACACCTTAAGTTATGAGCATAAGATTTACCTTGTATTAGTACTGACACTAAGTTAGCTCCTCTTGTAGGACTATGGAGCCAATCTTTGTTCATGACGATTTTGGAGGGCACTATAATCGCGACAGTCGTATCCAGCCTGCCAACCCTGTACTATATCGATAGTGAATCTGCTAGAGGGCGAGGCATATCTTGGAGGAGGACATACAAAGAGCTGTGCTTACCGATACATTGTAGTATCCGGATTGAGTTCAGCCTGAGTCGATCCATGCTTCAGAGACTACCATACTTATTCGCCAGGAGCTTAACAGCATGACTCAGGACGAGGAACTATATAATGAAATACTCTTCCCGATTATCATGGCCGCACCAGCACCACCATTCTCTCCCGAGCCCATACCAGAGCCAGATGCAGATTTAGATCCCATTGATATAGATAACGACAACGACATAGCGAGTGGAGAGGATTCTGCAGGCAGTGACCACTCAGCAGACGACCCATCTGATGGTGACGACACAGACGATGATGATGACCTGACAATTGAGGATGATCCGAAATGTAGTGACGACGAGCCGATCGAGGAGGTTGACCCAGCAGACAATCTTCAGAGAGTAGGGGATGATGTACTCGACCATCCAGCACCACCAGTTAACAGGGACAAGGTGATACCGATGCCTAAGCAGAACCATGAAGCAGATCCAGTTGACATCGAGGAGGAGGAGGAGGACCCTGATGAGGAGTTCTTAGAGGACCCATAATAGATAATAAGAGAGGCAAACTTTACCTCAGATATGGTAGGTGAGTACCATAGTAAGCAGTCATATCCTTTCTACTCATTCCACTCCCTTTGAGTAAATCGACAGCTTCTATTCTAATGGTCATTTCTTCCAGAAAAGGGATCTATATATTTTAAAAAGTGGCTCCGATTACCATCAATAATTATTATGATACACTCCATGATAAGTAATTCATTTCCTTGAATTTTTAGAAATTCTCCAGTCAACAATTCTTGAGTATGTACCTTGATCATCTGATTCTCGGCAAATTCTTTTGAGAACAAGTTCGATCACTAGTACTGCAAAGTCATTCTTTTTGACTTATTATTCCTTGAACAAACTCTTACAAGTTCATTTCATTTGAAATAATTCTAAATGAGTTCTCTGTCCTTGTTCTTGCCATGAACTCAAAAACGTTGTACTCTTTGTACATCTTGACCTCTTATTGTCTCTCTCAGTTGCTACCTTATTCTTTATCAGTAGGGTTTCGTTTGGACTATTTCACTTATGAAATACCTAATCTTATTTCATTTGTTGAAGGCCTTATGCTGCCAGTTACTTTCATTTCCTACAAATCTTGAGATACTACGATTACTTCCATAGTAATTAGTCATCCAATTTTTGTTAGATTTACATTTTATTCTTTAATGGATCACATTATTCTACTATTATACTTCTATCTGTGAGGATTCATATGCCTTTTCGGATTCGGCTTCATTTTGGGTCAATCTGTTCAATCTGTTCAATCATCGTATTCTAGCTGCCGGGATTATGATGATAGCCATAATGTGAAATATAATAGGTTATGATTGCTTTACATAAGGTATGATAGAAACCTTATAGACACAAACTCATACGTAGGAATGCAAGAATCTTCTCGATCTCTGTAATGGATGAATCATCTCAAACAATTGAGGACCAGTCCAAAAGGTTAAGCAACATAATATCTATGGAGATCCATCCCACTGGTATATTTGGAAGACTAATACAAGACTTATGGAAGACCGTGGACAGCACTAGCACAAGTGACTATGGAGACAAGTTGTTTAGACACCTCCATATCGCACATTCAGAATCGCTTTTGAGACCACTCAAGCCACAACCTGCTACACTACTAAGGTCAACCCTACTACAAGGACAACTCTAAAATGGCGAAAAATGATCATGGCGTTTGTTTTAACTGTGGAAACCCTGGATGTCTGGCCAAGGAATGTCAAGCTTCCAAGACCTGTAACCAACCAAACGTTATCTGCTACAACTGTCTCAAGAGAGGACATTTGAACAAGGACTGTAAAGCACTCGAGGTGGACGCTACGGAGCACATGCAGCTCAAACAAGCCCAGCTCAATACCACCATCCCCAATATAGCTGGATTAGGCAAAGAGGCACAACAAAGACTGAAAGAACACATGAGGACCAAGAGAAAGTCCGACACAACAATAGCATCGGTCCAACGCAAAATATGCCAACGCTGTTTCAATTGCAGAAATCACGGACATTACTTCAACGAATACCCAACACCGAAGCAAATTGGAGGACATGGATCGCGATGTTACAAATGTGGTGGAATGGACCACATTCGCAAGGATTGCGAGGCAATGAAGAACATCAATCAAGATCTGTTGATGAACTTGGAAGAAGAAGGAGAGTTGATACAACCTATACAATCGATTATGCAAAATTTTGACTTATTAATGAATCTAGTTTTATGTATCTAGTATTATTGTAATGATTAGTGTTCCGATATATATATTATTGTAGAGGTACAACAAATCGATAGTTAGTAACTATAAGTAAACAACGAGCATAGTATCCCACCTTTAGACTGGTGGTCAAACCAGATGCGCTAACGTAACAATAGAAGATGTCTTACCAGCTCACATCATCAACAACATCGGAGATACATGGGAAAGTTTACACCATCAATTATGAAAGCTCGTGGCGCATCAGGAACAAAAATACGAGAGAACCTACTCATCGCTGATCAAAATGTTCGCCAACTACGACAAAGTCAAGCATAGGCATGACATCACTCAAGGTTCTATATAGAAGGCCATGTCAATCATCATCACGTCAGAAAGATCAGAAATGAAGGAAGAACCTACAGTTTGAAGTCGAAGATAAAGTACCATTAAAATATCGATCGCTCAAGGTAACGTGCTATTAGACCAAAAGAAAGGAAGCTATCACTATTACACATTGGAGTATTTACGATCGAATCGCCCACCAACTCACGTACTTTATCACCAACGGTGTAGTAGATCACAACACTTTTTGAGTGGATATGCTAATCTACAACGTTCTTCGTACTAACATGCTGAGGGATACATTCACGACCCCTACAAGTTATAAAAGACAATCGTGAGACCAACTAGACTTCTCAACCATCGCATCAAGAAGCTGAGAGGTAAGAATCTTGCCGACCAAAGACGTAGAAGAAATAATCAAAGGAAAGTTAATCAGACTGCAGTTGAGACAAATCCAAAGCAACGTAATATCTGTGACAGCTGCGAAATATCTAGACATCACTTTAAAGAATGCAAAGCACTGAAACATCTCACAAGTTGATAGGCTTAGTGCTTCAATTGTGGAAAGACTGGACGTGTGCACAAAGATTGTCTAGAACGAGGAATTCAGAACATGGTTCTACCACAAAGAAGGTCTAATTAGCTAGCTAGTGGGAACCTCACAACCTTAAAATCTGAGATATGATTAGTACCTTGTACTTTCTAAGACCTAGCAAACTCTAGATTTTGAGGACGAAATCCTCAGATAAGGTGGGTAGAGATGTAGCACCTGAATTTCTCCAAAAATTCCATATAGGATATTAGAAATTAGTGATGTTGCTACCAAGTTTGTCAGGTATTCACAATGTTTTTCACTTTAGTATGTTGAAGGAGTATCATCAGGGCACGACGCCACATGTAATCGACTTCAAGGACATTGAGGCGAATGACAACATGTCTTACACCGAGAGACCGATCAAAATTTTGGGTCGAGAAACCAAGAAACTGAGGAACAAGGAGATCCCATTAGTGAAAGTACAATGGAATCATCATGATGAAAGAGAAGCTTCATGGTAAATGGAGTCAGAGATGCGAGAGAAATATCTTTTCTGTTTTGTAAATAGATAAGCTCTGATTTCGAGGACGAAATCCTTTAATAGATGGTGGAAGATGTAACACCTGTAATTTTCTGTCATTATAATATCAGCTTTTTCGAATTTCTATATTGGACCGACTATATTATTATATTATTATTTTAATTACGTGACGGTATGGACGTGTTGTAGTATTACCATATGGATAGTAGTAACCATACTGACTCAACTATAATAAGATTTAACTTAGTCCCGTACCCGGACCCGGACATTAGAAATAATACCAGTATGCACATACTTCAAAACCGACATGCATACCGAGGAACTTATGCATGTAAACTGAGGAAGTGGCACACAAGTCGAGGTAGGCCCACATGGCTGGCCATGTGGCAGCCACATGTCATCCCTTAAGACACATGTCCACTTAATGGACACATGTCCTAAGCATGCAACATGTGAAGGACACCTAGCACATGGAAATTCTATATAAACAAGCCCATGCACACACTACACTCTCTTAGTAGGATCATAATCTGAATTTTTGGAGAGAAAATTAGGATACTTGGGTAGTTCATGAGAAAAAGAGAGAAGAAAAGTTAAGAAAAAGAAGAAGTTCATCCTTGAAGTTGAAGTTCAAGCTCCATTAAGCTCAAAAACAACATCCAAGCTCAATTTCAAGCTATTGTGAGTAATTATGAGTAATCTAACTCAATTTAGAACATATATAGTATGTAATAATGTTTAGTAGGAGTTTGATGTTGTTGTGTTGAAGTTTTCATGACATGCAAGACAAGTGCTTTAAATCTGAGAAACTGAACTTCCAACAGAATGTAGTTTAGTAAAATGAATGTTTTGAGCAGCTCAAAATCTGAATTAAGCTAGGTTTTTTTGTGATGAAATCTAACTCATTTATCTACAAATAACTCTTCTATAGCTTAGTCTAGAAATCACTCCTTCATGGGTGAAATGCATGTGCAACGCAGTGTTATGAATCTGAGAAACAGAAACTTCCAGCAAAATGTAGTTTAGTAAAATGAATGTTTAGAGGAGCCCAAAATCGGAATTAAGCTAGGTTTTTTTGTGGTAAAAGCTAACTCATTTATCTACAAATAACTATTCTTCATCTCAGTCTAGAAATCAATCCTTCATAGGTGAAATGTATGTACAACGCAGTGTTATAAATTTGAGAAACCGAAACTTTCAGCTGAACATAGTTTAGTTAAATGAATGGTTGGAGTAGCTTGAAAATCTGAATTAGGCTAGGTTTTTTTATGGAAAAAGCTAACTCATTTATCCACAAATAACTCTTCTATAGCTCAGTCTAAAAGCCCCTCCTTCATAGGTGAAATTCACGTACAACGCAGTACTATAAATCTGGGACATAGCAGTCCAAAAGTATAGAAATGTTTAGGTAGAATAAATATTTTGAGCAGCTCAAAAATGTAATTGAAGCTAGATTTTTTTGTACATGAAGATAATCCTATTATCTACAATGTTTTAGTTTTGAGTTTGATCCACAAAGTAATTTATCATGCCCAAATAAATCACGTTAATTCAGTTAACACAGTGAAAATGTATCCTGGCAGATTGTGTAGCTTTTTGTATGATGTTTTGTTATGCATGGTGTTAATTGTTGATGCTAGTTTTCCGTTACATGTGTTGTTATGAAAATCTTGTGCTATCGTAGTGCTATCACGTAGATGAGTATGTTAAGGGTTTCATCTATATGTTTATTGGTATTAAATCCATGAGTTACGTGAATTTAGTTTAATGACCGTTGAAAATCTCATACCCAAGCTTTAAGTATGTTGTACAACACGATTATTGCGTTAATAATGATTGGGTAAGTTCTCATCGTAAGTATATTGAGGGGTAAAATGGAATATCGGATGTATAGCAAAATATTAACAGTTATAAATGGATGATATTAATGAACTAAACTACGAAATGTACGAACACGTAAGATAACGATAAAACCTTCAATAACAGATTTTATGTGAATAAGGGACATTGGGCATCGTTTTCTGTCGTGTGACTACCGGTCAAAGTTGATTCGTGAACTTTCGTGTCGTGTTTGGATAATTCTTGCAAAGTTGGTCTCTCGATTATTCCATGGAGTCGATTGGTGAGTTATGTTTTGTTCCTTGATCTGAGGATCGACATGACGTGTTCGGTCAAGTGCGGATGACCTGAGGATCATCATGACCTGTTCGATTAAGTAGTTGATTAGTTTTCCGCACCCTTGGACTGAGCATCGGCATGACGTGTTTGGTTATGTATTGGTGACCTGAGGATCGACATGACGTGTTCGTCCAAGTGATTATTAATTTCCCGTACCCTTGGTCTGTGGATCGGCATGACGTGTTCGCTAACGTATGGGAGACCTGAGGATCGGCATGACGTGTTCGACCAAGAGATTGTTAATGTCCCGCACACTTATGCCATTTGGGCGACAGTTTGAATGCCAGTTGGGCGATAGATTGAATGCCATTTGGGCGACAATTTGAGTGCCAGTTGGGCGACAGTTAACTATTCATTGTTGAGTGTTGTTCTTTCTTGACCAGTAAATGCATTTGGAGTCAAGTCTTCTTTCAGTCAATGCCATTGGTCAGTTCAGTTCTGGATTAAGTTTCAAAGGGAATGATTGGGTTTAATAAGACATGGCTTTGAGAATAAGAAAAGTCGAACAAGACATAGTATCGAGAATAAGAAATGATGAACAAGATATGGTTTCGAGAAATAAGAAGAGATGAAGAATAACTTACCTTAAGTGGGGGTAACCTTAAGGGGACCCTCACTTAGCTTAACCGCTAACGGCTTTTCATGCTGCTGTACCTTCCACGTCCAGCCTTTGCAGGTCCAGACGGAGCCAACTGCTATCAAGATGCTGACTTTACTACTGAAGACTATGCTGGAGAAGATTACTACGAGGAAGGCTACAGTTTCGCTAGCTGAAGACTTTGGAGCTTTTCTTTTGTTAAAGTTCTGTTATTATTATGTTAGTGATGTAATAGTTTAGCTGGTCTTGTAATATGTAACTTTTGGATATCTTTTTGGCATGTAATGTACTACTGATGTAAGACTTGGATGTTTTAAATTTCTGCTTCCGTTGAACTTAGTCACTTACCTATATCACATTATTGTTATAAGCATGTTTGGACAATCAGGTGACACTCACAACCAGTCATATGTCTACGAACCCATAAAGGAAATTTATTTTTCCCTATTTTTGTTACTTCGGGGAGTGACACAACGTTTGGTGGATAAGGCATTTTTGGAATATAATTTATTGAGACTGGTTCTTTTTCTCTTCCACTTTGATTCACATCCTCACCGTTTTCTTTATTCAAATTTTTATTTTTATTTTTCTCACCCTCTTCCGGAATTACAACAATCTCCTCATCTCGAATAGTCGTCCTAGTCAAAACGGCATTCACTTGCTCACTCGACCCCCCATTCTCGTATTGTCCCTTAGGATTTTGAGTAGTTTGCACATGCAACTTCCCCTCATTTCTACGACTCACCGTGGTAGCTATTTGTCCCATTTGGGATTCAAGCTTCGCAATGGATTATGTATGAGAGTGTGCTATTTGTGCTTGTGCTTGTACTTGCGTTTCTATATTCTTAAGGGATGCCAACACTGTCTCCTCAAAAGCGTTAACCCTTGGAGGGTTAGGATTAGGAGGATGGTGTTGATATTGACTTTGTTAAAAATTAGGTCGGTAAGCATTAGGGAAATTAATTGACATAGGATTATAGTTATTTCGTGGGAATTGTTGCATGGAATTAATGTGTTACTCAACAAATTCCTGATATTGAGATGCAGAAGGACATGCAAAGATATTATGAGATGGTTCAGAACACAATGCATATACTTCTGAAGAAGGTGGAGTAGACCTATTTCCCATCCTCATAAGTTGGTCAACTTTTCTATTTAATTCTTGTATTTCAATTGATTGACTTGACTCGAACTTTACCTCACGTTTAGGTTGCGAAAGATATCCCTCCGAACGTACCAACACAGCCTGATGCATCGAGTTCTCTCTTAATGTTTCAAAAAATTTCCATGCCTCACCGGCGCTTTTGTGTAGGAAGGTCCCCGCACAAACGGCATCGACGGTATTACGGACATAGAGAATAAGCCCCTCATAGAAAACCTATACCAATTGTCACTTAGGAACCTGATGATGTGGGCAGGAACGTAATAATTCTTTAAATTTCTCCCACATGTCATAAAGCGTTTCCCCATCTTCCATGACAAAACTTGTTATGGCTTTTCTTATTTGATTAGTTCTTGTGATTGGGAAAAACTTTTATAAAAATACGTTGTGTAAGGCTTCCCATGTTTTAATTGTGTTTGGCTCAAGTGATTGAAGCCAATACTTTGCTTTATCTCTTAAAGAGAATGGGAAGAGGAGCAGTTTTAATTCATCATCAGTGAAATTCTGGATTTTTAAAGTAGAGCAAATATCTTGAAAATCTCCTAAGTGCTGATAAGGATCTTCATTTATACAGCCATGGAAAGAAGGAAGGAGCGAGATGGTAGACGACTTTATCTCAAAGTGAGATGCCGTCGCCTCCGGTAATTTGATACCTGCTTTGAGGCGTGTAAGTTGTAGGAATAAAATAATTTCTAAGCGGAGGAGGAGGCGGTATATTAGGGTTATTTCAATTGTTTCAATTGTTTCCAATGTCGTCCATTGGAATAGGTTTTATGTTCAAAGGGGGAACCCTATAAATACGTCGTTTTGACGCCAGACAAAGGGGGGACGCTCCAGAACGCAGAAAATAGCAGTTTAGGGTAGTTTTAGGGTTAGATTAGGAGTAGAATAGGTTAGATTGATGTTTTTCTTCCTCTTTTCTATTGTATTACTGAAGATTATTGAAGATTTCAAGTTTATTTCAAGTTATAATCAGATTATATTCAGGTTTTTCCTTTCCTTTATCTCTATTTCATTGTTTATGAGTTTATATGTTATGATTGCCTTGTTTTACTATCTCTGCATTAGATTTATCATGTTTCCGTAGTTTAGACGTTGGGAATATGTGATGAAACATTGATTATTAGCCTCTGCCATGCAATCTTTAGAAACCTTGGGCTCGATCGATCGAAGGTATTTCGATCGATCGAACCAGAGATAGTCAAGCGATCGAAGGCATTTCGATCGATTGAAGGATGATGTTGTCCGATCGATCGAGAGCGCTTCGATCGATCGAACATGTTAATTCCTGAGATGATTCTTTTAAGTATTCCATGACTTTCTATTTTAGAAATCTGTCATCAAATTGTCCCAATAAGCTCAGTTTGTCAAAACAGTTTTTAGAACTTAAAGCCTTAAGGCCTTTTCTTCAATGACTTTTGAAAACCACTTTGAATGCTAACACCATTTAGAGTGCAAGTAATTACCATTGTTTTAAACCGTCTTTCATGTATTTTAACTCACTTGTGATGATATAGTCCCGGGCATGAAAGGGCTATTGATTCTATATCTTTAGAAAAATACGGAATACTGAAGAGGAATGAACTCCATCGAACGTTAATGAGTATGCATGGTAGATGGTTAGGATTAATGTGGATTCTCGTATTTCCAACACCTTTAGTTTATTTATTTAATTATTATGTTTCCTTATGTTTAGTTTATTATTTAGTTTAATTTAATTCAGTAGGAATCATTAGAACCTCCAATCATTCATTCTTATTTTCTTTTTCTTTAGGTTATAACTTAGTATACATTCTTCCTATTCCTTCCCTGTGGGATCGACCTGGACTTATCCAGTATTTCTTGCACGATCACCTACACTTGGGTGTTGCACAAGAGCGCACAACTATTTAGTCGTGTCATGTTTTTGGCTCCGTTGCCGGGGAAGGCAACTAGGTTAGGATTTTACTAAGTTTTTCCATTTTTCTTCTTTTACTTCAAAAAAAAAAAAAAATCGTTGGACTTTTTCTCTCACAAGAAAAAAAAAATTTCTTTTGTTTAAATATTTTGGGTAAACATGTCTTATCCATATCACCCTCCATACAACACAAATACCACGAATGGGTACACATTAGGTAATGAGAACTATACCCCGAGTTGGCAAGCACCCACATATGATGCACATTATCAACCTGAGTGCTACCAATCACCACAATGGGAAAATCATCGTGTTAGTCCCCCATGTTATCAAACGTATCAAGAACCTCCACCTGGAGAGTTCTATCAATCGCAATGGGGATATAACCAAAATGATAGTGTAGGATATAGTAGTAGTTCCCACGATTACCAAATGCACCAAGACTTTCCTTTTGGGGAGTCTTGCACACAAACACAATGGGAAGGGGACTATTACCAACAACAATGGGGTGAAACTTCATATAGTTATAATGAGAAGAATAACCAAGTTGAGGATAATGGTATGTTAGAATTGCTGCTTAGTGAAATGAAAAGGCTAGAGAGTGCAATTGATAAATTAGGAGCTAGATATCAACAAGCATTTGATAGCCAACCTTTAGAAGACTATACCAGTCCTTCAACGCTACAACCTGAATTTCAAGACACTAATAATGGAATGGAATTAGAGGACAATGATGGGTTCATACCGAGTGAGGTTAACAACTCATTTGAGAAAGTGATAACCCAACAAGAACTCCAAAACCAAACCATTGAGCATGAAGTTGTAGAACCATCTTCTCCTCAACATACAACCCCATATATCAACTCCTTCACTGCCTGGATAAATTTGCACAGTCTCTTGATCCAGAGTACTTCAATAGATGACACATATAGTGAGGAGAGTTACGAGGATGAGAATGAGGTTTTAAAAGATGACGAGAGTTTAGGTGATTGCACACAATTAGGAAAGGAAGAGTCCCCTGTTGACTCTACCCCTACCTTTGAAAGTGACCCTAGAGAGGACATAATTGAAAAATCTAAATCTGATTTAGATTCTTGTGATATTCATGAACCCTCACCTCTTTCGACCGAAGAGGTGGTGTCACCAAGTTGCCCATCACCTATCCTTGCTATCAATCAAAGCTCTCGTCCTGAGCTTGAATGTTATGTGTACCCCATTCGTGAACAAACAGAATGTGTTGTGGAAGAGGATGGTAAGGATACTAGCACATGTTCTTCACAAAATTTTAACTTTCAAAATTCTTTGAGAGAAGACTTGGAAAATATTGGGCCCACTTTAGATGATCTTAAAATTCAACAAGAAGCTAGCAATCTTCTAGACTGCTTGACCTTCTTGAGTGATTATGACATTGAGGCCCAAATAGATAGCTTTATCCAAGTCCAGTCCAAAACCATGTGCATAGAACAGAAATTTAATTCCTATGATTATATCTCCATAGATTCTGTTCTAGGACAAGCGGAGGGTGGTGAAGCTTCATTAGAACATCACTTCGACCCTGCCCCTTCTATTGAACCATGGCCTCCCCCTGTTTTTAGTATTAAAATAGAGGCTGTTATAAGAAATACCAACACCAAAGATCGTTTCTTGCATATAATTCCTAAAAAGTGTGGTATTCCTTTTATAACTGTCCCAAAAAAATTTGGAAGCCATAGGTTTTGCATCATCTCCTCTGACCTTGAGCCTGACATTAGTTGGGGGGAGTTTCATTTTTATGAGGATCCCAACATTCTTCTCACTGTTAAATTATTTTATTGGGAAGATCCTCAAAAATTTCGGTTGTTACTTTATGATAAGTATCTTGATTAACCGAGTTTATTGACTGAGTTGTTATATTATGTTCTCTATTTTTCCTTGTTGCTACTGATGATTTTGCAGGTAACTTGAAAAAAAATTGGATATTAATGCCTCGAGGTAACATCCTTCCTTCTCTCGCTTTACTTTCCATGTCCATGTGCTTAATTTAGAACATTGAGGACAATGTCTAGTTTTAGTTGGGGGGGGAGTGAGTCATTGCATGCCTCATATCTTTTTGTTGTACTTTAGTGTCATATACCTGCTTAGCAACATGTAACTCAGTAAATTAAAATCTGCAAAAATTTTAAAAATTTTATTTTTTAAAGATAATAAAATGGTTCTTGTATTTCTCCCATAGTTAATGTAGTTAGTTATGATGCATTAGTGTTATTTTCTGTATGTTATTAGTATGTGATATACTATGGTAGTTTCTTTACTATCTTAGTTATAGTATGTTTTATGCTTTTTAATCTTCAAACAACTTTGAGCACGTTGTGACAACCGTGTACATAGCTAAAATGGATTAGTAAGCATAGTTTAAGTGTCTTGAAAGACTGTAGTGGAGACTAATAACCCAAGTGAGCATTTGTGCCATTCTTTTGTTTTTGAGGGTTTTATAAAATTACTCTTACTTTTTGAAAAGCGTATTAATTCGTTGAAAGTCTCAATTTTCTTCATTTTGACTGATCACTAGAAGAGAACGTTCAGGATTTACCAAACTTTAGAGCTCTTGAATTTACTGAAATGAATTATCCTATTAACTTAGAAGATGATTTAGGCCATCTTTTGACCATACATGGATAATACAACCTTGGCCTACCTCTATGCTATTCCTTTACTTCACCTCTTGAGCTTATCATAATCGCCTTGTCTTCACAATCCTAAAGTCTATACCAAACTCCAAATTAGGAGTTCAAGCATCAGTTCTTTATTTAGGAGTGATTGGGATGCGTTATCTTGACAAAAAGTTTGGTAGTGTGAATAAGGGAAAGTTGGCAAAGAAAAAAAAGCATGAAAAGAAAAAAGAAAAAAAATAAAAAAATAAAAGAAAAAAAAGAAGCATGAGAAGAAAAAGAAAAAAAAATGCCAATGGTTGTTACAAAAGAAAAAAAAAGGAATGAAAAGAAGAGTGTGAAAAAAAAGAATAAAAGAAAAGAAGAAGAGAGAGATTGGAGATGTGGGAAGTTTGAAAAGTTATAGTAGACATTCCAATCACATCCTTTGACCCAATTGAATATCACGAGCCTTTTTCTTCATAATTTAACACCTCTTTTTCAAAGTCCTGATGATTTTAAGTAAATTGGATTTGAAGTTAAGGTAATGAGAGAGTTATCCACGGTATCTCGCTCTTCTAGTGAAAAGTATCATTTCATGAGACTTTATGTACTAAAATATCCGTTTTTCTATTTAGATATGAGAAGCATTAGATTCCATTTACATTTACTCTTCATAGCTTCCATATCATGAGTGATAATTATTACACCCAATTCGGAGTGATTTTATCTTGAGAGTGTAATCCTGGTAAGAGTTGAGTTAAAATGAACGTCTTGATAGTGTCTTAGGTTATGCAACCTTTGAAATTAAAGTTTTGTATTTTGGTTGTCCATTCACACACACACTTGAAGATTAATAGGTATGGAATATTCTAATGACTTTGATAGTAGATTAACTGTAATGTGTATGTTGCATTGCTATGGCATACTAGAGAGTTTCATAAGATTGTTGAGCTTAACTACATTGCTAAATGAGAGGAAAAATTTCTTGAAAACATTTAAACTAGAACCATTACTATAAACATGAATTTTGTGGGTAGATTCACTGCAAACCCTCACGAGACAACACTCGTCCACTAAGGGTAACCTGGAGGTTTAAAGGCTTGTTGCATACGCTAAATGCAATCGCGATTCCTGCGAAAGTGATTTAGGATTTTTACTTTATTTTGTTTTTAATTTTTAGAGTTAAATAAACATTGCTGTAGTTACTTCATTGCTAGGGACTAGCAACGAGCTAGTTGGGGGGTGTGATTCGAGGTGAAAAGTGCATGTTTATAGTGTATTACACGGTCATTTATGCATACTTTTATCCCCAAGTCCCTAGATTTAGATGCATATCAATGATTAAGTGTTTTCTATGATCTTGAGACTCAAACATGTGTTTTTACACTATTTTACAGGTCATGGAAAGCAAACATTGCATAGAAAGTGATTCTGGTGAAGAGAACAACAGAAGCAGCTGAGAAAACGCCAATTTTGACAATGATGACTTCAGATTTGGAAGATTTTCCCAGAGAAATAAAATGTAGATCTTTGAGTTACGGTCGCGTGGCCGCAAACGGGAGGTCAATCGGAGGTCCGAATGAAAAGTTATGGCCATTCTCCCATCGGTGTGCAGTGCTGTCAAAATCAGAGAAGTTCAAGCGATTGAAGAGAGTTCAATCGATCGAACCTTCGATCGATCGAACTAAGCTCGATCGATCGAACCTTATTTTCACCCAAAAGTTGTGTAAACTCTGTGGGAACCCTATAAATACGTCGTTTTGACGCCAGACAAAGGGGGGACGCTCCAGAACGCAGAAAATAGCAGTTTAGGGTAGTTTTAGGGTTAGATTAGGAGTAGAATAGGTTAGATTGATGTTTTTCTTCCTCTTTTCTATTGTATTACTGAAGATTATTGAAGATTTCAAGTTTATTTCAAGTTATAATCAGATTATATTCAGGTTTTTCCTTTCCTTTATCTCTATTTCATTGTTTATGAGTTTATATGTTATGATTGCCTTGTTTTACTATCTCTGCATTAGATTTATCATGTTTCCGTAGTTTAGACGTTGGGAATATGTGATGAAACATTGATTATTAGCCTCTGCCATGCAATCTTTAGAAACCTTGGGCTCGATCGATCGAAGGTATTTCGATCGATCGAACCAGAGATAGTCAAGCGATCGAAGGCATTTCGATCGATTGAAGGATGATGTTGTCCGATCGATCGAGAGCGCTTCGATCGATCGAACATGTTAATTCCTGAGATGATTCTTTTAAGTATTCCATGACTTTCTGTTTTAGAAATCTGTCATCAAATTGTCCCAATAAGCTCAGTTTGTCAAAACAGTTTTTAGAACTTAAAGCCTTAAGGCCTTTTCTTCAATGACTTTTGAAAACCACTTTGAATGCTAACACCATTTAGAGTGCAAGTAATTACCATTGTTTTAAACCGTCTTTCATGTATTTTAACTCACTTGTGATGATATAGTCCCGGGCATGAAAGGGCTATTGATTCTATATCTTTAGAAAAATACGGAATACTGAAGAGGAATGAACTCCATCGAACGTTAATGAGTATGCATGGTAGATGGTTAGGATTAATGTGGATTCTCGTATTTCCAACACCTTTAGTTTATTTATTTAATTATTATGTTTCCTTATGTTTAGTTTATTATTTAGTTTAATTTAATTCAGTAGGATTCATTAGAACCTCCAATCATTCATTCTTATTTTCTTTTTCTTTAGGTTATAACTTAGTATACATTCTTCCTATTCCTTCCCTGTGGGATCGACCTGGACTTATCCAGTATTACTTGCACGATCACCTACACTTGGGTGTTGCACAAGAGCACACAACTATTTAGTCGTGTCATCGCCTATGACATAAGAAATCGTTGGTGTACTAGGATACTTATACTTTGGAGGAGTATGTTGGAAGATTGAACTTACTTTCTCTGTAAGGAAGACCTTTTTTAGAGTATGACTGCGCAACTTGCACTTTAGAGTGCATAGGCCTTTAAGACATTTAGCATAGCAGGAATTTGTTTAATAACATCGAAGAATGGGATATTAATTTTCATTTGTTTAAACACCTCGAGTATATCTTCAGTTTTCAACCCTTTCTTTGATAAATGTGACGGCTCCTCTGTCACGCCCCGGCGTAGCCAAAATAGGGAAAATTTTAAAATTTCCATCTTGGACCCTGAGGCACGTGACTGGTTGCATTCACCGAACTATCCATGACTAATTACTAATAATAAACAACGTAACTAAAATGATAAAACCAACATCTGCTTATATGAATATATTACAATGAGAGGCTACAATACTAGTTAACTATTACATCATGGTACATACATCAGAGTCTTATAGCTCTAGAGACTTAAAGAACTATTACAAAAGATAGATGAAGTCCACAACTAGAGGATGCAACCAAAAACATTTACAAGATACAAACACTAGTCTTCTCTCTAACTAGCGTAGCCATAGTCGTCCTCGGTGAATTCTGCCTCATTGTACTCCTCCTAGCTAGCATCACATCTAGTGTAATCTTTATCTAAAAAACCTGGACATGAGAATGTCCAGCAACATGAACATCTTCAGCTTATGAAAGCCAAGTGAGAAAACTAAATCAAATTGAAATTATATAGCCATACACAAACAAGATATGTTTACTGCCTCTATTACGTCTTTTAAAATTCTCCCACGTTCTCACCTTCAAACTATAACCACTAACGTGCCCGACTAAGTATTCGAAAAGAATATGAACAACCAACTTGACTTGCCTCAACATCGTTAATGCTACTACCACCCATCACAGTTCATCAGAGCCTAACACGGAGTCCCAACTCTGAACAACCCCACTAGCCAAAAGCATCTTTCATAATTGAACCACCTCGCACTAACCGAACCATCTCTCATTAACCAAACCACTTCTAACCTTTACTTCGTCATGAAGTACAAAAGTGTTCCCACAAACCTTCATGATACCATCTTCCACTAACCAAACCATCTTTCATCAAACAAAACATCTTCCACCAAACACCTCGTCACAAAGAACCAAAGTGTTAAGGAGTCAAAAGAACATCCGTTTCGTCACAAAGAACCAAAAGGATACATAATAACCATCACTTCATCACGAAGAACTGAAGTAATCACCGTATCCCTTTCGTCACGAAGAACTAAAAGGATACACAATAACCATCATTCGTCACGAAGAACCGAAGTAATCACCGTATCCCTTTTATCACGAAGAACCGAAAGGATACACAATAACCATCACTTTGTCATGAAGAATCAAAGAAATCACTATATCCCTTTCGACACGAAGAACCAAAAGGACACACAATAACCATCACTTTGTCACGAAGAGCCGAAGTAATCACCGTATCCTTTTCGTCATGAAGAATTGAAAGGATACATAATAACCATCACTTCGTCATGAAGAACCGAAGTAATCACTATATCCCTTTTGTCACGAAGAACTGAAAGGATACACAATAACCATCACTTCGTCATGAAGAACCGAAGTAATCACCATATCCCTTTCGTCACGAAGAACTGAAAGGATACACAATAACCATTACTACGTCATGAAGAACTGAAGTAATCACCATATCCCTTTCGTCAAGAAGAATTGAAAGGATAAACAATAACCATCACTTTGTCATGGAAAATTGAAATATTCACCGTATCCCTTTCATCACGAAGAACCGAAAGGATACATAATTATCATTACTTTGTCACAAAGAAGTGAAGTATTTACCGTATCCCTTTATTCATGAAGAACAAAAAGGATACATAATAACCATCACTTCGTCACGAAGAACTAAAGTAATCATCGTATCCTTTTCCATGAAGAACTGAAAGGATACACAATAAACATCACTTTGTCACTAAGAATCGAAGTAATCACTGTATCCCTTTCGTCACGAAGAATCGAAAGGATACACAATAACCATCACTTTATCATTAAGAACCGAAGTATTCACCGTATCCCTTTTGTCACAAAGAACCGAAAGAATACACAATAACCAGAACTTCGTCAAGAAGAACCGAAGTATTCACTGTACCCCTTTCGTCACGAAGAACCGAAAGGATACATAATAACCATCACTTCATCACGAAGAACCAAAGTAATCATCGTATCCCTTTCGTCTCGAAGAACCAAAAGGATACACAATAACCATCACTTCGTCATGAAGAACCGAAGTATTCACTATATCCCTTTCATCACAAAGAACCGAAAAGATACACAACTTTCACAACCCACAACCACAACCTTTTTCTCATTATTCTGACCTCTGTGGCCTGGTTTAACTAATCGATACTTAATCTCAGCATAAGCTGCTCCCAACATTACACAGCTGATACTCATGTATACCCAACCACGCACGCGTCACTCATTTTAGAATTTAGTTCATGAAATGACTTTCAATTGTAACCGTCAAGATTTTACTATACGTTTGACATTCCGTTTTACCCCTCAATATACTTATGATGGAAACTTTTCTAATCTCTATCAACGCAATAATTGTACCATACAACATACTTATAGCTTGGGTATGAACTCTCAATGGTCATCACACTATATTCATATCAACGAAAACCTAGCATATAGCTCATAGATCTATGACATGGATTTGATACTAATAACCATATAGATGAAACCCTTAACTTACTCATCTATGCGATAGCACTACCATAGTACAAGATATTCATAACAACACAAGTACCAAAAACTAGCATCATCAATCAACACCATACATAAACAAAACATCATACAAGAAGTTGTACAATCTGCCAGGATATATTTTTACTGTGTTGACAGAATTAATATGATTATTTGGGCATGATAAATTACTTTGTAGATTAAACTCAAAACTATAATATTATAGGTAATTGGATTATCTTCATGTACAAAAAAAATCTAGCTTCATTTAGATTTTTGAGCTGCTCAAAATATTTATTTTACTTAGACATTTCTTAATTTGTAGACTGCTCTGTCCCAGATTTTTAGCACTGCATTGTACGTACATTTTACCTATGAATGAATAATGTTTAGACTGAGCTATAGAAGAGTTATTTGTAGAAAAATGAGTTAGCTTTCTCCACAAAAAAAACCTAGCTTAATTTAGATTTTTGAACTGCTCAAAACGTTCATTTTACTAAACTACATTATGCTGGAAGTTTCTGTTTCTCGGATTTATAGTACTACGTTTTATGTACATTTAACCTATGAAGGATTGATTTTTAGACTGAGCTACATGAAGATTTATTTGTAGATAAATGAGTTAGGTTTCTCCACAAAAAAATAGCCTCATTTAGAATTTTGAGCTACTCAAAACCTTCATTTTACTAAACTACATTCTGCAGGATGTTTCTGTTTCTCAGATTTATAGATTTGTCTTGCATGGCATGGAAACCTCAAAATAACATCAAGCACTTAATAAATGTTACTATATACTATATTATTCTAAAGTGAATTAGAAAACTCACCAAGTCTTGAAATTGAGCTTGGGCTTTGAATTTGAGCTTTACGAAGCTTGAACTCAACTTCAATGGTGGAGACTTTTTCTTCTTCTAACTTCCTTTATCCCACCATGGAGTTCATCTCCTAGCTCTCTCTCTTCATGCAGATTGTAATGACCAAGAAAATGGTATAAAATAGTATATGCATGCTTATATAGAGTCTTGCATGTGCTAGGTGTCAATGTGCATGGGTGCATGCATTAACATGTGTCAAAGTGGTGGACAAGTGTCCAATGGATGGATAAGTGTCATGGGAGAGGGTGACATGTGTCTTGGGAGTTGTATAAGCTGCCATGTGGTGACCATGGTGGGACCCACCTCAGATTTTGTGCCACATCCTCGGTTTGCATGCATAAGTCCTCATTATGAGTGTCGGTCTCGATTTACATGTAAACGGGTATTATTTCTAATGTCCGGGTCCAGGTACAGGACTAAGCTAAGTATAATTACAAGCCGGTGCGGTGCTTATAATCTAATTAGTAACACGCCAATACCATCACACAAATAAAATAATATAATAACCGGTCAAATACGAAAAATTCATAAAACTTGTATTATTATACGAAGAGAAAATTTACAGGTATTACATCCTCAATATTTGGTGGGAACGGCATTTTTGGAACATAATTACTTGGGACATGTTCATTTTCTTTCCTAATTCGACTCGTGTCCTCACCCTTCTCTTGATTTGAATTAATGTTCACATCTTTTAAATCATCTCTCGAAATCTCTATAACTTCTTCCTCTCGTGTAATCATCCTAGTCGAGACGGCGTTTACTTGCTCACTCGTACCCCCAATCTCTTATTATCCCTTTTTGACTAGGCAACTTACTCTCATTTCTACGACTCACCACATTAGCTAGTTGTCCCATATGGGACTCAAGCTTCGCAATGGATTGTGTGTGGGAGTTAACGAGTTGAGCTTGTGATTGTAATATTGTAATTGTGATTGTGCCACTAAATTTTTCAAAGATGCCAGCACCTTCTCCTCAAAAGCATTATCCCTAAGAGGGTAAGGATTAGGAGGGGAGTGTTGGTATTGAATTTATTGAAATTGGGGTCGGTAGGTATTAGGAAAATTAGTTGTCTCATTATTATTATTAGATCTCCACGAGAAGTTAGGATGACTTCTGCATGGGGCATCCAAATTGTTCGTCATAGGATTATAATTAATTCATGGGAATTGTTTAATAAAGTGTATATGTTACTCCATGAATTCCAAAAATTGAGACGCAGATGGGCATGTAAGTGTAGAATGCGAAGGATTGGAACATATTTGACAAATTTTGTAAGAGGGTAAGCCCGACGTTTGGTTCATCATCATAAATCGGTCAAGTTTTCTAGATAGTTCTTGCAATTCAATTGAGTGACTTGACTCGAACCCCTCCTCTTGCTTAGTTTAAGGAGGAAGGCACCCCTCAGGACGTACCAACATAGTTTGATGCATCGAATTTTCACTTAATGTTTCAGATATTTTTCATGCCTCATCGACGATTTTGTGTAGGAAGGCACCCGCACAAAAGGCATCAACGGTATTACGAACTAAGGGAACAAGTCCCTCATAGAAGATCTGAACCAATTGCCACTTGGCAATTTGATGATGTAGGCAAGAGCGTAATAGTTCTTTAAAGGCTTAAAAACACTTTCGTACCCTGCACATATACCAAAATTTCACTTTGGGCCCTACACATTTGATTGCAACACTTTGGGCCCTCTATTTTTAGTCTCGTTTTAATTAAGGACAATCGATCACTCCATTAGCTAAAATGGACGGAAATCATCACGTGGGGGCCACGTGCATGCTTTTTTGCATCGCCTCATGTGATTTTTCCCCTTTTTCCCTAAAACTCAACAGATCTAAGTATATATTGAGAAAATCCATACAGAGAGCTTGAAGAAACAGGTCTAAGTAGATATTGAGAAAATCCATTACAGAGAGTTTGAAGAAACAAATGAGAAATGTTAGGTTTTAAGGGAAAAAGGGGAAAATCCATTGCAGAGAGCTTGAAGAAACAAATGAGAAATGTTAGGTTTTAAGGGAAAATCCATTACAAAAAAGCATGCACGTGGCCCCCACGTGATGATTTGGCGCGATCGATTGTCCTTAATTGAAATGAGACTAAAAATAGAGGGTCCAAAATATTGCAATTGAAAGTGCAGGGCCCAAAGTGAAATTTTGGTAAAGTACAGGGTACTAAAATATTTTTAAGCCTTCTTTTTAAATTATTCCCAAGTGTCATATAGCGTTTCCCAATCTTGCATTACAAAGTTCATTATGGATTTTCTTATATGATTAGTTCTTATGATGGGAAAAAACTTTTGTAAAAATGCGGTATGTAATACTTCCCATGTTCTAATAGTATTTGGCTCAAGAGATTGGAACCAATACTTAGCTTTATCTTTTAAGGAGAATGGGAAGAGGCGTAATTTTAATTCATCATCACTTAGATTATGGATTTTAATGTAGAGTATGAAAGGAAAAAAGGTTTAAAATATTTTTAAACGCACAACGGAAAGATTAAGTATCAAAACTTTTGAATTGGTAGCCTGGATCTACTACTCGTTAATTCTATAGATACGAACAAGAGGGGACAAGAATTATACCTTTGTGTCTTGAACCCAATTATGAAATCTTTGACTTCCAGCAGCCTCCACTAGATGGTCTTCACTCTTATGACTCCTACGGATGCTCCCGGAGAGACTAGGATTGGTGGGAACCCTAATGGAGATGATATAGTAGGTTTGGGAATCCTAAAATAGTTTCTGTAGCTTCTGGTTTATAAAAATGATGAAATTCCTTTTTCTGGACGCAGCTGGCCAATTTATAGATTCCCAGAACCGACCATACATTCAAGCAATCGAAGTGGCTTTGATCGATCGAACCGTCGATCAATTTCAATCGAACCACTTTCGATCAATCGAACCACTTTCGATCGATCGAACCTGTCATGACCTCAATCGATCGAAACTCCTTCGATCGATCAAACCTATCTTGACAAGATCCTCATGTGCCTTTCCAAGCATCCTAGCATAGCTAAGAGCAGGACCTCCTAGGCTCTTTATTATTGCACAGACCAGTTGTCAATTCTCATGACCAAACTCTTTGACCAGCAAACTAACCAACTGGTCAATTAACGTTTACTCCACTATAAAACGATAACTGAACTCCAACGCAAAAGAACAAATTCAAAGCGATAACTAGACTTGTATGGTGTACTAATTTCCCTCTACTGTCAGCATTCATAATCATATTCAAGTAGTCGGATAACTATTATTGTCAACCTGAATCATGATTACTTCTTGTATCCCTTGAGTCCCATTCACCTCTCATGATTACCAAACATGTTGATAACTACTTAAAGAGTAAGCATTACCTTAAAAGTAATCATGATTCAGGTCGACAGTAACCGTTTATCCAGCTACCTAAATATGATTACGAATGCTGATGATAGAGGGACATTAGTACACCATGCAAGTCTAGACATCGCTTCAAATTTGTTCTTTTGCGTTGGAGTTCAATTATAGTTTTATAGTAGAGTAAATGTTAACTGATCAGTTGGTTAGTTTGTTGATCAAAGAGTTTGGTCATAGGAATTAATAACTGGTCTGAGTGAACAATAAAGAGCCTAGGAGGTCCCACTCTTAGCTTTGCTAGGATGTTTGGAAAGGCACAAAAGGATCTTGTTAAGACAGGTTCGATCGATCAAAGGAATCTTGATCGATTCAAGTCAAGGCAAGTTCAATCGATCGAAAGTTGTTCAGTCAATCGAAGGTTTGATCGATCAAAGCCACATTGATCTATTCAAAGTTAGGTCAGTTCTGGGAATCTATAAATAGGGCAGCTACATCCAGAAAAAGGAGTTCATCATTTTTATAAACCAGAAGCTGCAGAAACTAGTTTAGGGCTTCCCAAACCTTCTCTATCCTCACTACTAGAGATTCCACCATCTCTAGCCTCTTTGAAAAGTATCCGCAGGAGTTATAAGGGTGAAGACCATCTAGTGGAGGCTATTGGAAGTCAGAGATTTCAGAATTGGGTTCAAGACACGAAGGCATAATTCTTGTCCCCTCTTGTACGCATCTATAGAGTTAACGAGTAGTAGATCCGGGCTACCAATTCAAAGTTCTAAACTTTGTTCTCCACTTTGCATTTAAATCATTTTTAAAGTTATTTTTCCTTCAATTGGTATTGGAGCCATGCTTGTGTGGATCTATAGATGCGCTTTGGAACACTAGTTTTGATTTGTATATCGATTTTGGAACTATTTTCGAAACTGCATCGTCATAGATCCGTTTCTGTAATTGTTTCGTAGCAGAATACAAATCTATGATTGCATTAGATGCATGGTGGGATCGATTGATCGAGGTATGTTCGATCGATTGAACCTCTCTGTTCTCAAGCAATCAAAGTGGCTTCGATCGATCGAACTTCATTTCTTTTCAATCGATTGAATGTGTTTCGATCGATCGAGACTGATTCTCTGTCCAAGTGTTCTATTCACAGTTTTAAAGGGTTTTAAAATATAGACTTTAATATTTTTATAATCCTGTAAAATTCTTTCAAATCATTGTGTGAAACTGAAAGTTCAATCGATTAAATTATGTTCAATCGATTGAAGGTTCGAGCGATCTCACCTTTGTCGATCGATCGATTGAAGTGTGATAGAGAATTGAGATGCTGTTTAAAGTTCTAATTCAGTACATAAGGAGTTTATGTATTGTGTGAATCAATTAGGGGTTCCAACAGTTACATATATTTGTTATATATGCGTGGATGTGCACATGACTAACCTTTTTTGTAACAAGATTAGTCCACTATCTCCCATGGCACCAAGACCATCTAAATTTTGTATTTGAATGTTTGAGTTTGGTGTATGTTGTATTCATTTTGGTTTGGTTTTAAGGCATATGTAAAGGGCGTTGCGACTTCAATCCTACGAAAAGGAAAGTCGCACCGGTTTCCCTAGCCTTTTTATTCTATTATTGCTATTTCTATTTCTAGATAAATTGTAATCTTCGAAAGAAGCATAGGACCAATGTAATAGAATTAGAAAATCAATGAACATAGATGAGCAAGACGTTGTCCATGAAGATGGAACTGGAGGTGATCAAACCAAAAAGGACGTTCTATGAAGATAAAGCTATGGGAGATAGAGGCATATGAATGCCTTTGTTTCATTTTAGTTTTTTGTTTTATGTGCTTGGTTTGTGATTGGTATTTAATTATTTTGTTGCTACTTGCATGCACGTAAAACAATTTTTATAAAACAAATTTCAAAAACTGTTTCAATGCATTAGTAAACATTAGATGTTTATGGGTAATGTGTGGAAATAATTTTTCTAAAAGCAAAATCCTTTACTATTAAATCTAGTGGGAGAGGGTCTTATTAATAACACCCACGATCTTCCCTTAACGGTTCAATGTAAGATGAGTAGTGCATTCTTTGTCACCTCGCCAGGGGAGATCATTCCATACGAAGGATACACTACTCATTAGTTACTAGATGTGAACTTCCTAAGGATATGATCAATTAGACGTGTTAGAGGGTGACCACCACATGGAGGCATTACTTGAGGTGGTTGTGATTGGATCCTAGTTAATGGTGCACACTAGCTAACATATGGATAAGGGACCCCACACAAAGCATTATTCAGAAACTTAGAGATCAAATAGTTTCAGAAGTTGACAAACACTAAATATTGCACAATCATGTGCCAATATAATAGACATAATGCTCATTTAATCCCCCAAATCCCTAGTTTTACACACATATTTGAATTAATATAATTTAATGGTGGTGTCACTCAAATGCGTGTATTTATGCGTTTTTACATATTTTATATCTTTAGGTAAAAATGAAGTGAAATAAAGGGAAGAAAAGAAGTAGCAACCACACCATACTATATTCATTTGTTTGTCAAAGTTGAACAGTAACAAATAGTAGCATTCCTGTAAATATCAGAAACTAACCAAATGAGACAAAAAAAAAAGAGAGAGAGAAAGAGAGGAGGAAAACATAAACATCCAAGCAAACTTTGGATAGTGAAAGGTTTGTTTATATAAAATTTCTTTTTGTTTCTTTCTCTTTTTCTCTCTTTCTCTCTCTCTCTCACACAAGTTAGTCAAACAACTCAACTGACAACAGTTGAAAATTGAGACCGCGGAGAAAGAAATGGCAAATCTCATGCCAAAGCTGACGAATGCAATGATGATTTTTCTCTCAAAATCGTCCATAAAAACGAGGCATCACAACAATTCTCAAGAACACTAACAGCCTACACCAACAAGCTGCAACAACTTCACACACACTGTTAGGGAGAAAATAGTTTAGGGAGGTTATCATGTGAGCACTTCATATTGTCCCTAGTAGTAGGAAACTTTAATTTTTCTTTGCCTTTTTCTAGTTCTAGTAGTTGTAAAAATTTACTTTAATGTAATTGATGATTTCATGTTTAAAAATATGTAGCAAAACTTTGTGTATTATTTTTCTCAAAATAAAATATTTGTTTTCTTGTTCAACCTTTGTAAATTTGTAGTAGTAAAATAGTCCTATTTAAAATTAGATTTAATATTTTTAGTCTAGTAATACTTGTAGTTGTCCCTAAAATAGTTTGAGACCCCAAATTTTCAGTTTTTATTGCAATATTTCCATTCACTAGAAGACATATTTTGCAAGAAAATGCCAGATTTCTTAGCCACGTAGTTGTTTTAATCACCTACTAAAGTCCTAAGCACACCATATCCATATCTCACTTCAAAATTAGATTAGGATTTGGTTTGGCCTTGCATGTGTTCTTGAAGTTCAACCACTATGACCCCACAAGAATCTAAAGTCAAAGATTTAGTATTTTATTATTGATTCAGTATTTCCATTTATTTGTATTGTATTAGTCTAGTTGTACTAAACTTTGTTATTTTGCAGATTCTACAAATTCAATCCCAACTCATGTTAAGTGAGAAAAGAATATATTAATATTATATTTCACCATTACCTTAGTTTTATAACTTAAATTTTAATTGGGCAGTCACTGTGTATATCTATTTAATCTTTCTTTAAAAGATTATTTGGAAAACAATTTCAATTACAAAATGGTAAGCTAAAACTTTAATTGGGGATATGCAATAAAAATTTAGAAATCACAGCTTCTGTGCACTAATCTTAAATGGGCAAATTTATCTAGATGGGTTATTTTTCTATTTATGGAAAAAAATATCAATGTATGTATAGTTTATGACCATTTAACATGTTTATATACTACGGCTATATTGGGCTCAAAAGATTACATATTTGAAATAAGAATATAATTATGTGGATTGTCAAACTATGCCTTTTGTCATAAAAAAAACAACTAGCATACTCAAACAATTCATATGACAGTTTACATTTCAAATATGTGTTTATATAAATTTCTATCCACTAAAGGACAGTCAATTGTGTAGTGGCAGAGTGGTGGGGACTGGGCGCCGAATAACTCACGTCTGCAGCGGGTCACGTTTCGAACATGGCTACTGACCAATTGCCTTTTTATTTTTCTTTAAACAAAACGACGATGTTTCATATCAAAGCTGACAAACTTGATATGACCCTAACTAGTGAAAGTTAATTTTTAAATAAAGAATGACTCTGCGGTTTTAAATGCCAAATGTTATTCAAATGCACAAAAGTTGTGGAATCTAGTGTTGGTTTGCATAAATTTTTTTAAATCATTTCTTCATAGTTAATTAATATTTTCAGTTTTTAATAACTTTGCTTAAATATTTGTATTATTTCTATCTTTCGCTATAATAATATCCAAAAAGTCATTTGATGTAAATTTAGCTTTTATTTATGTTTTTCTTTTCTTACTAGTATCTTAGTTAATTATTTTGCACTATTAAAATCTTTACCGTAAACTACTTAGAAAAAAATAGCTTTTATTAGATTTATTGCAAAAATCTAAAAACTGGTAGTTTAGTACAACCCCACAAAAATCCATCATCTTTTATTTTCTTTTTTAGTGACAAAATAGTTACTGCCTATCTTTGTTTTCCGTTCCCTATGGGTTTAACCTGGAATTCTAGAACTTTATTACTTGTACGATCTCGTACACTTGGGTGTTGATAAGAAAACGCGTCAATAGGATGTCATCGAGTTTTTGGCACCGTTGTCGAGGAACGGTTAATGAAAATAATAAATAAAAAAAAGTTAGGTTTAAAACTATTTTTCCTACTATAACTATATCTATATATAAACCTATTATACCTTATAAATAATCTAGTCTCTTTTTTTTTTTTTTAAATAATAATAATAATTGATGATGCCAGAATTTGGTAAGGGTAAAGTAGAGCAATTTTAGGAGAGAGAGAGAGTGAGAGAGACAATTTTTTGTATGTGGTTCGGCCCTGTTAATGAAGGTACCTACGTCCACGGGTGTGTCTGAACACGTTCACTAGCAGATCACCGGCGGGCCTGGTGAGCCAACAAAGAGGGGCGGCACTACCACTAATACCGGCTGGGTGTATGCGTATAATGGTGAATTTTATAGAGGTGCTGTGTAGACTAAAGAATTGGCCCCTTCCATGGGGGATGAGTGGTCTCTTTTATAGATGTAAGAGACCTACTCGTACATGGATAAGGAAACATAATCCAATTAATATAGATTGGCATTAATTGTGGTGGTTTCCTAATTGGATTAGGAAATAGCTTGCACTTTCCCTTAGTCTTCTAGCTTGAGTAGGAAACTTCCTGTAATGCTCGGGATCACGCCTGTGAGGCTCGGGATCATGCCTATGGGCCCGGATGGGCTGTTCCCATGGTGGGATGTGCCTGTGCAATTTTCCCGACCTGTTGGCCGGGTCGGGGATGAACCGCTCGGGATGATGAGTAGACTAGACTGCTCAGGATGATGCTTGTCGGAGGAGTTGTGCACGATTTGACCGGGACATGGACTTGTTGCTGGTTTGAATCGCTCGGTCATAGGATAGAGCTAGATTTGGGTGTATCAGCTACCCCCTATTTCAAAGGTTGGCCAGATGCTATATCGGGACAAGTTTGGAAATCAGTTTGATGTTACTTGCCACTGTCTGAGTGCTTGGAGAAGCCCCCTCGGGGCTTCTGAGCCTGGTGAGTCCTCAGGAACTGGCTGAGAGTTGAGACCCAGCCTAGCTCGGGACCTTTAGGTGCTCGGTAACTAACCGGGAGTTGAGACCCGGCCTAATTCGGAGTCTTTGAATGCTCGGGAAGTGACCGAGAGTTGAGACTCGGCCTACTTCAGAGTCTTTTCTGCTT
Source organism: Hydrangea macrophylla (assembly GCA_033977485.1). Classification (NCBI taxonomy): domain Eukaryota; kingdom Viridiplantae; phylum Streptophyta; class Magnoliopsida; order Cornales; family Hydrangeaceae; genus Hydrangea; species Hydrangea macrophylla. The sequence goes on along the minus strand of CM066983.1, from coordinate 7,258,271 downwards.
GAGTTAGCTCCCAAGATGGTTATCTTCTGCCCGTAACCTTCGTCAAGGTTGTGGGTGGAAGAATTTGACCATGTTGGAGAAGCTGACCTAAAGTGTATAGCTGTAGGGTCCTTTTATGTTAACTCCCCAGGATGGTTGTCTTCCGCCCAGTTAGCCTTCATCAAGACTGTTGGGAGAAGAGCTTGACCATGTTGGCTGAGCCGACCTAAATCACGTCGCTTTAGGGTCTTTTTGCTCCTCTATCGTCAGCCAACCTAAGAGATTTTAGTCACCTCTATCGTTGGTTTGGACCTAAGTGGAGTTAATGCCTCTGAGTACAGTAGGTGCCCGGGTTGTCCAAGATTTTGACTTGGTTATCCGCGGGCCTGTAGATACCCGGTGTGATTGCCTGTTTAGTTCACTGCGCCGTCTTGCCCCCCAAGTTTTCACTAAGATGAGGGTCTTACAGAGGCTATGAACTTTAGGTAAGCGACCTGGAACATGGTGGTTGCAGGGTCTTTTGAAGCTTGCCGTCATCAGCCACCTAGGGGGTTTGCCCCCATCATCGGTTTGACCTAAGCGAAGCCGGTGCCTCGGGCGTGACCCCGAGGTCTTTGGTGCTTGGGTTCGGAGCCTGAGGTCTTTTTAGTGCCTAAGTTTGGAGCTCGAGGTGTTTTTTGTGCCTCAGGGTTAGGCCCGAGGTCTTTGTATGCCTCGGGGTTCGGGGTTAGGCCCGAGGTCTTTGTATAAGCTCTCTGACAATTGGTGGAGCCTCATGTGGTGATCAAGCAGGTACCACTGTAGTCGGGCTAATCTAGACCGATGGAGACAGGAGGTCGGATCAAGATCATCGGGATCCTGATTTCTCTGTGCTGGAGGCAAAGTCAGAACTGCTTGATCCTGACCGATGTGAACTGGAGGTCGGGTATGGGCTGCCGGACTCAGACCACTATGAACTAGAGGTCGGGTCAGGGCTAGCAGACTCAGACCGCTGTGAACTGAAGGTACTGTCAGAACTCCCGGGCTGATCTCGCTTTCGCTTATTTCTGGAAGACTCGTTGCTTTCTTACACGGTGTCTTTGGTCTTCAGAAATTCTTCAGTGTTATTGTATTTTCCAACCCTCTCAGAGAGCTCAATCAAAGTTTTCAATCGGTCTTTGTGGAACGACGTGGCGCACTTGTTGTGTTGAACTTCCGAACAGAAGGCTATGATGGCGATTGTTTCATTCAAATTGCGGATTTGAAGCTTCTGTTGGTTGAATCGGTCGGTGAACTCCTTGAGGGACTCATTATTCCGTTGTCTGACTGTCAGTAGCTGCATGTCTGGCTTTGGCTGTTCATACATGCCAATGAACTGGTTGATGAACTGCTTGCTGAGTTGTTTGAAGCTGCAATCCGATCGGGGCACCAAGGAGTAAAACCACTGCATGGCAGGGCCTTTCAAAGTGCTGGGGAAGGCTAGGCAGTGTAGTTCATCGGAGTTGGTGGCTAAGGCCATCTGAGCCTTGGAGGTCCGGACGTGGTCGACCGGGCTTCCCGAGCCATTATAGGGATCTAGGTGAGGCTGCTTAAATTTGCGCGGGATGGCAAACCTCGTGATCTGGCCAGAAAATGGTGACTCAGTCTCAGTATTGGCTTGATTCGGAACACGGTTTTGACCAAGTTTCTTGGCCACTCCATCGATCTACTTCTGCAAGTCCTTGATTCGGGCTTCCATTCCTTCCCGACCGGTACCCGAGGGGTTGGTCGGGCTGGTGGAAGAGGCTTTTTCATTATGGCGGGGTGCTATCCTCTGGGATCGGGCTCAGCTATGACTCTGGGTAACCGTGTGCCAAGGACGACTCGGTTCATGACCGAGGGACCCTGGGCTGATTCCTGGGCCATATGCTCCTGCCTTTCGTCTCGGGCAGCACGCCCACTGTTGATGTCTCTGGAAACCTCAACACGGGACGGGCTAACTTGGGCACGTTGTCTAGTTAAGATCGGTTACCGACCGTACGCAATGTTCCCGGGTCATTTCCCGGTCCTTGGAGGATTGCTTTGCCGGGATAGCAGGGCTTCGATCTGTTGCTGGATTTGATGCTGGCCCTCCAAGAGTTGTGTGAGGGTCGCGGTGATCTGCTCAGATGTCATGACTGCCGCAGCCGGTGCCAAGGCCGGTGGAACATCCCGGTCGGATTGCTGATCAGCCGTCTTACCCTTCTTCGGTGGCATGACAATCAATCAAGAGATTTGTTGATGAGAAGACTTGTCGTTTCCCATAGACGGCGCCAAACTGATGATGCCAGAATTTGGTAAGGGTAAAGTAGAGCAATTTTAGGAGGGAGAGAGAGTGAGAGAGACTATTTTTTGTATGTGGTTCGGCCCTGTTAATGAAGGTACCTACGTCCACGGGTGTGTCTGAGCACGTTCACTAGCAGATCACCGGCGGGCCTGGTGAGCCAACAAAGAGGGGCGGCACTACCAGTAATACCGGCCGGGTGTATGCGTATAATGGTGAATTTTATAGAGGTGTTGTGTAGACTAAAGAATTGGCCCCTTCCATGGGGGATGAATGGTCACTTTTATAGATGTAAGAGACCTACTCGTACATGGATAAGGAAACATAATCCAATTAATATAGATTGGCATTAATTGTGGGGGTTTCCTAATTGGATTAGGAAATAGCTTGCACTTTCCATTAGTCTTCTAGCTTGAGTAGGAAACTGCCTGTAATGCTCAGAATCACGCCTGTGAGGCTCGGGATCATGCCTGTGGGCCCGGATTGGCTGTTCCTGCAGTGGGATGTGCCTGTGCGGTTTTCCCGACCTGTTGGCCAGGTTGGGGATGAACCGTTTGGGATGATGAGTAGACAAGACCTCTCAGGATGGTGCTTGTCCGAGGAGTTGTGCACGATTTGACCGGGTCATGGACTCAGTGCTGGTTTGAACCGATCGGTCATAAGATAGAGCTAGATTTGGGTGTATCAGCTACCCCCCATTTCAAAGGTTGGCCAGATGCTATATTGGGGCAAGTTTGGAAATCATTTTGATGTTACTTGCCACTGTCTGAGTGCTTGGAAAAGCTTCCTCGGGGCTTCTGAGCCTGGTGAATCCTCAAGAACTGGCTGAGAGTGGAGACCCAGCCTAGCTCGGGACCTTTAGGTGCTCGGGAACTAACCGGGAGTTGAGACCCGGCCTAATTCGGAGTCTTTGAATGCTCGGGAAGTGACCGAGAGTTGAGACTCGGCCTACTTCGGAGTCTTTTCTGCTTGAGTTAGCTCCCAAGATGGTTATCTTCTGCCCGTAACCTTCGTCAAGGTCGTGGGTGGAAGAATTTGACCATGTTGGAGAAGCTGACCTAAAGTGTATTGCTTTAGGGTACTTTTATGTTAACTCTCCAGGATGGTTGTCTTTGGCCCAATTAGCCTTCGTCAAGACTGTTGGGAGAAGAGCTTGACCATGTTGGCGGAGCCGACCTAAATCACGTCGCTTTAGGGTCTTTTTGCTCCTCTATCGTCGGCCAACCTAAGAGATTTTAGTCACCTCTATCGTTGGTTTGGACCTAAGTGGAGTTAGTGCCTCTGAGTACAGTAGGTGCCCGGGTTGTCCAAGATTTTGACTTGGTTATCCGCGAGGCCTGTAGATACCAGGTGTGATTGCCTATTTAGTTCACTGCGCCGTCTTGCCCCCCAAGGTTTCGCTAAGATGAGGGTCTTACAGAGGCTATGAACTTTAGGTAAGCGACCTGGAACATGGTGGTTGCATGGCCTTTTGAAACTTGCCGTCATCAGCCACCTAGGGGGTTTGCCCCCATCATCGGTTTGACCTAAGCGAAGCCGGTGCCTCGGGCGTGACCCCGAGGTCTTTGGTGCTTGGATTCGGAGCCCGAGGTCTTTTTAGTGCCTAAGTTTGGAGCTCGAGGTCTTTTTCGTGCCTCAGGGTTAGGCCTGATGTCTTTGTATGCCTCGGGGTTCGGGGTTAGGCCCGAGGTCTTTGTATAAGCTCTCTGACAATCGGTGGAGCCTCATGTGGTGATCAAGCAGGTACCACTGTAGTCGAGCTCATCTAGACCAATGGAGACAAGAGGTCGGATCAGGATCGTCGAGATCCTGACTTCTCTGTGCTGGAGGCAAAATCGGAACTGCTTGATCCTGACCGATGTGAACTGTAGGTCGGGTCTGGGCTGCCGGACTCAGACCACTATGAACTGGAGGTCGGGTCGGGGCTACCAGACTCAGACCGCTGTGAACTGAAGGTACTGTCAGAACTCCCGGGCTGATCTCGCTTTCGCTTATTTCTGGAACACTCGTTGTTTTCTTGCACGGTGTCTTTGGTCTTCAGAAATTCTTCAGTGTCAATGTATTTTCCAACCCTCTTAGAGAGCTCAATCAAAGTTTTCGGTCGGTCTCTGTGGAACGACGTGGTGCACTTGGTGTGTTAAACTCCCGAGCAGAAGGCTATGATGGCGATTGTCTCGTTCAAATTGCGGATTTGAAGCTTCTGTTGGTTGAACCGGTCGGTGAACTCCTTGAGGGACTCATTATTCCGTTGTCTGACTGTCAGTAGCTGCATGTCTAGCTTTGGCCGTTCATGCATGCCAGTGAACTGGTTGATGAACTGCTTGCTGAGTTGTTTGAAACAGCAGACCGATCGGGGGTCCAAGGAGTAAAACCACTGCATGGCAGGGCCTTTCAAAGTGCTGTGGAAGGCTAGGCAGTGTAGTTCATCGAAGTTGGTGGGTAAGGTCATCTGAGCCTTATAGGTCCGAACGTGGTCGACCGGGCTTCCTGAGCCATTATAGGGATCTAGGCGAGGCTACTTAAATTTGCGTGGGATGGCAAACCTCATGATCTGGCCGGAAAACCATGACTATGTCTCAGTATTGGCTTGATTCGGAACACGGTTTTGACCAAGTTTCTTGGCCATTCCATCGATCTGCTTCTGCAAGTCCATGATTCGGGCTTCCACTCCTTCCCGACCGGTACCCGAGGGGTTGGTCGGGCTGGTGGAAGAGGCTTTTTCATTATGGCGGGGTGCTATCCTCTGGGATCGGGCTCGACAATGACTCTGGGTAACTGTGTGCCAGGGACGACTCGGCTCATGACCGAGGGACCCTGGACTGATTCCCGGGCCATATGCTCCTGCCTTTCCTCTCGGGTAGCACGCCCACTGTTGATGTCTTTGGCAACCTCAACACGGGACGGGTTGACTTGGGCACATTGTCTGCTCAAGATCGATTACCGACCGTACGCAACATTCCCGGGTCGTTTCCCGGCCCGTGGAGGATTGCTTTGCCGGGCTAGCAGGGCTTCGATCTGTTGCTGGATTTGACGCTTGCCCTCCAAGAGTTGTGTGACGGTTGCGGTGATATGCTCAGATGTCATGACTGCCGCAGCCGGTGCCGAGGCCGGAGGAACATCCTGGTCGGACTACTGATCAGCCGTATTACCCTTCTTCGGTGGCATGACGATCAATCAAGAGATTTGTTGATGAGAAGACTTGTCGTTTCCCACAGACGGCGCCAAACTGATGATGCCAGAATTTGGTAAGGGTAAAGTAGAGCAATTTTAGGAGAGAGAGAGAGAGTGAGAGAGACTATTTTTTGTATGTGGTTCGGCCCTGTTAATGAAGGTACCTACGTCCACGGGTGTGTCTGAGCACGTTCACTAGCAGATCACCAGCGAGCCTGGTGAGCCAACAAAGAGGGGCGGCACTACCAGTAATACCGGCCGGGTGTATGTGTAAAATGGTGAATTTTATAGAGGTGCTATGTAGACTAAAGAATCGGCCGCTTCCATGGGGGGTGAGTGGTCACTTTTATAGATGTAAGAGACCTACTCGTACATGGATAGGGAAACATAATCCAATTAATATAGATTGGCATTAATTGTGTGGGTTTCCTAATTGGATTAGGAAATAGCTTGCACTTTCCATTAGTCTTCTAGCTTGAGTAGGAAACTGCCCGTAATGCTCGGGATCACGCCTGTGAGGCTCGGGATCATGCCTGTGAGCCCGGATGGGCTGTTCCTGCGGTGGGATGTGCCTGTACGGTTTTCCCGACCTGTTGGCCGGGCCGGGGATGAACCGCTCGGGATGATGAATAGACTAGACCGCTCGGGATGATGAGCAGACTAGACCGCTCGGGATGATGCTTGTTCGAGGAGTTGTGCACGATTTGACCGAGACATGGACTCGCTGCTGGTTTGAACCGCTCGGTCATAGGATAGAACCAGATTTGGGTGTATCAATAATGATAACATAAAAAAATAATAATAATTAAAAAAACTATAAATAATTTTTCCTTGTGAAATATATATAAACATATATTTATAAGTATGTACGTGTCTATCTTCTAACAAAAAAAGACATATATATATAAACCTATCTTCTAACAAAATATGTAAAAAAAAATTTATTAAAAAAAAGAGTGTTTTTTTTACTTAGCTATAAATAATAATTATAATAATATCTTAATCAGTTTGTTTTTCTTTTACTTCATATGTCGTTAGGTACTACTGAAACTTTATATCAAATACGACATAATTCTAATATTTCTAGTGATTTATCTAGTATACAGTTTCCTAGAATCATGACTGAAATTGAAGGCATGGAAGGAATAACTGATGATACTCATAATGAATATGAGGATTATATACCACAACCTGTCTTATCAGAGCGTGAGCGATGGTTTTTACATAATCTATTTATCCTAGAAATAATCATCACTCCTTCTTACATCACTCTACCTAGACATATAGGAAATCTTCATTTTAGGCATAACATGCTACCATGCTTACCAACTTACCACGGAATTAAAAAAGAATATGCTTATGTGCATATTCGTGAATTTGAAGAAGTTTGTGATACATTTGTTGATCAAACTTGTCCTACTGAGATAATCTATCTCAAACTTTTCCCTTTTTCTTTAAAAGATGAAGCTGAATCTTGGCTTTTATCTCTCCATCCTGGATCTATATCTTCATGGCATGATATGAATGAAGCTTTTCTAAATAAATTCTATCACAAAAATTTAACTTATAGCTTGATGCGAGAATATAAACTTTTCACTCAAAAAGATAAGGAACCATGCATTGAAGACTGTGAATTTTTTATAGATCTCCTACAAAATTGTCCACATCATGGATTTAAAAAATGCCGTATAATTCATTTATTTTATGAAACATTAGATCTAGAATCATAGGAAATAATTGAAGCCATGTATCAAGGGAAATATTTAAAAATTGCTGACGAAGCTGAATCATACTTTGATTGGCTTGGCTAAGACGTTCCACAATGGGAAAAAGCATGAAATTTCTAAGAAAGAAAAGGCTAAAAGTTCACGGCAATCAGAAACAGAAGATGAGTTAGTAATAAAAATTGAAGAATTAGCTTGCAAGCTAGTAACTCTTAAATTGGAAAAAGCTAATCCTCCTCAATCTAAAAAGAAATTAGAACTTTGCAGTACATATCATATGATAGGGTACTCTACAGAAAAATGTCTTAATACTCCTGTTTATCAAAGATTTACCCTTGCGCAAAAGGTTCTATTACATAATTCAAAACTACATCTTCTTAAAAGAAAAATGAAATCTCGATGAACTGGTCCATATATTGTAAAAAAATGTTTATCCTTATGGAACTATCATGATTGATGACCCTAAAGATGGAAATACATTTAAAGTTAGTAGGCATAAATTAAAGCTGTTCTTAGGAGATTTTGAAACTGAGTTGGAGTCCTTTCCTTTGGAGGACCTCAACTATGATATCTCTTCAATTCATAAATCATGATTAGAATTGTAATAGTCGGAATTTTATTTTTATTATAATTTTTTTTCTTACTGCTAAATATTTTTTTAGGAATTATAACATATTATCTGATGTCACAGGTAACGAAGAGATATGAACTCATTTCATCATCGTAGAGGTGCAAGAATGAGTACAAACCATGCCAGTTCGTCTAACAATAACAACTATCCTTCAGAGGATAGAACTTCTTCAGATGATGATACACGCCCACATTTCGAATATCTCATGGACTCTGATGAGGATGGAATGTTCTACGCTAGGTGTGTCGATAAAATTTATGACGATACTGATGAAGAAATTGATTATTTAGTGGAACCTGACCAACCTAGGGAGTGGAATGTTGAACCAGTATTTGATGGATTAGATGACTGGCAAAATATTAGTACAAACTACAATGAGTGGAACAAGCTCAATATGAGGTGTTCCAAGAATTATATCATGAATATGAAGAAAATGAATGGGAGAGATACCTAACATCCTTAGAACAATTCCTCATTTATGATGACAATGACATAACATTTGGATGGGGACGTTTATTAACTAGAGTTGTTAATGGAGAAATGTTAAGGTACGCCTTTCAGAGGGATTGGTTTTTTTTCCTACTCGAATGGGGGATATCTCTAGTCCCTGTCTTCATTGAACAATTCAATCCTCAAAGAATCATTGTCATATATGATATATTCATGGAAGTAACCTTGTATGATGATCCGGACATATTTGATTATGACACATACTTGAGGTTTCGAGTCTACTGTCCTAGACCTTGAAATGATCATCTTTCATGGGCAATAACCCCAAGCAACGTCTAGATATGTTCAAAAAAATTCTTGTCTTTATTTTTATTGTGATTGTACTTTTCTTTTTATATATGAATTAAAAATCAAAAAAATCATCACTGTGTTTTAAGTATAAGAACCACTTGCACTTACTATTTTATGAGTTTTGATTTTTTTTATCAAGTCTTACAAATCTTAAGTATTGCTATCTAATAAATGTACTAAATTGTATGTTTAAACTATCCCATTACAGTCCAAAATAAAAAGGCACACCAGAAGTATTGCTGGTTTAAAAACTATGTTGCTAAAACTGCCAGATAACAAAATTTGAATACAAGATCGATCATTTGAAACTGCAGTTCAAAAGATCAATTGTACAGTAATTCTCGATAACTTTATCTCAACACAGTGATAGTACACTTATTTATATATATATATATATAAATTTTGTCATAATTATTCTAACTTTTCTTTATTTATTTCTTTTCACTATAGGTGTTATCCTTGCCTTCTTTTTCTCATCTCACTTATTGAGGACAATGTCAGACTCAGTTGGGGGGACGGTTTCACGATTAACACTTGTTTGTTTGTTTTATCTTTATTTTTTTAAAAAAAAATTAATCTTTTTAGAGAGAGATACACTGAAAAAGAGAAAGTGGCTAAATTTAGAGCTTCAAACCCTAAAAACTTTCCCCATCTCTCGTTTTCCTTTCTTTTCTTCTTCCCTCTCGCCGCGATCTCTCTCTCACTCTCTCCCCCGATCTCTCATTCTCTCTCATTTATTTTCCATTTTTTTGTTTCTACGATCCAAAATCAAGATCTACTCTACTGATCACTAAAGGTAAGATCTATAATATAGAGAAAAGCTTGATTTTGATTTTATTCTCTACTTTTTTCAATTTTGGCTTAAATCTTAAATTTTTTTTAGTTTTTTAGATTTTCTATTTTCTCTCTTTTCCATTATTTAATAAAAATATAATACCTAAGTTGTAGGTACCCACTCACCAAAGAAGTTTGAAAATACCACTCAATCCACGGCTCTACTAGGTTCTCATATTTTCAAGAGCCAGATGATATTTTTCCTTTTCTTATAAAAAAAAAAACAAAACAAAACAAAAAAATGGACGACACCTTCGCTATTGGTCTTATGTATTTTGAACTTTACCTTGTCATTTTCTTAATTGCTGTTATGATAATGCTGCGTTGCCCTTATTAAAAAAAATCTAATTGTTTTTTTTTTCTTCAAAGTTTTCTATTTAAAAAAAATGAACGACGAACACATCAGCGCTCTTTTGATTTTTGAACTTTATACCATTATTTTCCTTATTACCATTATTGTACTAATACGTTGTCTTGGACTTTTCTAAAAAAAAGAGAGAGAAAAATGTAGTTTCTAGTTTTCTGCTTTTTTTTTTTTAAAAAAAAAAATGTAGTTCTTCTGTCTCAGTTTTCTGTTTAAAAAAAAAAAGAAAAAAATTTTTCTTTTTAGTTTCTGAATGTATACATTTCTTAATATAAATATTTTTAGTTTTTAAATAAAATTCTCACCCACCCCCTCTAAGCTCTCTTTAATTAGATCTTAGTTGATAGTTGGAAGGAGTGGAGGGTTGAGTCTAGCCTCTTTTGTTGGCTGAGAGTATAAAAAAATGGATCCAATGGTCGATGACCAGACGTTAATGGATCGCTCACTTGTTTCTGAGCAGAAGAAACCTTTGTTGGCACTAGCCTTTATGCCATCAAAAGGAAAACTAAAAGGTTAGGATGGTGTTTGAATTGTTATAGAGAAGAATTTTCTGGATTAATTGCTCATAATGACAGATCTTTTAAAGTTTACTACTGCTACAAAAGACAATTCAAATTAAAACAAAAGAAAATTTTGGTTGAGAAAGAGGACTGGATCCTTTGATACCCAAATAAATTTTGTTTTCCCATCTCTCATTTCTTTTTTGTTTTTAATTTATTTTCAGTACATTCAATAATTTTCAGTCAGGTCAGACTTTAAAATGATCCTACGTGTACATCTGACTTTCATTTGCTGGTTCGATAGAAGTAATTTGTATGATCCCAACATCACCAGATATGTCTAGTGCGGTGAATGACTCAAGAGGTAGCAAAAAACTAGGTAAAGCCAGAGTTATCTTCTAGCCTCTTACAGATGTTTTTAGCTTGCTAGTGATTCTAGACCCATCTCTTTTACTAGAGGTGGATGGGCTATCATGACAACTTGGACGCTCCAGATTGTGTAGCCTCTTTTGTATAGGTGCAGAGGATACTAGTTGCACCATATATGTATCTAACCTAGTGGATGCGCTTAGAATTTTTCAAATTTTTTTCTTTTACTCTATATAAGTTAAATTTGACACGTTAATGTTATTGGGTATGTTAATAGCATACAACACATGTTTAACCATTTCAAATGCTAGAAACTCTTTAAACTTTAAATATTTTGAAACAGTGTGAAAATATTTACTGAATCTAAATGGATGAGTAAACATAAGCTATGCAGTTTAAAGACAAGTAGTGGAAACTAATCTAACAACCCTAAAATTTTTAAGTGTGTAAATAATTATTTTTAGTTAGCAATATTATATGAGTGTGCCTATGTAAGACATGTGTTTGAAAAATTTAAGTGTTTGGTGGACATATCAATTAAATCATGAGTGAGCGCGTTTAGTTTGGGAGTTATATTTTATTAATTTATATTTGTTAAAAAAAAAGTGAAGGGTTGATGTGTATTTTTGTTATATAGTGTTTACAGGCCCGCGAATGTGTTAAATAATGTAATTAACATTAAAACTTAGTACCGGGGTCATGGGTACCCATTGGGCTACTCATTTTAACACTTTGTACTGCATTCTGGGCTCATATGAGTCTCTTTTGTGAGCCCATAAAAAGAAAAACGGGATTTATATATTTGTGTGTGTTTTATTGGCATGTGTTGTGTGTGTAGTGTACATATATACTTATATTAAAAACCCTAGCCCCCATATTAAAACAAAAAGGGAAGAGAAGAAAAGAGAAAAGAAGAGAGAACAGACGTTTATGTGTGTGTGTATGTGTGTGTTTGTGTGAGAGAGAGAGAGAGAGAAGAAGAAGAAGAAGAAGAAGAAAGGAGAATGGTCTCGGGTTCGTGGGCACGTGGAGAATCGCGGAGCATTCGTGGGTATCGATTTTTGATCAACAAGGTGAGTTAAATTTTTGTGTATCCGAGTATATATATATACACGTATGTATATATACATGTACACGGAAGTAAATTAAATTAGTATATGTTTAATTTAATTATTAGGGTTAAATCTTTGTAATGAATACGTTGTTATTGTTGAAATAATCTAGATATTTTCTTTTCCCTTCGTGTGAGTTTGTGATTATGACATTAGGCTATTCGAAAGGGTTAGGTAAATAGTTAGTTTGATAAAACCATATGTGAAATATTCATGGTGATTAAGAAATATATGTGAAATTCGTTTTTTTGTAATTTATACAGTTGCAGAAACTTGAGAAAATTATTAGAAAATCGTAGCTTTGAATTTGAACATTCTGTCCACGTTAGTCTATAGGAAATGCGATTCTGCACACTTATCGTCTAATGGAGTTTTTCCTGATTCTGCACCGTTTGGGCAGAAATTGAAGATTTTAGTAGCAGTTTTTAGTATATTAAAATGTACGAAATTGGAGAAATATGATTCGTTGTGTTTATTTTTATTCGTTCGTATGACTTAACAAAAATTACTTAGAGATACATGAATTCTCATATAATGTTGATTATAAAAAAAATGGGTGATAGTCATTAACGTTGAGTCCGATGAAAATATTGTGGAATGATTGTTATAATACTTTACGATATGAGAATTTGAATTTTTATTATGGGTTTTATGTAGGCTAATATTGAATGTTGGGTTGAGGTTATTGTACCTGAAATGATTGACCTTATTGTGTGGTCATTTTGATAACAATGAGTAAATTAGATACGTTGAATAGTATATTGGGGATCTTGTAATTTGATTGGAAATTTTTTAGGGAAGATTGTTCTGGGTTAATTGATAAAAACCCTTTATTGTAAGAAATTGGAATACATCTAAAAGTTAGAGATGTGATTGGATTTAGAGACGGAACTATGTGATAAACGTGAAATTCACAATTATTGGGATAATAGGAACGATAAGTGATAATTGCAACATGGTTCTTTAGTGTTCACCGCTCCCCGTTGTTGTGTTATTGTTTTTGGTAGCTCGCACTCTTTTGCCAGTGGCTTCGTGATCAAGCTGGCTTAAGACTTGTTGAGTGTACTTTTTGCCAATGGCTTCGTGATCAAGCTGGCCTAAACCTTATGCTCGGCTTATATTGTATAGACGTCTTGACATATTGACCAGCCGTCCGTTGTGTATACCTGGTTTGGTTGATACCCCAACCAAACTGGCACCGGAGTGGGTGTTGGTAGTATGTCCGGGCACATATGGGATATATGTGTGGGCTGTACCATGGAGGGTGGCCAAGTGGTGAACCTAGGGAACACAAAGATAAATTAAAGGCTAATAAATAATGACAATGGAGTATTTCATAAGACTGATAAGTTTGGAATAATGAATGCGACATTTAAGTTATAATGTGGACGGCTTATGTATGGAATTATTCGCCTGGTTTGTGATCATTCGATTTACAGGATGGTGGGCCCACTAACTTTTATGCAGGGCTGGCTTACCATATATATCTGAGGTAAGTATAAAACTCGCAGTAACTTTGGATTTTGGGCAAGAAACTACTTGCCATCACATAAATGGAAACTACTCTTTTGTCCAAATATGTGTGTGGAACTACCTGTCTTGGCCCAATAGTGTTGTAATGTGGTTTGTAGTCTACGGGTTCAGGTTGGAGCCCTCATATTTTATTAGTTTTGTTTAACTCATACCAATCATGTGACTGACCCGAGTGTGTTATGCATTCAAACGTAGTTGGATGACATGTGCAGAATATTGCTTTTGATGATGTGACCGATGTGCTTGGCTGTGGAGTCTTTTGGGCATTGGAACGTTGTAGTTGCTCTGACCATCAGATGTATAGATTTTATTTCTTTTTTTCTGAACTTTGTAAGAAATTTTATTTAATGAATTTTGTATTCTTTTTGTAAATTAAAATGGTATTATATTTGTAATAGAATATTATTTCTTTTATAATGAAATGGAGGATTGGGAATATAAGTTTAATAATACATAGTTTTTATATTAACACAGGATCACGTGTCCTTATTTAATGAGTATTAAATTCTATTTTCAAATAAATTATTTATTAGTCTGTGTGAGGGTGTCACTCTCGGTGTTTTGGAAATTGAATATTAGTCTGGATACATGCTCTGGATTAAATATTTGGTTGTGCAAAAATCGGGGTGTGACAGTTTGGTATCAGAGCCTATGGTTATCTTAGCGAGTCTAGGTGATCCTCGGATTATGGACTAGAGGTTGGTCAGAGCTATAGATCGCGGATTTATTTTGGTTTGGGGTTATGCGTACTTATGTGTTATCCATGTGTTGTCTACATGTTATTTAATTGTTTTCAATCAATTAATTACATAACTATCTGAGCCTCTCATTACGTGCTAATTTGTTGAAATCATTTGTTATATTATAAGTTGTATAATAGTGCATGCATACATATTGTTGGTAAGACGGGTAGTAGAAGAGAGTTGGAGGATGATCAATAGAGGAGCTCCTGTCCAGTGGATTTCTATTGTTATTAGCCGGCCTTCAGCATTATCTGGTATCCACAAGCATATTATTTGGGAGATTATTATTTTATTGGAGTATTGAAAATTTGTTATTATCGAGAAAAATCTTATATGTTCTTCATCTTATTATCGACTGGTATTCTCATATGTGTTCTATAATTTGGTTATCTCGGATTTCTTATTATGGAGCTGTATTTATCAACAAGTATTTTGGCATGGATCATAATTCTTGTGTCTGTATTCGGGCTTTCTATTATATTCTGGAGCATCTATCGGATCAACGGGATTCTATTTTCTACAACTATGACGAATCTGAGCACGTGTTGGTTTATTTCCGACCGCATCATTATCTTCGCAGTCTTATTTCCAATGCAGAGTTATGTATATTCTTGAAGTGGCATGTTCGAATAATAAGTATGGGTATCCTGAGGAGGTGTAATGGGGGACATGGTAAGAGGTAAACATGGGCATATAGTTAGAATTCTTGATTAACTGCGAGCATGTTGCATGCATAGTTTGTATTCACATGTTTTACATCAATAATTATGTTTTGGATTATCTGGTAACGTTTAAGGATTGACTATACAAGAATAAGGTACATAGATGAGGGTTTCCTTGTTTGGATTAGTCGCTCGATGTACTTGTTCTCGTATAGTTGAGAGTTAAACTTAATCAATGCTTTGTTTAAAATTGCGTGTTTAACTTTATTGATGACTACTGTGTGTATTTATCGTTGCTTCAAATTTCGGGACGAAATTTCTTTAAGGAGGGTAGAATGTAACAACCTTAAAATTTTTAAGTGTGTAAATAATTATTTTAATAATTATTTTTAGTTAGCAATATTATATGAGTGTGCCTATGTAAGACATGTGTTTGAAAAATTTAAGTGTTTGGTGGACATATCAATTAAATCATGAGTGAGCGCGTTTAGTTTGGGAGTTATATTTTATTAATTTATATTTGTTAAAAAAAAAAGTGAAGGGTTGATGTGTATTTTTGTTATATAGTGTTTACAGGCCCGCGAATGTGTTAAATAATGTAATTAACATTAAAACTTAGTACCGGGGTCATGGGTACCCATTGGGCTACTCATTTTAACACTTTGTACTGCATTCTGGGCTCATATGAGTCTCTTTTGTGAGCCCATAAAAAGAAAAACGGGATTTATATATTTGTGTGTATTTTATTGGCATGTGTTGTGTATGTAGTGTACATATATACTTATATTAAAAACCCTAGCCCCCATATTAAAACAAAAAGGGAAGAGAAGAAAAGAGAAAAGAAGAGAGAACAGACGTTTATGTGTGTGTGTATGTGTGTGTTTGTGAGAGAGAGAGAGAGAAAGAGAGAGAGAGAGAGAAGAAGAAGAAGAAGAAGAAGAAGAAGAAGAAGAAGAAGAAGAAAGGAGAATGGTCTCGAGTTCGTGGGCACGTGGAGAATCGCGGAGCATTCGTGGGTATCGATTTTCGATCAACAAGGTGAGTTAAATTTTTGTGTATCCGAGTATATATATATACACGTATGTATATATACATGTACACGGAAGTAAATTAAATTAGTATATGTTTAATTTAATTATTAGGGTTAAATCTTTGTAATGAATACGTTGTTATTGTTGAAATAATCTAGATATTTTCTTTTCCCTTCGTGTGAGTTTGTGATTATGACATTAGGCTATTCGAAAGGGTTAGGTAAATAGTTAGTTTGATAAAACCATATGTGAAATATTCATGGTGATTAAGAAATATATGTGAAATTCGTTTTTTTGTAATTTATACAGTTGCAGAAACTTGAGAAAATTATTAGAAAATCGTAGCTTTGAATTTGAACATTCTGTCCGCGCTAGTCTGTAGGAAATGCGATTCTGCACACTTATCGTCTAATGGAGTTTTTCCTGATTCTGCACCGTTTGGGCAGAAATTGAAGATTTTAGTAGCAGTTTTTAGTATATTAAAATGTACGAAATTGGAGAAATATGATTCGTTGTGTTTATTTTTATTCGTTCGTATGACTTAACAAAAATTACTTAGAGATACATGAATTCTCATATAATGTTGATTATAAAAAAAATGGGTGATAGTCATTAACGTTGAGTCCGATGAAAATATTGTGGAATGATTGTTATAATACTTTACGATATGAGAATTTGAATTTTTATTATGGGTTTTATGTAGGCTAATATTGAATGTTGGGTTGAGGTTGTTGTACCTGAAATAATTGACCTTATTGTGTGGTCATTTTGATAACAATGAGTAAATTAGATACGTTGAATAGTATATTGGGGATCTTGTAATTTGATTGGAAATTTTTGAGGGAAGATTGTTATGGGTTAATTGATAAAAACCCTTTATTGTAAGAAATTGGAATACATCTAAAAGTTAGAGATGTGATTGGATTTAGAGACGGAACTATGTGATAAACGTGAAATTCACAATTATTGGGATAATAGGAACGATAAGTGATAATTGCAACATGGTTCTTTAGTGTTCACCGCTCCCCGTTGTTGTGTTATTGTTTTTGGTAGCTCGCACTCTTTTGCCAGTGGCTTCGTGATCAAGCTGGCTTAAGACTTGTTGAGTGTACTTTTTGCCAATGGCTTCGTGATCAAGCTGGCCTAAACCTTATGCTCGGCTTATATTGTATAGACATCTTGACATATTGACCAGCCGTCCGTTGTGTATACCTGGTTTGGTTGATACCCCAACCAAACTGGCACCGGAGTGGGTGTTGGTAGTATGTCCGGGCACATATGGGATATATGTGTGGGCTGTACCATGGAGGGTGGCCAAGTGGTGAACCTAGGGAACACAAAGATAAATTAAAGGCTAATAAATAATGACAATGGAGTATTTCATAAGACTGATAAGTTTGGAATAATGAATGCGACATTTAAGTTATAATGTGGACGGCTTATGTATGGAATTATTCGCCTGGTTTGTGATCATTCGATTTACAGGATGGTGGGCCCACTAACTTTTATGCAGGGCTGCCTTACCATATATATCTGAGGTAAGTATAAAACTCGTAGTAACTTTGAATTTTGGGCAAGAAACTACTTGCCATCACATAAATGGAAACTACTCTTTTGTCCAAATATGTGTGTGGAACTACCTGTCTTGGCCCAATAGTGTTGTAATGTGGTTTGTAGTCTACGGGTTCAGGTTGGAGCCCTCATATTTTATTATTTTTGTTTAACTCATACCAATCATGTGACTGACCCGAGTGTGTTATGCATTCAAACGTAGTTGGATGACATGTGCAGGATATTGTTTTTGATGATGTGACCGATGTGCTTGGCTGTGGAGTCTTTTGGGCATTGGAACGTTGTAGTTGCTCTGACCATCCGATGTATAGATTTTATTTCTTTTTTTCTGAAATTTGTAAGAAATTTTATTTAATGAATTTTGTATTCCTTTTGTAAATTAAAATGGTATTATATTTGTAATAGAATATTATTTCTTTTATAATGAAATGGAGGATTGGGAATATAAGTTTAATAATACATAGTTTTTATATTAACACAGGATCACGTGTCCTTATTTAATGAGTATTAAATTCTATTTTCAAATAAATTATTTATTAGTCTGTGTGAGGGTGTCACTCTCGGTGTTTTGGAAATTGAATATTAGTCTGGATACATGCTCTGGATTAAATATTTGGTTGTCCAAAAATCGGGGTGTGACAACTAATTAATCCATGTAAACTTTTGTGCCAATCTTTCTTTATGATGGTTACTATTCTTTTCATTCTCATTTTATTCTCTTTATCAAATCACTCGTTGAGAGCCTTATTATTTTTTTTTTCCTTTGACTTATCATTCGAAGAGAACATTCAAGATTTACCATTAGAACGTCTAAATTGCTTGAATGAACAAAGTCAGTCTATTTTAAACAATGATTTAGGCCAAATCATTGTTTAAAATGCACCCCCTTCACCTAATATTACCTTATTAGGCCAAATCTTAGAACGTTCAAGATTTCCTTTCAAATGCACCCCCTTCACCTAATATTGCCTTATTCTCAGTTCTGTCCAAATCATGCCTTGCTCCATCTGGGAGTACAAACCTCACTTTTATATCCAGGTATGTGATTGGGCTGTAATGACATTGCAAGAAGTGGTAAAGAAAGAAAGGAGTTGATTTAAAAAAAATTAAAAAAATAAGAAACTTAAAAAAAAATCAACTGTAGAAATAATAAAAAAGGAGAAGAAAAGAAGAGGTTGGAATGAACTGCGCAAACATTCCAATCACATGCTTAGAACAAAATACATCCCAAATCTACTACTCATCTTAATTTCTAACCTACCAATCAAAATCCTAATGATTTAAAAGAAATTAATTTTTAAATTTAAGTGATAAGGATGTTCTCCACAGTAGATCGCTCTTCTGATGCTAAGTATTCTTTCATGAGACTCATTGTACTCCAAATGCCAATATATTGAGTTATCAAAATGGAAGCAATTCCTTTATCTTTGCTTCCCTACCAAGTGAGATGTTCTCTATACCTGTTTCTGAGAGTTTCTCCTTAAAAGAGTGAAATCCTAGTGAGTTTTGAGTTAAAACTACAAATTATATGACTGTTAATAGTTATTTAAACTTTGAAGTTAAGATTAGTTGCTTGACTTTTCAAGTACACAAGGTAAAGTTTAAAGAATATAAAAAATGCTACCATTGACAAACTGTGAGTATATGTGTTGCATTACTACTACATACTTGAAAATTTCATTTAATCGTCAAATTTAATCTTATCTGTTGTAAAAGGAAAAAATCTAACTATATTTTTATTTTACTTTATTTTTACATACTGATATGTCCAAAATAATCCAACCATGAAGACAGTCTGCCAAGTCGCCGAGAGGTACAGATTATTGTAGTGAGGGTGCCGTAGCCAAGCAATCCCGAGGTGTTCGTCAGGACCGTGCGATTCTTATCAACAGGCCAAGCATGAAAGACCGCGGCGTCCCGGGGACCTGGCCTGGCCTATCAAGCAGTTTTCTAAACCAGCTACAAGTCTGCAAGATGGAATGTGGCAGTTTCCTAAACCACTTAGGAAACTTTCCCCAAATTATGCAAATCAATTTTAATCAGATTAGGTTTTCTAATCTTATTGACTTACCATGTAAAGGTGTACTCTTGTATCTATAAAAGAGCCCACCTACCCTGTCAACGGGGATCCAATCCAATCTTAATAACTCTCTAGCTACAAGCGTACAGTAGAGAACTCACCGTCATACGCATATACCCAGTCGGTATTACTGGTAGTGCCGCCAGTCTTTGTTGGCTCACCAGGCCCGCCGGTGATCTGCTAGTGAACGCGCACAGATGCAACCGTGGACGTAGGTCACCTCGTTAACGGGACTGAATCACATACAAATTCTTCTTGTCTTCTTCTCTCTCTAAACCCTTCTTAACAATTTTAGGCATCATCAGTTTGGCACCGTCTGTGGGAAACGACAAGTCTTCTCATCAACAAATTCTTGACTGATCAACATGCCGCTAAAGACGGGTAAGAAAGCCACTGTTCCGACTGGTCAGGAGAACTTGCAGCTTGAGCAGCAGGCTGCCTCTATGACCACTGAACAGATAACGACAGCACTGGCACAACTCTTGGAGGGCCAGTGCCGAACACAATAGCAGATGGAGGCACTTTTGGCCTGTCAGGAGAAGCGTCCTGCATCAGAAAATTAGCCGGAGAAAAGCGCCCCTATTCAAAAGCCCGCTCGGGTAGGAAGGCAAGCCCGTTCTACCCTGGTGTCCCCACTGGACCGGGAACGCCTCGGTGATGGTGAGCGCAGCCAGGCAACCAGGCGATCGCAGAGACGAGCTCGGCCCTATCCTCGCTGGGTGGAGGACGCCAGGACTATTATCAATCGGCGGCGTGCGGCCAGAGGGGAGGAGTTAGGACGGAAGGCCCGGGAATCGGCCGAGGACCCTCCGGCCCTGAGCCAGGGGGATCTTAGGCACACGATTTTCCAGACCACGAGCCGGGTCCTATCCCCGATATCGACGTGCTTTGAGGAAGAGGCCTCGTCATTCGATCCGACCTACCGCTCGAATATAGGGAGGAGAACCGGGCGGGATGACATAAAGGCCCAGGTCGAGGAACTGCATCAATAGATTGAGATATTGAACCGCAAGTCCAGCCACGACCTCACCAACACGGAGACGGAATCACTCTACACCGCTCGGGTGACACAGTTTCCTATTCCATGGAAGTTCAAACCCCCTCACCTCAACTCCTATGACAGTACAGGGAGCCCGGTGGACCACATCCGCACATACAAGGCTCAGATGGCACAGGTCACCACGGTGGATGAGCTATTGTGTCTGGCCTTTCCCAGTACCCTCAAAGGGCCAACAGCACAGTGGTTCCATGCTTTAAAGCCCCGGACGGTCGTTGACTTCAAAGCCCTGAGCAAGCTGTTCATCAGCCAGTTTGTCGGGATGCTCGACCAGTCGCAACCGAACACTCAGCTGCTAACCGTCAAGCAGCGCAAAGGGGAGTCCCTGAGGGAGTATGTGGACCGTTTCATCCAGCAAAGGCTCCTGATTCACAATCTCAATGAAACGGCCGTAATTATGGCCTTCTGTTCGGGAGTTCAACACACCAAGGTTGCCACCTCGTTTCATCGTGAACCTAGGGAACACAAAGATAAATTAAAGGCTAATAAATAATGACAATGGAGTATTTCATAAGACTGATAAGTTTGGAATAATGAATGCGACATTTAAGTTATAATGTGGACGGCTTATGTATGGAATTATTCGCCTGGTTTGTGATCATTCGATTTATAGGATGGTGGGCCCACTAACTTTTATGCAGGGCTGGCTTACCATATATATCTGAGGTAAGTATAAAACTCGCAGTAACTTTGGATTTTGGGCAAGAAACTACTTGCCATCACATAAATGGAAACTACTCTTTTGTCCAAATATGTGTGTGGAACTACCTGTCTTGGCCCAATAGTGTTGTAATGTGGTTTGTAGTCTACGGGTTCAGGTTGGAGCCCTCATATTTTATTATTTTTGTTTAACTCATACCAATCATGTGACTGACCCGAGTGTGTTATGCATTCAAACGTAGTTGGATGACATGTGCAGAATATTGCTTTTGATGATGTGACCGATGTGCTTGGCTGTGGAGTCTTTTGGGCATTGGAACGTTGTAGTTGCTCTGACCATCAGATGTATAGATTTTATTTCTTTTTTTCTGAACTTTGTAAGAAATTTTATTTAATGAATTTTGTATTCTTTTTGTAAATTAAAATGGTATTATATTTGTAATAGAATATTATTTCTTTTATAATGAAATGGAGGATTGGGAATATAAGTTTAATAATACATAGTTTTTATATTAACACAGGATCACGTGTCCTTATTTAATGAGTATTAAATTCTATTTTCAAATAAATTATTTATTAGTCTGTGTGAGGGTGTCACTCTCGGTGTTTTGGAAATTGAATATTAGTCTGGATACATGCTCTGGATTAAATATTTGGTTGTGCAAAAATCGGGGTGTGACAGTTTGGTATCAGAGCCTATGGTTAGCTTAGCGAGTCTAGGTGATCCTCGGATTATGGACTAGAGGTTGGTCAGAGCTATAGATCGCGGATTTATTTTGGTTTGGGGTTATGCGTACTTATGTGTTATCCATGTGTTGTCTACATGTTATTTAATTGTTTTCAATCAATTAATTACATAACTATCTGAGCCTCTCATTACGTGCTAATTTGTTGAAATCATTTGTTATATTATAATTTGTATAATAGTGCATGCATACATATTGTTGGTAAGACGGGTAGTAGAAGAGAGTTGGAGGATGATCAATAGAGGAGCTCCTGTCCAGTGGATTTCTATTGTTATTAGCCGGCCTTCAGCATTATCTGGTATCCACAAGCATATTATTCGGGAGATTATTATTTTATTGGAGTATTGAAAATTTGTTATTATCGAGAAAAATCTTATATGTTCTTCATCTTATTATCGACTGGTATTCTCATATGTGTTCTATAATTTGGTTATCTCGGATTTCTTATTATGGAGCTGTATTTATCAACAAGTATTTTGGCATGGATCATAATTCTTGTGTCTGTATTCGGGCTTTCTATTATATTCTGGAGCATCTATCGGATCAACGGGATTCTATTTTCTACAACTATGACGAATCTGAGCACGTGTTGGTTTATTTCCGACCGCATCATTATCTTCGCAGTCTTATTTCCAATGCAGAGTTATGTATATTCTTGAAGTGGCATGTTCGAATAATAAGTATGGGTATCCTGAGGAGGTGTAATGGGGGACATGGTAAGAGGTAAACATGGGCATATAGTTAGAATTCTTGATTAACTGCGAGCATGTTGCATGCATAGTTTGTATTCACATGTTTTACATCAATAATTATGTTTTGGATTATCTGGTAACGTTTAAGGATTGACTATACAAGAATAAGGTACATAGATGAGGGTTTCCTTGTTTGGATTAGTCGCTCGATGTACTTGTTCTCGTATAGTTGAGAGTTAAACTTAATCAATGCTTTGTTTAAAATTGCGTGTTTAACTTTATTGATGACTACTGTGTGTATTTATCGTTGCTTCAAATTTCGGGACGAAATTTCTTTAAGGAGGGTAGAATGTAACAACCTTAAAATTTTTAAGTGTGTAAATAATTATTTTAATAATTATTTTTAGTTAGCAATATTATATGAGTGTGCCTATGTAAGACATGTGTTTGAAAAATTTAAGTGTTTGGTGGACATATCAATTAAATCATGAGTGAGCGCGTTTAGTTTGGGAGTTATATTTTATTAATTTATATTTGTTAAAAAAAAAAGTGAAGGGTTGATGTGTATTTTTGTTATATAGTGTTTACAGGCCCACGAATGTGTTAAATAATGTAATTAACATTAAAACTTAGTACCGGGGTCATGGGTACCCATTGGGCTACTCATTTTAACACTTTGTACTGCATTCTGGGCTCATATGAGTCTCTTTTGTGAGCCCATAAAAAGAAAAACGGGATTTATATATTTGTGTGTATTTTATTGGCATGTGTTGTGTGTGTAGTGTACATATATACTTATATTAAAAACCCTAGCCCCCATATTAAAACAAAAAGGGAAGAGAAGAAAAGAGAAAAGAAGAGAGAACAGACGTTTATGTGTGTGTGTATGTGTGTGTTTGTGAGAGAGAGAGAGAGAGAGAGAGAGAGAGAGAGAGAGAGAGAAGAAGAAGAAGAAGAAGAAGAAGAAGAAGAAGAAAGGAGAATGGTCTCGAGTTCGTGGGCATGTGGAGAATCGCGGAGCATTCGTGGGTATCGATTTTCGATCAACAAGGTGAGTTAAATTTTTGTGTATCCGAGTATATATATATACACGTATGTATACATACATGTACACGGAAGTAAATTAAATTAGTATATGTTTAATTTAATTATTAGGGTTAAATCTTTGTAATGAATACGTTGTTATTGTTGAAATAATCTAGATATTTTCTTTTCCCTTCGTGTGAGTTTGTGATTATGACATTAGGCTATTCGAAAGGGTTAGGTAAATAGTTAGTTTGATAAAACCTTATGTGAAATATTCATGGTGATTAAGAAATATATGTGAAATTCGTTTTTTTGTAATTTATACAGTTGTAGAAACTTGAGAAAATTATTAGAAAATCGTAGCTTTGAATTTGAACATTCTGTCCGCGCTAGTCTGTAGGAAATGCGATTCTGCACACTTATCGTCTAATGGAGTTTTTCCTGATTCTGCACCGTTTGGGCAGAAATTGAAGATTTTAGTAGCAGTTTTTAGTATATTAAAATGTACGAAATTGGAGAAATATGATTCGTTGTGTTTATTTTTATTCGTTCGTATGACTTAACAAAAATTACTTAGAGATACATGAATTCTCATATAATGTTGATTATAAAAAAAATGGGTGATAGTCATTAACGTTGAGTCCGATGAAAATATTGTGGAATGATTGTTATAATACTTTACGATATGAGAATTTGAATTTTTATTATGGGTTTTATGTAGGCTAATATTGAATGTTGGGTTGAGGTTATTGTACCTGAAATAATTGACCTTATTGTGTGGTCATTTTGATAACAATGAGTAAATTAGATACGTTGAATAGTATGTTGGGGATCTTGTAATTTGATTGGAAATTTTTGAGGGAAGATTGTTATGGGTTAATTGATAAAAACCCTTTATTGTAAGAAATTGGAATACATCTAAAAGTTAGAGATGTGATTGGATTTAGAGACGGAACTATGTGATAAACGTGAAATTCACAATTATTGGGATAATAGGAACGATAAGTGATAATTGCAACATGGTTCTTTAGTGTTCACCGCTCCCCGTTGTTGTGTTATTGTTTTTGGTAGCTCGCACTCTTTTGCCAGTGGCTTCGTGATCAAGCTGGCTTAAGACTTGTTGAGTGTACTTTTTGCCAATGGCTTCGTGATCAAGCTGGCCTAAACCTTATGCTCGGCTTATATTGTATAGACATCTTGACATATTGACCAGCCGTCCGTTGTGTATACCTGGTTTGGTTGATACCCCAACCAAACTGGCACCGGAGTGGGTGTTGGTAGTATGTCCGGGCACATATGGGATATATGTGTGGGCTGTACCATGGAGGGTGGCCAAGTGGTGAACCTAGGGAACACAAAGATAAATTAAAGGCTAATAAATAATGACAATGGAGTATTTCATAAGACTGATAAGTTTGGAATAATGAATGCGACATTTAAGTTATAATGTGGACGGCTTATGTATGGAATTATTCGCCTGGTTTGTGATCATTCGATTTACAGGATGGTGGGCCCACTAACTTTTATGCAGGGCTGCCTTACCATATATATCTGAGGTAAGTATAAAACTCGTAGTAACTTTGAATTTTGGGCAAGAAACTACTTGCCATCACATAAATGGAAACTACTCTTTTGTCCAAATATGTGTGTGGAACTACCTGTCTTGGCCCAATAGTGTTGTAATGTGGTTTGTAGTCTACGGGTTCAGGTTGGAGCCCTCATATTTTATTATTTTTGTTTAACTCATACCAATCATTTGACTGACCCGAGTGTGTTATGCATTCAAACGTAGTTGGATGACATGTGCAGGATATTGTTTTTGATGATGTGACCGATGTGCTTGGCTGTGGAGTCTTTTGGGCATTGGAACGTTGTAGTTGCTCTGACCATCCGATGTATAGATTTTATTTCTTTTTTTCTGAACTTTGTAAGAAATTTTATTTAATGAATTTTGTATTCCTTTTGTAAATTAAAATGGTATTATATTTGTAATAGAATATTATTTCTTTTATAATGAAATGGAGGATTGGGAATATAAGTTTAATAATACATAGTTTTTATATTAACACAGGATCACGTGTCCTTATTTAATGAGTATTAAATTCTATTTTCAAATAAATTATTTATTAGTCTGTGTGAGGGTGTCACTCTCGGTGTTTTGGAAATTGAATATTAGTCTGGATACATGCTCTGGATTAAATATTTGGTTGTCCAAAAATCGGGGTGTGACAACTAATTAATCCATGTAAACTTTTGTGCCAATCTTTCTTTATGATGGTTACTATTCTTTTCATTCTCATTTTATTCTCTTTATCAAATCACTCGTTGAGAGCCTTATTATTTTTTTTTTCCTTTGACTTATCATTCGAAGAGAACATTCAAGATTTACCATTAGAACGTCTAAATTGCTTGAATGAACAAAGTCAGTCTATTTTAAACAATGATTTAGGCCAAATCATTGTTTAAAATGCACCCCCTTCACCTAATATTACCTTATTAGGCCAAATCTTAGAACGTTCAAGATTTCCTTTCAAATGCACCCCCTTCACCTAATATTACCTTATTCTCAGTTCTGTCCAAATCATGCCTTGCTCCATCTGGGAGTACAAACCTCACTTTTATATTCAGGTATGTGATTGGGCTGTAATGACATTGCAAGAAGTGGTAAAGAAAGAAAGGAGTTGATTTAAAAAAAAAATTAAAAAAATAAGAAACTTAAAAAAAAATCAACTGTAGAAATAATAAAAAAGGAGAAGAAAAAGAAGAGGTTGGAATGAACTGCGCAAACATTCCAATCACATGCTTAGAACAAAATACATCCCAAATCTACTACTCATCTTAATTTCTAACCTACCAATCAAAATCCTAATGATTTAAAAGAAATTAATTTTTAAATTTAAGTGATAAGGATGTTCTCCACGGTAGATCGCTCTTCTGATGCTAAGTATTCTTTCATGAGACTTATTGTACTCCAAATGCCAATATATTGAGTCATCAAAATGGAAGCAATTCCTTTATCTTTGCTTCCCTACCAAGTGAGATGTTCTCTACACCTGTTTCTGAGAGTTTCTCCTTAAAAGAGTGAAATCCTAGTGAGTTTTGAGTTAAAACTACAAATTATATGACTGTTAATAGTTATTTAAACTTTGAAGTTAAGATTAATTGCTTGACTTTTCAAGTACACACGGTAAAGTTTAAAGAATATAAAAAATGCTACCATTGACAAACTGTGAGTATATGTGTTGCATTACTACTACATACTTGAAAATTTCATTTAATCGTCAAATTTAATCTTATCTGTTGTAAAAGGAAAAAATCTAACTATATTTTTATTTTACTTTATTTTTACATACTGATATGTCCAAAATAATCCAACCATGAAGACAGTCTGCCAAGTCGCCGAGAGGTACAGATTATTGCAGTGAGGGTGCCGTAGCCAAGCAATCCCGAGGTGTTCGTCAGGACCGTGCGATTCTTATCAACAGGCCAGGCATGAAAGACCGCGGCGTCCCGGGGACCTGGCCTGGCCTATCAAGCAGTTTTCTAAACCAGCTACAAGTCTGCAAGATGGAATGTGGCAGTTTCCTAAACCACTTAGGAAACTTTCCCCAAATTATGCAAATCAATTTTAATCAGATTAGGTTTTCTAATCTTATTGACTTACCATGTAAAGGTGTACTCTTGTATCTATAAAAGAGCCCACCTACCCTGTCAACGGGGATCCAATCCAATCTTAATAACTCTCTAGCTACAAGCGTACAGTAGAGAACTCACCGTCATACGCATATACCCAGTCGGTATTACTGGTAGTGCCGCCAGTCTTTGTTGGCTCACCAGGCCCGCCGGTGATCTGCTAGTGAACGCGCACAGATGCAACCGTGGACGTAGGTCACCTCGTTAACGGGACTGAATCACATACAAATTCTTCTTGTCTTCTTCTCTCTCTAAACCCTTCTTAACAATTTTAGGCATCATCAGTTTGGCACCGTCTGTGGGAAACGACAAGTCTTCTCATCAACAAATTCTTGACTGATCAACATGCCGCTAAAGACGGGTAAGAAAGCCACTGTTCCGACTGGTCAGGAGAACTTGCAGCTTGAGCAGCAGGCTGCCTCTATGACCACTGAACAGATAACGACAGCACTGGCACAACTCTTGGAGGGCCAGTGCCGAACACAATAGCAGATGGAGGCACTTTTGGCCTGTCAGGAGAAGCGTCCTGCATCAGAAAATTAGCCGGAGAAAAGCGCCCCTATTCAAAAGCCCGCTCGGGTAGGAAGGCAAGCCCGTTCTACCCTGGTGTCCCCACTGGACCGGGAACGCCTCGGTGATGGTGAGCGCAGCCAGGCAACCAGGCGATCGCAGAGACGAGCTCGGCCCTATCCTCGCTGGGTGGAGGACGCCAGGACTATTATCAATCGGCGGCGTGCGGCCAGAGGGGAGGAGTTAGGACGGAAGGCCCGGGAATCGGCCGAGGACCCTCCGGCCCTGAGCCAGGGGGATCTTAGGCACACGATTTTCCAGACCACGAGCCGGGTCCTATCCCCGATATCGACGCGCTTTGAGGAAGAGGCCTCGTCATTCGATCCGACCTACCGCTCGAATATAGGGAGGAGAACCGGGCGGGATGACATAAAGGCCCAGGTCGAGGAACTGCATCAATAGATTGAGATATTGAACCGCAAGTCCAGCCACGACCTCACCAACACGGAGACGGAATCACTCTACACCGCTCGGGTGACACAGTTTCCTATTCCATGGAAGTTCAAACCCCCTCACCTCAACTCCTATGACGGTACAGGGAGCCCGGTGGACCACATCCGCACTTACAAGGCTCAGATGGCACTGGTCACCACGGTGGATGAGCTATTGTGTCTGGCCTTTCCCAGTACCCTCAAAGGGCCAACAGCACAGTGGTTCCATGCTTTAAAGCCCCTGACGGTCGTTGACTTCAAAGCCCTGAGCAAGCTGTTCATCAGCCAGTTTGTCGGGATGCTCGACCAGTCGCAACCGAACACTCAGCTGCTAACCGTCAAGCAGCGCAAAGGGGAGTCCCTGAGGGAGTATGTGGACCGTTTCATCCAGCAAAGGCTCCTGATTCACAATCTCAATGAAACGGCCGTAATTATGGCCTTCTGTTCGGGAGTTCAACACACCAAGGTTGCCACCTCGTTTCATCGTGACCGACCGACAACTCTGGTGGAGCTCTCAGAGAGGGTCAGAAAGTACATAGACACTGAAGAGTTCCTGAAGGCGAAGCGTGCTAGCCAGGCAGGAGACAAATCCCCGAAAGCCAAGCGCAAGCATGAAGGATTTGAGAAAGGCTTGGGAAAGAAGCCAAAGCAGGATCAGAAGGATGTTCGGGGTCAGCCACCGATTACTTTCACACCCCTTTCTTGGCCCATACAAGAATTCATGGCCACCGCCGAGGCGTAGAGGCTGCTTCAGCAGCCAGCTAAACTCAGAGCCCCACCCGGTAAGAGGAATTGGGACAAGTTCTGCCGCTACCATAGGGATCACGGCCATGAAACGGAGGATTGCTTTAAATTAAAGAAAGCAATAGAGAAGCTCATCGAGCAAGGACACCTAGCGGAGTTCGTCACAATAGATAGACGACCCCGGCAGGACACCTGAGCTCCCGATCAGCCACCACCACTTGGCCACATCCACGTGATCTCCGGAGGAATGTCAGGAGGAGGGGATTCACAGTCGGCACAAAAGAGGCATGCTCGGGCATCTCGGGAGAATGTCTGGCAGGGCCAATCCACCAGCTCCTCCCCAACTGTTGTTCTAACATTCACATCCGATGACTTACAGGGCATCCACTGCCCCCATGATGACCCACTAGTTGTGACCCATTCTATAGCCAACTATATGGTCAAGAGGTTGCTAGTGGACACAGGCAGCTCGTCTGACATCATGTTCACGTCAGCATTCGATCAACTCGGGATTGCCAGGGATTGGCTCCGACCGGTTGCTACCCCCCTGGTTAGATTTAATGGTTCCAGCACACAACCGCTTGGAACAATCGAGCTTCCAGTTCTCATGGGGACCTACCCTCAGCAGGCTTCCGTGCTGACCAATTTTGTGATCGTAGAAGCCCCGTCGGCCTACAATGTCATTCTCGGTAGGCCGACCCTCAACAAGGCCAGAGCGATCGTCTCTACCTACAGCTTAACAGTGAAGTTCCCAACTCCTTAGGGACCCGGATGCTTGCGTGGAGATCAGACTACCACCCGGAGTTGCTATGTCAGCTCGTTACGCCAGGAGTCTATCACTGAAACATTAAACGTTCAAGAGATGGACCCCTGGGACCAGAGCGACGTGGTAGGTCCGGTGGAAGAATTGGAAAGTGTGACGTTGAATCCCGAGTACCCCGACTGCATGGTCAGCATTGGTACCTTGCTGGAGCCCGGTCTGAAAGAAAAACTGACTCAGTTACTGAGGCAAAATCAAGACGTTTTTGCTTGGAGTCATGAGGATACTCCCGGAATTGACCCTCAGGTAATGTCCCATCGACTCAATGTCAGTCTAGATTACCGGCCGGTGAAGCAGAAAAGGAGGGGCATGGCCCCCGAGAAGCAAAAAGCAGTGAGTGAGGAGGTCAAGAAGCTCCTCAAAGCCAGTTCCATACGAGAAGTCCACTACCCCGACTGGCTAGCCAATGTGGTAGCTGTCAAGAAAAGCAGCGGGAAGTGGAGGATGTGTTGGACTTCACCGACCTCAACAAGGCTTGCCCCAAGGATTGCTCTCCGCTACCTAGGATAGACCTTCTTGTGGACTCCAAGGCAGGTCACTCACTCCTCTCATTCATGGACGCTTACTCGGGGTACAACCAGATCAGCATGTACCCTGAGGATGAAGAGAAGACTGCGTTCATCACTGACCAGGGCACGTATTGTTACAAGGATATGCCATTCAGTCTCAAGAATGCCGGGGTCACCTACCAACGCCTGGTCAACTACATGTTCAAAGACCTAATTGGAAAGTCTATGGAGGTATATGTGGATGATCTGCTGGTCAAGAGCAAGGACGAGCCCGACCACCTTGAGCATCTGGCTGGGGCCTTCAGCATTTTGAGAAAATTCAGGATGAGGTTGAACCCGGCCAAATGCACCTTTGGCGTCTCGTTTGAGAAATTTTTGGGCCATCTAGTCAGCAGACCGGGGATTGAGGCAAACCCCAAAAAGATCAAAGCCATCATCAATATGCGGTCGTCCAAATCAACCAAGGAAGTACAGAGCTTAGCCAGACGGGTGGCCGCATTGAACAGATTTATCTCCTGAGCTACCGATCGGTGCCTGCCATTCTTTAAAATCCTCCGCAAAGCGTTCCAGTGGTCAGAAGAGTGCGAAGAGGCATTCCAAGAACTTAAGAAGTACTTGGTGTCCCCTCCTCTACTCTCAATACCCGTGCCGGGGGAAGAATTGTTTTTATACTTGGCAGTGTCACCATCAGTGGTTAGCTTGGCACTCATTCGGGAAGAGCACGGGATACAGTTCCTCGTGTACTATACCAGCCGAGCGTTACAAGGGGCAGAGAGCAGATACTCTCGTATCGAAAAACTGGCATTCGCCCTCATCACCTCTGCCCGAAGGCTCCGTTCGTATTTTCAGGCCCATGCCATTGTGGTCCTCACAGATCAACCTCTCCGCAGAATCCTCAACCGTCTAGACACGTCCGGGAGGCTCGTCAAGTGGGCATTGGAGTTGGAAGAATTTGAAGTGATCTATCGACCCCGGACAGCCATCAAGGGACAAGCCGTGGCAGACTTTTTGGTAGAGTTCACGTATACAGAGGACTCGGTTGAAGAGTCTGAGACACCGGCCTTACCGCCCGGGTTACACTCTGATATCCCAACCTGGGTACTGCACGTGGACAGTTCATCCAATCAGCAAGGCAGCGGTGCAGGAATCATCCTGACTACCCCCGACGGTATCCAGCTCGAATACGTGCTAAGGTTTAGGTTTTGTGCCTCCAAAAATGAGGCTGAATTCGAAGCCCTATTAGTCAGATTGTAATTGGCCATCTCTTTGAGTATGTAATAGAACCAGGGATACAGCGATTCCCAGCTCGTGGTCAATCAGGTCAACCAAGAGTACGAAGCACGGGAAGATAACATGGTAGCCTACTTGGCCCTTGTCCGAGCGGTTTCCAAGAAGCTCCGAGGATTTTCTATCACGCAGATACCCAGAGAAGAAAACACCAGGGCAGACCAGTTGGCTCGCATTGCCTCATCTTCAAAGTCAGACTTGCCCGGGATAAGGATAGAATATCTACCCGAGCCAAGTGTGATCAACTCAGAAGGCATGGAAGTGGATCCGGTCACCCTGGGACTCAGCTGGATGGACCCGATCGTGACATTCTTGACAATAGGCGAGCTACCATACGAGAAAGAAGAAGCCCGCCGGGTCAAGTACCGGGCGGCCCGATACCATCTTGCTGACGGCATCCTCTACAAGAGGGGATTCACTATCCCGTACCTCCGCTGTGTTCACCCTGCGTAAGTCTAAGCGATACTGTTTGAAATCCACGAAGGAGTGTGCGGGAATCACATCGGAGGCCGGGCACTCTCCAGGAAGGCACTATTGCAAGGTTACTACTGGCCAACCATGGCCCGAGATTTGCAAGAGTACGTCAGAAGGTGTGACAAGTGTCAAAGATACTCTCCTATGATCAACCGACCGGGAGAGCTCCAGACACCAATCCACAGCCCCTAGCCGTTCGCCCAGTGGGGAATCAACATTGTCGGTCCCTTCCCGATGGGAAAAAGGGGCAGGTTAAGTTCGCAGTCATCGCTGTTGATTACTCACCAAATGGGCAGAGGCCGAGCCCTTGGCGACAATAACCGAACAGTCAGTAATAACGGCAGACAATCAAAACAATTTGACACCCCTATCTTCAGTAGGTTCGGCATTCCCCGGGTCCTGGTCAGCAATAACGGCAGACAATTTGACACCCCTATCTTCAGGCAGTTTTGCTCGGGCTACGGGATACTAAATCATTACTCCTCCCCCGAGCACTCTCAAGCCAACAGTCAAGCCTAGGTGACTAACCGGACAATCTTGCAGTCAATCAAAACAAGGCTCGAAGGCGCCAAAGGGCTGTGGGCTAAAGAACTACCGACCCTCCTGTGGGCCTACCGCACAACACCCTGAGCGGCAACAGGCAAGACGCCATTCTCTTTAACCTAAAAATTTGAGGCAGTGGTCCCCACAGAGCTCGGGTTACCTACGTATCGGGTGGTCAACTTCAGTGCACTAGATAACAAAGAAGCTCTCAGGTCAGAACTGGATCTGGTGGAGCAAAGGACAGACCAAGCCTACCTAAAGGTGGCAGCCTACAAGCAACAGGTCTCGCGGTGCTATAATAGCAAGGTGAAGCACCGCAATTTTCAAGTCGGAAACCTCGTCCTTAAGGCAGTGAACCAGTCTACCCGGATCCGGAGCCATGGAAAATTGGGGGCAAATTGGGAAGGCCCGTATAAAGTAACTCGGGTCAACCGACCGGGAACCTACTAGATACAGAGCATGGACGGGCACGATCTCTCTCATCCTTGGAATGTGCAACACCTCCGCAAGTATTACTAATAGCATTTGGCCACGGGAATTTAGTATTGGTAGAAATTTTTTTTTTTGTAGCTCTAATTGAGCAAACGCTATAAATTTTTATTTTTAAATAAAATTGAATAGTTTACTTTGCAAATTTACTCCCGTCAGTACACCGTGCAATGCTTAAAAGTCCTAGGGCCTAACCCCGAGGCACAAAAAACCTCAGGATCCGAACCCAGGCACTAAAAAGACCTCTGGCTCTGAACCCAGGCACAAAAAGACCTCGGGCTCCGAACCCAGGCACAAAAGGACCCAACAACCAACCATGTTCCAAGTCATTTTCCTATGATCGCTCCTCAACACGCCCCCGCCTTCACAGGACGCTCTGGGGGAAAGGAGTTTCTAGACCTAAATAAGAAATTACTTAAAGCTTCACTTAGGTCCAGCCGAAGATGGGGGTAAACCCCTAGGTGGCCGACGATGGCAAGCTTCAAAGGACCCTGCAACCACCCATGTTCCAGGTCGGTTTCCTACGGCCACTCACTCCTGCACTCCTGCCTTAGCAAAATGCTTGGGGGGCAGGGGAATATTAGGCCTAAATAGGAAATCACACCGGTCACTAAAAGAACATGGAAGATGTTCCTAATTACTTACAGTGATCAGAGATAATATCCCGGACGGTAAAACAGGATACACCTATAATACACTGGGACATCCCAGACGGTAATACAGGGTACTCCTATAATACACTGGGCGATCCCGAACGCTAAACAGGACAAGTTCCTATGGCATACTGGGCTATTACCTTTTAAACAGGTCAGGAAGACTAGGTGTTCTACTGGCTACAGTCCTAAACCATTTGCTAAGGCAGGGGTTAGCTCGGGTAAAACCGGTCGGACACTTGCAATCGTAAACAGGCACAGTACAGATAAAAGTAAACTGTTAATGAAAAGTCAACAGAAAATGGAGAGAAAGTTCGACCTCGAGGGCCTTTTCATTAATAGTAAAAACACTATACAAAACCTAGGGGGCAGTTGTAGTAGCCTCCCCAAAAAAGGAAAAACTACAACAATAAAAAAAATAAACTACAACTAGTTGTCCACAACCACCACCTCTCCCTCCTCAGTAGCCTGCTCTTCCACAGAGGGGTCCCCGACCTGTGCAGCTTCAGCAGCGACCTCGGAGTCAGCCTGGTTCTCCTTCCAGTAACCGGACTCTGCCCAAGAGTAGCCGGACAAGCCCCAGTCAGGGTGGTCGGCAGCGGCCCGCTTCGCCAGGTCAGTGTAGCCCGTGAGGAACCCTGCCTCGAACTCTTCCTCAGCATCCTTGGCTTCAGCCTCCCGAGCGGCAGTGAGCTCCGAAAGCGTGGCCGTCATGCCTGCCAAGTCCTTCTTAGTAGTGATCCTCCTGGCCTCCGCGGCTGCAACCTTCAACTCCGCAACCTTTCGGGAAGCCCGCTCGGTAGAAAGAGAGTCACAGATCTACCCCAGCTCTAGGGCCGCTGCCCGAGATTTTTCTTCCTCCACGAAGAGAGCAAACTCTACAGACTCTCGGGTAGCCCTTTCCACAGATAGGTCAGCCTCTATAGCAGCCAACCTTTCAGCAACGCCGGGAAGGGTGGTCTCAGCCCCGGCAACAATACAGCCTATCTGCAAGAACAAGACAACGTCAGTATACGCATGGAAGAAAAGCTAATGTTCAGGTTTCAAAGTGACTTACCATGTGGCTGATGCTGTATAACCAACCGATGATGGCATCAAAGATGAGCTGAGTACACTTGTCAATCTGACTCTGTAGCAGCTCGGGACGTACCCTTCCGCGGACGTCATTTGCTTGCTCAATCGCCGGTCTTAAAGAGGGCCCCGCACAAGCTTCCTCTATGCTCGGGAAGGAGACCCCAAACGGTTTTGCTACTGGGGAAAGTGGAGAAGGCGCAATGATTGTGATGCCAGGTGTTGAGGCTGTAGCAGCCTCCTTCTCCCCCCGGATAGAGATTCCCTGGGAGATCCGCTAGAGGGGCTGGCCCTCAGTGGGGTCTGGCTTCTTCCTCTTCTGGCCAGCCCGGCCCATCAAGACCGCCTCTTTCTCCTTCAAAGCCGTCGCGCTCTTGGGGGCCATCTCTGTAAAACCGGAGAAGAGCACGTGAGAATTTAGCAAAGTACCAAGTAAAAAGAAAATCGGATGGTCAAGAGATGGTATTTACCAGGAATGATCGCCGGGAGGATGGGAGCTATAAAGTGGTTCTGGGGCTCATAGGAGATCTTCGGGCTTCCCGACCGGGTCAGCACTTGCTTGATGTCAGTAGGGTCCTCCACCAAAGACAAGATCCTTGCTTGGAACTCGTCGGGAAGACTTGGCAAGTCAACTGATCCCACTGCAAAGCAAACATACAATAGGTTAGTCAAGGCAAAATAGAAAGACTAATCAGGAAATAAAAGTGGTCGGGCTTACTCCTCAGCTTCCCCGCCTAGGAGGTCCTCAACTGAACACCCGACGCCTTCTCACACAGCCCCAGGGTGGACACTTGGAAGAATTTCTTCTTCCATCCCTTATTGTTGCTTGGGCAGTTCACTATTATCTTCCGCCACTGCCTGGCCCCGAGCGAGAAGAAACCAGACTCCCCGTGAACTTGGAAAGGCCAGTAGGTCCAGAAGAACTCTTGTAGGGTGAGCTCATACCCTAGAACTTGAGGCCACAAGGAGATGCACCCCATCAGATACCGCCATCCGGCGAGCTGCCCGCGGGAGATCTCGAGGTAGATGAGGGCATTCCAGGCAACGGGATGGAGCGGTAGGCGAAGGTCTGCCATAAAGGCATCTTCATACAAAGTGATGAAGCCTGACTCGTGGAAATGGGCCCTGCCATCATGGATAGAAAGAGAAAAGGGGCCAGGAATGTCATATCTCTCCCTGATTCAACCCAAGTCAGGACCCCGCAGCGTTCTGATAATGGACTCGCAGGCGAATTCGATGCCGGGAGTGTTCGGTACAGACCCTTCATCGCCTGACCCCCGAGACGTTGAGGCCATAGGAGAATCCTGGTGCATTTCCTCGGGAGATGCCCGGGTAGGTATCCTTCCCTCACTATGCTCGTCAGAGGGGGCTGAAGAGGGGGGATCTAGATTTGTGCTTAAGGTCCTTGACCGTGACTGTTCGTCTTCCGAGCGAGATGATGAGTTGAAGTCTGAGTGGCACATGTCTACGTCAACAGTGGACCTAAGAGGTAGACGTCCTAAAAATGGGTCATGAACTCCAATCCTAATATACAAAGGAGGTAGATCTAGCAACCTAAAGGGCAGGTCGTATAAGGCTCTAGAGGAAAGGTAACACTCTCTCAAGACTGTCTCGGGAACACCCGTTCGGTCTAACTGCTCTAGCGTACCTCTGGACTGGATGAAATGACAGAACCTAAAAAAGAAAAAATCCCACGCTCGTTCTAACCTAAGTGGGTTCGCTCCCTCTAGCTTTGTTTAGAAAAGAAGTAGAGAATGAAGAACTAAGGATAGAAAGGAAAGACTTACAAGGTTTAGCGCAGAAAAGAGGTCGGGAATCTTGCTCGGGATCTTTTTTACTCTCAAACCACTCAGTAAAGTCTCTCACATGGCAGCAGGAATTGAAAAAAATGAGCGAGTGTTCCTTATATAGGAATAACGGGCGGTCCAGATCAATCAGATCCAACGGCTCAGGATCTTTCCCACCAAGAATCACCAGACAGCTGTCACCTCGGGATCATGAAAGGTCGCCTCAAAATGCACGTGCATTAAATGCATGACTTGAGGGTCCGGTTACCACGCAACTATTCGGTTATGTCTGAACCGACTTTGTTGGATCCTGACCAGGCCAATTACTCCCTGACACGTGGTAATACCACAGCCCGGGCCTCTTCCTGTACCGGTCGGTTATTCCACCGGGTGATCTAGTAGGCGGGCCCCATCCCGAGTAGCATTCCCGAGGGATATCCGGACGGTTTCCAAGGTAATACTGATTTTTGATCCTCACCCGATGAAGCATCCAGTCAGTTCTGAAAATGGGGGGCAACTGATATGTCCAAAATAATCCAGCCATGAAGACAGTCTGCCAAGTCACCGAGAGGTGCAGATTATTGCAGTGAGGGCGCCGTAGCCAAGCAATCCCGAGGTATTCGTCCGGACCATGCGGTTCTTACCAGCAGGCCAGGCATGAAAGACCACGGCGTCCCGAGGACTTGGCCTATCTAGTAGTTTCCTAAACAAGCTACAAGTCTACAAGATGGAATGTGGCAGTTTCCTAAACCACTTAGGAAACTTTCCCCAAATTATGCAAATCAATTGTAATCATATTAGGTTTCCTAATCTTATTAACTTACCATGTAAGGGTGGACTCTTGCATCTATAAAAGAGCCCACCTACCCTGTCAATGGGGATCCGATCCAATCTTAATAACTCTCTAGGTAGCAAGCATACAGCAGAGAACTCATCGTCATACGCATATACCCGGCCGGTATTACTGGTAGTGCCGCCCATCTTTGTTGGCTCACCAGGCCCGTCGGTGATCTGCTAGTGAACGCGCACAGATGGAACCGTGGACGTAGGTCACCTCGTTAACGGGACCGAACTACATACAAATTGTTCTTGTCTTCTTCTCTCTCTAAATCCTTCTTAACAATTTTAGACATCATCACATACAGAAATATATATATATACTTTTTGAATTTTGTGGGTATATTCACTACAAACCCTCATGAGACAACACTCGTCCACTAGTGGTAACCTAGGGGTTTAACGGCTTGTTGCATATGCTAAATGCAATCTTGATTCCTACGATAGTGAGTTAGGTTTTGTTTTTTCAGTCTACTCCTACTTTTTAATAAAAACTTCTAGAACAACTTCTCTTTTCACTTCATTGCTAGGAACTAGCAATAAGCTAGTTGAGA
This sequence comes from Hydrangea macrophylla, assembly GCA_033977485.1. Taxonomy (NCBI): domain Eukaryota; kingdom Viridiplantae; phylum Streptophyta; class Magnoliopsida; order Cornales; family Hydrangeaceae; genus Hydrangea; species Hydrangea macrophylla. Next base: position 7,220,241 of record CM066983.1, on the reverse strand, counting down.
TGTGTGACAAACACTGAATATTGCACATTCAAGTGCCAATATAATAGACATAATGCTCATTTAATCCCCCAAATCCCTATTTTTACACACATACTTGAATTGATATAATTTAATGGTGATGTCACTCAAATGCGTGTAATTATGTATTTTTACATATTTTATATCTTTAGGTAAAAATGAAGTGAAATAAAGAGAAGGAAAGAAGTAGCAACCACACCATACTATATTCATTTGTTAGTCAAAGCTGAACAGTAACAAATAGTAACATTCCTGTAAATATCAGAAACTAACCAAATGAGACAAAACAACAACAAAAAAGAGAGGAGGAAAACATAAACATCCAAGCAAAGCTTGGATAGTGAAAGGTTTGTTTATGTAAAATTTCTTTTTGTTTCTTCTCTTTTTCTCTCTCTCTCTCACACAGGTTAGTCAAACAACTCAACATACAATAGTTGAAAGTTGAGACCGCGGAGAAAGAAATGGCAAATCTCGTGCCAAAGCTGACGAATGCAATGATGATTTTTCTCTAAAAAATCATTTATAAAGACGAGGCATCACAACAATTCTCAAGAACACCAACAGCCTACACCAACAAGCTGCAACAACTTCACACACACTGTTAGGGAGAAAATAGTTTAGGGAGGTTATCATGTGAGCACTTCATATTATCCCTAGAAGTAGGAAACTTTAATTTTTCTTTGCCTTTTCTAGTTCTAGTAGTTGTAAAAATTTACTTTTATTTAATTGATGATTTCATGTTCAAAAATATGTAGCAAAACTTTGTGTACTGTATTTCTCAAAATAAAATATTTGTTTTCTTGTACAACCTTTGTCAATTTGTAGTAGTAAAATAGTCCTGTTTAAAATTAGATTTAATATTTGTAGTCTAGTAGTACTTGTAGTTGTCCCCTAAAATAGTTAGAAACCCCAAATTACAAGTTTTTGTAACAATAATTCCATTCACTAGATGACAGATTTTGCAAGTAAATGCTAGATTTCTTAGCCACGTAGTTGTTATAATCACCTACTGAAGTCCTAAGCACACCATATCCATATCTCACTTCAAAATTAGATTAGGATTTGGTTTGGCCTTGCTTGTGTTCTTGAAGTTCAACCACTGTGACCCCACAAGAATCCAAAGTCAAAGGTTTTGTATTTTATTATTGATTCAGTATTTCCATTTATTTATATTGTATAAGCCTAGTTGTTCTAAACTTTGTTATTTTGCAAATTTTACAAATTCAACCCCAACTCATGTTAAGTGAGAAAAAATACATTAATATTATATTTCACCCTTGCCTTAGTTTTATAACGTAAATTTTAATTGAGCAGTCACTGTGTATATCTATTTAATCTTTCTTTAAATGATTATTTGGAAGATAGTTTCAATTCCAAAATGGTAGGCTAAAACTTTAATTGGAGATATTCAATAAAAACTTAGAAACCACAGCTTTTGTGCACTAATCTTAAATGGACAAATTTATCTAGATGGGTTGTTTTTTTATTTATGGCAAAAAATATCTATGTATGTACAGTTTATGACGATTTAACATGTTTATATACTATGGCTATATTGGGCTCAAAAGATTACATATTTGAAATAAGAATATAATTATGTGGATTGTCAAACTATGCCTTTTGTCATAAAAAACACCTAGCATACTCAAACAATTTATATGACAAAGTTTACATTTCAAATATGTGTTTATATATATTTCTATCCACTAATGGGCATGCAATTGTGTAGTGGCAGAGTGGTGGGGACTGGGCGCTGAATAACCCATGTCTACGGCGGGTCACGGTTCGAACCTGGCTATTGCCCAATTGCCTTTTTATTTTTCTTTAAACCAAACGACGTCGTTTCATATCAAACCTGACACACTTGATATGACCCTGACTAGTGAAAGTTTATTTTCAAATAAAGAATGACTCTACGGTCTTAAATGCCAAATGCTTTTCAAATGCACAAAAGTTGTGGAATCTAGTGTTGGTTTGTATATTCCCAATTATTTTAAATCTTTTCTTCCTAGTTAATTTATATTTCTTGTTTTTAATAACTTTGCTTAAATATTGGTATGATTTCTATCTTTCGCTATAATAATATCCAAAAAGACATTTGATGTAAATTTAGGTTTTATTTATTTTTTCTTTTCTTACTAGTATCTTAGTTAATTTATTTTGCGCTGTTAAAAATCTTTACCGTAAACTACTTAGAAAACAATAGCTTTTACTTAGTTTTTTTGCAAAAATATAAAAACTAGAAGTTTAGTAAAATCCCACAAAAATCCATCATCTTTTATTTTCTTTTTTAGTGACAAAATAGTTACTGCCTATCTTTGTTTTCCGTTTCCTGTGGGTTCGACCTGGAATTCCAGAACTTTATTACTTGTAATATTACTTACACTTGGGTGTTAATAAGAAAACACGTCAATAGGATATATCGTCAGGAGTCATAACTTGTTTTGCAAGAGTTGCATAGCGGACAAGTCATGATTAATCAAAGGATCAAATATTGACCACCACATGGAGGCTTTATTCTTTCGTTTCAATATTCCGGCGACTTTGTTTTAAAATAAGAGTTTTTAAGGATTCTTTTATTTCAAACTTTCAAATTCTGATATCCATATTTATTCTGTTTGATTTTTTTAGTAAATTGTAATGTCTGGATCTGCATTTAGTCCACTTGCCACTATGCTCACTCAGAACAAGTTAATTGAAAATAATTAAACTGAATGGAAATGTAACCTTGACATCGTATTAAGTGCGGAGGATTACATATATGTCAGCACCACCCCATGCCCTGAAGAACCCGCGGTAAATGCTTCGGCAGCTGCCAGACGCGAGTTTGACAAGTGAAAAAAGTCAACTGGAATGGCCCATTGCTACATTTTGGCCTCAATGGCTGGTGTGTTGCAACATCTATTCTAGTAGAATAATCCTACCAGTGATATTATCGAATCCCTAAAAAAGATTTTTGGGGATCACGGCTGACCTGCCAGATAGGTTACCATGAAAAAGATAATGAGTGCTAAAATGTCGGAATGGACTCCAGTCAAAGAACATATTTTAAAAGTGATTGGTTATTTGAATGAACTGGAGACCCTAGGAGCCAACATCGACGCATAGACCCAAGTTGATATGATCCTCAATTCACTGTTGCCTTCATACACTCAATTTAAACTTAACTATAATATGAATCAAATGAATTTTTCAATGAGTGAATTCATGAGTTCTTTACTGGCAGCGGAAGTGGTGATCAAGCCTGGGGGCAGCGTTTTGAATGTTGAGAAAGGCTCTTCCTCCTCCCAATCTACACCGAAAGGAAAGAAATGGAAGAAGAAAGCTGGCACTGGTGGTCCAAGTGTTGGACCAATCCCTAAGATTGCAAAATCTAAGGGAAAGGGTGAGGGTAAGGAGAAGGTGGGTGGCTAAGGCAAATGAATGTGTTTCCAATGCGGTTAGAAGGGCCACTGGATGATGAATTGTCCAAATTCTTGGTTATAAGGGTTTAGGGTATGATTGAATCACACGTCATTGAAGTAAGTTTTATAACAGATACTTCAAACACTTGGTGCATTGATTCTTGTGCGACTAACCATATCTGTAATTCGTTGTAGGGGTTTAGATCAACCGGGAAATGTAGAGATGGGGAAATCATGCTAACTCTGGGATCTAGCACAACCGTTTCCGCGGTTACAGTAGGAGTAGTAGCTTTAGAATTTTCAGACAACAATGTTTTGATTTTATCAGATGTAGTTTTTGTCCCTTTAATGAGACATAATTTAATTTCAATTTCTAATTTATCTAATAATGGTCATTCCTTTCATTTTGGAACTGAAGTTGTGATTAAAAGAAATGGTTCTTTTATTTGTTCTGGTGATAAATCAAATGGCTTATATGTGATCACTCCAAATATTTTTAAAGACTCTTGTATGTAACTTAATAACTCAATGGTAACTGTACCATCTAAAAGAAAGGAACCTTCCACTAATCCAACAAGGCTTTGGCATATGAGGCTTGGCCATATCAACTAAATAGGATTGGCAGACTAGTCAAAGAAGGGGTCTTAGTTAATTTGGTTCTTGAACCAATGGAAGTCTGCGAGTCTTGTTTAGAGGGTAAGATGACCAAAAGGCCCTTTCCAGTAAAGGAAAATAGTACCAATGCATTGTTGGAATTAGTTCATACTCATCTGTGTGGACCAATAAATATTAGAGCAAGGGGTGATTATGAGTATTTCATCACATTTACTAATGACTGATTTTGTCGAAATCAAGATATAAAAGTATGCTTAACTTATGCTTTACTTTCAAAAGATTTGCAGTGTGGAAGTAAAGGTCGAGCCCACAGAGATTGATTAACTACCGCGCTTTAATTTTAAAACCTAAACTTAGCTAATTTAAGAAAAACAGATTTTGGATTTAATTTGAATTAAACTAATAACAATAAAAGTATATCTAAAATATGAAAGCAATTAAACATTTATTTTTAAAATAAGTTCAAGGAACCTAGGATTGCAAATCCACCACTAGCTTCATAATAAGGGTATTTACGAATTACTTTAGCTTATTAAGTTGGATGATAATGGGGAATTGTAGCTACAAGCCCAACTCCTCCATCAAGAAAATAACTATGGTTCAAGCACCAACATAATCCATCTTCGGTTAGCATGAATTATCCCACATTAAACTAGGGTTGTGCTATAATTCGTCTAATTTAGGCATGGACTATTCGGATACTTGATAGCACAATTTAATTTAAGCACCATTACATGTAAATAATCTAAACAAGCACAACAAGCATAGATCATTGAGCACACTACCATAAAAATAGATCTAAGATAAGAGTAAACTTTGAAAGTAACGATTTAATCAATAAAAGCACGATTTATTTAAAAAAATACTCGGAACATGGAACTGTCATCCATACATAATAAAACTAAAATGAAAACATAAAATACACCCTATTACTTGGCTAGGGTTTCATTGAAACCCTAGATCTTGAGTTTAGTTATCCATAGAAGTGGTAGATGGCAAGTAGTTGTTGGAGGAGGCCATGGAAATCCTTGGTCTTCTTCTTCTTCTTCTCCTTGCTTCCCTCCCTTCAATGGCTGAAATTTTTGTTGTATATGAATGTATCTAATGTTGTGTAATGATGTGTAACTACAAAATTGATTTAGAATAGGATTTATATAGAGTTTGGAAGGATTTAGGAAGCTTTCCTAAGTCAAATCGTACTAAAACTACTATATTTACGTTTCTAGATGTCATATGCACAAACCACCTTCGCTGGGCACTTTAATTTAACAAAATACGTGTTTTTGGTTTTTTCACAGGTCGCTCGCGCTGCTCGCTCGCTCAAGGTCCTTTTCGCTGCACTGCGCGACTTTCGTAGAATTGTAATAACTTTTTGCTCAGAACTCGGACTGACTCGCCGTTTGCGTCCACACGTCCGTAACTCGAAGATCTACATTTTATATCTCTGGAGAAATTTCTCAAATCTGAAGTATTCCTTGTAAAAAAATACGATTTGCCAAGGCTGCTACTGTATCCAGCTTTCACCGGAATCACAGTTTGAGCCCAAAATGACTTCCAACGCCACTAATCATTGAATTTTAGTGCATTTTCATGTTAAAGCTCCAAAACCTATAAATTTTAGAATACTTATTAAAAAATAACTAATAATTACATGAAATGGGCTAACAAAGCGTATATTTAGGACTATAAACGACAACTATTCGTCGCCGATCACACTCTCAAACCTACACTTTGTTAGTCCTCGAGCAAAAAAGAACAGAAAAATAAAACTACTACTACAAATACTACTCCATTTTTGCATGGATCACGATTGCATTTAGCATATGCAACAAGCCTTTTAAACCGAAGGTGTCCCCAGTCGGACGAGTGAAGTCTCGTGAGGGTTCTCGTTAATAAGTCACCCACAACCATCTTTATTAACTTGTAAAGAAAAGTTTTATTAAAACAAAAAACATCATTCAATACTCCTTATTGTAAAACGGTGATTTGAAGTAGAATAACGAACAAGAAGAAACGGAATCAAACGTCTACCTACGTCATGAAAAATAATCTCAAGCACCTGCATCGTATAAATCAATAGAGTTTCTCAGAAAATTGCACGTGTGTGATATGGTAGTCAAATGAACACGTGCATGTCATGAACTTGGAATATAACTCAGATGACCATCTAACTATGCTTCGACTACGAATCTCGCAATGTTAATTATACTCTCAAATGAAACACTCAGAAACAAGTGTAATTTCTCTAGTATATGCGAGCAAAGGAATTACATTTTCAAGATATGAAACGCTCACACATGACTCGAAAAAGATGCATGACACAAAAAAACAATAGTCTCATGGATAGGACGCCAACAGTTAAGAAAAATTAATCACTACCATGTTTTAATCCCCTTCCCATCGTTTTCATATCCAAACAATGTTTCCTAGGATCAAATAGGACTTTTCAAAGGTTATAACGTGGCTCAAGCAATGAAAAAGGATAGAAATGATTTGTTAGGTAGTTTTAGAATGGCATTGTAAGGCATGCTCGATTTCTTTTATTCGTCTCTTCTATCAACTTCATATTTTCATACTTTTTTCCATATTTTTTTTTCTTTAATTTCTCTCTTTTTTTTCTTTTTTTTCTATTCTTCTTTCTACTTTCAACTTTTTTTTTTTCAATCCTTATCTTTTTTCTTTCTTTCTTTTCTTTTTCTCTGTTCTTTTCCTCTTCGTTGCTTTTGAAACGAATATTCAATAAATAACAAGGCAACCACCCCAAACATCATCTTATTTTCTTCTTCTTCTCAATCACACATCGCCTTAACACCACTAAAAATTGATCAATCTTTCAGGAGTGAACTCCAAGTTGGCCGAATTGCAGCAAAAACAGGATAATGGTGATTAAAGAAAAAGGCATTTTAATGGCTCAAAGGGCGAACTAAGGAAATTTTATCATTTATAGGTCGGTGGCAAATAAAGAGGGCCTACCATCATTTCCTATGGTCATATGGTCCTTTAATGTTTACGACGGAAGATTATTTAGTATGATAACAAATATTTTAACTTGACTTATCAATCAAATCAAGAATAATGAGACTAAACAACGAGTTAATGCGCTATTTCAAGTGAAATTCGACAAACACAAAATGTATTTATAACCCTCTAAAAGGAAAAGATAGGCTCAAAAGCTCACCGGGTTTAGTCTCCACCTTGTGTTATCTAGAAATCCGAATCATTTTATAGTTCACATCAGACATGTATTCAAGCGACTACGTACAGTGCATAAGTTTGTGTGCAAATCTATGATATAAAACTACGATTCAAACGATACATGACCTAAAACGTTTCAACATGACATCAGCCAATGTTTAACCACATCTTCTCTTGTTTACCATTCTATAACAATCATAGTTACATGACAAGAAGTATCGAATCAAGATTGCAAAAACGTCGGTAACATCGTTTATTTAAGTACAAGAATCGAAATTTTTTGAAACTTTAGTGTAATAATGTGCATGTGTGTGCATACCCTCAAACCTAAATATTTCATTGTCCCCAATGAAACAATAAAACGAAAGAAAGGAAAAGACGTAAGGAAGGAACGATATTACCTCGATCTCGACAATCACAAAGGTGAATGTAGAAATATGACGATAAAATTCAATGGCTCCATAAAGAGCTACTAATCACCTGTCAACACTTGACAAAAGAAAATAAACAACAAAAACAATAGTAGCTAATAGAAATATACAGATATTATTATTTTTGGTTGTTGTTTTTGATTTTTTTTTAATCAATAGATTTTTTTTATTCTATTATTATTTTTCTTTTTTCTTTTATTTTTCTTTTATTTATTTATTTATTTTTTTTTTGAATAAAAGTGAAACTATAACAAAAAAAACTAATGGAAATAAAACAAACAGAATAATCAAAACGAAAAAGAACTTAATCTAAAAAGAGACCTAACAGAATAAACAAAAAAAAATAAAAATAACTGACCAGGTTGTGGGAGAAAGGAGGTAAGAGAACAAAAGAGAAAATCTAAAAAATCCCACCTCGTGCCAGCGAGCGTCTCTCGCGCGAATCCCTCTGCGAGACATTACTGCGGCTACTTTTATGATTTCTGAAGAAAAAATTTCTAACTGACCAGGTTGTGGGAGAAAGGAGGTAAGAGAACAAAAGAGAAAATCTAAAAAATCCCACCTCGTGCCAGCGAGCGTCTCTCGCGCGAATCCCTCTGCGAGACATTACTGCGGCTACTTTTATGATTTCTGAAGAAAAAATTTCTAAGTCCCAGGCTCGCGCGAGAGGGCCACTCGGGCGAGACCTTTCGCGCGCGCGATTTTAAGGCACGACTAGAACCTGAGGCATAAATATAAAAACTTGAAAAATTTTTCTCTTAGTGCCAACCTCGCGCGAGCGGGCCGCGCACGCGAGGCAGTTTGTTTTTTTCTCATTTTTCTTTCTTTCAGTGTAAATAAGTTCAAAATAAATTATCCTCAACCCCCAAACTTGTCTAGAATGTCCAAAATAGACTCAAAATGACTCAAAAACGACTAAAAATAAGGAAAACGAACGAAATAAAGCTTGGGTTGCCTCCTAAGAAGCGATCTCTTTTACGTCTTTAGCTAGACCATTCTAGCTCAGGACTTATGGAGGTTGAAAATCAGACTTTGTACCCCTAAGGATATCAGGAAGAGCCCGGTGATAACCAGAAATAACATCGCTTTGAATTTGTTCAAATCGATTCCTAACCTTTCGAGTAAATTTGTCATTAGGGTCCGTACTATTCAAATTCATCCACTCATTTTCCACTATATTATTCTTCTCACTCACGTTTATGTCCTGATTAAGTTCAACCGTTCTTCTAACCTCACTACCCTCCATATATATTGATAATCATCGTCTTTAGGAGGTTGATCAATCGCATTAAACACGTTTAATTTAAGGTTCATGTTCCCGAACGATACTTTCATTACACCTATTCGACAGTTGACACGTGCATTAGCGGTGGCTAAGAATGAACGACCAAGAATGACAAGAGTGTATTTCCTAGCATCTAAAACAGGTTCAGTATCAAGGACCATAAAATCAACAGGATAATAGCATTTGTCAACTTTAACTAAGACATACTCGACGATTCCTCTAGGTACTTTCACAGAACGATCCGCTAATTGAATAGTAGCGGTCGTAGGTTTAAGTTCACCTAAACCTAGTTGTTTATAGACGTGATAAGGTAAGAGGTTAACACTAGCTCCTAAGTCAAGGAGAGCCCGATGAATAATAGTGTCACCTATGACACATGAAATAGTAGGTGTACTGGGATCTTTATACTTTGGAGGAGCGTGATGAAAAATTGAGCTTACTTTTTTCATGAGAAAGACATTTTTCAGAGTATGACTGCGTATTTTGCTCTTTTGCTTGCAAAGGTCTTTTAGACATTTAGCGTAAGCGGGAATTTGTTTCATCGCATCGAGGAATGGAATATTAATTTTTACTTGTTTAAACACCTCGAGTATATCTTCAGTTTTTGACATTTTCTTTGATAAATTAGACGGTTCCTCAACGTTTGGTGGAAAAGGTAGTTTTGGAATATACGTCATCGGGATTGGTTCTTTCTCTTTCCTAACTCTATCCATATTCTTTTCTTTATTCGAATTAATGAGTACCTCTTTTTCTCTCGCATTCGGAATTTCAACAATTTCTTCCCCACGAATAGTCGCCCTAGTCAAAACAGCGTTCACGCTCTCACTCGACCCCTCCTTTTCGTATTGTCCCTTAGGGTTTTGAACAGTTTGCGCAGGCAACTTCCCCTCGTTTCTACGACTCACCGCAGTAGCTATTTGTCCCATTTGGGACTCAAGCTTTGCAATGGATTGTGTATGAGAGTGCACTATTTGTGCTTGTGCTTGGACTTGAGTTTCTATGTATTTAAGGGATGCCAACACCGTAGCCTCAAAAGCGTTATCCCTTGGAGGGTTAGGATTAGGAGGTGGGTGTTGGTATTGACTTTATTGATATTGGGGTTGATAAGTATTAGAAAAATTATTCGGCATAGGATTATAACTATTTCGTGGGAATTGTTGAATCGAGTTTATGTGTTTGTCACGCCCCGACGTAGCATAATTCAGGAAAGCATTTAATTTCCTTTATGGACTCGTAGGTCGTGACAAGTGAGTATGACCAATTGTCCCTGCAACAAATAACTTAACAACATTTCTAGAGCAAAGGATACTAACAAAACATAACCTCCACAATTAAAACTTACTAACTATTACAGCAGTCATAAACTTAGGCACAAAACGCCTTATTCAAAAGTCTAAAGCTAGTTTATTACAAACCCAAATTAAAAGACATAGGAAATATAAAGCAGCCTCCTGGAAAGTCTCCTGACTCTAAGTAGCATAGTCAAAATACCCTGGCTGCTCCTAACCCTGAAAATCTGGACATACAGTCCAGGACGCATCAACGCCGTCAGCTTATGAAAGCTGGTGAGCAAAATAAACAAGTGCTCGCAATGTATATATATAAGCATATAAACAACGGTGCAATTTAATTTTAAAAGCAATAGATTCAAGGTTCCAATTCCAACATAAGTCACGGGGGAATAAAGAAAGCAATAAATATGCGACCATGCATGAACAATGTAATATCTCATCTTTCTGACTCTTTTCTCTCAACAAAACTCAACACAACCAAACCATTATCTCAGATACCAGGAATACTATCCGATCGATATCCAAAACAGCACACCAAACTATCGCTTCAGATACCAAGAATAATATCCGATCGATATCTAAAACAGCACACCAAACTATCGCTTCAGATACCAGGAATAATATCCGATCGATATCTAAGCCACACTCAATACCATCATTTCGGATACCAGGAATAATATCCGATCAATATCCGAAACAAGCGCCTTAGATACCAGGAATAATATCCGATCGATATCTAAGCCGTACACCACACTATCACCATCGCTTCGGATATCAGGAATACTATCCGATCAATATCCGAAACGCGCGCCTTAGATACCAGGAATACTATCTGATCGATATCTAAGTCGTACACAACACTGTCGCCTCCAATACCAGGAATACTATCCGATCGATATTGAGGTCGCACACCAGACCGCCACCCTTTACTCTTTTCACACTTTCTCACACACATGCATGTTGACACAACCTCAACCCTAATATGTATGTCAATGTTTCATAAATAACACCATTAATAAATCACAAAGCCGGATAATCGTACGAGCATAAATTTTGGCCTTAGTTGTTCTGTTTCGTACAATTCTTAAAACATAGACCTTTAAAATAATATTTTTGCCAAACTGTTCTTTAAAAACTTTTAAAACATTTTCCAAACAGTCCCTAATAAGAAAACATAGAAACTGCTCAAACTGCCAGGTCGCGCGAGCGAAGGGGAGAACAAATCGCGCGAGCGGATCGCGCGCGCGAAGGGGAAAAACAGGTCGCGCGAGCTGATCGCGCGCGCGAAGGGGGGGAATGGTTCGCGCGAGCGGGCCGCGCGAGCGAGCCTCGCGCGAGCGAGTCGCGCGCGCGAGTTCTTGCAGAATGTCATCTTCTTCGTTTTCTCCCCTGTTTCTGGTTTTCAAACTGAATTTTACCCATTTCTGTTTTCTGTTCGTACCAGGACATGTAATATATGAATCTCTTCGGTTTTCCGCGTAGATTAAGAATACGCGATCAATTTTAACTAACACGGATTATATCTCTAAATATTCGCGATTAAAGTGAGGGTGTCAAAACTTAAAATCAACGGTACGTCGCGATATGGATGAATTACTGCGTAGGATTCGAACCGTAATCTATTGGGACAAAGATCTTCCAAAATCAATTTACGGAATTGAATTTGGTTGAGTTTGGCAAAACTCCAATTTTAAGCTTTAATGGTGATTTCATATATATACATATATACATACATATACATACTGCAATACACATATATAAACATGGCGAGTGAGTTTATAATACTCACAGAGGGCAATTATACAGAGAATTTGAGACCGAGAATTTATGCCGTCGATTTCGTCGTTAAGAATTTCTTCTCCGTTCTTCCTCTTGATCTTGAGATATATATAGCTATATATCTATGTATGTGTGTATGTATATAGTATATAATCTGTATGTGTGTGTGTTGTGTGATGTTGAGAGAGCAAGAGAGTGATTGAGAGAATTTGAGAGAGTGAGAGATGAGAGACTGTGAGTGAGAGAGAGAGAAACCAACGTATATATAAACCCAATGTTTTGGGCTCCAAGCAAGGCCAAGAATTCCTCCGGTGTGGTTGAGCTCACGTGCTCCCACACCCAAACGCGGTATAACGCAGATTAAAACATAAAATTGGTATTTTACGGTAGAAAGAAAAATACAGGAAAATAATATCAGCGTAGGAATAAAATTCCCGGTTTATACAAAGATGTAGATATTGATTTTAAAACCATAGAAAATATTTTTCATATTTTCAAATATTACGGTTTGGCCCCAGATAATTATTTATAAATAGAAATTAAATCAACTGCTCATGGAAATAAAATGCAATATTTATTTATTAATGATAATAAAATACAGGGCGTTACACCCTACGCACCTTAACAGAGATTTCGCCCCGAAATCTGAGCTAACAAATCCTGAAACAACTCGGGGTATCTAGTCCTCATGTCTGACTCTAACTCCCACGACACTTCTCCCTCGTCATGATGCCTCCACTGAACTTTAACCAAAGGAATGTCTCTTCTTCTCAGCCTCTTGATACTCTGGTCAAGAATCCTCACAGGTCTATCCTTGTAGACAACACTCTGACTCGTCTCAATATCATCAAAATTAACCACATGTGAAGGATCCCGTATGTATTTCCTTAACATACTGACATGGAACACATTATGAACACCAGACATCTTTGGTGGCAACGCGAGCCGATAAGCCACTTTCCCAACACGCTCTAATATCTCAAATGGCCCGATGAAACGAGGTGCCAACTTCCCTCTCTTCTGACCAAAACGCACTACTCCCCGAACAGGTGAAACCTTTAGGAGTACGTGATCACCGATACTGAACTCCAAGTCCTTTCGACGTCGATCCGCATAACTCTTGTGTCTACTCTGTGCAGTTTTCATCCTTTCCTTGACCAGTGAAATCTTCTCATTGGTCTCTCTCACCAAATCTGGTCCCAAAAGTTCTGTGTCTCCCACTTCAGCCCAACACAAAGGAGATCGACATGGCCGTCCGTACAAAGCTTCGAACGGCGCCATCCCAATACTTGAGTGATAACTGTTGTTATACGCAAATTTGACCAACGGCAAGTGCGTCTCCCAAGACTCTTCAAAGTCGATTGCACAAGCTCTGAGCATATCTTCCATAATCTGATTAACACGCTCGGTCTGTCCATCGGTCTGAGGATGGAATGCAGTACTCATCTTGAGCGAAGTTCCCATAGCCTTCTGCAAACTTTCCCAAAATCCCGAGGTAAAACGTGCATCGCGGTCTGATACAATCGACACAGGCGCACCTTGCAGTCGCACCACTTGCTGTAGGTACATTCGACTCATCCTTTCTACTGGGTAAGTCATATTGTACGCGATAAAGTGTGCAGACTTCGTCAAACGATCCACAATTACCCAAATCGCGTCATGATTCTGTTGTGACCGGGGTAATCCAACCACAAAATCCATAGTTATGTGTTCCCACTTCCATCCTGGAACAGGTAAGGGTTGCAACAATCCCGAGGGTCTCTGATGTTCGGCCTTCACTTGTTGACAAGTCAAACATTTAGACACACACTCGGCTACTTCTCGCTTCATCCCTTCCCACCAAAAGTTTTTCTTCAAATCCTTATACATCTTTGTCCCTCCTGGGTGTACTGTCAGTCTCAATTTATGTGCTTCTTCGAGAATATCTTTTCTCAAATCTCCAGAATCTGGCACACACAATCTTTCTCAACATCGGTATCCTCCATCGGTCCCAACCTTCCATTCTATAGGGTCCTTTTCTGACATCTTGGCGAACCATGCTTGAAATTTCTCGTCTTCCCCCTGGGCTTCGATGATTCGACTCACAAGTGTTGGTTGTACTACGAGGCATCCAAAGTGATGTTCGTCACTTCCTTCAGAAATCTGCATATCAAATTCTGCGATAGTCTCTAAAGCTTTCCATTCCTTCATCATCAATGAAGCAATCATTCCTCGAGGCTTCCGGCTTAGGGCGTCAGCGACTACGTTAGCCTTACCGGGGTGGTACTCTAATGTAAAGTCGTAATCCTTAATCAGCTCCATCCACCTACGTTGCCTCATGTTCAACTCCTTCTGAGTAAACAAATACTTAAGGCTCTTGTGGTCCGAGAACAAATCAAACTTCTCCCCGTAGAGGTAGTGTCTCCAGGTCTTGAGCGCAAACACTACTGCTGCCAGTTCCGAATCATGAGTTGGGTAATTCAATTCATTCGGCTTCAACTGTCGCGAACCATAGGCGATAACCTTTCCGTCTTGCATAAGGACACATCCCAATCCTTGATACGAGGCGTCACTAAAAATAGTGAACTTCTCACCATCCCTTGGTATCGCAAGCACTGGCGCTGTTGTCAATCTCTCTTTCAATTCCAGAAAAGCGCGTTCATGCTTATCAGTCCATTCAAACTTCAAATCTTTCTTAGTCAAACCAGTTAACGGGGCTGCTATCTTTGAGAAACCTTCTACAAATCTCCAGTAGTAACCAGCTAGTCCCAGAAAACTTCTGACTTCTGTAGCATTGGTCGGCCGAGTCCAATTCGCCACTGCATCGGTCTTTGATGAGTCAACCGCGATTCCTTGTTGAGAGATCACATGCCCGAGAAACTTAACTTCCTGAAGCCAGAATTCACACTTGCTGAATTTAGCATACAGGCGGTGATCCTTGAGAGTCTGCAACGCGATCCTCAGGTGTTGTTCATGCTCTTCCTCTGACTTGGAATAGATCAAAATATCATCAATAAAGACAATAACGAATTGATCCAAGTAGGGCTTGAATACTCTGTTCATCAAGTCCATAAACACAGCCGGAGCATTCGTCATCCCAAACGGCATCACTAAGAACTCATAGTGTCCGTATCTCGTCCTGAAAGCAGTCTTAGGTATGTCTTCCTTCCGCACCCTCAACTGGTGATACCCTGACAGTAGGTCAATCTTAGAAAAGGTTGTGGCTCCTTGCAACTGATCAAACAGATCGTCTATTCGAGGTAAAGGATACTTATTCTTGATAGTAACCTTATTCAGTTCTCGGTAGTCAATACACAACCGCATTGTCCCATCCTTCTTCTTCACAAACAATACTGGTGCTCCCCAGAGTGAAGTACTTGGACGAACAAAACCCAACTTCTCAAGTTCTTGAACTTGTTCCTTCAGCTCCAACAACTCTGTAGGGGCCATCCTGTAGGGAACCTTGGTTATAGGTCGAGTACCTGGCACCAATTCCACACAGAATTCTATGTCCCTTTCCGGCGGTAATCCTGAAATATCTCGGAATACTTCCTCGAACTCTTTGATTACCGGTATTGATGATACTGTCACCTCTGCACTGACAACCTCAATGTTTGCTAGGCATCTAGTGAGGAACATATCACCCGAAGGGTTACATTGGAAATTGAAGAGTCGATTCCCCTTGTCCGCAAATGTGATCCTCCTCCTTGCACAATCCAACTTCGCATCATTCTTCTCGAGCCAATCCATTCCCAGGATTATATCGAACTCATTCATCGACAGAACCACCAATCTTGCCAAAAGTTCGCGGTCTCCTAACCGTAGAGGGCAATCCTTACACACATGTAATAACTTGACTGTGGTCCCTAAGGGTGAGACAGCACTCAAAGCTTCCTCTAAACGTTGCGGTACTATACCCAACTTCTGAACGATCTTAACAGATATAAAAGAATGTGTAGCACCCGTGTCAAATAAAACTTTGACATGAGAGTTAAACAAGGTTAGAGTACCTTCCACTGCTCGTTGCTCAGGCAATCCCTCCTCATAAGCACCTCCTTCATACCCTGTTTCTTCATAACCAGCAGTCTCGGGAATAACAGCATTCAGGCAGGCCTGTCCTTGCTGACCATGGTTGTCTTTCCTAGGAGCCTTGCATTCCGGACTTATGTGACCTGGCATGCCACAATTATAGCACACAATTCCCGGACGATCAGCACGCCTAGTCTGTCGGAAATTTATAGCTCGGTGACCGGGATTACCACAATTGAAGCAGTTATTGTTTTTGGCCCCTTCTATTGCTAGAGGCTGATATTGCTGAACTGCTTGTGTCTGTTGAGGTTTCTTCCCTCCATCCCAGGTCCTTTTCTGTCCTTGAGGGTACCCAGGTTTATGTCCTGAATAACTCTTCTGTGGAGGTCGATTTCCAACCGGCTTCGAATTCTGACACCCATCATTCTCCAACCCCGTAGCCAATCTCACCAGAGCTTCAAATGACTGGCTCAGATGCCCCATAGTCAGATGTCGGAGAGACAAGTTGAGGCCCCGGTGATACTTCTTGATTTTCCTCTGGGGTGTGTCCACCATATGTGGAGCAAAGCGAGACAGACGCTCAAATCGAGTAGTGTACTCTCGGACAGTCAGATTCCCTTGAGTCAACTCCATAAACTCTTTCTCTCTCTTATCCTTCTCTTCTTCAGGAAAATACTTCTCGAGAAATCTTTCCTTGAACACCACCCATGGCATTCTCCTTGCAGCTTCTTCCCCAATCGTCGCCTTTTCAGCATCCCACCAATCAGCCGCTGCATAAGACAACTGAAAGATAGCCAGACGCTTCTTCTCCAGATCAGTGCACTCTATGGTCTCAAAGATACGCTCCATCTGGCGTAGCCACTGTTCCGCTTGCCACCAGTCCCCGCAAAATACTCAGGTCGCAGGGCGCGAAACTCCTTGAGAAGCTTGTCTCCCGTCTGGTGGGCTTGCCTCCCATTCCCGTTGTGATTCCCATTCTGATTATTGTTCCTCGCATTCTGATCACTAACCCTCTCCAATCTTCTTACAAAAGCCTCGAACATTCCGGTTGGATCTATTACCGGTGCATCTTCAATAGCGGGACGATTCCTGAGATTTCTTCCAGCCATATGATCGAGAGAACGGTACCTATCCATTGATCAACAAGAATACGGTCAACCCCTCGAGAAGAAAGAAAACTCTAAACGATAGAAAACGACTAGACACGGAATAAAGTCGAACTACCTTATCTTAATTCTATCTTAACGGGAGATCCTAGGTGTTCTGGACAATTGGTCGAGCCATAACCTGGCTCTGATACCAAAAAGCCTGTCACGCCCCGACGTAGCATAATTCAGGAAAGCATTTAATTTCCTTTATGGACTCGTAGGTCGTGACAAGTGAGTATGACCAATTGTCCCTGCAACAAATAACTTAACAACATTTTTAGAGCAAAGGATACTAACAAAACATAACCTCCACAATTAAAACTTACTAACTATTACAGCAGTCATAAACTTAGGCACAAAACGCCTTATTCAAAAGTCTAAAGCTAGTTTATTACAAACCCAAATTAAAAGACATAGGAAATATAAAGCAGCCTCCTGGAAAGTCTCCTGACTCTAAGTAGCATAGTCAAAATACCCTGGCTGCTCCTAACCCTGAAAATCTGGACATACAGTCCAGGACGCATCAACGCCGTCAGCTTATGAAAGCTGGTGAGCAAAATAAACAAGTGCTCGCAATGTATATATATAAGCATATAAACAACGGTGCAATTTAATTTTAAAAGCAATAGATTCAAGGTTCCAATTCCAACATAAGTCACGGGGGAATAAAGAAAGCAATAAATATGCGACCATGCATGAACAATGTAATATCTCATCTTTCTGACTCTTTTCTCTCAACAAAACTCAACACAACCAAACCATTATCTCAGATACCAGGAATACTATCCGATCGATATCCAAAACAGCACACCAAACTATCGCTTCAGATACCAGGAATAATATCCGATCGATATCTAAAACAGCACACCAAACTATCGCTTCAGATACCAGGAATAATATCCGATCGATATCTAAGCCACACTCAATACCATCATTTCGGATACCAGGAATAATATCCGATCAATATCCGAAACAAGCGCCTTAGATACCAGGAATAATATCCGATCGATATCTAAGCCGTACACCACACTATCACCATCGCTTCGGATATCAGGAATACTATCCGATCAATATCCGAAACGCGCGCCTTAGATACCAGGAATACTATCTGATCGATATCTAAGTCGTACACAACACTGTCGCCTCCAATACCAGGAATACTATCCGATCGATATTGAGGTCGCACACCAGACCGCCACCCTTTACTCTTTTCACACTTTCTCACACACATGCATGTTGACACAACCTCAACCCTAATATGTATGTCAATGTTTCATAAATAACACCATTAATAAATCACAAAGCCGGATAATCGTACGAGCATAAATTTTGGCCTTAGTTGTTCTGTTTCGTACAATTCTTAAAACATAGACCTTTAAAACAATATTTTTGCCAAACTGTTCTTTAAAAACTTTTAAAACATTTTCCAAACAGTCCCTAATAAGAAAACATAGAAACTGCTCAAACTGCCAGGTCGTGCGAGCGGGTCGCGCGAGCGAAGGGGAGAACAAATCGCGCGAGCGGATCGCGCGCGCGAAGGGGAAAAACAGGTCGCGCGAGCGGATCGCGCGCACGAAGGGGGGGAATGGTTCGCGCGAGCGGGCCGCGCGAGCGAGCCTCGCGCGAGCGGGTCGCGCGCGCGAGTTCTTGCAGAATGTCATCTTCTTCGTTTTCTCCCCTGTTTCTGGTTTTCAAACTGAATTTTACCCATTTCTGTTTTCTGTTCGTACCAGGACATGTAATATATGAATCTCTTCGGTTTTCCGCGTAGATTAAGAATACGCGATCAATTTTAACTAACACGGATTATATCTCTAAATATTCGCGATTAAAGTGAGGGTGTCAAAACTTAAAATCAACGGTACGTCGCGATATGGATGAATTACTGCGTAGGATTCGAACCGTAATCTATTGGGACAAAGATCTTCCAAAATCAATTTACGGAATTGAATTTGGTTGAGTTTGGTAAAACTCCAATTTTAAGCTTTAATGGTGATTTCATATATATACATATATACATACATATACATACTGCAATACACATATATAAACATGGCGAGTGAGTTTATAATACTCACAGAGGGCAATTATACAGAGAATTTGAGACCGAGAATTTATGCCGTCGATTTCGTCGTTAAGAATTTCTCCTCCGTTCTTCCTCTTGATCTTGAGATATATATAGCTATATATCTATGTATGTGTGTATGTATATAGTATATAATCTGTATGTGTGTGTGTTGTGTGATCTTGAGAGAGCAAGAGAGTGATTGAGAGAATTTGAGAGAGTGAGAGATGAGAGACTGTGAGTGAGAGAGAGAGAAACCAACGTATATATAAACCCAATGTTTTGGGCTCCAAGCAAGGCCAAGAATTCCTCCGGTGTGGTTGAGCTCACGTGCTCCCACACCCAAACGCGGTATAACGCAGATTAAAACATAAAATTGGTATTTTACGGTAGAAAGAAAAATACAGGAAAATAATATCAGCGTAGGAATAAAATTCCCGGTTTATACAAAGATATAGATATTGATTTTAAAACCATAGAAAATATTTTTCATATTTTCAAATATTACGGTTTGGCCCCAGATAATTATTTATAAATAGAAATTAAATCAACTGCTCATGGAAATAAAATGCAATATTTATTTATTAATGATAATAAAATACAGGGCGTTACAGTGTTGCTCCACAAATTCTGGAAATTGAGATGCTGATGGGCAAGAAAGTATAGAATGTGAAGGATCGGAACATAATGCACAACTTTCATAAGAGGATGAACCCGACATTTGATTCATTGTCAAAAGTCGATCAAGTTTTTTAGATAGTTCCTGAAATTCAATTGATGACTTGACTCAAACTTTACCTCACGTTTCGGTTGCGAAAGATATCCCTCAGAACGCACTGATACAGCCTGATGCATCGAGTTCTTGCTTAATGTTTTAAAAATTTTCCAGGCCTCGTCGACACTTTTGCGTAGGAATATACCCGCACAAACGGCGTCGACGGTATTACGAACAGAGGGGATAAGTTCCTCGTAAAAGACCTGTACCAACTGCCACTTAGGAACCTAATGATGTGGGCAGGAACGTAATAATTCTTTAAATTTCTCCCATGTGTCATAAAATGTTTCCCCATCTTGCATCACAAAGTTTGTTATGGATTTCCTTATCTGATTTGTACGCATCATAGGGAAAAACTTTTGTAAAAATGCAGTGTGTAAGGCTTCCCAGGTTTTAAGAAGAGAATGGAAAGAGACGCAGTTTTAATTCATCATCAGTGAAATTCTGGATTTTTAACGTAGAGCAAATATCTTGAAAATCTCCTAAGTGTTGGTAAGGGTCTTCATTAATGTGACCATGAAAAGAAGGAAGTAGCGAGATGGTAGATGACTTTATCTCAAAGTGAGATGCCGACACCTCCTGTAAATCAATACATGTTTGTGGCGTGTAAGTCATTGGAATAAAGTAATCTTTAAGCGGATGAGGTGGAGGTATATTAGGATTATTTCTGTTATTTACGTTATTTTCGCCGTCGGCCATTGGAATAGGTTTTATGTTAATAAATCGAGTTTTCCTTAACCTTTTAAGGGTACTTTGAATTTCAGCCTGAAATAACAATGACGGTTTTTGAGTCCGACTAACTCTAAGGGTACGTTCAAGTTCAGGATCGATAGAAAATAATTCAGGTTTACTTGAACGCGTACCAAACATAAACTAAAAAGAAAAGAAATTAAAATCAGGACTGACTCAACAAATACAAAAATAATCATGCAAATCAGACAACAGGCAAGCACACAGTACTACTATGATGCATGTAATTATCCTTATGCAGTGATTCGCGTCAAAGCCTAGCGCCCCGGGTTTCCTAGCTAATGCAGTGCTCACTCCACATCTAACCTAATGCAAGTAATTGCGTCTCAGCGCCCTGACTTACAGTGATTTGATGCGAAGTTTCAAAGGAAGCGATTTACTTGAATTTTATTTTATTTTATTTTTTTCGCGTAAGCTCCTTTGACGTGCACAGCTGCTCTAATCGAAAAGCTAGAATTTTGAGTTCCTAAGAAATTACAAAAAAAAATAAAGAAAAGTTAGTAACTCAAAATAAAATAGAAAAATAAGAAAAAGAAAACCTAATATAATATTTACGAATTAACTAAACTAAGATTCTAAAACTAAAGGTAGTAATGCAATCCCCGGCAATGGCGCCAAAAATTGATCTTGTCAAAATCAAGATATAAAAGTATGATTAACTTATGCTTTACTTTCAAAAGATTTGCATTGTGGAAGTAAAGGTCGAACTCACAGAGATTGATTCACTACTGCGCTTTAATTTTAAAACCTAAATTTAGCTAATTTAAGAAAAACTGATTTTGGATTTAATTTGAATTAAACTAATAAAAACAAAAGTAAATCTAAATTATGAAAGCAATTAAATATTTAATTTTACAATAAGTTTAAGGAACCTAGGATTGCAAATCCACCACTAGCTTCATAATAAGGGTATTTACGAATTACTTTAGCTTATTAAGTTGGATGATAATGGGGAATTGTAGCTACAAGCCCAATTCCTCCGTCAAGAAAATAACTATGGTTCAAGCACCAACATAATCCATATTTGGTTAGCATGAATTATCCCACACTAAACTAGGGTTGTGCTATAATTCGTCTAATTTAGGCATGGACTATTCGGATACTTGACAGCACAATTCAATTTAAGCACCATTACATGTAAATAACCTAAACAAGCACAGCAAGCATAGATCATTGAGCACACTACCATCAAAACAGATCTAAGACAAGAGTAAACTTTAAAAGTAACGATTTAATCAATAAAAGCATGATTTATTTATAAAAATCCTCAGAACATGTAACTGTCATCCATACATAATAAAACTAAAATAAAAACATAAAATATACCTGATTACTTGGCTAGGGTTTCATTGAAACCCTAGATCTTGAGTTTAGTTATCCATAGAAGTGGTAGATGGCAAGTAGTTGATGGAGGAGGCCATGGAAATCCTTGGTCTTCTTCTTCTTCTTCTCCTTACTTCCCTCCCTTCAATGGCTGAAACTTTTGTTGTATATGAATATATCTAATGTTGTGTAATGATGTGTAACTACGAAATTGATTTAGAATAGGATTTATATAGAGTTTGGAAGGATTTAAGAAGCTTTCCTAAGTCAAATCGTACTAAAACTACTCTATTTACGTTTCTGGATGTCATATGCACAAACTACCTTCGCTGGGCACTTTCATTTAACAAAATATGCATTTTTGGTTTTTTCACAGGTCGCTCGCGCGGCCGGCCCGCACAAGGACCTTTTCGCTACACTGCGCGACTTTCGTAGAATTGTGATAACTTTTTTATCGGAACTCAGATTGACTTGCTGTTTGTGGCCACGCGTCCGTAACTCGAAGATCTACATTTTATATCTCTGGAGAAAGTTCTCAAATCAGAAGTATTCCTTGTAAAAAAATATAATTTTTCTAGGCTGCTACTGTAATCAGCTTTCTCCGGAATCACCGTTTGAGCCCAAAATGACTTCCAACGCCACTAATCATTGAATTTTAGTGCATTTTCATGTTAAAGCTCCAAAACCTATAAATTTAAGAATACTTATTAAAAAATAACTAATAATTACATGAAATGGGCTAACAAAGCGTATATTTAGGACTGTAAACGGCAACTATTCGTCGCCGATCAATGACCACTCTAGGTATGGATATGTATATCTAATTTAGCACAAGTCTAAAAGCCTTTAAAAAGTTCAAAGAGTTTAGGGCTAAAATTGAGAAGCAAATAGGCACACATATCAAGGCCATTCGATTTGATCGAGGTGGCGAGTACCTCTCTAATGAGTTTATTGATCACCTCCTATAGAATGGGATTCTGTCACAATTGACTACACCTGGTACGTCTCAGCAGAATGGTGTAGTGAAGAGAAGGAATCGGACTCTTTTAGACATGACTAGGTCGATGATGAGTTATTCAGAATTGCCATTATTCCTTTGGGGTTATGTTTTGGAAGCCGCTGCATACATACTAAATCTAGTCTCAAGAAAATCTGTTCCCAGGACACCACGGGACATGGGATTGGGCATAAGCCTTCTTTGCAACATCTTCGGATATGGGAGTTTTTGGCACATGTGCTGAAGGAAAAGATGAGCAAGTTAGATTCTAGATCGAAAGTATGTTATTTTGTAGGGTATCCAAAGGGCACTTATGGATGATATTTTTATGATCCAAGAGAACAAAAAGTATTTGTTAGTATAAATGCTATTTTCTTGGAGGATGATTATATCATGAACCATAAACCTAAGAGAAGGATAGATCTTAGAGAGATAGAAGGAGAGCCTTCAGTCCTATCCATAGTTAATAATGATGTAACACAAGAAAATACTACTTCTTCACCCATTCCCACACTGGTACCTCGTCGTAGTAGGAGGATGGTCAACCAGCATGACAGATACATGCTCTTAGGAGAAGTTTTTGAAGTGGTCTCCATAGAATCTGAATCTGATCCTACCACAAATGAAGATGCAATGGCTGATGTAGACTCAGCTCATAGGGTTAAAGCTATTGATTCGAGGTGAAAAGTGCATGTTCATAGCGTATTATATGGTCCTTTATGCATACTTTTATCCCCAAAGTCCCTATATTTAGGTGCATTATAATAATAATGTTATTTTTATTGTGTTAATGTTAATTCTAATAACAATGTTATTTTTGCATTGTTTTATAGGTATTAGGATGTAAATCAATGAAGTGGAGCTAAAGAAAAGTGATTCTGGTGGATAGAACAACAGAAGCAGCTGAGAAAACACCAATTTTGACAATGAAGACTTCAGATTTAGAAGAATTTCCCAGAGATACAAAATGTATATCTTTGAGTTACGGTCGTGTGGCCGCAAACGGGAGGTCAATCTGAGGTCCGAGTGAAACGTTATGGCCATTCTCCCATCGGTGCACAGAGTTGTCAAAATCAGAGAGTTCAATCGATTGAGCAGAATTCAATCGATCGAACCTTCGATCGATCGAACTAAGCTCGATCGATCGAACCTTATTTTCACCCAAAAGTTGCGTAAACTCTTTGGGAACCCTATATATAAGTCGTTTTGACGCCAGACGAAGGAAGGACGCTCCAGAACGCGAAAAACAGCAATTTTAGGGTAGTTTTAGGGTTAGATTAGGTGTAGATTAGGTTAGATTCAAGTTTTCTTCCTCCTTTTCCATTGTTAAACTCAAGATTGATGTTGATTACAAGTTATATTCATATTATCTTCAGGTTTTTCTTCTTCCTTTTCTTTATTTGATTGTTTATTGCTTTAGATGTTGATGATTGCTATGTTTTGTTATTTCTGAATTAGTTTAATCATGTTTTCGTAGTTTAGACGTTGGGAATATGTGATGAAACATTGATTCTCAACCTCTGCCATGCAATCTTTAGAAAACCTAGGCTCGATCGATCGAAGGTATTTTGATCGATCGAACCAAAGCCATAGTCAAGCGATCGAAGGCATTTCGATCGATTGAAGGATGATGCTGTCCGATCGATCGAGAGCGCTTCGATCGATAGAACTTGCTAATTCCTGAGATGATTCTGTTAAGTATTTCATGACTTTCTGTTTTACAAATCTGTCATCAAATTGTCCCTATAAGCTCAGTTTGTCACAACAGTTTTTAGAACTTAAAGCCTTAAGGCTATTTTCTTCAATGACTTTTGAAAACCACTTTGAATCCTAACACCATTTAGAGTGCAAGTAATAACCATTGTTTTAAACCGTCTTCCAAGTATTTTAATTCACTTGTGATGATGTAGTCCCGGCCATGAAAGGGCTACTGATTCTTTATCTTTAGAAAAATACGGAATGCTGAAGAGGAATGAACTCCATAGAACGTTAATGAATTTGTATGGTAGATGGTTAGGATCAAGGTGGATTCACGTGTTTCCAACATATTTAGTTTATTTATTTAATTAGTTATGTTTTGTCATGCTTTAGTTTTCTATTTAGTTTAATTTAATTAATTAGGATTCGTAGAACCTCCAATTCTATATTCTTATTTTCTTTTCTTTTTCTTTAGGTTATAATTTAGTAGACATTCTCCCTATTCCTTCCCCGTGGGATCGACCTGGACTTATCCAGTATTATTTGCACGATCACCTACACTTGGGTGTTGCACAAGAGCGCACAACTATTTAGTCGTGTCAAGTTTTTGGCGCCGTTGCCGGGGATCAAACCCGGGTCACCCGCGTGACAGGCGGGAATACTTACCACTATACTAACCCGGGTCACCCGCGTGACAGGCGGGAATACTTACCACTATACTACAACGACTAAATAGTTGTGCGCTCTTGTGCAACACCCAAGTGTAGGTGATCGTGCAAGTAATACTGAATAAGTCCAGGTTGATCCCACGGGAAAGGAATAGGGAGAATGTCTACTAAGTTATAACCTAAAGAAAAAGAAAAGAAAATAAGAATATAGAATTGGAGGTTCTACGAATCCTAATTAATTAAATTAAACTAAATAGCAAACTAAAGCATGACAAAACATAACTAATTAAATAAATAAACTAAATATGTTGGAAACACGTGAATCCACCTTGATCCTAACCATCTACCATGCAAATTCATTAACGTTCTATGGAGTTCATTCCTCTTCAACATTCCGTATTTTTCTAAAGATAAAGAATCAGTAGCCCTTTCATGGCTGGGACTACATCATCACAAGTGAATTAAAATACTTGGAAGACGGTTTAAAACAATGGTTATTACTTGCACTCTAAATGGTGTTAGCATTCAAAGTGGTTTTCAAAAGTCATTGAAGAAAATAGCCTTAAGGCTTTAAGTTCTAAAACCTGTTGTGACAAACTGAGCTTATAGGGACAATTTGATGACATATTTCTAAAACAGAAAGTCATGAAATACTTAAAAGAATCATCTCAGGAATTAGCAAGTTCGATCGATCGAAGCGATCTCGATCGATCGGACAGCATCATCCTTCAATCGATCGAAATGCCTTCGATCGCTTGACTATGGCTCTGGTTCGATCGATCGAAATACCTTCGATCGATCGAGCCTAGGTTTTCTAAAGATTGCATGGCAGAGGTTGGGAATCAATGTTCATCACATATTCCCAACGTCTAAACTACGAAAACATGATTAAACTAATTCAGAAATAACAAAACATAGTAATCATCAACATCTAAAGCAATAAACAATCAAATAAAGAAAAGGGAGAAGAAAAACCTGAAGATACTATGAATATAACTTGTAATCAACATCAATCTTGAGTTTAACAATCGAAAAGGAGGAAGAAAACTTGAATCTAACCTAATCTACACCTAATCTAACCCTAAAACTACCCTAAAACTGCTATTTTTTGCGTTCTGGAGCGTCCTTCCTTCGTCTGGCGTCAAAACGACTTATATATAGGGTTCCCACAGAGTTTACGCAACTTTTGGGTGAAAATAAGGTTCGATCGATCGAGCTTAGTTTGATCGATCGAAGGTTCGATCAATTGAACTCTGCTCAATCGATTGAACTCTCTGATTTTGACAGCTCTGCGCACTAATGAGAGAATGGCCATAACTTTTCACTCGGACCTCGGATTGACCTCCCATTTGCGGCCACACGACCGTAACTCAAAGATCTACATTTTGTATCTCTGGGAAATTCTTCCAAATCGGAAGTCTTCATTGTCAAAATTGGCATTTTCTCAGCTGCTTCTGTTGTTCTATCCACCAGAATCACTTTTCTTTAGCTCCACTTCATTGATTTACATCCTAATACCTATAAAACAATGCAAAAACATATATTTAAGCATTAACACAATAAAAATAACATTGTTATTAGAATGCACCTAAATATAGGGACTTTAGGGATAAAAGTATACATAAAGGACCATATAAGACGCTATGAACATGCACTTTTCACCTCGAATCACACCCCCCAACTAGCTCGTTGCTAGTCCCTAGCAATGAAGCGAACTACAGAAATGTTTAATTAACTCTAAAAATTGAAAACAAAATAAAGTAAAAATCCTAAATCACTTTCGCAGGAATCGCAATTGCATTTAGCGTATGCAACAAGCCTTTAAACCCCTAGGTTCCCCCTAGTGGACGAGTGTTGTCTCGTGAGGGTTTGCAGTGAATCTACCCACAAAGTTCATGTTTATGGTAATGGTTCCCATTTAAATATTTTCAAGAAATTTTTTTCCTCTCATTTAGTAATGTGGTTAAGTTCAACAATCTCATGAAACTCTCTAGTATGCCATAGCCATGCAACACACACATTACAGTTAATCTACTATCAAAGTCATTAGAATGTTCCATACCTGTTAATCTTCAAGTGAGTGTGTGAATGGACAACCAAAATACAAAACTTCAATTTCAAAGCTCGCATAACCTAAGACACTATCAAGACGTTCATTTTGACTCAACTCTCACCGGGATTACACTCTCAAGATGAAATCACTCCGAATTAGGTGTAATAATTATCACTCATGATATGGAAGCTATAAAGAGTACATGTAAATGGAATCTAATGCTTCTCATATCTAAATAGAAAAACGGAAATTTTATAGTGCACAAAGTCTCATGAATGGATACTTTTCACTAGAAGAGCGAGATACCGTGGAGAACCCTCTCATTACCTTAACTTTAAATCCAATTTACTTAAAATCATCAGGACTTTGAAAAAAAGGCGTTAGGTGAAAGAAGAAAGAGGCTTGTGATTTTTAATTGGGTCCAAGGATGTGATTGGAATGTGTACTACAACTTTTCAAACTTCCCCACATCTCCAATCTCTCTCTTGTCTTTTCTTTTTTCCACACTCTTCTCTTTATTATTTTTTTTCTTTTGTAACAACCATTGGCACTTTTTTCTTTTCTTCTTTTTTTTTTCTTTTTTTTTTTCTTTTCATGCTTTTTTTCTTTTTATTTTTTCATCATTTTTTTTCCAACTTTCCCTTATTCACAGAACCAAACTTCTTGTCAATGCACACATCCTAATCACTTCTAAATACAGAACTGAGGCTTGAACTCCTAATTTGGAGTTAGGTATTGACTTTAGGATTGTGTAGACAAGATAAATATGATATTGCTCAATAGGTGAAGTAAAGGAATATCATAGAGGTAGGCCAAAGTTGTATTATGCGTGTATGGTCAAAAGATGGCCTAAATCATATTCTAAGTTAATAGGATTATTCATGTCAATAAATTCAAGAGCTCTAAATTTGGTAAATCCTGAACATTCTCTTCTAGTGATCAGTCAAAAATGAAGAAGAAAATGAGACTTTCAACGAATTAATACGCTTTTCAAAAAGTAAGAAAAATTTTATAAAAAACCCTCAAAAATAAAAGAATGGCACAAAAGCTCACTTGGGTTATTGGTCTCCACTACAGTCTCTCAAGACACCTAAGCTATGCTTACTAATCCATTTTAGCTAAGTACAAGGTTGTCACAACGTGCTCAAAGTTGTTTAAAGATTAACAGACATAAAACATACTATAACTAAGATAGTAAACAAACTACCATTGTGTATCACATACTAATAATATACAGAAAATAACACTAATGCATCATAACTAACTACATTAACTAAGAGAGAAATACAAGAACCATTTTCTTATCTTTAAAAATAAAGTTAAAAATTTTAAAATTTTTTGACAATTTTAATTTACTGAGTCATGTTGCTAAGCAGGTATATTGACATTAAAGCACCACAAAAAGATATGAGGCATGCAATGGCTCACTCCCCCCAACTAAAACTAAACATTGTCCCCAATGTTCTAAACTAAGCACATGGACATGTAAAGTAAAGCGAGAGAAGGAAGGATGTTACCTCGAGGCATTAATATCCATTTTTTTTATTTTCTTTTATTTCTTTGTTAAGTTACCTGCAAAATCATTAGTAGCAACAAGGAAAAATACAAAATATGATACAACTACTCAGTAAATAAATTCGGTTAATCAAGATTTTTATCATACAGTAATAACCGAAACTTTTGAGGATCTTCCCAATGAAATAATTTAACAGTGAAAAGAATGTAGGGATCCTCATAAAAATGCAACTCCCCCCAACTAATGTCAGGCTCAAGGTCAGAGGAGATGATGCAAAACCTATGGCCTCTAAATTTGTTGTGGACAATTTTAAGAGATATACCACACATTTTAGGAATTATGTTCAAATAATGATCTTTGGTGTTGGTATTTCTTATAATAGCCTCTATTTTTTTATTATAAAAAACAGGCGGAGGCCATGGTTCAATAAAAAGGGCAGGGTCTAAGTAATGTTCTAATGAAGTTTTACTACCTCCTCTTGTTCTAGAACAGAATGTATGGAGATGTGATCATATGAATTGGATTTCTGTTCTATGTACATTGATTTGGACTGGACTTGGATGAAGCTATCTATTTGGGCCTCAATATCATTATTACTCAAGAAGGTCAAGCAGTCTAGAAGATTACTTGCTTCTTGTTGAAGTTTAAGATCATCTAAAGTGGGCCTAATATTTTCCAAATCCTCTCTCACAAAATTTTGAAATGTAAAATGCGGCGAATTACATGTGCCAGAATCCTTATCATCCTCTTCTACAACACATTCTTTTTGTTTAATAGTGGGATACACATAACTTTTAAGCTCGGGATTAGAGTTTTGATTAATAGAGAGGATAGGTGATGGGCAACTTGTTGACACCACCTCTTCGGCCGAAAGAGGTGAGGGTTCATGAATATCAGATGAATCTAAATCGAATTTTGAAATTTCAATTATGTCCTCCCTAGGGTCACTATCAAAGGTAGGGGTAGAGTAAACAGGGGACTCATCCTTTCTTAATTGCGTGCAGTCTCCTAAACTCTCATTATCTGTAAAAACTTCATTCTCATCCGTGTAACTCTCCTCACTATATATGTCATCTATTGAGGTTCTCTGGATAAAGGAATTGTGTAACTTCATCCAGGCAGTGAAGGAGTTGATGCTTGGGGTTGTACATTGAGGAGAAGATGGTTCTACAACTTCATGCTCAACGGTTTATTTTTGGAGTTCTTGTTGGGTTGTCACTTTCTCGAGTGAATTGTTAACCTCATTTGGTATAAACTCGTCATTGTCCTCCAATTCCATTCCATTGGTAATGTCTTGAAATTTAGGTTGTAGTGTTGAAGGACTGGTATAGTCTTCTAAAGGTTGGCTATCATATGCTTGTTGATATCTAGTTTCTAATTTATCAAGTGCACTATCTAGCCTTTTCAATTTACTAAGCAGCAATGTTAACATACCATTATCCTCAACTTGGTTATTCTCCTCATTATTACTATATGAAGTTTCGCCCCATTGTTGTTGGTAGTAATTCCCATCCCATTGCGTTTGTGTACAAGACTCGCCAAAGGGAAAGTATTGGTAAGTTTGGTAATCGTGGGAACTACTATAATATCCTACATTATTATTTTGGTTATTGCCCCATTGCGATTGATAGAACTCTCCATGTGGAGGTTCTTGATATGTTTGATAATATGGGGAACTGCTATTATCATTTTCCCATTGTGGTGGTTGGTAGCACTCAGGTTGATAGTGCGCTTCATATGTGGGTGTTTGCCAACTTGGGGAATTGTTTTCATTACCTAATGTGTACCTATTGGGGGCATTTGTGTTTGTGTTGTATGGAGGGTAATATGGATAAGACATGTTTATACAAAATTTTTAAACAATAAAATTTTTATTTATTTACTTGTGAGAGAAAAAGTCCAAAGTTTTTATTATTATTATTTTTTCTTAAATTTTTTTTTAAAAGTAAGAAAAAATTGGAAATAACTTAGTAAAATTCTAGCCTAGTTGCCTTCCCCGGCAACGGCGCCAAAAAACTTGACACGACTAAAAAGTTGTGCGCTCTTGTGCAACACCCAAGTGTAGGTGATCGTGCAAGTAATACTGGATAAGTCCAGGTCGATCCCACAGGGAAGGAATAGGGAGAATGTCTACTAAGTTACAACCTAAAGAAAAGGAAAAGAAAATAAGAATATAGAAGTGGAGTTGTACTAATAAATCCTAATTAATTAAATTAAACTAAATAATAAACTAAAGCTTATAGAAACATAACTAATTAAACAGATAAACTAAAGGTGTTAGAAATACGTGAATCCACATTGATCCTAACCATCTACCATGCATATTCATTAACGCTCTATGGAGTACATCCCTTTTCAGTATTCCGTATTTTTCTAAAGATAAAGAATCAATAGCCCTTTGAATGCTAACACAAGTGATTTAAAATACTTAGAAGACGGTTTAAAACAATAGTTATTACTTACACTTTGAATGCTAACACCATTTAGAGTGTAAGTAATAACCATTGTTTTAAACCATCTTCTAAGTATTTTAAATCACTTGTGATGATGTAGTCCCGGTCATGAAAGGGCTATTGATTCTTTATCTTTAGAAAAATAAGGAATACTGAAAAGGGATGTACTCCATAGAGCGTTAATGAATATGCATGGTAGATGGTTAGGATCAATGTGGATTCACGTATTTCTAACACCTTTAGTTTATCTGTTTAATTAGTTATGTTTCTATAAGCTTTAGTTTATTATTTAGTTTAATTTAATTAATTAGGATTTATTAGTACAACTCCACTTCTGTATTCTTATTTTCTTTTCCTTTTCTTTAGGTTGTAACTTAGTAGACATTCTCCCTATTCCTTCCCTGTGGGATCGACCTGGACTTATCCAGTATTACTTGCACGATCACCTACACTTGGGTGTTGCACAAGAGTGCACAACTTTTTAGTCGTGTCAGCTATGAAGGCTAAATTGGAATCTATGGATTCTAATCAGGTTTGGGATCTTGTAGAGCTTCCAGCCAATATTAAACCCATTGGCTGTAAGTGGGTCTACAAGAGGAAAATAGGATCTGATGGAAAGGTTGAGACCTTTAAGGCAAGGCTTGTAGCAAAAGGTTATACTCAGAGGGAGGGCATTGACTATAATGAAGCCTTCTCGCCGATAGCCATGCTCAAATCCATCAGAATACTCCAATCCATTGCTGCATGCCTAGATTATGAGATATAGCAGATGGACGTTAAGATTGCATTCTGAGGAGGACATCTATATGCAATAACCAGAAGGGTTCATAGCTAGTGGGAAAGGTAGCTTGGTATGTAAGTTGCAAAAGTCCATGTATGGGCTAAAGCAGGCATCCAGGAGTTGGAACATTCATTTTGACCAAGCGGTCAAATCGTTTGGCTTTATACAGAATCTAGATGAACCTTGTGTATACAAGAAGTGTGAAGGAAAAGTGGTGGCCGTGCACATGCGGCCTCCGGGCAGCCTACCCCCGTCGGTGTTCCGGGGTTTCAGAATTGATTTTCCTTTGTTTTGAAAGAAAAAAGAAAAGTTCTGTTGAAAACAGATACAGAGTCGCTACTTGGTCTTTAAGGAACCAAGAAACCTAATTTGACTCACCCAAATGGATAAAGGGCACCGACCCTTCTTAACCAAAGAACTTGGTTCGGGGTTTTGATACGAGAGAGGAAGGAGCCTTTCAACTCGCCCCCGTCTCTCGATGGGCCTCAATTAGCATCCAAATAATCATCTTATACTATGTTTGGTTCAACAACTAATCCTATGATAGTATATTACATCACATAAGAATTTTGAAATGGAAAATCTAAAGATAAGATATCATTCATAAGATCTAAACCAAATATCACACAATGCAAAGGTAAAAGATCACACAAATAAACCTAGGAAAAACCATCTAATCACATATCAAGTAATCTAGTTTTCCTAATCTAAGAGGGGACATGGATTGTTCTTGAAACAAATAAATCAAAGAAAACAAAGATGCTTAGCAAGCTAGAATGTAAGCATATTGATTATTGAGAAAAGAAGATCTCTCAATCCCCGGGACGGATGATAAAGGATGATATAATCGAAGGGGATCATGAACGTGTGATCAAGTTCATTCCTTATAATCTTCTTAGCTTAAGAGTCACAAAAACCCCAAATCTTGTATGGATGCAATGTATGATCTTAGAATATGCAAAATAGTAGTGTATTTGTGTTCATGGATTTCCTAAAGTGATTTAGAAATCTAAAATATGCATGAATGGATTAAGAATGTTATTTTAGGATATGTACATATGTAGTATGAACTACTTCCTAAAAGATGAGCTATTTAGATTGCATGTGAACATCTAATCAAAGAATTAAAATAAAACATGCTTACTGTGAATAGTGGACAGAATAGTGAGTTGATTTTGTAAAAATGGAAAGGTGAGGTTAGAAATGTTTTTAGTTCATGATTTGTTTTGTGGAGATCATCCTTATTGTGTCTAGAACACATATCAAAAAGCTAAACTACAATAACTACTATAGATTGAGATAAATCATACGAACAAGAGAGGTTGCTCAGAAACAAAAATCATATGTTCTCTAATGAGTTAGGAAGACTTTCCAAGTGGCCTTGCAATCACCCATTGAGTATTGAACTCAGAATGTCATTTTAAAGCTAGATAACTCACTGTTTTGAGGTTTTTTTTTTGACAAAACAAAGTTTATTTTCTTTAAATCCAAATATTGGGGTTTTAGAGGGGTTTTGAAAAGGGGTTTTGAAAGTATACTTTCAGAACTTGGATGAATGTTCTAATCACTTGGAATATCAATTCTAACTCATTTCAAGAACTTTCCAAGTATTTGCAAAACATGGTTTTATTTGGAAGCCAAACTCAAGAATCCACAGAAGTATACATGAGAGGATAGATGATACATGGTATGATACAATATGCTAAGAGTGGTAAAGAATATGTACATGGGATGTGGGTTCATCTAGATACAAAAGAGTGTTGCATCAAAGTGTGAAAGTCAAAAAGTGGTTTGCTGTGAATAGTGTTCAGACTGTGTGCATTACTTTATAAAATCATAATGGAAGGACAAGCATGCTTAGGAAAATGTCGAAACAATCAGAGAGCCTCCCTAGTGTGTCTAGATTACACAAAAAAAGACCAAACTTCAATATCTATCACATATTAAAAGAAACAAATCATAATGTACACATGACTTAGAAACAAAAGCTGCACTGTTGACTGATTTTGTATGATTTTTCATAAATCGAAGGAAGAGTTTCTTATGGCCCATTACATACCAAAAGTTCCCTAAGACACCTAACTCTCTAATTTTCTCCCAACAACTACAACTCTCTTCCTTTTCGCTCCTTAAAATGGAAGCCAAAGGGTCTGTTTTATAGGCCAATATGGGGGTATAAATGGGATTTTAGGAAGTTCAAAATGATCTTCCATTGGTTCAAAATAAGTTGGGAACCAAAACTACATCGTTTTGATTTCTAATTATTTGATTAAAACCCCTAAAATAAATTACAAAAATGGATTATTCCAAGGGAGAGTGACGAGGCGACAATGGGCCAGTGCCACGATGGCACTGCTCCTCAGATGTCCAGATAATGCTGTTTAGGCCTCCAGAGGTTTTGGTATTCGCAAAAAGGCCCTATTTCGTCCGAAATTCACAAAAAAATACATACAAACTCCAAACCGAGGTTGTGATATACCGTTAGAAAGGTAATGGAGTCTGCTTTCCATAAAAAATATTCCAAAGATAGGTCACTTGAAAAAATATTCCAGAGATCGCCTTTTTTACCTTCAAAAATTCATAATAAATCCGTTTTAAATCCAGAAATTGTACGATATACCACTGGAAAGCTATTGACCTCTAGTATCCTTGAAATATTTTTGAAAAATAATACGGCGCTCTGGTTTTAAAGTCAACTTTTAGGTCAAATCGGTCAAACCTGGGATCTCCGAGAAGTTCTGGGAACCTCTGGGAGCTCCCAGGAGCTGACATTTTCGTCTGATTTTCTTTTAAAATCTATTTTAGTACTTTTCAAATAATCTAGGATGATCTCGAAACTTTTGAGCGAATTCGGATGATTTTAGTCAGACCCTATTCAAACCTGGGTCAAACCGGTCAACTGGGACTTTCCGAGAACTTTCGGGACTTCTGAGGATCTCTGCGAGCTGAGGATTTCAAATATT
This sequence comes from Hydrangea macrophylla, assembly GCA_033977485.1. NCBI lineage: Eukaryota > Viridiplantae > Streptophyta > Magnoliopsida > Cornales > Hydrangeaceae > Hydrangea > Hydrangea macrophylla. The sequence goes on along the minus strand of CM066983.1, from coordinate 7,185,024 downwards.
TATCTTTTAAAATACTTTTTTTATTTTGAATGACATTGAATGATTTCTGAGATTCTGGGCCAATCTGGAGAGTTTTGGGCTTTCAGGGGCATTTTGGTTATTTTTGACATTTCTTTGACTTCTTGAGTGTTAGAGGCAATCTTTGAAAATCTGATCTTTCTAATCATCAAGGTTTGACAAGCTTGTGACCTCCTAAATCTGTTAGCCGACAAAATGGGGTGTGTATAATTTTCCCCTCTTTTGCATTAACTGACGAGGCAACGCGTGTCGTAAGTGAGTGCCAAAGCCTTGAAGAGACATGTTTTTTGAAGGCTAAAAGATTTAGGATAAAAACAAGTGCATTGCGAAAAAATTAAGAAAAAGAAAACAATACTGAGACAAGTGATGGTCGCACTCTGCGTGAGCTGCCTACATATCCCAAGGGGAATCAGACAAAGACGTAGTTTGGGGCACAAAGAAACAAGAACATACACAAATAATCAGGCGGATGCTATGTGGGGATGATGCTATGTTATGAGAATGATATACAATGCATGGATGTGATATGAGTTGTGTCCTGAGTCCTATCATGTCTAATGTTCTGATCCTAGTATAAGCTGGTGTTGTTGGGTGTACCACTCCGAGTGGACTTGTGTTATGCATGTGTTGTGTTCTAAAGTGTTTGTGGTCCTAGTACATGTGTTCTGTGTATTCTCCACTCTTAGTGGGCTTGGAGATCTATGCTTCGCTATAACTAATAGACTTGTGAGGGATCTCAACCCGGAGGTCTTACCCAAGGAAGAGTGTGGTGCTCAAAGTGATACTGTGGTGCTCAAAAGAATGCTTGTAGTGTGTTTGCCACTCCTAGTGGGCTTTGTTATTTGTGTGTGTCACGACCGATGGGCTATGTGTCATGTTATGCCTAATTTGTTTGTGTTTGGTAAGTGAAGTGACCCTCTAGACTTGACTTATGCTTCTCTTAATCGCGATACTATGGACTCGGTGACTCTTAAATTCTCAACAGTGCTTATCAAATTTCAATGATGATCCTCAATTCTCAACAGTACTTATGTTGTTCCTCAAATCTGTGATGGTGCTTCTCAATGCTTTTTGATTCTCAATGGTGTTCTTCAAATCTTAACGATGCTCCTCAAATCTTTAATGATGCTCCTTGACTTTTCAATGATGCTTTTCAACTCTTCTGATGCTCCTCAACACATCTGATGCTCCTTCAACGACGCTCCTCAACACATCTGATGTACCTCAACTCTTCAACGATGCTCCTCAACACATCTGATGCTCCTCTTCAACAATGCTCCTCAACTCTTCTGATGTTCCTCAATGCTCCTCCAATGCTTCTCAACAAATCTGATGCTCATCTTCAACAATGTTTCTCAACTCTTCTGCTGGGGATAAAATTACTTCTATTGGGGGGAATGGAGAAAATGTAATCTGCTGGGGAAGAAGCAAATACGCCTACTGATAGAGGTAAAAGTATGATTCTATTCAGGATGAAGGACACGTAGATGATCCGCGGCGGCTATGGATTTGACATTCTATTCTAGGTCCTAGGATTTCTATATAAGCATGCATATAGCATGCATTATACACACTTTGTCTCTATGACCAGCACTTAAATCTGTGAGAGAGAGTTAAAGTTTTAATTCTTGAGAGAAAAAAGAGAAGAAGTTTGTGGATACCGTAATTCCACCGCTTCGTTTTGTTTTCGAAACTCGTTTGATTTTGAATCAAGGAAAGAGAAAAGGTCTGTTGAAAACAGATACAGAGTCGCCACTTGGTCTTTAAGGAACCAAGAAACCTAATTTGACTCACCCAAATGGATAAAGGGCACCGGTCCTTCATAACCAAAGAACTTGGCTCGGGGTTTTGGTACGAGAGAGGAAGGAGCCTTTGTCGCGACTAAAACACCATCAACTCGCCCCGTCTCTCGACGGGCCTCAATTAGCATCCAAATAATCATCTTATACTATGTATGGTTCGGCAATTAATACAATGATAGTATATTACATTACATAAGAATCTTGAAATTGGAAGATCTAAAGATAAAATATCATTCATAAGATCTAAGTCAAATATCATACAATGTAAAGTGAAAGATCACACAAATAAACCTAGAAAAAATCGTCTATTCATATATCAAATAATCAAGACTTCCTAATCTAGAGGGGGGACATGAATTGTTCTTGAAACAAATAAACAAAGAAATCAAAATATGCTTAGCAAGCTAGTATGATGCATGTTAATCTTTGAGAAAAGAAGATCCCTCAATCCCCGGGACGGATGAGAAAGGATGATTAGATCGGGGGAAGCATGAACGTGTGATCGTGATCATTCCTTATAATCTTCTTAGATTAAGAGTTACAAAAACCCCAAATCTTGCATGAATGCAATGTATGTATCTAAAATGTGCAAAGGTTGTAGTGTGTTTTGGGTACATGGATTTCTAGAATGACTTAGAAGTCTAAAATGTGTATGAATGAATGAATGAAATCAACATGGGATATGTACAAACATAGTATGAACTACTTCCTAGGACATGAGCTAATTTGGAATACATATAAGCATCAAATCAAAGAATAGAAGTTAAATTGTGCTTGCTGTGAATAGTGGACAGAATAGAGACTAGATCTTTGGGAAATTGAAAAGAGGGGTTAGGAATGTTTTCAATGCATGATTTTTTATGGAGATGTTCCTTATTATGTCTAGAACACAACCCAAAAAGCCAATCTTTAATAACTATTACAGATTGATAGAAATCATATAAACAACAGAGGTCACTCAGAAACAGAGTCCGTACTGTCAGCTGAAATGTTAGAAAATCTTAGAAAATGAAAACGAATGATCTAGAGGCCCATTTTATACAGAAAGTTTCCTAAGACATATAAGTTTAAGGGAAAAATAAGTTAGGACCACCCCTTTTGGAAAAGGTTTCTGAAAAAAAGGTTGGAAGTGGACCTAGCTGCTGTGACAGCAAAAACAGAATGTCTGGAAGGAATGTTCGGGTCTAAATGGACCATTTCCATGTACTTCCAAGTCAAACCAAAAATCATGGGTATTCTCTAATGGGTTAGGAAGACTTTCCAAGTGGCCTTGCATCCATATGTTGAGTATTAAGTTCTAGAGAAATCTTTGAACTCAACTCACTCACTGTTTTGACCCATTATTTTGAAGATTTTGGGAAAAACAAGGTTTTGTTTCTTGAAACCAAAATGAGAAGGATTGAGAAGGGTTTTGAAATAGATGTTTTGAAAATATATTTTTAATACTCAATGAGGATCATAGCCACTTAAAATGCCAACATCAAACTCATCATCAAGAACCTCCAAGATTGTTGGAGAGATTTATTTTTATCTTTTGAACATAACTTCAATACATTTCAAGAATACCTTGGAAGTATTGAGGTTATGATCATCATCTATCAAACATGTTTTTGAGGTCAAGAGCTACTATCCATAAGGATTCACTCACCCCAAACTTCATGTCATCACTTAGATGATGATGAACTAGTAAGTAAATAAAGAAAAATAAAAAAGAAATGAGATAAGAAGAGATAAACAATAAATAAACAAGCAAGTAGATGATGATCAATAGATGATATTCATGAAGCATGAGACTTGTAAATTGGTGTTTCACTCATATGTAATGACACTAGACATGGAAGGAGCTTCCACTCTCTTGAATGCTCACTAAAATGGTGGTTGGGAGTATTGAATGTGTAAATAAATGGGAGTAATGTAGTAAAAACAAAGTTTAGAACTCACTTTTGTTTTGAAAATCCAAGAAGAAAGCTTCTTTTCTCTCTATTCTAACCTTATCTCTACAACTTTCTCTCCCAAACTTTCTCTAAACTTCTATTTTGACTCCCCCAAAAATGAAGAGTAATGGGGTGTTTATATAGGCCAACTTGGGGTGGTTTTGGGATTTAGAAAGTATTCCCATTGGCTCCAAACATCTGAAATCATAAAACTATGTCGTTTTGGTTTTTAATTAATCAAAATGGGACCACAAAATAAATTACAAAAATATACTGCTCTGGAGGGGAGTGCCGCGGCGGCACTGGGCCAGTGCCGCGGCGGCACTGCTCCTCCCTCGTCCAGATAATGCTGTTTAGGCCCCCTGAAGTTCCGGTATTCGCGAAAAGGCCCTATTTCGTCCGAAATTCACAGAAAATGCGCACGAACTCCAAATTGAGGTTGTGATATACTGTTGGAAAGGTAATGGACTCTACTTTACATAAAAAATAGTTCGGTGATAGGTCACCTTGAAAAGTTTTGCGGTATTTGTGATAAAATCCAATTTGATCGTCTTTTTCGCCTTTGGAAATTCATTATAAATTCGTTTTAAATCCATAAATTATGTGCGATATACCATTGGAACGCTATTGACCTCTAGTATCTAAGAAAAAATATTTGAAAAATTGTTTCGGCGCCCCGGTTCCAAAGTCAAATTTTGGTCAAACTGGTCAAAACCTGGGATTCCCGGGAAGTTCTGGAAACCTCCGGGAGTTCCCGAGAGCTGATGTTTTCGCTCGATTTTCTTTTGGAACTTGTTTTAACACTTTTTTCATGATTTAAAATGATTTTGGTGAATTCGGACAATTTCGATCAAACTTGGTCAAACCTGGTCAAACCTTGGTCAAACCTAGTCAAACCTTGGTCAAACTGGTCAACGAGGACTTTCCGGGAGCTTCCGGGACTTCCGGGGGTCTCTGGGAGCTGACGATTTCACCCGATTTCTCTCAAAAACTCACTTTATTGCTTTTCTTATGACATAGCATGTTTTTCAGAACTTTGGGACCAAATCTGGGAGTTTTTGGGCATTTTGGTCATTCTGAGCATTCTGAGAGATAGAACTGACTTCCGAGAATCCTTTTGAGTCTTTTTTTATGATCATTGTGAACCACCAAGCTATGGGTCTCCTAAATCTGATAGCCGACAAAATGGGGTGTCTACAGTTTGCCCCTCTTTGGCATGATCTTGCGAGGCAACGCATGTCGTAAGCGAGTGCCAAAGCTCTGAAGAGACAGTACTTTTTGGAGGCTATAGATTTAGGATAAAAAGCGTTGCAAAAGATGCTATGATGCTGAGGCTAGTGCCGGTCGCGCTCTGCGTGAGCTGCCTACGTATCCTAAGGGGAAACAGACCAGGACGTAGTTCGGGGCGCAAAGGGGTGAATCACATATGCTCAACCAGACATACGGATGCCATGCTATAAGAGTGATATGCAATGCACGGATGTGAATTGTGTCATGAGTCCTATTATGTCTAGTGTTATGACCCTAGTATGAGCAAGTGCTGTGGGGTGTGCCACTCCGAGTGGGCTGGTGTTGTGCTATTGTTTGCGACTGTGATGTGGTGGATGACTCGGATAAGGACATCGAGGTTTAAAAGACTCCGGATCTAGGGGCAAACTTCTGGAATTTTGGGAAGTGTGCTTCGTAAACAAACGTAATTGGGTGTGGGGTCTCAGAGGACTATAATCGAAGACGTCTTTTGGAAAATAACCGACGGACACGGGAGCCCTGGAAATTAAGAGACTGACACAGAAGTCACGGAACGATCGTGAAATCCTGAGATGTCACATGATGAACATGGAAGCCCCATGGTGTAATGAGAGCGATGATGATTAATGGACCGACGATGTTTGCATCGAGATGATGAGTCGACAATGGACTACTTTGATTGAACTGACGGTGTATAAATCCGCTGAGGATTAATCTGAATCTGCTGGGGATGAAGCGATACTTTCTAGGATCTCTCTTCAACTGCTCCTTTTGATCAAATCTTACGGGCCGGTCGGGGCCTCCGAGAGCTGGTATCTTTCTGCTTCTGTCCTCGGGGGATAATGCAGGGTTCTCGGGAAATCTCTTTCGGTGCTCAATCCAAGAGGGCCGGTCAGGGCCTCCGGGAGCTGGTATCTTTCTGCTTCTGTTCTCGGGGGATGATGCAGGGTTCTCAGGGAATCTCTTTCGGTGCTCAATCTAAGAGGGTCGGTCAGGGCCTCCAGGAGCTGGTATCTTTCTGCTTCTGTCCTCGGGGGATAATGCAGGGTTCTCGGGGAATCTCTTTCGGTGCTCAATCCAAGATGGCCGGTCAGGGCCTCCAGGAGCTGGTATCTTTCTGCTTCTGTCCTCGGGGGATAATGCAAGGTTCTCGGGGAATCTCTTTCCTTGATTATTCGGTGCATTAACTAAAAACCGGGATCCGTTACCAGAATTCCCGCGTTTGATTGAAATTCATGACGGTTGTCCTGAAACGGCCGATTCGGGTCTTCGGGAGCCGATTTTTCCCAGTTTTTGCCTGTTGGAGGTAGTTCTGACAAATTTTAATCTGCTTGGGGTAAAACCTCATAAATCTTGACTGGAATGGACCATCGGGGCTGATCGGGGCCAAAAATGGGCCGAAAAAGGCCAAAACGGGTCAAAACGGGGCGAAACGGAGCGAAGCGGGGCCCGCGGGGAGCAGTGCCGTGGCGGCACTGGGCCACTGCCGCGGCGGCAGTTGGCCAGCGCCGCGGCGGCACTGGGTGACCGGACCTTAACTTTGTATATCTCGGGTTTTTGAGCTTTTGGAGCTCATTCTTGGCCATTTTGGGGTGTTTTTGGAGCCAAAATTCATCAAAACGCAGCTTGTGCGTGCTCAGGTGAGTAATCTTTCCCCGTAGTTGGATTTTTGATTGGTGTTTTGGTTAGCCCAAAATTTCAAGAAGAAAGTTTAACCGTGACTTCCATTTTTCTTGTAGATCCATGGCTTCGAGCTCAAGGAGACAGTCGAAGAAGGCCAAGGGACGGATGAAGGCCGAGATGCAAACCCCGGACTTGATTTTACGGGACCCCCAACACCATCTTTCGGTCGCGGCTCTAGCGAGCTTGGTATGTGAAACTTTCGACTTTTTAGGACTGCTTTCATGTATTATGCTAGCTTTGTGAGCCGTAGTGTGCACCTAGAGATCGTTAGAAGTCCGATTTGTGCTTAAATGTTGATTTTGTGATTTTGGCTCTCGGGTTGTGAATAGTGATTTTGTGCATCTCTTTGCTGTTTTTGTTGTGTGCAGGTGTCGGAAGTGGCATTGAAGGGCCATGGTAGCCTCGCCCATGCCTTCTTATGGTATACTCAACTCTCGCCTACCGTCAAGAGGATGGTTGACGATGTCGGGTTTGGAGGCTTCGTCCGTTTGGTTTCGAAAAGCAGCAATGATTTGGCTCACTTCTATGCACTGGCCAAGAGGTGGTGGGACACCACCAACACTTTTTACCTGCCGTTTGGTGAGATGACTATGACGCCCTTTGATTTATCCATGATCACGGGCTTGAGGGTTGGCGGGAAGCGCCTGATTCTGGACTACTTCTATGAGATTGATCCGGAGGCTGTAGAGATGTTGATTGGGGCTGTTCCCCCGAACCTGGAGAGGCATTGGTTTCCTTGCGGCTGGCTTTACCAGGCCTATGGCAGAGGAAATCATAATTTGAACAATTCCCAGCTCCTGAGAGTGTATCTTTTATATGTCCTGGGTTGCTCAATCTTTGCGACGCGGAATGACCGGGTGAGCTTGAGGCTCCTTTCTTGCCTGGCGACCATTGATGAGATCCCCTCCTACAACTGGGGCGGTGCTGCCTTGGCCCATCTTTATAAGCATATGGGCGAGGTCTCTCGGGGCGATGTTAAATCGACCGGAGGATTTTGGCGAGCTTGGGAGGTATGTATTGCATCTTCTTTTATTTTCCATCTTTTTGATTTCTATACTCGTTCTGATTTTCTCCTTTGTCTGTGCAGCTTTGGAGCTTTGAATACCTGAAGATGTTGGCTCCCTCCCCAGTAGACGAGTCAGGCGAAGACGAGGATGGCATGGCTCCTGTGCCTCTGTTCGCACGAGGCTTGAGATGGAGGAGGGATGTTGTTGGGGTGAAGAGCGGGGCCCACCGGATTATTTTGCTTAGAAACTTCTTAACTGAGCTGACGGCCTCTAGCGTTGATTGGACGCCTTGGGAGGGCGTCACCTATGCCGCCCCAGAGGAGATACAAGCGGTCAAATCTCTTACCTCTTGCCGCCTTCTGATGGAGAGTACCGAGTGCAGGCAGTGGCTCCTTGGTGAGCGGGTGTCTCGGCAGGTGGTCGGTGGTTCCAGGTATTGCGTTCCTCATGATCCCCCTGTGATGGATGCTAGTGACCTCTCTGGTGATGCTCTGCTGGCGGCCTTAGCCGGCATTGATGTTTGGGATCATTTTCTCTCTGAGACCGGCTATGAGGCTTACCGTGGCCGCTTCTTGATGCCTAACTTCCCACTCCTGGAGGTGAGTTTCCTCTTATATTTTTGTCTTTATTAGTTGCCTATGTCTTTTATTCATCTTTTCCTAACTTATTCTGTGCCTACAGCTTCGCGAGATGTACAGGAGACAGGCTCCTCAGGCTCCCAACCCTATCCCTCCTTGGGATTGGACCGTCAACGTCCTAGGCGCTGATGGCAGTCCCCAAGTGATGGAGGTGCCACGAGTCAAATGTGGGTACCCTACTCGGCCAGCGGGCGTCCTCAATGTTCCTTGGAGTTACGCCGAGGAGGGTCACGCCTTGGTGGCTAGCCTGCGGTCCTTGGTCCTTACACGAGACCATCGAGTATGTTTCTAATTCTGTGCTTTTCTTAAGGTTATGAGGTTCTAACCCTAGATTTTACCCTTGACAGATGGACGATATGCGGCAATTCGCCGCCAACCAGATGGCGTCTTTGGTAAGTCTCTGACTTGACTCTGTTTTTGTATTTTTTGTGGTTTCTCTACTGATTGCCTCCGTTTTATTTGTGTGTGCAGTACCATGGAGGTGGAGCTGGCTCATCGAGGACTGGCCCAAGGTGCAGGGGTAGTAGGAGGAGGCCGTCGCCGACATACACTCCGGGCGGTCCAACAGAGGACGAAGAAGAGGAGGACTGAGGCCTCGCAAGCGAGAATTTTATTCTTTTTTTATGTTTTCGATTGGGTTGTACCAGTGACATGACTATTCGGACAGGGTAGGACGATGTGTAGAACAATTTGTGACCTTTGACAGAGTATTATGATGTTTCGCCTCTTAGGCCGGATAGCTTCCGGTTTAGGGGCGCAGTTGTGTGCTTGTTTTAATTGATATATGTGCACTGTGGTTGTTGGATGTTACTGCGATGGGCAGTTTTGTGATAGTGAGTGCTTTTGCCTTTCAGGTGGGATAGTCCGTGAAGCGGGGAGGTGCTGCCGAAATTTTAAATTTTCCTAGAGCCGCGACCGAAAGCATGACTTTGTATGATCCCGCTCAGCTCACAGCTTGGCTGAACATCACGGATGGCGTGGAGCGGATTAACCTCTTTAGCTACGGCTTGATCGAGCTATTTTCTCTTTGCCAGGTGACCTTAAATACTGAGTTCTTGCGTGCTGCCATTGGTCACTGGGACCCGGTGAACCATGTCTTCAACTTCAATGGCTTGGAGATATGCCCCATGTTTGAGGAGTTCTGTGCTATTCTTGGCTTTGATTCTGACTCCGACTTGATTCTCCCTTCTGTTGATACCCTCAGTCCTACGCGAGGCTTGGCTGAATATCTGAATTACTCTGTCACTATTTCCCGTCGGCTGATTCAATGTGAGGTTATCAACATTGCTTCTATTATCGCCCGGTACGCCAGTCCTGGGGATCCCAGCGTGTATGATGCTACCCGCGGGGCCGCTTTGATACTGTGCATGACTTCACACTTCCTATTCTCGAGTACTTCCGTTGACTTAGTGCATGTGTGTCTCAGACTGAAGCTTAGCAGGAATCCCATGGCCATGGTTCTGGCTGAAACCTTGAATGGTTTGGATAATGCCTTTAATCAGGGGACTCCTCTTCTTTCTGGGGCGCCTTTGGTGTTACAGGTCTGGTTATACGAGTGCCTTCAACTATGGACGGGCCGCATACCACCGGTTTATTTTCGTCGAGCCGTGCTTCACTCTCACTATACTTTTGCCGATTGGGTGGGCATGATGAGTGCCTTATCTGAGGCTGACATTTGCTGGATCGTGAGGCGTTGGGGCCTTTATGCTGTTACTACGAGCCTCAGGGGTCACCAGAGAGTGTGGTTGATGGGTCTGAGAGAGACTTCTTTCTATCATCCTCGCCATTTGGCCAGACAGTATGGACAGGTTCAGGAGGTTCCCCGGGGGTTTACTGAGAGGGTCTTTGCTTCCCGGATCAGGGCTACCACTATTGCTGCTTTTATTGATGGTTGGACTGACCGAGTAAAGGCCTACTTCTAAAGACCTTTGAAGAAATAAAAGACACTAAGATAAGACTAGTCCTCACTGATTCCGCTCATTCCTCCAAGTGTCTTTGAACATGTGATTGCTTTTTGAAAGACTTTTATTTCTTTGATTATCCCTGTTTACGCAATATTCGAAGTTTGTTTATCGGTGAACCTTGGTTACTTTGGGAATCTTATTTTATGCATTTTAGCTTTCTAAAAAACATTTTGTAAACGAGATCTCAATTAGTTGTTGCTTTTGGTACTTGCTTGGGCATACTAGGGTTATTGGAGGCAAACGAGGCGGGTGGCCGAAGTTTGCCCCTAGTTTGGGATGTGTATGGTTGTGAGGAAAACAAGGTAGATGACCAACGTTTGCCCCTAGTTTAGAAGAGGTTCAGGCAAACGAGGCGAGTGGCCGAAGTTTGCCCCTAGTGGAGGGCGATTTCTGGGTTACGGTAAGGACCGCGACTTTATTTCTCTCACATGCTCATAATTTTGCCTAGACACCAAGGAGGTGACCTAGCGAGCTATTTTCTCTCTTTTGTTATTGCTCACCTTGGATTTAGCTCTAATTTTTGCCTAGGCATCCTTTCGGATTTTCAACCTAGCGAGCCATCCTTCTTCTTTTTTTTTTTTTTGAAAGTCTGCCTACGTACCCCCGAGCGGGGATCAGGTCCAACGTAGTTTGGGCCAAAGCTTGAAAGAAATTGGGCTATTTTTTGTGGGTGGAGCGACCGAACCGATGTGGTTGCCTACGTATCCCCGAGCGGGAATCAGGTCGAGCGTAGTTCAGGGCCAAAGTCTTGAAAGAAGGGGGGGTTGATTATGATGGTGTCGACCGAACCGATGTGGTTGCCTACGTATCCCCGAGTGGGAATCAGGTCGAGCGTAGTTCAAGGTAAGGCTTGAAAGAAAAGGTTATTGAATAGTCAAGCATAGTACGTTTTGAGGCGATCCATGTTGATTGGTTCTTTGAATTCGACACCATCGAGGTCCATGAGATAAGTTGCTCCTCCGGAAAGAACAGTCTTGACGATGTAAGGGCCGACCCATTTAGGTTTAAACTTCCCACGGGGATCAAAGATCGGAGCTCGCAACTCCTTAAGGACAAGGTCACCCTTGACAATCTTCCTCGGACGAACCTTTTTGTTGAAAGCACGGGCTATCCTCTTTTGATAGATTCGAACATGGTCGACTGCCGCTAGGCGCTTTTCATCTATGAGAGCCAGTTCTTCGTATCTTTCTCTCAACCAATCTGATTCTGCAATTTCACATTCTGCCATCACGCGTAGGGACGGTAGTTCTATCTCGACCGGAAGTACTGTTTCCATCCCATACACTAGTGAGTAAGGCGTTGCTCCTGTGGACGTCCTTATCGATGTTCTGTATCCCCAAAGTGCAAATGGTAGCTTTTCATGCCAGTCTTTGTAGGTATCAGCTGATTTTTGCAGTATGGCCTTGACATTCTTATTCGCAGCTTCGACTGCCCCATTGGTCTGTGGTCTGTATGGGGATGACTTGTGATAAGTGATTTTGTATTCCTCGAACAGATCCCTGACTTCTGCCTTGAAATGAATTCCGTTGTCCGAAATAATCTCATGGGGAACTCCATAACAGCAGATGAGATTTCTCTTGATGAATTTGGCCACTTCCTTGGCCCCCAACTTGGTGTAGGATGCAGCTTCTACCCATTTTGTGAAGTAGTCTATGGCCACCAGAATGTACCGATTTCCATTTGAAGCTTTCGGAATGATTTCACCGATAATATCGATTCCCTAGGTGGAGTATGGCCAAGGTGAGGTCATGCTGTATAGAAGGGATGGTGGTACATGCATCATGTTTGCATGAATCTGGCACTTGTGACACTTTCTCACGTATTCGCAACAATCTTTTTCCAATGTTGTCCAGTAGTACCCTTGTCTCACGATTTTCTTGGCCAGCATGTGGCCGTTCATGTGCGGGCCGCATACCCCTTCGTGTATTTCCTCCATCATTCTTCTGGAGCTTTTCCCAAACAAGCAAGTCAGGTTGTGACCGTTGTATCCTTTCTTCAGCAGTTTTCCACCGCAAATGATGAATTGCGCTGCGAATCTTTAAATGGCCCTTTTGTCCTTTTCGGTAGATTCTTGGTGGTATGTTCCATTTTCTATGAAGTTCCAGACATCCTGATACCACAGTGTTTCATTCTCTTCTGCTTCGATTGTGGCGATCATGCTGAACGAAGGCTCGTACCTTTGCTCAATTACCAAAGGCATCATCCTGACTCCCACAGGAATTTTGATCATGGAGGCTAAGGTAGCCAACGAATCTGCTAGCTGATTCTCCTCCCTGGGCAAGTAAAGGAATGTGATATTCTTGAACTGCTTCTTGAGTCCATCGAGATGGTCATGGTAGGGCTTCAACCTCTCCTCTTTCACCTTCCATTCTCCTCTGGCTTGTGACACGATGAGATTCGAATCTCCGAAGACATCTAGCTTTTGAACTCTCAATTCTATGGCCGCTTCCATCCCCAGAATGCACGCTTCATATTCAGCAGTGTTATTGGTGGAGTTATAATTGAGCTTGACTGCCAGCGGGGTGTGGTCCCCGTTTGGTGATACTAGGATTATTCCTACCCCGTAGCCTTTCATGTTGGCTGCTCCATCAAAGTACAACTTCCATTGTTCTTCCTTGATTTCCATGATATTTTCGTCCGGGAATGGGAAGTCTCCACTTTCTTCGGAGTCAATGGCGTGTTCCACAAGATGCTCGGCCACGGTTCTCCCTTTTATTGATTTGCTTGTAACATACTTGATATCGAATTTAGATAGTAGGAGTAACCAACGGGATATACGACCGGTCAGGGCAGGTTTTTCGAGGAGGTATTTTAGAGGATCCATGCGGGATATGAGCACAACCGAGAAGGCTAGCATGTAGTGCCTCAGTCGGCGGGTGCACCAAACCAAGGCCCAACACGTTTTTTCGAGGGCAGAGTAGTTGAGCTCATACCCAGTCATCCTCTTGCTGAGGTATTATATGGCTTTTTCGGAGTGGCTTTCTTCTCCTTCTTGGGCTAGCATGCAGCCCATGGCATTTTCGGAGACAGATAGGTAAAGGAATAAGGGCTTATGAGGCGTTGGTGGTGAAAGGACAGGCGGATTTTGAAGGTAGGCTTTTATTTTGTCGAAAGCGGCTTGGCATTGGTCATCCCATTGGAACTTCTCCCCTTTTCTCAACAATCGGAACAGAGGATCGCATGTAGTTGTGAGCTTGGAAATGAAGCGGCTGATGAATTGGATTCTTCCGAGGAACCCCCTTACCTCTTTTTCATTCCGTGGTGGTGTCATTTCTAGGATTGCCTTGATCTTGGAAGGGTCCACCTCTATCCCCCTTTGTGTGATGAGGAAGCCCAAGAGTTTACCGGAGGTCACGCCGAAAGTGCATTTCTTTGGATTCAACCTCATCTTGTACTTGCGCAACCTTTCAAAAAACTTTCCCAGTGCCACTAGGTGCCCTTCTCTATCCTTGGACTTCACAATCATGTCGTCTATGTACACCTCTACTTCCTTGTGAATCATATCATGCAGCAGAGTGGTGGCAGCTCTCTGGTAGGTTGCCCCAGCATTCTTGAGCCCGAAAGGCATCACTCTATAACAGTAGGTCCCCCAGGGGGTGGTGAATGTCGTCTTTTCTCGATCTTCTGGCGCCATAAGAATCTGATTATACCCTGAGAAACCATCCATGAATGATAGTAGCTGATGTCCTGCGGTGTTATATACCAAAACGTCAATGTGAGGAAGCGGGAAGTCATCCTTGGGACTGGCCTTGTTTAGATCACGAAAGTCGACGCACACACGAACTTTGCCATCCTTCTTCGGGACCGGCACGATATTGGCAACCCATTCTGGATATTCGGTGACAATGATGAATCCTGCCTTGAATTGCTTCTCCACTTCTTCCTTAACCTTGAGTGCCCACTCCGGCCTCATGCGCCTCAGTTTCTGCTTGACAGGTTTAGAATTAGGGAGGAGGGGAATATGATGTTTGACAATGTCGGGATCGACCCCAGGCATGTCCTCGTAAGACCAAGCAAAAACATCTTTGAATTCTTTTAGCAAGAGGGTTAATTTTTCTTTTTCTTCTTTATTAAGAGCTGAGCCAATTTGCACAATTTGGGGATTATCTGTTTCACCTAGGTTAACCGATAAAGTATCTTCGATTATTTCATAAGCAGGTGGTTTTTCAATTAGTTGCTAAAGTTCAATTGGGAGATCCTCGGAGGGATCTGTGCATTCACAAGTATTAGACGCAGAGGAGTAAGCAGAATCGTCTTTCATTTCATTCATGATAGGTGAAGTGACTACATTGGACAGTGATGGGCTTACAGCAGCCGACTCTGGTACAGACTCGATAATCGGTGGTACAGACTCTGGGGGAATAGGGGATAGGGAGACACAGACAGATGACTCTACAGCCTGGTTGCTCAGACCCTCTTCAGTTGGCTTGATCTAATCATCTTGGCTCTTGGCCCTCTTTTCTTCCTTCTTCACAACGGATTCCTCCCACATCTTCTCGATGGCTTCAGTGTCCAGGTATTTCAACCAGTCTTCCTCCGGAGTTTTCTCAATTTCTTCAGGATAGAACGGATCTTGATATGGAGGCCTCTCGCAGTCAGCAAAGATTTCAAGTCCAGGGTGCCTTTTCCCAGTGGTTTGATGGATCCAGGGTTCAGGGAACCCAAAGTAAGGGAATTCATCCCCTTCTTTGATGAATTGTCCATTCAAAGTCTTGCGGTATGGTGGGAGACCCCTTACCCTTTTCTTCCACGGCCTCTGTAGCTCGATGTCCTCTTCAGTGGGCTTGTATCCCAGCCCAAAAGTACCTTGTTGTCCTTTGATCTGAGGGAACTCTCGAATCCCTTGCTGGCATCGACCCAATCCCATTCCAGGGAAGTAGTTCATTTTACGGACGATGTTGACAACCGCAGAGTGGATCTCAGGGAACCTGTCTTCATCATTGATCATGTGGACTTCTTCCATGAAGAATCCTCCAATTTTTCCTTCTTCTAACTCAGGTATTTGGATTTCAAAGACGGGAGCGTAGTTCGGGAAAGCTTCACTACCCCAACTATTACCGAGGATGATTTTCACTTCCTTCTCGTGGATATACTTGATCATTTGATGCACAGTGGACGATACGGCTTTGTTGACATGCAACCAGGGCCTTCCGATTAGCAAGTTGAAAGAGGCAGGTATGTCCATGACCTGAAAAATTTCGGTGCTCACCAAGGATCCTACCCGGATTTGGAGAGAAACGGTTCCCATCACATTTCTCCTGGTGTTGTCATAGGCCCTCACGGATTGCACAGATGGCGTGATGTCAAGGACATCGATCCCCAAGGCGGTGGCAGTCCTCAGGGCACAGACATTTAAGGCCGAGCCTGTGTCGACTAGACAAAACGGCACCTGTTGTCCCTTACATCCCACGGTGATATATAATGCCTTGTTATGTGCGGATCCCTCTGGTGGCAGGTCCTCATCGGAAAATGTAATGATTGGGTCGGGGGTAAGCGCACCCAAGAAAGCTACCATGTCCTCCGGCGCGGCGTCGATGGGGACTTCAATCCCAGCCAAGGCATTCAACACGGCTTGCCTGTGCTTATAGGATGTTACCATGATGTCCCACATCGAGAGATGTGCTTGGGTTTTCTTTAGCTGCTTGATCAGCTCATTATCTTCTTCGATGACCTCATCCATCTTACCCTTCCCCTTGTCTTTAACTGGACCTTTCTCGATGGCTTCAGTAGTAGGCTGCAGAGGCTGGTAGTGACGGCCTGACCTGGTCAGGTGATCAATTTCAGCAGGAGTAGGCCCTTCTACAGTCCCATCCTTTTTGAACCAATCACAATCCGTTCCCACATATGGTTTCTCCGGCTCGTCCCAGATAGAAGCGTCACTTTCATCATTGGGATCATACCACTTGAGGTCTACCACCCCCAAATCGTGCTCTTCCAAAAAGAACAACTCTTGCTCATCGTCTAGATGTTGCTGCCACTCATCATTCTCCCCTTCAATTAGATGAATTCCCACAGAATCTGGGATGTCGATGCAAGGCAAGGGTTGTCCTAGGGGGGTGATATAAGTAGCAGGGTTGAAGGGTACGGGGCTGGACTCAATGAGGTTGACATTTTGGTGGTTTGGTAGGGGATTTTGGGTGATATGGGGCTGCTTTGGTGGCGGCTCGATGATGTTCCGGTCAATAAGGTCTTGAATGTCATGGCAAAGGTGCACCCAATCATCAGTGTTGTGACCTGGGGCTTGGTGGTAGGTACACCGCTTAGACAAATCGCAGTTTGGCGGGAGGGGGGTGTTTCGGGGTTGGAGTAGTTGGAGATGGCCTTTTTTGAGGAGGCGGTCTAAAGCTGAGGAGAGAGAGATTTCTAACTTGGCAAAATTGCGAGGGGGCTTTTTCTGGAAGGGGCGATTGGAGGGGTTTGCCTGGCTGGAGGGTTGGTATGGTCTAAGAGGGTATGCCATGGGTTGGCTGCTGAGGGCATTAACATCCGGGGGATTCTGGGAGTAGTTAGGTCTTCTGGACTGACTCGGGGATTCTTCCTTTTTTTATCTTTCCTTCTCTGATAGCGTCTTCAATCCGGGTTCCGACTTCAAACAATTCCTCAAAGGTGGAGATGGACTGGTAGAATAATTTCTCATGGTAGAGGGGCTGCAGATTTCGGATGAGCATCCTTACCTGTTCTTTCTCGATTGGCCGGTGGGTCATTTGGGCTACCTTGTTCCTCCATCTGCTCAGAAATGCAGCGAAGGATTCATTGTTGCTTTGCCGGGTTGTTTCCAAATCCCTGATGGTGACATCCAGCTCTTGATTGTAGGAGTAATGATCGACGAAGACTCGAACGATGTCCTCCCAGGCCCGGGTTTTGGAGGCTTCCAAGGTCAGGAACCACGATAGTGCAGACTTTGCAAGGGTTTGCGGGAACAACATCGCAATGTGTTCGTGGGTACAACCCATGGATTGGAAGATACTCATACATAGCTTCACATGACTTTTCGGATTCCCAGTTCCGTCAAAACGGTCGATAGCAGGCATCTTGAAATTCTCTGGCAGTTTCAGCTTGACAGGCTCGAAGAGGCCTTCCAGATCTAACATGTAATCATCGATACCCTTGCTTTTCCTGAGTACGCTTTCCAGTTTGTCAACCTTGTCCATCTTTTCTTGGAGCTTTTTCTCGTATGTGGACGGTGGGACCCCCTGAAGCCAGTCTTCTTCCCCATTATTCTCAGGTGGGGGTAATTCAAATTCCGGTGGTGGAAACCCGGGCGGAGGTTGCGGCTGCCGCTGCTTCAGTTCTTCCATGAACTTCAGAACCTGGGCCAGGCTGTCGGACTGCTGGCTTATGGTCGCTCCCAATTCAGTAACCTTGTTTTCCAACTCTTCCCTATTCATGTTGATGTAAGCTGTCGGACTGATTCTGATCAAACGATTATCCGAACTCCTGACCCACGAATAAGACCCTGACTGCTGACCTTGGGAATCTACACTGACCTGACAGATTTTGAAAGGACTAGATTAGATCTTTGACAGTGGTGACTTTAGGCGGACAAAGATAGTGATGTGGACCAACTCAAAACAGTGCGTGCAGATTGATGGGGAATGGTGCATGCAAATGGGACAAACATGCGGATGTAAGCCCTAATCTATATGATGCTTCTATTTCTAACAGATAGCAGCTAAACAAATAAGCTCCTAGCCATACAGAGTGTGCTAACCTTACTTTCCAGTATGATCACCAAGGGATAACATGGATTTTCGAGATACTTCGGGAATATCTGGACAGAGTTTCTGGGGGAAACTGGTTAATATGGTTATATCTGGGATATCTGGACAGAGTTTCTGGGAGAAACTGGTTAATGTGGTTATATCTGGGATATCTGGACAGAGTTTCTGGGAGAAACTGGTTAATGTGGTTATATCTGGGATATCTGGACAGAGTTTCTAGGAGAAACTGGTTAATATGGTGATATCTGGGATATCTGGGCAGAGTTTCTGGGAGAAACTGGTTAATACGGTGATATCTGGGATATCTGGGCAGAGTTTCTGGGAGAAACTGGTTAAAGGGTTATATCTGGGATATCTGGACAGGAGTTCCTGGGAGAAACTGGTTAATACGGTGATATCTGGGATATCTGGGCAGAGTTTCTGGGAGAAACTGGTTAAAGGGTTATATCTGGGATATCTGGACAGAGTTCCTGGGAGAAACTGGTTAATACGGTGATAGTGATCATACCATCTAGCAGGTTTTCATACTCCTATGTCTTAGGAACAATAAACAAGGTTTACGGTGTATATCTTTGTGAACATGGGGCAGACATCCTTGTCATGGTACCTAGGCAGGTCAACTCAATGTAATCACATGTGAGTGATTGCCTTTGGAATCATAATAAAGAGGTTCCGTTCTATGCCACATAAGCGTTTACACCGCTCAGGTAATCCCATCAGGGCATACAGCAGTTATATCACATTGTCCTATCTGAAAAGATAAATGAACAGTCCTATGAAAGGTTCTACAGGAATCTATATGCAAAGGCTGGGTTTAGTCAAAGAGGGTCCGTTGACGAGAGTTCCAATATACCGTCAGGGAGACAGTACGAAGGTTTTTACTCTTTTTGATATACCTTGGAAGGTACAGTGTCAACAGTGACTTGTGCCCTGGCACAGCAAGACCTGAACAATGTCAGCGCCGCATTTCAGACACAGTCGGAGGGGGGAATGCAAGAGTGCAATGCGGTGAACCAAACACAATGAAAAGATGATTTTAAGGATGCTTCTTATGAGTCAAACCTCTGTATTATTTTGTTTTAAAAATAAAAATCCCCAGCAGAGTCGCCAGATTGTGGATACCGGAATTCCACCGCTTCGTTTTGTTTTCGAAACTCGTTTGATTTTGAATCAAGGAAAGAGAAAAGGTCTATTGAAAACAGATACAGAGTCGCCACTTGGTCTTTAAGGAACCAAGAAACCTAATTTGACTCACCCAAATGGATAAAGGGCACCGGTCCTTCATAACCAAAGAACTTGGCTCGGGGTTTTGGTACGAGAGAGGAAGGAGCCTTTGTCGCGACTAAAACACCCTCAACTCGCCCCGTCTCTCGACGGGCCTCAATTAGCATCCAAATAATCATCTTATACTATGTATGGTTCGGCAATTAATACTATGATAGTATATTACATTACATAAGAATCTTGAAATTGGAAGATCTAAAGATAAAATATCATTCATAAGATCTAAGTCAAATATCATACAATGTAAAGTGAAAGATCACACAAATAAACCTAGAAAAAATCGTCTATTCATATATCAAATAATCAAGACTTCCTAATCTAGAGGGGGGACATGAATTGTTCTTGAAACAAATAAACAAAGAAATCAAAATATGCTTAGCAAGCTAGCATGATGCATGTTAATCTTTGAGAAAAGAAGATCCCTTAATCCCCGGGACGGATGAGAAAGGATGATTAGATCGGGGGAAGCATGAACGTGTGATCGTGATCATTCCTTATAATCTTCTTAGATTAAGAGTTACAAAAACCCCAAATCTTGCATGAATGCAATGTATGTATCTAAAATGTGCAAAGGTTGTAGTGTGTTTTGGGTACATGGATTTCTAGAATGACTTAGAAGTCTAAAATGTGTATGAATGAATGAATGAAATCAACATGGGATATGTACAAACGTAGTATGAACTACTTCCTAGGACATGAGCTAATTTGGAATACATATAAGCATCAAATCAAAGAATAGAAGTTAAATTGTGCTTGCTGTGAATAGTGGACAGAATAGTGACCAGATCTTTGCGAAATTGAAAAGAGGGGTTAGGAATGTTTTCAATGCATGATTTTTTATGGAGATGTTCCTTATTGTGTCTAGAACACAACACAAAAATCCAATCTTTAATAACTATTACAGATTGAGAGAAATCATATAAACAACAGAGGTCACTCAGAAACAGAGTCCGTATTGTCGGCTGAAATGTTAGAAAATCTTAGAAAATGAAAACGAATGAACTAGAGGCTCATTTTATACAGAAAGTTTCCTAAGACACAGAAGTTTAAGGGAAAAATAAGTTAGGATCGCCCATTTAGGAAACGTTTTCTGAAACAAAGGTTAGAAGTGGACCTAGCTGCTGTGACAGCAAAAACAGAATGTCTGGAAGGAATGTTTGGGTCTAAATGGACCATTTCCATGTACTTCCAAGTCAAACCAAAAATCATGGGTATTCTCTAATGGGTTAGGAAGACTTTCCAAGTGGCCTTGCATCCATATGTTGAGTATTGAGTTCTAGAGAAATCTTTGAACTCAACTCACTCACTGTTTTGACACATTATTTTGAAGATTTTGGGGAAAACAAGGTTTTGTTTCTTGAAACCAAAATGAGAAGGATTGAGAAGGGTTTTGAAATAGATGTTTTGAAAATATATTTTTAATACTCAATGAGGATCATAGCCACTTAAAATGCCAACATCAAACTCATCATCAAGAACCTCCAAGATTGTTGGAGAGATTTATTTTTATCTTTTGAACATAACTTCAATACATTTCAAGAATACCTTGGAAGTATTGAGGTTATGATCATCATCTATCAAACATGTTTTTGAGGTCAAGAGCTACTATCCATAAGGATTCACTCACCCCAAACTTCATGTCATCACTTAGATGATGATGAACTAGTAAGTAAATAAAGAAAAATCAAAAAGAAATGAGATAAGAAGAGATAAACAATAAATAAACAAGCAAGTAGATGATGATCAATATATGATATTCATGAAGCATGAGACTTGTATATTGGTGTTTCACTCATATGTAATGACACTAGACATGGAAGGAGCTTCCATTCTCTTGAATGCTCACTAAAATAGTGATTGGGAGTATTGAATGTTGAAATAAATGGGAGTAATGTAGTAAAAACAAAGTTTAGAACTCACTTTTGTTTTGAAAATCCAAGAAGAAAGCTTCTTTTCTCTCTATTCTAACCTTATCTCTACAACTTTCTCTCCCAAACTTTCTCTAAACTTCTATTTTGACTCCCCCCAAAATGAAGAGTAATGGGGTGTTTATATAGGCCAACTTGGGGTGGTTTTGGGATTTAGAAAGTATTCCCATTGGCTCCAAACATCTGAAATCATAAAACTATGTCGTTTTGGTTTTTAATTAATCAAAATGGGACCACAAAATAAATTACAAAAATATACTGCTCTGGAGGGGAGTGCCGCGGCGGCACTGGGCCAGTGCCACGGCGGCACTGCTCCTCCCCCGTCCAGATAATGCTGTTTAGGCCCCCTGAAGTTCCGGTATTCGCGAAAAGGCCCTATTTCGTCCGAAATTCACAGAAAATGCGCACGAACTCCAAATTGAGGTTGTGATATACCGTTGGAAAGGTAATGGACTCTACTTTACATAAAAAATAGTTCGGTGATAGGTCACTTTGAAAAGTTTTGCGGTATTTGTGATAAAAGCCGATTTGATCGTCTTTTTCGCCTTTGGAAATTCATAATAAATTCGTTTTAAATCCATAAATTATGTGCGATATACCGTTGGAACGCTATTGACCTCTAGTATCTATGAAAAATATTTGAAAAATTGTTTCGGCGCCCTGGTTCCAAAGTCAAATTTTGGTCAAACTGGTCAAACCTGGGATTCCCGGGAAGTTCTGGAAACCTCCGGGAGTTCCCGAGAGCTGATGTTTTCGCTCGATTTTCTTTTGGAATTTGCTTTAACACTTTTTTCATGATTTAAAATGATTCTAGTGAATTCGGACAATTTCGATCAAACTTGGTCAAACTTGGTCAAACCTGGTCAAACCTAGTCAAACCTTGGTCAAACTGGTCAACGAGGACTTTCCGGGAGCTTCCGGGACTTCCGGGGGTCTCTGGGAGCTGACGATTTCACCCGATTTCTCTCAAAAACTCACTTTATTGCTTTTCTTATGACATAGCATGTTTTTCAGAACTTTGGGACCAAATCTGGGAGTTTTTGGGCATTTTGGTCATTCTGAGCATTCTGAGAGATAGAACTGACTTCCGAGAATCCTTTTGATTCTTTTTTTACGATCATTGTGAAACACCAAGCTATGGGTCTCCTAAATCTGATAGCCGACAAAATGGGGTGTCTACAAAGTCATCTTTAAAGTTGAAGTTCAAGCTCCATCAAGCTCAAGAATAACATCAAGCTTAATTTCAAGCTTTGGTGAGTAAATAGTGAATAAATTGTGAGTAATTGTGAGTAATCTAACTCAATTTAGAACATTTATAGCATGTATTAATCTTTAGTAGGAGTTTGATGTTGTTGTGTTCAAGTTTTCATAACATGCAAGACAAATCCTTAAATATGAAAAATAGAAACTTCCAGCAGAATGTAGCTTAGTAAAATGAATGTTTTGTGCAGCTCAAAAATCCAAATTAAGCTATATTCTTTTGTGGAGAAAGGTAACTCACATATCTACAAATAACTCTTCTATAGCTCAGTCTAGAAAACAATCCTTCATGGGTGAAATGCATGTACAATGCAGTTTTATGAATATGAGAAATAGAAACTTCCAGCAGAATGTAGCTTAGTAAAATAAATGTTTTGTGCAGCTCGAAACTCCAAATTAAGCTAGGTTTTTTTGGGGAGAAAGGTAACTCATATATCTACAAATAACACTTCTATGGCGCAGTCTAGAAATTATTCCTTCATGGATGAAATGCATGTACAACGCAGTGTTATGAATTTATGAAACATAAACTTTCAGGAGAATGTAGTTTAGTAAACTCAAGGTTTGGAGCAGCTCAAAAATGATAATTAAGCTAGGTTTTTTTGTGGATAAATCTAACTCATTTATCTACAAATAACTCTTCTATAGCCTAGTCTAAAAATGAAACCTTCATAGGTAAAATTCACATATAAAACAGTGCAAAAAATCTGGGACAGAACAATCCGAGATATAAGAAATGTCTTGTAAAATAAATATTTTGAGTAGCTCAAAAATGTAATTGAAGCTAGATTTTTTTTGTACATGAAGATGATCAAAATACCGATAGTGTTATAGTTTTGAGTTTAATCTACAAAGCAATTTATCATGCCCAAATAAATCATGTTAATTCAGTCAACAGAGTGAAAATAAATCCTGGAAGATTGTACAGCTTTTTGTAAGATGTTTTGTTTATACATGGTATTGATTGTTGATGCTAGTTTTCCGGTACCTGTGTTGTTATGAAAATCTTGTGCTATGGTAGTGCTATCGCATAGATGAGTATGTTAAGGGTTTCATCTATATGTTTATTGGTATTAAATCCATGTTATAAATCCATGAGCTACGTGCTATGTTTTCCCATTGTTATGAATATAGTTTAATGACTGTTGAAAAGTTCATACGCAAACTATAAGTATGTTGTATGGCACGATTATTGCATTGGTAAGTGATTGGGAAAGTTTCCATTGTAAGCATATTGAGAGGTAAAACGGAATGTCGAGCGTAAAGCGAAATACTGACGGTTATAAATGCATGATATTAATGAACTAAACTACGAAATGTACGAACGTGTAAAATAACGATAAAACCTTCAATAACAGATTTTATGCAAATAAGGGACATTGGGTCTCGTTTCTAGTCGTGTGACTACCAGTCAAAGTTGATTCATGAACTTTCGTTCGTGTTTGGATATTTCTTGCAAAGTTGGTCTTTCGGTAATTCCATAGAGTCGATGGGAGAGTTATGTTTATGTTCGGTCAAGTGCGGATGACCTGAGGATCGTCATGATGTGTTCGATCAAGTAGTTGATTATTTTTCCGCACCCTTGGACTGAGGATTAGCATGACGTGTTCGGTTATGTACGGGTGAACTGAGGATCGGCATGACGTGTTCGTCCAAGTGATTGTTAATGTCCATTACCCTTGGTCTGAGGATCGACATGACTTGTTGGTAACGTGCGGGTAACCTGAGGATCGGCATGACGTGTTCGACCAAGAGATTTTTAATATCCTGCACACTTATTCTGAGGATTATCAGTGATGTGTTCAATCAAGAGATTCATTGTCGAGTGTTGTTCTTTCTTAACCGATAAATGCATTTGGAGTTAAGTATTCTTTCAGTCAATGTCGTTGGTCAGTTCAGTTTTGGGTTAAGTTTCGAAGGGAATGATTGGGTTTAAATAAGGCATAGTTTTGAGAATAAGAAAAGATTAACGAGACAAAGTTTGAGAATAAGAAGAAATGAAGAATAACTTACCTTGGTGGTGGTAACCTTAAGGGGACCCTCACTTAGCTTAACCGCTAACAGCTTTTCATGCCACTGGACCTTCCACGTCCAGCCTTTGCATGTCCAGACGGAGCCGGCTATGATCAAGATACAGATTTTACTACTAAATACTATGCTAGTGAAGATTACTACAAGGAAGGCTACGGTTTTGCCAGCTGAAGATCTTGGAGTTTTTCTTTTATCATAGTTCTGTTAGTAATATGTTTAATAATGTAATTGCTTAGTTGAACTTGTAATATCTATCTTTTGGATATCTTTTGGTCTGTAATATACTAATCATGTAAGACTTGAAGTTTTAAATTTACACTACCATTGAACCTAGTCATCTTCCCGTATTACATTATTGTTAGAAGCATGTTTAAACAATTAGGTGACACTCACAACCAGTCACGTGTCTACGAACCCATAAAGGAAATTTATTTTTCCCTATTTTTGGTACTTTGGGACGTGACAGGGATTTTTGGTATCAGAGCCTTAGTTTTAGATGCGCTCACTGATTATCCTACACCTTAAGTCATGAGCCTAAGATTTACCTCGTATTAGTACTGACGCTAGGTTAGCTCCTCTTGCAGGAGAGAGAGAGAGAGAGAGAGAGAGAGAGAGAGTAAGAGTTGACTTGGACGCCAAGTTGGGCTGTTTTCTTTGAAAAAAAAAGCAGTTATTTTTTTATTGCCCCGCTGTTTCCCAATTCCATTCATTTAGCATTGCTGATAATATTTTCCAAAAAAAAATATTTCAATGCTCCATATCATCTTCTTCTAAACTTGGACAGACACATTTTCTTTGTATTTTCGGCAAAAAAAGAACGTGGGAGCTAGGAGATAGAAGGAATTATAATCGCTTAGCACTTGTGCTAAGGAAGGGATAGATAAGATTTACCTCGTATTAGTACTGACGCTAGGTTAGCTCCTCTTGCAGGACTGTAGAGCCGATCTTTGTTCACGACGATTTCTGAGGGCACTATATTCTCGATGGTCGTATCTAGCCTGCCGACCTAGTAGTATCTTGGAGGAGGACATGCAGAGAGCTGTGCTTACCAATGCATTGCAGTATCCGGATTGGGTTCAACTCGAGTTGATCCATGTTTCAGAGACTACTATACTCATTCATCAAGAGCTTATTAGCATGCCCTAGGATGAGGCATTATACAATGATATACTTTTCCCGATTATCATGGCAGCACCAGCACCACCATTCTCTCCTAAGCTCATACCAGGGCCAGATGCGAATCCAGATCGTATGGATATGGAAAGCGATGATGACATATCGAGTGGAGACGATTCTGCAGGCAGTGACCATACAACTGATGACCCATTCGATGGTGATGACACTGATGACGATGATGACCTGATGATTGATGACGATCTGGCGAGTAGCGATAACGAGTTGATTGAGGAGGTTGACCTAGCGAATGATCTTCAGATACCAGAGGATGATGTAAACGACCATCCAGCACCACCAGTTGACGGGGATGAGATGATACCGATGCCTGAGCAGGACCACGAAGCAGATCCAGCTGACATCAAGGAGAAGGAGGAGGACCCCGAGGAGGAGTTCTTTGAGGACCCGTTATAGATAATAAGAGAGGCAAACTTTACCTTAAATATGGTAGGCGAGTACCATAGTAAGCAGTCATATCCTTTCTACTTATTCCACTCCCTTTGAGTAAATTGATACCTTCTATTCTAATGGTCATTTCTTCTGGAAAAGGGATCTATATATTTTGTAAAGTGGCTCCGATTACCATCAATAATTATTGTGATACACTCCTTGATAAGTAATTCATTTCCTTAAATTTTTAGAAATTCCCCAGTCAACAATTCTTGAGTATGTACCTTGATCATCCGATTCTTGACAAATTCTTTTGAGAACAAGTCCGATCACTAGTACTGCAAAGTCATTCTTTTTGACTTATTATTCCTTGAACAAATTCTTACAAGTTCATTTCATTTGAAATAATTCTAAATGAGTTCTATGTCCTTGTTCTTGCCATGAACTCAAAAATGTTGTACTCTCTGTACATCTTGACCTCTTATTGTCTCTCTCAATTGCTACCTTATTCTTTATTAGTGGGGTTTCATTTGGACTATTTCACTTATGAAATACCTAATTCTTATTTCATTCATTGAAGGCCTTATGCCATCAGTTTTCTTTCATTTCCCACAAATCTTGAGATACTACAATTACTTCCATAGTAAACAGTCATTCAATCATTGTTAGATTTACATCTTATTCTTTAATGGATCACATCATTCTACTATTGTACTTCTATCTGTGAGAATTTATATGCCTTTTTGGATTCAGCTTCATTTTGGATCAATCTATTCAATCGTTTCAATCATCGTATTCTAGTTACTGGGATTATGATGATAACTATAATGTGAGATGTAATAGGCTATGATTGCTTCGCATAAGGTATGATAGAAACCTTATAGACATGAACTCATACGTAGGAACAGAAGAATCTTCTTGATCTCTGCAATGGATGAATCATCTCAAACAACTCAGGACCAGTCCAGAAGGCTAAGCAACATAATACCTAAGGAGATCGATCCCACTGGTGTATTTGGAAGACTGATACAAGGCTTATGGAAGACCGCTGACGGCACTAGCGCAAGTGACTATGGAAACGAGTTGTTTAGACACCTCCATATCGCCCATTTAGAATCGCTTTTTAGACCACTCAAGCCACAACCTGCTACACTACCAAGGTCAACCCTACTACAAGGAGCACATAAGATATTGTCTTAACCCGAGGTGATGGAAGATGCAAGAATAGAACATACCTTTAATAGATCGAATGACCTCATAGACTGCTGACATCGACCACGTTTAATCACAATGAACGACTCGCACTACGAACATTAGTGAAGATGAGTATTGCATTCCACCTTCAAGCCAATGATCAGATCGCATAGGCCAAGAGAAGACACGTTTCAGGCTTACAATATCGATGTTCCATCAACACACTGAAGAAATGCATCTCTGACCCTGCGCACGTTATAAATTAAAACCTTGTAAGGCTGAGTAATTATATTCTTCTTTCTGATTTAACTCCTTTTGAGTAAACCCACTATTTTCTACCATTGGTTGCGTTAGATCAATTATCCTTATGATGAACCTTGGGATGGCCTTTATTGTTTCACTAATTGACAATTATTCGTTGTCCTCTCTGATTTACTTAACAAGATTTTGGATCATATTGATCAGTGATAAATCCAATTGGGAATTCATTTGCTTTCTAATGCTATAAGTCACCTCTTTGGACTTATCACCATGAAAATCGATTCCAATAATTCATTTATAAACCAATCATTGTAAGTCATTTGGACTGTTTGGACTGTCAACCGTTTGACCAACTTTCGCAAGTGCATATCCCTTGACATTATTGCAAAGGATCTCTTTGTATTTGTTCACCTAAGGAACACAAGCATATTGCACCCCTTTGTAAATTAGACTTCATTTCCTTTCATTTCACAAATTCTTCTTATTGGTAACCTTGACTTTTATCATTAAGGCTTCACCTAAATTATTGGCTCATGAGACAAGGAATTCTTATGTCCTACTTGGGAGGCCTTGCGCCTATAGTCATTGCATTACTATGATTGTCCTATAGTAATCATCTAATGGTTATTCTCAGATACTTATTCTTAGAAAAATTTGACGGGTAGCACCTGAATTTCTCCAAAAATTCCACGTAGGATATTAGAAATTAGTGATGTTACCACCAATGTTGTCAGGTATTCACAATATTTTTCACATCAGTATGTTGAAGGAGTATCATCAGGGCGCAACGCCACATGTAATCAACTTTAAGGACATTGAGGCGAAAAACAACGTGTCTTACACAGAGAGACCCATCAAGATTTTGGGTCGAGAAACCAAGAAGCTGAGGAACAAGGAGATCCCATTGGTGAAAGTTCAAAGGAATCATCATGATGAAAGAGAAGCTTTATGAGAAATGGAGTCAGAGATGCGAGAGAAATATCATTTTCTGTTTTATACCTAGATAAGCTCTGATTTCGAGGACAAAATCCTTTAATAGGTGGTGGACGATGCAACACCTGTAATTTTCTTTCATTAATAATATTAGCTTTTTGAATTTCTGTATTGGACCGACTATATTATTATATTATTATTTTAGCTGGGTGATGGTTTTGACGTATCTTAGGATTATTGATTAGACTGTATTAACCATACCAACTCGACCGTAATAAGATTTAACTTAGTCCCATACCCAGACCTGGGCATTAGAAATAATACCCGATTGTACGTAAATCGAGACAGATACATATACCGAGAAACTTATGCATGTAAACTGAGAAAGTGGCACACATTCCAAGGTGGGCCCACATGGCCAGCCATGTGGCAGCCATATGCCACCCTCTTGGACACATGTCCACTTGTAGGACACATGTCATGGTATATGCACATGCTACATGACACCTAGCTCCTAGGATTTCTATATAAGCATGCATATAGCATGCATTATACACACTTTGTCTCTATGACCAACACTTAAAATCTGTGAGAGAGAGCTAGAGTTTTAATTCTTGAGAAAATGAAGAGAAGAAGTCATCCTTGAAGTTGAAGTTCATGTTCCATCAAGTTCAAGAACAACATCAAGCTTAATTTCAAGCTTTGGTGAGTAAATAGTGAGTAAATTGTGAGTAATTGTGAGTAATCTGTTGGGTTTGTGCCCTCAAACCATTACTTTCTGTATGAGACATTGACATTTTAATATATGGATATCAGCTTTACATTTTATTGTGTATGTTCTTTTCATGAGATGATTGTTAATCCTTAAGTATTATAGTAAGTAATTCGTGTGTGTATGAGATGCACACAAGTGAGATACGAATTACTATTCTTTAATACTTAGAATGTGTCACAGTGGATGATGAGACTGGATACCTCATCAAGTCTACACTGTAGCATAATTAACTACCATTGGATGGAGTGATTAATCTCAATCACTAGAGTGTAGCTCTTAGTTGATATGCTAGTGCTTATAGTGCATTGACGGACCTGAGTTTCCTATTGACGCTTAAGACTGTCAAACAGTCAATAGGAACTCATAACTTGTATAAGGTACGTGTTCTCAATCTTGAGACGATTATGAACACAGACTGTGGATATGACTGCTTTGATTTACCAATCAGTGAGGTCTATAAAAGATCAACACCTGGGTATCTTGGGTATGTCATGTTCATAGGGTTGTGAACATGCATTGTCAAGATAGAATCTACCCTCTGTTTCAGAGTAAGCATTCCCTTGAGAATGTCACCAAGTCGATTACTGAGTACTGCAGTCTTGTTGATAAGAGTTATCAACATGTTTGGTAATCATGAGAGGTGAATGGGACTCAAGGAATACAAGAAGTAATCATGATTCAGGTTGACAGTAACAGTTATCCGATTACCTGAATATGATTACGAATGCTGACGGTAGAGGGACATTAGTACACCATACAAGTCTAGTTATCGCTTCGGATATGTTCTTTTGCGTTGGAGTTCAGTTATCGTTTTATAGTGGAGTAAACTTTAACTGACCAGTTAGTTAGTTTGCTGATCAAAGAGTTTGGTCATGGTAATTAACAAACTGGTCTGAGCCAACAATAAAGAGCCTAGGAGGTCCCACTCTTAGCTCCGCCAGGATGCTTGGAAAGATGCTTGAGGATGATGTCCAGACAGGTTTGATCGATCGAAGATGTCTCGATCGATTGAAGTCTGAAGGTTCGATCGATCGAAGATGGTTCGATCGATCGAATGTTCGATCGATCGAAGGCACTTCGATCGCTCGAAGTCTAGGTCGGTTCTGGGAATCTATAAATAGGGCAGCTGCGTTCTGGAAAAGGTTGTTCGTCGTTTTGAACGTCAGAAGCTGCAGAAACTGTTTTGGAGTCCCAAAACCTTCTCTATCCTCTCCATTAGGGTTCCCACCAACCCTAGTCTTTCTGGCAGGCATCCGCAGGAGTCATAAGGGTGAAGATCATCTAGTGGAGGCTGCTGGAAGTTGAAGATCAGAATTGGGTTCAAGACACTAAGGTATAACTCGTGTCCCCTCTTGTGCGTATCTGTAGAATTGACGAGTAGTAGATCCAGGCATGCCAATAAAGTTTCATAACTTGATTTTTCCGCTGCGCGTTTAAACTTTCCATTTAAACCTGTTTTTCCAACAATTGGTATCAGAGCCACGCTCGTTTGGATCTATAGATGCGTTTTTTGGAACACTATTTTGATTTGCTTGTTGATTTTAGAACTGCTTTCGAAACTGCATCGTCACAGATCTGTTTCTGCAGTGTTATCACAGCAGTATACAAATCTGTGATTGCATTGGATGCAAGATGGG
The DNA here is from genome assembly GCA_033977485.1 of Hydrangea macrophylla. Classification (NCBI taxonomy): domain Eukaryota; kingdom Viridiplantae; phylum Streptophyta; class Magnoliopsida; order Cornales; family Hydrangeaceae; genus Hydrangea; species Hydrangea macrophylla. Next base: position 7,154,143 of record CM066983.1, on the reverse strand, counting down.
TTCGATCGATCGAAGTAGTCTCGATCGATCGAACGCTCTGTACTCGAGCGATCGAACAGGTTTCAATCGATCGAAACCTTCTATTTTTCGAGCGATCGAATAGAGTTCGATCGATCGAGATAGACTCTTTGTCAGGTTTTCTGTTTCACAGTTTTAAAAGTATTTTGAAATTAAAAGTTTAATTTTAACGTATTCTGCAAAATTTTTAATCATTCTGTGAAATAGAATGTTCAAGCGATTGAACAGTGTTCAATCGATCGAAGGTTCGAGCGATCGAACGGTCTTCGATCGATCGAACTATGACAGAGAAGTTAGATGCTGTTTTGAGTTCTAATTCAGTATGTAAAGAGTTTATATACTGTGTGAATCAATTAAGGGTTCCAATAGTTATATTTTGTTATATATATGCGTGGATGTGTGTTCAACTAACCTTTTGCAGCAAAAGATTAGTCGCTATCTCCCATGGCGCCAAGAGCATTTAATTTTGTGTTTGAGTGTTTTTAGATTGGTGTGTTATTTTAAGTTTGGTTTGGTTTTAAGGCATATGTAAAGGGCGCTGCGACTTCAATCCTACGAAAAGGAAAGTCGCACCGGTTTCCCTAGCCTTTTATTTTGTTGTTGCTATTTCTATTTCTAGATAAATTGTAAGCTTCAAAAGAGGCATAGGTTCAATGTAATAGAATTAGAATATCCATGAAGATGGAGCAAGGAGCCGTTGTCCATGAAGATGGAGCTGGAGGCGATCAAACCAAAAGCAGGTTCTATGGAGATAGAGCCATGGGAGATAGAGGCATCGTTTGGATGTCTTTTATTTCATTTTAGTTTTTTGTTTTATGTGCTTTGTTTGTGATTGGCGTACAATACATTGTTGCATGCACGCAAAACAAGTTTTCTAAAATAAAATTCAAAAACCGTTTTCAACACATTAGTAAACATTAGATGTTTATGGGAAGTGTGTAGAAACAGATTTTCTCAAAAAGCAAAATCCTTTTTTACTAAATCTAGTGGGAGAGGGTCTTATTAATTACACCCACGATCTTCCATTAACGGTTCACTGTAAGATGAGTGATGCATTCTGTGTCACCTCGCCAGGGGTGATCATTCCATACGGAGGATGCATTACTCATTGGTTACTAGATGTGAACTTCTTTTGATAAGGATCAATCAGACGTGTTAGAGGGTGACCACCATACGGAGGCGCTACTTGAGACGGTTGTGATTGGATCCTAGTTAATGGTACACACTAGCTAAGCTATGGATAAGGGATCCCACACGGGGCATTATTCAGAAACTTAGAGATCAAATAGGTTCGGAAGTCATAACTTGTTTTGCAAGAGTTGCATAGCGGATAAGTTATGATAAATTGAAAGATCGAACATTGACCACCACACGGAGGCTTTATTCTTTCGTTTCGATATTCCGGCGACTTAGTTTTAAAATAAGAGTTTTAAAAGGATTCTTTTATTTCAAACTATCAAATTCTGATATCCATATTTATTTTGTTTTGATTTTTTCAGTAAATCATAATGTCTGGATCTGCATTTAGTCCACTTGCCACCATACTCACTCAAAACAAGTTAACTGGAAACAACTACACTGAATGGAAACGTAATCTTGACATCGTGTTAACTGCGGAGGATCACATATATATCCTCACCACCCCATGCCCCGAAGAACCCGCTGCAAATGCTTCGGCTGCTGCTAGACGCGAGTTCGATAAATGGAAAAAGTCGAATGGGATGGCTCGTTGTTACATATTGGCTTCTATGGCTAATGTGTTACAACACCAATACCAGTCGAACAGTTCCGCCAGTGACATTATCGAATCCCTGAAAAAGATGTTTGGGGAGCATGGCAGGCCTGCCAGACAGGTAGCTATGCAGAAGATAATGAGTGCTAAGATGTCGGAAGGGACTCCAGTCAAAGAACATGTTTTGAAAATGATTGGTTATTTAAACGAGCTGGAGACCCTAGGTGCTAACATCGATGCACAGACCCAAGTTGATATGATCCTCAATACGCTGTCGCCATCATTCGCTCAATTTAAACTGAATTATAATATGAATAAAATGGATTTTTCAATGAGCGAATTGATGAGCTCTTTATTGGCAGCGGAAGGGGTGATCAAACCTGGGGGCAGTGTTTTAAACGTTGAGAAAAGCGCTTCCTCTTCCCGATCTATGCCGAAAGGAAAGAAAGGGAAGAAGAAGGCTAGCACTGGTGGTTCAAGTGTTGGACCAGTCCCTAAGATTGCAAAATCTAAGGGAAAAGGTAAGGGCAAAGGGAAGGTGGGTGGCCAAGGCAAAGGAAAGTGTTTCCAATGCGGTGAGAAGGGCCACTGGAAGAGGAACTGTCCAGAATTCTTAGCTACAAGAGTTCAAGGTATGATTGAATCACATGTGATTGAAGTAAGTTTTATAACGGATACTTCAAACACTTGGTGCATTGATTCTGGTGCGACTAACCATATCTGTAATTCATTGCAGGGGTTCAGATCAACCAGGAAGTGCAGTGATGGGGAAATCGTACTTACTCTAGGTTCTAGCGCAACCGTTTCTGCGGTTGCTATAGGGGTCGTAGTTTTAGAATTTCTAGACAATAAAGTTTTGATTTTATCAGATGTACTTTACGTCCCTTCAATGAGACGTAATTTAATTTCAGTTTCTAATTTATCGAATAATGGTTATTCTTTTCATTTTGGAACTGAAGTTGTGATTAAAAGAAATAGTTCTTTTATATGTTCTGGTGTTAAATCAAATGGTTTATATGTGATTACTCCCAATATTTCTAAAGATTCTTGTATGGAACTTAATAACTCAGTGGTAACTGTACCATCTAAAAGAAAGAGACCTTCCACTAATCCAACAAAGCTTTGGCATATGAGGCTTGGTCATATCAATCTAAATAGGATTGGCAGACTAGTCAAAGAAGGGGTCTTAGGCGATTTGGTTCTCGAACCAATAGAAGTCTGTGAGTCTTGTTTAGAGGGTAAGATGACCAAAAGGCCCTTTCCTGCAAAGGGCAATAGAACCAATGCATTGTTGGAATTAGTTCATACTGATGTGTGTGGACCAATAAATATTAGAGCAAGGGGTGGTTATGAGTATTTCATAACATTTACTGATGACCACTCTAGGTATGGATATGTGTACCTAATGCAGCACAAGTCTGAAGCCTTTGAAAAGTTCAAAGAGTTTAGGGCTGAAGTGGAGAAGCAATTGGGCACACATATCAAGGCCATTCGATCTGATCGAGGTGGCGAGTACCTCTCTAATGAATTTATTGATCACCTCGTACAGAATGGGATTCTGTCACAGTTGACTGCACCTGGCACGCCTCAGCAAAATGGTGTAGCGGAGAGAAGGAATCGGACTCTTTTAGACATGACTAGGTCAATGATGAGTTATTCTGAGTTACCTTTATTTCTTTGGGGTTATGCTTTGGAAACCGCTGCTTACATACTAAATCTAGTACCAAGCAAATCTGTTCCCAGGACACCACGAGAGATGTGGATTGGGCGCAAGCCTTCTTTGCAACATCTCCGGATATGGGGATGTCCGGCACATGTGCTAAAAGGAAAGATGAGCAAGTTGGATTCTAGATCGGAAGTATGTTACTTCGTGGGGTATCCAAAGGGTACTTATGGATGGTATTTTTATGATCCAAGAGAACAGAAGGTGTTCGTCAGTACGAATGCTATTTTCTTGGAGGATGATTATATCATGAACCATAAACCTAAGGGAAGGATAGATCTTAGAGAGATAGAAGGAGAGCCCTCAGTCCAACCCGTAGTTAATAACGATGTAAATCAGGAAAACACCACTTCTTCACCTATTTCCGCACCCGTACCTCGTCGTAGTGGGAGGATTATCAGCCAGCCTGATAGATACATGTTCTTAGGAGAAGTTTTTGAAGCTGTCTCCATAGAATCTGAATCTGATCCTACCACATACGAAGAGGCAATGGCTGATGTTGATTCAGCTCATTGGGTTAAAGCTATGAAGGCTGAATTGGAATCTATGGATTCTAATCAGGTCTGGGATCTTGTAGAACTTCCAGCCAATATTAAACCCATTGGCTGTAAGTGGGTCTACAAGAGGAAAAGAGGATCTGATGGAAAGGTTGAGACCTTTAAGGCAAGGCTTGTTGCGAAAGGTTATACTCAGAGGGAGGGCATTGACTATGAGGAAACCTTCTCGCCGGTGGCCATGCTCAAGTCCATCAGAATACTCTTATCCGTTGCTGCATGCCTAGATTTTGAGATCTGGCAGATGGACGTCAAGACTGCATTCTTGAATGGCAATCTTGAGGAGGACATCTATATGCAACAACCAGAAGGGTTCATAGCTGGTCGGAAAGGTAACTTGGTATGCAAGTTGCAAAAGTCCATTTATGGGCTTAAGCAGGCATCCAGAAGTTGGAACATACGATTTGACCAAGCGGTCAAATCGTTTGGTTTCATACAGAATCTGGATGAACCTTGTGTATACAAGAAGAGTGAAGGGAAAGTGGTGGCTTTTCTTGTGCTTTACGTTGACGACATTCTACTCATTGGAAATGATGTAGCGGCATTGTCAACGGTCAAGGTTTGGCTAGCTAGTACTTTCGATATGAAGGATCTAGGAGAGGCGAGCTATATTCTTGGGATAAAGCTCTTTCGGGATCGCAAGCGAAAGATAATGGGATTATCTCAAGCTGGTTATATCGATAAGGTGCTAACTAGGTTTTCAATGGATAATTCGAAGAAAGGTTTGTTACCTTTCAGGCATGGTTTAGCGTTCTCCAAGGACCAGTGTCCAAAGACACAGGAGGAGAGGAATCGCATGACAGGAGTTCCCTATGCTTCTGCAGTGGGAAGTCTCATGTATGCGATGTTATGCACTAGACCAGATATCTGCTTTGCCGTTGGCATGGTTAGCAGATATCAGTCGAATCCGGGTCCAGAGCAATGGACAGCCGTTAAGCACATTCTTAAGTACTTGAGAAGAACTAAAGATTACATGCTTATGTACGGTGGTAGTGAGTTAATTCCAGTGGGATACACTGACTCGGACTTTATGTCAGATAAAGATTCGAGGAAGTCGACGTCCGGTCATCTCTTTACCTTGGGAGGTGGTGCTGTCAGTTGGAGGAGCATTAAGCAGAAATGCATTGCAGACTCAACTACAGAAGCTGAGTATGTGGCTGCTTGTGAAGCCGCAAAGGAAGCTGTTTGGCTCAAGAAGTTCCTTATGGAACTCGAGGTGGTACCAGCGTCGCTGTCGCCTATTACGCTTTATTGTGATAATAGTGGGCAGTGGCTCAGTCCAAGGAGCCAAGGAACCACGGAAAGGGAAAGCACGTAGAGCGGAAATATCATCTTATCCGAGATATTGTTCAACGTGGAGATGTGACTGTCACCAAGATTGCCACAGCTGACAATCTTGCTGATCCGTTTACAAAGGCCTTGCCACAGAAGGTCTTTGATCGTCATCTAGATAGTCTAGGTCTTAGATGTAGTTCTGAATGGTTATGAGTGCAAGTGGGAGTTTGTTGGGTTTGTGCCCTCAAACCATTACTTTCTGTATGAGACATTGACATTTTAATATATGGATATCAGCTTTACATTTTATTGTGTATGTTCTTTTCATGAGATGATTGTTAATCCTTAAGTATTATAGTAAGTAATTCGTGTGTGTATGAGATGCACACAAGTGAGATACGAATTACTATTCTTTAATACTTAGAATGTGTCACAGTGGATGATGAGACTGGATACCTCATCAAGTCTACACTGTAGCATAATTAACTACCATTGGATGGAGTGATTAATCTCAATCACTAGAGTGTAGCTCTTAGTTGATATGCTAGTGCTTATAGTGCATTGACGGACCTGAGTTTCCTATTGACGCTTAAGACTGTCAAACAGTCAATAGGAACTCATAACTTGTATAAGGTACGTGTTCTCAATCTTGAGACGATTATGAACACAGACTGTGGATATGACTGCTTTGATTTACCAATCAGTGAGGTCTATAAAAGATCAACACCTGGGTATCTTGGGTATGTCATGTTCATAGGGTTGTGAACATGCATTGTCAAGATAGAATCTACCCTCTGTTTCAGAGTAAGCATTCCCTTGAGAATGTCACCAAGTCGATTACTGAGTACTGCAGTCTTGTTGATAAGAGTTATCAACATGTTTGGTAATCATGAGAGGTGAATGGGACTCAAGGAATACAAGAAGTAATCATGATTCAGGTTGACAGTAACAGTTATCCGATTACCTGAATATGATTACGAATGCTGACGGTAGAGGGACATTAGTACACCATACAAGTCTAGTTATCGCTTCGGATATGTTCTTTTGCGTTGGAGTTCAGTTATCGTTTTATAGTGGAGTAAACTTTAACTGACCAGTTAGTTAGTTTGCTGATCAAAGAGTTTGGTCATGGTAATTAACAAACTGGTCTGAGCCAACAATAAAGAGCCTAGGAGGTCCCACTCTTAGCTCCGCCAGGATGCTTGGAAAGATGCTTGAGGATGATGTCCAGACAGGTTCGATCGATCGAAGATGTCTCGATCGATTGAAGTCTGAAGGTTCGATCGATCGAAGATGGTTCGATCGATCGAATGTTCGATCGATCGAAGGCACTTCGATCGCTCGAAGTCTAGGTCGGTTCTGGGAATCTATAAATAGGGCAGCTGCGTTCTGGAAAAGGTTGTTCGTCGTTTTGAACGTCAGAAGCTGCAGAAACTGTTTTGGAGTCCCAAAACCTTCTCTATCCTCTCCATTAGGGTTCCCACCAACCCTAGTCTTTCTGGCAGGCATCCGCAGGAGTCATAAGGGTGAAGATCATCTAGTGGAGGCTGCTGGAAGTTGAAGATCAGAATTGGGTTCAAGACACTAAGGTATAACTCGTGTCCCCTCTTGTGCGTATCTGTAGAATTGACGAGTAGTAGATCCAGGCATGCCAATAAAGTTTCATAACTTGATTTTTCCGCTGCGCGTTTAAACTTTCCATTTAAACCTGTTTTTCCAACATAATCTAACTCAATTTATAACATATATATCATGTATTAATGTTTAGTTGGAGTTTGATGTTGTTGTGTTGGAGTTTGATGTTGTTGTGTTGAAGTTTCCATGACATGCAAGACAAATCCTTAAATCTGAGAAACAGAAACTTCCAGCAGAATGTAGCTTAGTAAAATGAATGTTTTCTGCAGTTCAAAAATCCGAATTAAGCTAGGTTTTTTTGTGGAGAAAGGTAACTCAAATATCTACAAATAAATCTTCTATAGCTTAGTCTAGAAATCACTCCTTCATGGATGAAATGCATGTACAGCACAATGTTATGAATCTGAGAAACATAAACTTCCAGCAGAATGTAGCTTAGTAAAATCAATGTTTTGTGTAGCTCAAAAATCCGAATTAAGCTAGGTTTTTTTGTGGAGAAAGGTAACTCATATATCTATAAATAACTCTTCTATAGCTTATCTAGAAATCAATCCTTCATGGGTGAAATGCATGTACAATGCAGTATTATGAATCTAGGAAACAGAAACTTTCAGCAGAATGTAGTTTAGTAAAATCAACGTTTAAAGCAGCTCAAAAATGATGATTAAGCTATGTTTTTATGGAGAACGCTAACCCATTCATCTACAAATAACTCTTCTATAGCCTGGTCTAAAAACTACCCCTTCATAGGTAAAATTCACGTATAACACAGTGCTAAAAATCTAGGACAGAACAGTCCGAGATATAAGAAATGTCTTGTAAAATAAATATTTTGAGTAGCTCAAAAATGTAATTGAAGTTAGATTTTTTTTACACATGAAGATGATCCAAATACCTATAGTGTTATAGTTTTGAGTTCAATCTACAAAGCAATTTATCATGCCCAAATAAATCATGTTAATTCAGTCAACACAGTGAATATATATCCTGGCAGATTGTACAACTTTTTGTAAGATGTTTTGTTTATACATGGTGTTGATTGTTGATGCTAGTTTTTTGATACCTATGTTGTTATGAGAATCTTGTGCTATGGTAGTGCTATCGCGTAGATGAGTATGTTAAGGGTTTCATCTATATGTTCATTGGTATTAAATCCATGTTATAAATCTATGAGCTACGTGCTATGTTTTCCCATTGTTATGAATATAGTTTAATGACCGTTGGAAAGTTCATACCCAAACTATAAGTATGTTGTATGGCACGATTATTGCGTTGGTAAGTGATTGGGAATTTTTCCATCATAAGCATATTGAGAGGTAAAATAGAATGTCAAACGTAAATCGAAATACTGACGGTTATAAATGGATGATATTAATGAACTAAACTACGAAACGTACGAACGTGTAAAATGACGATAAAACCTTCAATAATAGATTTTATGCGAATAAGGGACATTGGGTCTCATTTCTAGTCGTGTGACTACCGGTCAAAGTTGATTCGTGAACTTTCGTGTCGTGTTTGGATATTTCTTGCAAAGTTGGTCTTTCGGTAATTCCATAGAGTTCATTGGAGAGTTATGTTTGTGTTCGGTCAAGTGCGGATGACCTGAGGATCGTCATGATGTGTTCGATCAAGTAATTGATTATTTTTCCACACCCTTGGACTGAGGATTGGCATGACGTATTCGGTTATGTGCGGGTGTCCTGAGGATCAGCATGACGTGTTCATCCAAGTGATTGTTAATGTCCTATACCCTTGGTCTGAGGATCGGCATGACGTATTCAGTAACGTGTGGGTGACCTGAGGATTAGCATGACGTGTTCGACCAAGAGATTGTTAATATCCCGCACACTTGTTCTGAGGATCATCAGTGATGTGTTCAATCAAGCGATTCATTGTCGGGTGTTGTTCCATCTTGACCGATAAATGCGTTTGGAGTTAAGTCTTCTTTCAATCAATGTCGTTGGTCAGTTCAGTTCTGGGTTAAGTTTTGAAGGGAATAATTAGGTTTAAATAAGGCATAGTTTTGAGAATAAGAAAATATTAACGAGACATAGTTTGAGAATAAGAAGAAATGAAGAATAACTTACCTTGGTGGTGGTAACCTTAAGGGGACCCTCACTTAGCTTAACCGCTAACGGCTTTTCATGCCGCTGAACCATCCACGTCCAGCCTTTGCTGGTCCAGACGGAGTCGGCTATGATCAAGATATAGATTTTACTACTAAAGACTATGCTGGTGAAAAAACTACGAGGATGGCTACGGTTTCGCCAGCTGAAGATCTTGGAGTTTTTCTTTTATCATAGTTCTATTATTAATATGTTTAATGATGTAATAGCTTAGTTGAACTTATAATATCTATCTTTTGGATATCTTTTGGTCTGTAATATACTAATCATGTAAGACTTGAAGTTTTAAATTTACGCTGCCATTGAACTTAGTCATCTTCCCGTATTACACTATTGTTAGAAGCATGTTTGGACAATCAGGTGACACTCACAACTAGTCACGTGTCTACGAACCCATAAAGGAAATTTATTTTTCCCTATTTTTGGTACTTTGGGGCGTGACATGTTGCTTGAACGAATAAAGGTGATCAACAGCCACTCATAGACTTTTGTTGCTATGACGAAGGAAGATCATCAACAACCACTCAAGGACTTATGTTACATAGATGAAGGAAAGATAATCAACAGCCACTCATGAACTTATGTTGCATGGATGAAGGAAGGTGATCAATAGCCACTCATCGACTTATGTTGCTAGGAGATGAAGGTTAACTTTTGATGGCTTGAAAATGGATAAAATTTGCATTTATCCCAAGTTTGGGCACTTCTCATGCTAACGCCTTGATTGGTGCAATAATAGTGTGTGCTTCTCTTGCTTGTATTGTCCTTGGAATGCTCTTAAAAATTTTATAACTTGATTTGGAAATTCATTATTAGTCACTGTCAACTCACTTATTTGAGACTACAACAAACTTGATGATTAATAGACATCGACATCTGAGGACGACACATTTGACACTAAAATGAAACAAGCTCGACTTGCCAAATCTTGATGTGCTTTTGTTATAAATGATGTTCCTTTCATCTTTTATGTTCACTTTCCATCTTAATATGATAGTACTTTGCTGATAAATATGATTTTTGAAAATTCCTCCCTACTGATCTAGTTGATTCTCTTCTTTTACTAGGATGTGCTTTGAATTAGTGCTTGAGCTTACAGAATAAAAGTTACTCAATTTCAAAATTTTCAAAACAACTTGGTGACTAGAAAACTCGCCCTTGGTGTGAAGGGATCGTGTTGGGTAAACGGGTGCCCCTAGTTTGAGGTGTAGGAAGTAGAATTCATAGGAAAACAAGGTAGGTGACCGAAGTTTGCCCCTAGTTTGGATGATGGTTTATTGGAGGTTTTGGGCAAACGAGGTAGGTGACCGAAGTTTGCCCATTGTATGAAGGGTAGATAGTAAAATTCAGGCAAACGAGGCAGGTAGCCGAAGTTTGCCCCTAGTGTGGAAGGTGATTTTCTAGCTGGAGGCAAGGACCGTAACTTTAATCTCTCAAATGCTTATAAATTTTTCCTAAGCACCAGTGAGTTGACCTAGCGAGCTCTTTTCTCCCTTTTGTTATTGCTCACCTTGGATTTAGCTCTAATTTTTGCCTAGGCGTCCTTCTGAATTTTTGACCTAGCGAGCCATCCTTCTTATCTTTTTGAGAGTTTACCTATATACCCCCGAGCGGGGATCAGGTTCAACGTAGTTCGGGCTAAATCTTAAAAGAAAAGGGGGTTGATTATGATGGTGTCGACCGAACCAATGCGGTTGTCTACGTATCCCCGAGTGGGAATCAGGTCGAGCGTAGTTCAAGGCAAGGTCTTGAAAGATATGGGTTAATTATGACGGTGTCAACCGAACCGAGGAAGTTTCCTACGTATCCTCGAATGGGAATCAGGTCAAGTGTAGTTCAGGCTAAGGTTTTGAAAAATAGGGGTTTTTCAAGCCAATCGTTATACAAGTTCAACTTTGGGTCACTGTAGACACCCCATTTTGTCGGCTATCAGATTTAGGAGACCCATAGCTTGGTGGTTCACGATGATCGAAAAAGTCTCAAAAAGGACTCCTGGAAGATAGTTCTATCTCTTAAAATGCTCAGAATGACCAAAATGCCCCTGAAAGCCCAAACACTCCCAGATTTGGACCAAAAGTTCTGGAAACATGCTATGTCATAAGGAAAGTCATAAAATAAGTTTTTAAGCAAAATCATATGAAATTGTCAGCTCCTAGAGAACCCCGGAAGTCTTGGAAGTTCTCAGAAAGTCCTCGTTGACCGATTTGACCAAGGATTGACCAGGTTTGACTGAAATCATTCGAATTCGCGGAAAAGTTTTGGGATCATTCTAGATCATGAGAAAAGTATTCAAATGAGTTTAAAAAAGAAAAACAGACAAAAACGTCAGCTCTTGGGAGCTCCAAGAGGTTCCCAGAACTTCTTGGAGGTCCCTGGTTTGACCAGTTTGACCAAAAGTTGACTTTAAAATGGGAGCACCGTATCATTTTTCAAACATTTTTCAAACATTTTTCATGGATACTAGAGATCAATAGCTTTCCAACAGTATATCGCTCATAATTTTTGGATTTAAAGCGAATTTATTATGAATTTCTGAAGGTGAAAAAGGCGATTAAATCGGCTGTTATCGCGAATACCGCAAAACTTTTTAAAGTGACCTATCTCCAAAAATTTTTTTTTATGGAAAATAGACTCCATTACCTTTCAAACGGTATATCACAAGCTCAGTTTGGAGTTCATATGCATTTTCTGTGAATTTTGGATGAAATAGGGCCTAAAAAGAATTATCTGGACGAATGAGGAGCAGTGCCGCCGCAGCACTAACCCACTACCGTGGCGGTATAGGCCCAGTGCTGCCGCAACACTCCCCCCCAGAATGGTCTATTTTTGTAATTTCTTTTGGGGGTTCAAATGGATTAATTAGAAACCAAAACGACGTAGTTTTAAGTTCACAGATGTTTGGGACCAATCGGAGTACTTCTAAAACCCCAAAATTACCCCAAATTGGCCTATATAAACCCCCCTTGACTTATCATTTTGGGGGTGTCAAATGCAAGCTTTAAAAAGTTTTAGAGAGAAAGTTGTAGAGATAAAGTTAGAGTAGAGAGAAAAGAAGCTTCCTTCTTTGATTTCCAAATAAGAGAGTGAGTTCTAAACTTTGTTTTTACTTCATTACTTCCATTTACTTCATATTCAATACACCCAACCACCATTTTAGTGAGCATTTAAGAGAGAGAGGAATCTACTTCCATCTCCAATGTCACCACATATGAGTGAAACACCAAGCTACAAGTCCAATACATCATTGAATATCATCTATTGATTGTTTATATACTTGTTTGCTTACTTAGATGTTCATCTCCTCTTATATCATTTCTTTTTTTCTTTTTCTTGTCTACTTACTAGTTCATCATCATCTAGATGAGAACATGAAGTTTGAGGTGAGTGAATCCTTATGGATAGTAGCTCTTAACCTAAAAAACATGTTTGATAGATGATGGTTACAACCTCAATACATCCCCATGTATTCTTGAAGTTATTTCTAAAATAAAACTATGTCTCCAACAATCTTGGAGGCTCTTAATATGAGTTCAAATGTTGATATTTTAAGTGGTCATCATCTCCATTTAAGTGCTGAAAATATACTTTCAAAACCCCTATTTCAAAACCCCTCAAAATCCCCAATATTGGGATTCTAAGAAATAAACCTTATTTCTCTAAAAAAAAAATCTTCAAAACAGTGAGTTGTTTAGTGTCAAAGAATTATTCTAAGTTCAAAACTCAAGGTAAGGATGCAAGACCACTTAGAAAGTCCATTTTTGTCCAAACATTCCTTCCAAACATTCTGCCTCCGCTGTCACAGCAGCTAGGTTGACTTTCAACTTATTTTACAAAAACCTTTTCCTAAAAGAGTGGTCCTAACTTATTTTTCCTTTGAATTTCAATGTCTTAGGGAACTGTCTATATAATATGGGCCTCTAGATGTTTTGTTTTCATTTTCTAAGATTTTCTAACATTTCAGTCGACAATACTAGTTATTGAGGATTGGCTTTTTGATTTTCTAACATTTTCTAACATTTCTGTTTCATAATAACCTCTATTGTTAATATGGTTTCTCTCATTCTGTAATAGTTATTGAGGATTGGCTTTTTGATTTTGTGTTCTAGACACACAAAGGATGATCTCCATAAAAAATCATGCATTTCAAACATTTCGAACCCTACTTTTCATTTTCCACAAGATCGTGTCACTATTCTGTCCACTATTCACAGCAAGTATACTTTTACTTCCATCCTTTGATTTGATGTTCATATGCCTTCCAAATTAGTTCATCTCTTAGGAAGTAATTCATACAACATTTGTACATATTCTATGATGATTTCCTTCATGCATTCATGCATATTTTAGAATTCTAAGTCACTTTAGAAAGTCCATGTACACAAACACACAACAACCTTTGCACATTCTAGGATCATACATTGCATTCATGCAAGATTTAAGGTTTTTTTTGTAACTCCTAATCTAAGAAGATTATAAGGAATGATCATGATCACACGTTCATGCTTCCCCTTGATCTAATCCTCTTTTCTCATCCGTCCCGGAGATTGAGAGGTCTTCTTTTCCCAAAGATTAACATGCATCACTCTAGCTTGCTAAGCATATTTTGATCTCTTTGATTATTTGCTTCAAGAACAATTCATGTCCCCTTTTAGATTAGGAAAACTTAATTACTTGATATGTGATTAGATGATTTTTCCTAGGTTTTTTTGTGTGATATTTCACTTTACATCGTGTGATATTTGGCTTAGATCTTATGAATGATATCTTATCTTTTGATCTTCCATTTCAAGATTCTTATGTGATGTAATATACCTATCATAGTATTATTTTTTGAACCAAACATAGTATAAGATGATTATTCGGATGCTAATTGAGGCCCGTCAAAAGACAGGGCGAGTTGAGGGTGTTTTAGTCGTGACAAAGGCTCCTTCCTTTCTCGTACCAAAACCCCGAGCCAAGTTCTTTGGTTATGAAAGGCTAATGCCCTTTATCCATTTGGGTGAGTCAAATTAGGTTTCTTGGTTCCTCAAATACCAAGTGGCGACTCTGTATCTATTTTCAACAGACCTTCCTTTTCCTTTCCTTTTCAAAACAATCTCAATTTCAAAACAAAGAAAGAGGATGAATTCCGCGTGTCCACATTCACTTGTGGTAGCCTTGAATAAGAGGATTCACTCTCGATCTCCCTTTCTTTTCTTTTTCTTTTCTTTCTTTTTTTTTTGAGTATTGATCCTTTTCACTTTCGCCTAGCCATTCCATTTTTCATTTCATATAGTTGATTCATGTGAGATCTTCTGATCGCAATCTCAAAATTTCATAATGTGCATGCCAGCTCTCAGAATTTGTTTGTGGTCGTTCCGAGATTTTTGAAATATGATCTAGACACGTTTTATGATGTACCTTGAAGCATATACTTCTCTCATTTGTCTCATTAAAATTTTTTCCAACCTTTTGATTGGCTAGGGTCAGATTTTGGAAATCAACACCCTTTTTGCTTTAACTTTTACCTAGGTGCCCTTTTCAGGTTTTCAACCTAACGAGCTTTTCTTTTTTTCTTTTTTTTTTCTCTCCTTTTTTTAAGTGGAGATGAAACTCACCGAAATGTTTGGCTACCATCAAGAATTAAGTTTACATCGCGGACAGATTCACATGGCTCTTGATTAGATTGGGCTCAAGGCTTTGAAATGGTGGAAAAGGGTGTTGGGAAAGTATGTCTTTTCAAGATAGAGGCAAGAGCATCTTTAATTTCTTAAAGTAAGACTATTCAATTCATGGCTCTTCACCGGTGTTAGCGCGGAATTGACTTTGATCTTTTAGGATTCTTTTTTGTTCGATGCTAAAATTTATTAGCAGAGTTATATCCATGGTAATTTGAAAAGTGACATTAAAGTTCAGTGATTCATGCACTTATGACTATACACATCCGATTCAGCAAAATGAGATTTCATTTCATCAAAAGAGAAGGATTACATTACAGACTCATAATAACTCGATGACAGACAAACTCGACCACAAGACTAAACTTGAAATATACTCAAAACATAGAACAGACTCGGCTAGACTCGACCTAGTCTTAAATAGAGTGTCGTGGTGACTCGCTTATTCTTTTTTTTTTCTTTTTTTCGAAAGAGCATCCTCATTTGTTTTGCTAGCAAAACTTCCAAACACCACCACTTCACTTGCACAGGTTCAGCATTCATGTGCCTCATCGAAGGAGCTCATTTGAATGGATAAGCCATAGGCTTTAGTTTCGATGAAACTAACATTTTGGTTAACATAGGGTTGGATGGGCGATGGCTCGATGATTTTCTGATCGATGAGGTCTTGTATATCATGGCGAAGGCGTATGCAGCTATCGGTGTCGTGGCCTGGGCCTTGGTGGTAGGCACAACATTTGGACGGGTTACAATTAGGTGAAGGGATACCAACATGAGGTTGAAGGAGTTGGAGGTGCCCCTTTTTGGTGAGGTTCTTGGTTTGCAGACTTTTTTAAACTTTGAGTGCAAGTTGGTCCTTGGAGTGGCTCTTAGGTTTGGATATGGACTAGGATTACCAAGGCTTGGGTATGGGCTTGGATACAAGTAGGGATTCAGATATGGAAATGGGCTTGGATAGACGGCGTCAGACAACCCATACTTCCCTTTATTGATGCTCTGCATCATCTTCTCAAATCGTCTTATCCTTAAACTTAGCTACTCAATAGTGCTTTATAGTTTATTCACTTTCCCTTCTAGAGCTTGGTAGGCCATTGGTGGGTTTATGATAGCCTGGGCTATCCCACAATCACGATAATGAATTCGGGGAGGTACAATAGTGTCCTTATCCGGGACTACAGTTTTCTACAAATAGAAGTAAAACTCCAAATTAGCAGAGGCGCGAAACACTTCTCATGGATGCCTATTAGGAAGATATGATCAGAATTTTGAAAGATTTAACGATGCGAACCGAGGACGGTTGTAGTAAATATACAACTTCTATACAATGATTGAGATGGGTAAGGATGGTGATACGTATGCATTTGATGTGTAGAGACTAACACATGTGAGACTGACAAGATGTGCATGCATGTAGACTGATAGGAATGGTGTATACATATGAGATAAGCATGCGAATGCAACCCCTAATCTATATGATGCCCCTACTTCTAACATATAGCAGTTAAGCAAGTAAGGTCCTAGTCATACAGAGTGTGCTAACCTTTCCTTTTAGTTTGACCACCAGTAGGAGAGAATTGGAATTTTTTAGAAAAAATATGGAATTTATAGGATATTCGGGATATTCGAAAGGAGCTTATGGGAGAAACAGGGATTTCTGGGAAATCTTGGTGATTTGGACATAGTTTTTGGGAGAAACTGGTGTTTTGGGAACTTCTAGGAAATTCAAGAAGAGTTTTTGGGAGAAATAGGGATTTCTGGAAAATTTGGACAGTTTCTAGGGAGAAATTGGTGTTTTGGGAATATTTGGGAAAATTAGACAGGGTTTCTGGGAAAAATTGGTATACCTTGGAATTTTTTAGTGTTTTGGAAATTTTTGGGAAATCTGGGTAGAGTTTCTGAGAGAAACTGGTATATTTGGGAATTTTTGGGAAATTTAAACAAAGTTTCTGGGAGAACTTGGGATATCCAGATGAGTTGGGCAGAGTTTCTAGGAGAAACAGGTGTGTATGACAGGAGCATGTGATGATGGTGATCATACTGTCTAACAAGTTTTTTCATCCTCCTATGTCTTAGGACCAACAAACAAGATTTGCGGTGTATATCTTTATGAGCACGGAGCAGACATCCTTATCATGGTGCCTAGGCAGATCAACTTAATGTGATCGCATGTGAGTGATTGCCTTGGGAATCATACGAAAGAGGTTCTGTTCTATACCACATAAGCGTCTACATCGCGCAGGTAATCCCACCAGAGCATACAGCAGTTATATCACATTGTCCTATCTGAAAAGATAAATCAACAGTCCTATGACAGGTTCTACAGGAATCTATATACAAAGGTTGGGTTTAGTCAAAGAGGGTTCGTTGATGAGAGTTCCAATATACCGTCAGAGAGATAGTATGAAAGTTTTTACTCCTTTTGATGTACCTTGGAAGGTATAGTATCAACGGTGACTTGTGCCTAGGCACACAAAAATCGGAACAATATTAGCGCCGAATGCAGAAGTGTAATGCGGTGAACCAGATACAGTTAAAAGATGATTTTAAGGATGCTTATTATGAGTCAAACCTCTGTATTATTTTGTTTTGAAAAATAAAAATCCCCAGCAGAGTCACCATATTGTGGATACGCGGCCTCCGGGCTGCCCACCACGGTCTGTATTCCAGGGTTTCGAAATTGATTTTCCTTTATTTTGAAATTATTTTGAAAGAAAAAGAAAAGGTGTGTTAAAAACAGTAACAAAGTCGCCACTTTATCTTTAAGGAACTAAGAAACCTAATTTGACTCACTCAAATGTATAAAGGGCACTGGCCCTTCATAACCAAAGAACTTGGCTTGGGGTTTTGGTACGAGAGAAGAACGAGCCTTTGTCATGGCTAAAACACCCTCAGCTGACCCCGTCTCTCGATGGTCCTCAATTAGCATCCAAATAATCATCTTATACTATGTTTGGTTCGACAATTAATACTATGATAGTATATTACATCACATAAGAATTTTGAAATGGAAAATCTAAAGATAAGATATCATTGATAAGATCTAAACCAAATATCACACAATACAAAGGTGAAAGATCACATAAACAAACATAGGAAAAACCGTCTAACAACCTATCAAGGAATCAAGTTTTCCTAATCTAAGACGGGACATGGATTGTTCTTGAAACAAATAAATCAAAGGAAACAAAGATGCTTAGCAAGCTAGAATGTATGCATATTGATTATTGAGAAAAGAAAATCTTTGAATCCCCGGGACGGATGAAAAAGGATGATATAATCGAAGGGGAGCAAGAACGTGTGATCAAGTTCATCCCTTATAATCTTCTTAGATTAAGAGTCGCAAAAATCCTAAATCTTGTATGGATGCAATGTATGATCCTAGAATGTGCAAAGTAGTAGTGTGTTTGTGTTCATAAATTTGCTAAAGTGATTTAGAAATCTAAAATATGCATGAATCGATGAAGAATGTTATTGTAGGATATATACATATGTAGTATGAACTACTTCTTAAGAGATGACCTAATTTGGATTGCATGTGAACATCTAATCAAAGAATTAAAATGAAACATGCTTGTTGTGAATAGTGGACAGAACATTGAGTCGATTTTGTAAAAATGGAAAAGTGAGGTTAGTAATGTTTTTAGTTCATAACATTTTGCGGAAATCATCCTTATTGTATCCAGAACATATATCAAAAAGCCAAACTACAATAACTACTACAGATTGAGATGAATCATACGAACAAGAGAGGTTGATCAGAAATAGAGTTCGTACTGTCGACTAAAATGTAGAAAAATCTTAGAAAATGAACAAAAAAACATCTAGAGGCCCATATTGTACAGAAAGTTCCCTAAGACACTAAAGTTCAAGGGAAAATGAGTTGGGACCACTCCTTTTGGAAAGGTTTCTGAAAAACAAGTTGAAAGTCAGCCAAGCTGCTGTGACATAGAAAACAGAATGTCTGGAAGAAATGTTTCGGTCAAAATAGAACCCTTCCAAGTGATTTCAAGTCAAACCAAAAATCATGAGTGTTATCCATGAGTTAGGAAGACTTTCCAAGTGGCCTTGCAATCACCCATTGAGTATTGAACTCAAAATGTCATTTTAAAGCTAGATAACTCACTGTTTTGAGATTTTTTTTAGAAAACAAAGTTTATTTTCTTTGAATCCATATATTGGGTTTTATAGGGGTTTTGAAAGTACACTTCCAGAACTTGGATGAATGTTCTAACCACTTGGAATATCAATTCCTAACTCATTTCAAGAACTTCCCAAGTATTTGCAAAACATGGTTTTATTTCGAAACCAAACTCAAGAATCCACGAAAGTATGATACATGAGAGGATAGATGATACATGGTATGATACAATATGCTAAGAGTGGTAAAGAATATGTTCATGCGATGTGGGTTCATCTAGATACAAGAGAGTGTTGCATCAAAGTGTGAAAGTCAAAAAGTGGTTTGCTGTGAATAGTGTTCAGGCTCTGTGCATCACTTTATAAAATCATAATGGAAGGTCAAGCATGCCTAGGAAAATGTGGAAAAAATCAGAGAGCCTTCCTAGTGTTTCTAGAATACAAATAAAAAGACCAAACTTCTATAGATATCACAGATTAAAAGAAATAAACATTTTCATTGTGCCTATCTATTTCTATTATGGCCGACTGTTAAAATTAGGTCGACTTGCCTAGGACTCGATCTTGGTACCAGTCCATAACGATCAAAGTAGGCAAGCCTATATAATATAATGAAGCAAATTCAATGAAGTAACAACTGGTACCATAGAGAGGCGGCCATAAACTGGATAGTTTTGACCAATTCGAAAGATCATTCAATGTAGTTGAAATAACTAAAATTTTTCTTGTTCGGTCAAGTAAGGGATATTCCATTGAATTCAAACTGTCTCAATGGTATATTTTCCTTCTTTTTTTTCGTCTGAATATTTAGGAGCTAAGACCATTCCAATGCTCCTTTTCGCCATGCATAAACTGAACCGCAAGCACGAAAAGAAAAGCTTCTATAAATATGGAACGGCAAGACATTTAAACTCATTGCCCATGGATAAAGACTGTTTTGACATCAAAAAGAACAGTAATAGCGGATTCGGAATTGTAACCTCCCCATTGTTCTATCTCCGATTCATAACTAGAGCATGCAGCCGATAATGGAGACATATATATAGAAAGTGTGCATTGAGGGATCTTTATAGGTAGTCAGTCTTTACTTAACTCGGCCCAAGAAATGCCCAAAGACTCCCATGCCTTTCTTGGTTGGACCAACCCAACCGGCGATTTCTGTGTTCCTGAATTGGGAGAGCAAGAACACGTCTCTCTTTTTTTGGGGGGAGCAGAGCAGTCAAAGAATGAACCAAACCAAATGATTTTTCTAGAATGGCTATTCCTCACAATTGCTCCTTGTGATGCAGCGGAACCATGGCAATTAGGATCTCAAGACACAACAATCATAATGTACACATGACTCAGAAACAAAAGCTGCACTGTTGATTGATTTTGTAAGATTTTTCATAAATCAAAGGAAGAGTTTCTGATGACCCATTATATACCAAAAGTTCCCTAAGTCACATAAGTTTTATAAAAAAAAATAGAAAAGATGTATGTACAGTGACTAAAATGTCCAGAATAAGTGCAAGAAGTCAGACTACAATATGTGAGAGGAAAGACAGATTATTTACATTAAATTTAAAAATCCAAAAATGGTACTTTCACATCTCTATAATTAAGGGGAAAAATTAGAGACAAACTATGATGTATTAGGGAGATTTTCCAAGTGGTTTCATCATCATAACTTAAGTATTCAATTCAAAACAAATATTTGAACCTGAACAACTCATTATTTTGGATCATTATTGAAGAAGAAAAGAGTTTGAGTTCTTGATTGGGGGTTTTGAAATAAATGTTCAAAACATGAATCTAAACACTTGAGAAGGTGAAGTAACCACATAGAACATCCTCTAAACACATGAAACCTCAAGAACTTGGAAGAAGAAGTAATCAAAATAGAAATGAGGTTGAGGGAGAAATGATGCAAATAATAAAGAAATCAAAATAGAAATGGAGGTTGAGAAGAGATTATGGTAGAATGTAAAGAAATCAAAATAGAAATGGGATTGAGAAGGGAAATACAAGTATGATAAAAGAAAAATAAAAATAGAAATGGGATTAGGAGAGAAGAACAAGTATATATTCAATGATCTTTCAATGGTGGAACCTCAAGCATTTAACCTCTCATATATGTGTATGTGGGTGAGTACATCACTCTCTAACTCATTAGAAACTCAAAGGATGCAAAGAAAATGGATTGAAAGCTTGAAAGAACAAGTTTAGTTTTAAGAAAACTAGTTGAAACTCACATTTTGGTTGGATTTTGAAGAAGAAAACTACTATTTCTCTCTCTATTTTCCCCATAACTCTCTAATTTTCTCCCAACAACTACAACTCTCTTCCTTTTCTCTCCTTAAAATGGAAGCCAAAGGGTCTCTTTTATAGGCCAAGATGAGGCTGTAAATGAGATTTTAGAAAGTTCAAAATGGTCTCTCATTGGTTCAAAATAAGTTAGGATCCAAAACTACGTCGTTTTGATTTCTAATTATTTGATTTAAACGCCCAAAACAAATTACAAAAAGGCACTATTCTGGGGGAGAGTGCCGCGGAAACACTAGACCTATGCCCTAGTGACAATGGGCCAGTACTGCAGCGGCACTGCTCCTCAGACGTCCAGATAATGATGTTTAGGCCCCCAAAGGTTTCGGTATTCGTGAAAAGGCCCTATTTCGTCTAAAATTCACAGAAAATGCATACGAACTCCAAATCGAGGTTGTGATATAGCATTGGAAAGTTTATGGAGTCTTCTTTCCATAAAAAAATATTCTAGAGATAGGTCACTTTGAAAATATTTGCGGTATTCGAGATAAAAGCCGATTTGACCACCTTTTTCACCTTAGAAAATTTATAATAAATCCATTTTAAATCCAAAAATTATGTGCGATATACCGTTGGAAATCTATTGACCTCTAGTATCCATGAAAAATTTTTAAAAAATGATACGGTGCTCTGGTTTCATAGTCAACTTTTAGGTCAAATCAATCAAACCTGGGATCTCCGGGACGTTTTGGGAACCTTTGGGAGCTCCCAAGAATTGACGTTTTCGTATGATTTTCTTTTAAAATCCATTTTAGTACTTTTCACATGATTTAGGATGATCTCAAAATTGTTAGGTGAATTTGGATGATTTTGGTCAAACTCTGGTCAAACTTGAGTCAAACCGGTCAACGGGGACTTTCCAAGAACTTTCGGGACTTCCGAGAATCTCTGCGAGCTGACGGTTTCAAATATTTATCTTTTAAAATACATTTTTTTATTTTGAATGACATCGAATGATTTTTGAGATTCTGGGCCAATCCAGAGAGTTTTGGGCTTTTAGGGGCATTTTGGTTATTTTTGACATTTCTTTGACTTCTTGAGAGTTAGAGGAAATCTCTTAAAATCCGATCTTTCTAATCATTGAGGTTTGACATGCTTGTGGCCTCCTAAATCTGTTTGCTAACAAATGGGATGTCTACAGTGGCCTTTCTTGTTCTTTACGTTGACGACATTCTACTCATTGGAAATAATGTAGCGGCATTGTCAACGGTTAAGGTTTGGCTAGCTAGTACTTTCGATATGAAGGATCTAGGAGAGGCGAGCTATATCCTTAGGATAAAGCTTGGCAAGGCTAAAAATCTGTGTGCGCTTGTGTGCTATACCCAAGTGTAGGTAATCGTGCAAGTAGTAATCTGGTTAAGACCAGGTCGATCCCACAGGGAAGGTGTTAAAATAAATACCTAGATTAATCTTTAAAAAGAAAATAAAAATCAAAATTTGAAAGGTTGTAGAACACAAAGTTCCACGAAGTAACCACTAAAATTAAAGCAACTAAATTAAATTATACTAGTATTTAACTAATTAACTAAAGCGATGTAAAAAAATGTTTTTCTTTATAAAAAAAGGAGTGTTGTGATCACACGAATCCGTAGTGATAATGCCTTCTACCATGCAGTTACATTAAAGCTCTAAGTAGTGTGTCTATCTACAGTATTCTGCATTTTCGAAATATAGAGAATCAATAGCCCGTTCATAGCCAGGACTACATCATCACATTTATTTCCAAAACACTTGAAGGTAGTTTAAAACAATAGTTAAGCCTTGCATTCTAAATGGTATTAGCATTTAAAATGGTTTGCAAAAGTTATTCAAGAAAAAGACCTTAAGGCGCAAAGTAATGAAACTGTTTTGACAAACTGATCATTTGGGGACAGTTTGATAACAAATTTCAAAAGCAGAAAGTCTTAGAAAACTGCAAAAAGACTACCCAAGAATCAGAGTATTCGATCGATCGACGCGCTTTCGATCGCTTGACTGTGCGTCTGCTTTGATCGATCGAACTACTTCGGTCTTCGATCGATCGAAGTGCAGGTTTTATACTACTACATGGCACAGGCTAGAGATCACTGTTTCATCGTGATCTCCCAACCTGGGGACTACTCAGACATAGTCTGGAGTGTCTCAGATTCGTTTTTAATGTGAAAGTCTATTAAAGTTATGTTTGGTTGAGATTTTATCATAAAAACTATGAAAACTAATGGTTTAATATGATTTAACATGCAAATCTATGTTCTTAATAGATTATACTACGAGAATAACAAAGTAGAGTGTAAATAGACAAATGTAACAGACCTGGAATAGAGAACTTTACTTTAAATTAATAGAATCCAAGCCAAGCTAACAATAATCCTTGAGAAACCTACCAAACAATGAATAACAAAGCTATCTACTCTCTATAAACTGATAAAAAACAAAGTGGGTCGTCCCTTTAGATGTAAATAAAATGAGTACATATACATAAACCTAAAGCTAGTGTTAAAAAGTCCGTTTCTGCTGCGTGCGTGTAAGTTCTGATAAAAGCCATGTTCAATTGATCGAACATCTCTCGATCGATTGAACTTCTTGGATCTTCGAGCGCTTGAATGTACTTCGATCGATCAAACTCTCAATCGCTTGAGGGATCTTCGATCGTTCGAAACTCACTTTTCATCTTTGAATTGTTTTCCTAAAAATTCAGCAATCTCTTTATCCTATTTCTTCATTTTTTTCACACCGCAATAGTAACCTGCACAGATTAGAGCTAAAACAATACAACTTATCATAGATTAATCATATTATGTAAAAGCTGGCATTGTAATCAAAATTGCAGATATATAAAGGAACTGTAGAATAAATCAGTGTATTTTTTTCTTTTAGCGCGGTTGTATTTTACAAATTCCCCCGCTTGTCACAACCCCCAACTAGCGAATTGCTAGTCCTTAGCAATAAAGCGAAAATAAGAGCGAGCTAGATTAATACTACAATGACTAAACTAAACCAAGATAAACTAAAGTTAACTAATCTAAATAGAAAGAGAAACTACCTAACTCACTTTCGTAGGAATTGCGGTTGCATTTAGCAGATGCAACGAGCCGTTAAACCCCTAGGTTCCCCCTAGTGGATTAGTGTTGTCTCGTGAGGGTTTACAGTGAATATACCCACAAAATTCTCAATTTTAAATTTAAAAAGATATAGAAAAACTTTTAAAATACTCTCTTCTATTCAATTGTTAACGTGGCTCTGCACGGTTATATTAACCTCAAGCCAACCATGAAAGAAACCCACATACTCCTCATGTCACCAAGATAGATATAACAATTGCATCACAACTATGTATCCGTGTGTGTATGAAGTTAACAGCTATGTATCCAACCTTATTTAGAGTTGTTTTGGACTATTGTACCTCTAGAACCAGTAATTTCAACTCAATTCTCACATATGTTTACACTAAAAAATAAACGTCTCATAGAAACTGGTTTTAATAATGATCGCACGTGGTATGAAAGCTTTGATAGGAGTGATTTTTTGGATGCTAATGCTTTCATACTCTACTCTATAAAAGATGAATATTTAGAATGTATATTCTCATGAACAGGATGCTACTTACTAGAGGAGCGATCTACCGTGGATAACTCAACTCACACATTCATATTTAAACTAAGTCATTAAGAATCATTAAGGCTTATAATTTCGGGTATGTAGAAAATACAGATGATGAATGGGGAGATTGTGCATCTTAGCATATGATAGAGCTTATCATCTTATATTATTCCTACTTTATTCTTCTCACATCTCCAACCAACTGTCCTTCTTTCTTATTCTCCCATTTTTCCTTCTTTTCATTTCTTTTCTTCTTCATTCATTTTTTTTAAATAAATAACCTGGAATGAATTCTCTTCCCCCAACTACTTTCCTCCAATCACATACTTTGATAGTTTTCTCTTATTGAATGCGCGCTGAGGTCATATAGAGTCAAGGTGAAGGATTAGGGGTTTGTATTTCCAAAATGGGTAAGGCATTATTATTCCATTCGTGTGGGGTTTTAAAACGGAATGGTTTCTCCAGGTGAAGGGATATGGGTAACGATGGCTTAATTCATTTTTTTAATTTCTTAGCTTTAACACTTCAATGTTTATTGAGTTTGGTTGGTAGATCCTGAACGTTCTCCTCTAATAAGCAGCCAAAATTGGACAATTAACTGAGACTAGTGCAACAAATGTAATAAACGTAATCAAGAAAACAATTCAAAATTTTTATGTGAAAATTCCCTCAGAAATAAAGATTGGCTCAGAAACTCACTAAGGGTTAAATAGTTTCTACTACTTGTTCTTTTAGCACAATAGTCGTATTAACTCATTTTTAGGTTTTCAACATAGCTACTACTAATGCAATTGGATATTGGATACATGAAAGGCCAACAAATGCAATCATCCTAGTGGAACTAGAAAAATGCGTGAACTTAATCCATAAAAGGATGAGATTAATTTGAATGTACCATTGCTTGACAACAGCTAAAGAGAATTGAATATTCAAATTTGTTCTACTAATTAAGTTCAAGAAATCCTTGGTTTTTTTTTTATTTAAATTTTTTTATTTTTGAATAATACTAACCGAGATTATATGATATGTGCAATAAAATTATCCAGATTGCTAAGTATAAATATGAGCAGGTGATTATCTATCTACATTCCACCCCAACTGAAAATTGCTATGTCCTCAGAAGTAGATTTTCAAAATAAATAGAGAGATATCACCTGATAACGCCAAGCAAACATCGCAAGCATAGCAATCTGTAAAGACATGTAAACTCCAAATAGCCAAGATCAAAGGAAATAAAAGATACTAATAAAGCAATGTCCATAAATAATACAAACACCCAATCACCAGAATGATATAACAATATAAGTACAGAGCAGTGACAAAAATGTCCAAAAGTGTCCAAAAGCTCTATCAGTCCCATCATAACCAAACAACCCAAAAGAAACTAAGAGAAGAGAGACAAACAGTAAAAAGCAAAAAAAATACAACAACTCCCACTCGGAATGGATATCATCTAATCATCCCCAATATCAGAAAGAATCACGATCGGTGCAACAGTAGTAGCCATCGCCGGGTCACTCACAGTCGGGACAGCTGATGTAGATAATAATGGGTCAGCCACAACTGGAGGTGGTGCAGATGATGATGATGGGGTATAGGGATCAGTAGATAGTGGAGGTGGAGTAACAGAAGTAGTAGGTGGAGTAGTGGATGTAGATGGATCGGTAGTGGGTGGAGTAGAAGAAGATGGATCCATGGTAGAAGAAAATACAGTCAGTGTGAATAGACTGGTCAACCCCGATCTGTATCAAGATCGCCTCTAGTAAAGTCGTCATCTGATCCATCTTGCCCTCGAGTCGTATCCGCGCCATTCTCTCCTCAAGAAGCAATGAGTGGAGAGTCTAGAGGGACACGGAAGACGACTCTCCCTGGACCTGAGCCTGAGACCGTTGTCTCAACTTGAACTACTGCACGGCAGCAACGAGGTCCTCATCATCTGAATCGAGTTCCTCAGCCTCAGTAGGCATCCCAAAAGCTGCACCCTCTGTGTCGGTGCCTCCCCCTCTCTTCCTTTTCACCACCACCTTGGCCTTTCCCTTCAGCTTCCTCTTTTTTTGCTCATCTGAACGGCGTGCTACTGTCTCCCAAAATTGACTCGAGGCCTGAGAAATTGTGTTTGTGGCCAATGGGAGCAATCCAGCCTGCTCAATCACCCGATGGATGGGCCAAGCGCCCTTCAGATGATGCTTGGCGGCAATATACTGCGTGGGCTGGACAAAGAAATCGATATAGAGTCGGGTCATGCAGACACGCTGCCCTGTCCCAATGGCATACAAAACCCGAGCATACCAAGGCTCCACCTTTTCGTGGTAAGAAGTCATCAATATGCAATTGGCGAGTGCCAGGTGGAGGAGATGATACTGCTCGGTGAGGAAATGGTCCTCAATCAGGGAAATACCATTCCATATCTGGATCACACCGCTGGTAATCTCCTGTATAATGACAGAGGGCAGAGTCTTGGGTGTACTAGGAATGTGTGGGTAAAAATGATCGGGAGTCTTCAGTACACCCAAAGCAGCGGCCACAGTAGCCGGGCTGAAAAATGATCTCGCAACTCCGGAAGAAAGATCTGTAGGTGAACGGTGCCGCGGAGTCCTGGATCATGGTCACATACGCCTCTTGCACCCAATCGATGTTGATTTTCATGGACTGCGTCAACATCTCAAAACAACGTGGCATGGCGCGAATGCGTACAAGGAACCATGGGGCAGAAAGCCATACTGCCTCGAGTGGCTGCTCTAACATCACCTTCTTCATCTAGAAGTATCGTAGGAACCAAACACGATCCTCGTCATTTCAAAATCTATGATCAGGTACTGGGTAAAGAATAGTGAGGTTGAGGGGCTTGGACTTGTGGTACCCTGTTATTGGATTCATTTGGAATGCCCTAAAAATGAAAATGAAAAGAAGAGATAAGATTAAAAGACTAAATGAAGAAACTGCCACTGCAATATTTTGATCGATCCAACAGTTTTCGATCGATCGAAACACTGCTGCACTTGATCGCTCGAAACCATCTTGATTGATCAAAATATAGCTACCTTCGATTGCTCGAAACCAGCTCAATCGATCGAGAACAGCGGGATTTCGCAGAAACACAAAAGACACAACGATAACAAGAACCTAAGATTTCTAATATTATAAATAGGTCTTAAGTCCAATGGGGAGCACCCCCACAAGAATTCTAATAAAAATGAATATGAGGGGAATCTCGTAACATTACCTCGGTTTGAGCGTATGAGAGGGATGAGGGTTATGATGGTGACAGTTGATGATGAGCTAGAGGCAATCCTCGAATGATAGAACCGGAAGGTAGAGGAAAATCGTCGGGCTCCCTCTCTGTCTTCAAGCACTCTAGAGTAAGTGTGAGGGAGATAAACTGAAGAAGTGTATGCTGGACGCTTCATTTAAATACGAGTCTTGAGCGATCGAGCTTTCTCGATCGATCGAATGTTCGATCGATTGAGAATTATTCAAGCGCTTGAGGTTTGGACATTTTCGATCGATCAAGGAATCCTCGATCGATTGAGCATGAAAATTATCAGAAATCTTCACACAGAACAATTGTGTACCCCCAACTAACAGAAATTGATCTGGACATACAGAATAGCGTAAAAGCAGTTCAATTACAGGACATGCACGCCAGAAAAAGATCATCATCAACAAGGAAATATAAAATTGCAAATTTATAAATTTAACATTGTAATAGCATCCTTTTTGAAAAATTATTGCCCACCACCATGGTACTTAAAACCTTATTAGTCAAGAAAAACTAAAAATTGAAAGCAAAATTGCAATCCTTTGTCCAACATTACACTTCAAATGATAAGAGAAAGACCGAATGACAAAACGCAGTTGAAGTCGAGCACTAATTTTTAAACATGAATATTCCTTCTTCCGCAGTTGCTTCTTCTTCCGCCACATCTTCGAATGTAGATTCCAAACATGATGATTCCCTTTCCCAGAAAAGTCGAAAAGCAGCAAGGATATCATTGAATGAGTCTGAAATCTCTGAGGGATTGATTGCACTAGCAAGAGGTGATCCGGATGGAGATAAAGATAACGAAGTGTAATTTCTCAACGGACTTTCCTCTTGCGGCGGACTACCTGGGGGCACTATGTATGGTCCTAGTCCATGGAACAACTGATACGGGAGGAACAATAGTCGTAACATTGGATTCAGAGTGTTCAACCTGACAAAGGAAAAATAAGAGCATACCAAAAAGGAAGAAATTGAGTAAAACAAGCGAAAGAACTAATAGAAAGGAATAAACACAGAAAGATAAAAAGAAAAAGAAATGTGACAAGGAATTGACCTCACTATTGGCATGATATAACCATGTACACTAGCAGGTAAGGGTCATTGCAGTCGGAACAACAAATAACTTAAGTGCACATAAATGTATGGAACCAATTCGATGACAAGGAAGTCATCAACATAAGTGAAGACAGCATTATGGCGTTCAGGCACTACATCCTGTAAATCGCCTTCCGCCATGGTTCCCACTTCGAATCGTTCTCTCCCATTGTTCCAAGAGGGCATCATCGACTTTCCCAACAAAATACCCCTTTGGTTCTCCTTCCTCTTTAGGGAAGTCCATATGCGCGAAGGGGTTAATGTGGAGGAGTGCAGGATTATAAGGGATATACGTTTAGGTTAAGTCAATGACATCATCCGCTCTGGGCCCTTGATAAGGAGAGAGGCAGAATGCAATCTCCTCAGTAGTCTATGGAGGATTAGGATATTCTAAATCAGTCCATGACCCGATTGAATGGACGTCGTCATCCAATAGCCTGTAAGTGAGACATAGAATGGAATAGCAGATTAGAATAAAGGTCACACTCAAAAAGAGACAGAAATAAATGAAATAAAATGAAGTGCAGTAAAGGAAATAAATACAGCAACAATATATGAATACGCTTTAGTGTTTTAGGTGGATGGATAGCTGGGCTCATGTAGCTCGATGTGCTTAGCTTCTGGTAAGAAGTTTTCCAAGAACGGTTTTATCCTTTGGCCGTTAACCTTGAAACAGTCATCGTTCTTGGGATTTATGAGCTCAACGGCCCCATGTGGAAAAGCAGATTTGACAATGAATGGACTTATCCACCAGGATCAGAGCTTACCTGGAAAGAGGTGGAGGCGAGAGTCGTACAGCAAGACTTTCTGCCCTAGCTCGAATGATTTTCAAAAGATTTTTCTATCGTGGCGAGCCTTCAACCTTTCCTTATATAATTTAGCATTGTCATATGCATCTCGACGTATTTCTTCTAGTTTAGCCAACTGGAGTTTTCGGAGATGACCTCCCTCTTTAATGTCGAAGTTCAATGAGCGTGTTGCCTAATATGCTTTGTGCTCAATTTCGACAGGGAGGTGACATGCTTTGCCGTACACTAACCTGTATGGGGGCATCCCTAGGTTTGTCTTATAAGCAGTACGGTACGCCCATAGAGCATCGGTCAGTTTATATGCCCAGTCCTTTCTATTGAAACTAACCGTCTTTTCTAGTATATGTTTGATTTCACGGTTAGCCAATTCTGCATGCCCGTTAGTTTGTGGGTGGTAGCCAAGATCGATCTTATGATTGACCCCATATTTCTTGAGGAGTGACTCCAAAGGTTTGTTGTAAAAATGCTTGCCTTGGTCACTTATTAGTGCCCTCGGGGTTCCAAAACGCGATAGAATGTGTTCCTTAAGAAAGGACATAACCGTTTGTGGTCATTGCATCTTGTCAATATCACTTCTACCCATTTCGATACATACTCCACAGCTAGGAATATGTATTCGCAGTTGTTTGATTTCGAAAATGGGGGTTAAGGGCATAGAGTTCCTTTTTGAAATTGTACCTAGCTTTTGACAGCATTGGCACGACTTACAAAAAGAGTAAGCATCCTTAAACATGGCGGGCCAATAGAAGCCGCTGTGTAGAACTTTTTGTGCGGTCTTTTACGAAGCGAAGTGACCACTGCAGGCTTCAGAATGACATGAGGCTAAAATCACGATTATATCCTCATTTGGAATGCAACGTCTGATGACCTGATCAGCACAATACTTGAATAAGTACGGGTCATCGAAAAAGAAAAGGCGTACGAACGGCAAGAACTGTTTCCTATCTTGATTTGACCAATGACTCGGGCTTTCTCCCGTGATAAGATAATTTATTATATCTGCATACCAAGGCAAACTGGAAACAGCCATCAGTTGCTCATCTGGGAATTCATCCTTAATTGGTATGGGTTCAGTGTTGTCAGTAAATGTTAACCGAGACAAATGGTCGTCAACCACATTCTCTACTCCATTTTTATCCTTGATTATGATATTGAATTCTTGGAATAGGAGTATCCAACGGATAAGCCTTTGCTTCGCGTCCTTTTTAGATAGCAGGTACTTGAGGGCTGAGTGTTCTATAAAACAGACGATTGGGGACCCAATCAGATATGACCTGAACTTATCTAGAGCGAAGACTATTGTCAGTAGCACTTTTTTGGTGGTCGTATAATTTATTTGAGCTTTGTTGAGTGTTCGACTGGCATAGTAAATTACATAAGGCTTATTGCCTTCCTCTGTCCTAGGACTGCACCAATGGCATAGTCGCTAGCATCGCACATTAATTCGAAAGGCAAACTCCAATTGGGTGCCTGTATTATCGGTGCGGAGGTAAGGTGTTCCTTTAGTGCGTCAAAAGATGTTTGATAATTTTCCGACCACTCGAATGGGGTGTCTTTGACTAAGAGTTGACACAGTGGTCGAGAGATTGCACTAAAATTTTGAATAAAGTGACGATAAAACCCCGCGTGTCCCAGAAAAGAGCGGATGTCTTTAACTGTACGGGGGATAGGTAGGTTCGAGATTATATCGATTTTTGTTTTATCAACTTGGATACCTTTATCAGAAAAAACGTGGTCGAGGACAATTCCCTTAGTCACCATGAAGTGACACTTTTCCCAGTTTAGTACTAAGTGTTTATCCTCGCATCTTGCTAGCACACGTTCCAGATTATCTAAGCAATTTTCAAAACTATGGTCGAACACTGAAAAATCGTCCATAAAGATCTCGAGTATTTGTTCAACCATATCACTGAATATGCTCAACATGCAACGCTGAAAGGTGGCAGGTGCGTTGCATAAGTCGAAAGGCATACGACGGTAGGCGAATGTACCGAACAGATATGTGAAAGTCGTTTTCTCCTGATCTTCAGGAGCAATTTCAATTTGGTTATAGCCACTATATTCATCCAAAAAGCAATAATATTTATGACCCGCCACTCGTTCTAGCATTTGATCCATAAATGGCAATGGAAAGTGGTCTTTCCGAGTCACAATATTCAATTTTTGGTAATCAATACACATCCGCCATCCGGTGGGGATGCGTGTTGGTACCAATTCACTGTCTTTATTTGGGATTACCGTTATACCTGCCTTTTTGGGCACTGCTTGGGTTGGACTAACCCAAGGACTATCAGATATTGGATATATGATCCCAACGTCGAGAAGTTTAAGGACTTCCTTTTTGACTACTTCTTGCATATTTGGATTCAGAAGCCTTTGCATTTGTCACGAAGGTTTAGCGTGTTCCCCCAGATATATTTTATGGGTGCACACGAACGGGCTTATGCCTTTGAGGTCTGCAATAGTCCACCCCAATGCTCCTTTATGTTGTTCCAACATTTTGATTAATTTACCCTCTTGTTCCAGACTAAGAGTGGATGAAATTATGACGGGGTAAGTCTTTTCAGTCCCTAGGAAGGCAAATTTGATCTCTATTGGAACCTCCCTTAATTCCAAATCGGGAAACTGAAAATTGGAGGGCATGACTAATTTTGTTTTTGGAGGTAGGGGTTCATATGGTGTTACCCACATGCATTCAGCTCTATCCACCTCTTTTGTTTCCATCATGAGGCATGTGTGATTTAAAGCAGCGTCCAATGGAGTAGAATCATTAGGTTTGTAGATAGTGTCAAATTGTGACACTACTACCTCAAAAGGGTCTTTATAATCAACGAAGTCGGTCTCATCTTCAATGACCATTTCGATGAAGTTAATTTCTTCCTCATCTTCGTATTCTTCAGGTCGGGGATTTGAAAAAATCTTAACATTTAAAGTCATGTTCCCGAATACGATGGTCATAATACCACTTCTTATTTTGATTGTGGCATCTACGGTGTTGAGGAATGGACGTCCAAATATTACCGGGATTTGTGAATATGGATTAGACACAGGTTCAGTGTCCAAGATCACAAAATCGACCGGGAAGATAAGTGAATCTATCTGCACTAGAACGTCCTCTAGTATTCCTCTAGGGTATTTGACTGACCTGTCTGCCAGTTGTAACATAACTCGGATAGGTTTGAGTTCACCCAACCCTAGTTGTTTATAAACTAAGTATGGCAGCAAGCTTACGCTAGCTCCTAAATCAAGGAGGACGTTGTCTATTCTTTGATTCCCAATTTGGCATGAGATAGTTGGGGTACCAGGGTCTTTGAGTTTCGGAGGCAATTCATTTTGGATGATTGCACTTGCTTAGCAAGCAACATAAGCATGTTTCTTCACACTTGGTCTCCTCTTGACCGTGCATAAGTCTTTATGGTACTTAGCATAGGCCAACACTTTTTTGATTGCATCAAGGAGTGGAAGATTTATTTTGACTTGTTTAAACAATTCCAAGAACTCCTGATTCTTTGCCTCATTTTTGGGTTTCTTAAGCCTTTAAGGCTAAGGCGCAGGGAATGGGCATTTAGGTAATTCGTCTTTTACTGGTTCCTTTTCGGGCCTTCTCTCAACTTCTTCTACTTCTCTAGGAGCCTCATCTTCTACATCTAATGGTTCGTTATTATTGATTTGCTCCTCTTCTTGAGTAGACGGTTTGTTTTTAGTTACCACTTCGTCCTCTTCATACTCCTCGGGAGTAGAGAGGGGTGTATTCACCCTATAATCTTGCTGCTTCTTAGAGTAGTCACGGCTTTTGTCTGTTCATGATTATTGGGACCATTGTTGAATCCCTTAGGATTTTGAAGTGTTTGGGCAGGAAACGTTCCACTCGACCCCTCTTGTCGTGCATCCATTCTCTCTAATGTTGCAGACATTTTACTCATCATTTTAATTAACTGTTGTGTTAAATTCACATTACAGAGTGGATCTTCCTCTTGTACCTTTTTATGAGGTGGCACGTAAACATTTGACTGCTGATTGTTAGAGGGTTGAGCTTGGTTGTAGTTGTTTGATCTATTTTGATTGAATGGCTAGGGCTGCCTTTTGTATTGCCCTTGATAGTGATTATTATTATTGTAGGGTTGTTGTGGTTGGTAGTGATTTTGGGTCCCAACATCATTTTTCCAATCAAAACTGGGGTGATTCCATCGATTGTTATTATTGTGTGAGTTATGATTATTATAGGAATTCCCCGTCCCCATATACCCTTGCATGGCATTCATATCCATGGGGGCTTGTTCTTGAAAGTACAGCACATTGGGACAGTATTGATTAGTGTGTCCCAATATGTTGCATGTGCCGCATGGTTCTTCAGGTAAAATCTGCCTAGAACTCTCTCCTTTCAGTCCTAACTCTTCTACTTTCTTAACTAGTTCCTCATATTTGTTCATCAGATGATCCTCACTTTTTAATTGGTACAGACTTTTCTCTTCTACACAGGATATCTGTGAGCGCGGGGCATCTTCAGAATTGGACCATTCATGGGCATGTTCAGCTGACCACTCGAAGTGAGCTTCAGCTTCTCCGGCGTTTTTGCGAAGAAATGGTCCTGAACTCAAGGTTTAAACTAGCTTTTTAGTTTCACCACTAACCCTTCGTTAAAGTAGCTTATGGTTCGCCATTTCTCATACCCGTGATATGGGCATAAGAGAAGGAAATCCTTGAAATGCTCCCAAGTTTGAGTGAAGATTTCATTGCTCTTTTGTTTATAAGAGTTAATTTGTCATTTAAGCTCAGTGGTCATGTGAGGTGGAAAGAATTTCTTTAAGAACGCAGTGTTCATCATATGTCAGGTGTAAATTGAATTCGGCTTCAAGGTGAGTAGCCACACTTTTGCTTTATCCTTCAGGGTGAAGGGGAATAGCATTAGACGTGTCACATCTACAGGGCAATTTTGTGAGAATGTTTTACAAACATCCTCAAAATCTTTGACATGTAGATATGCCTTCTGGCTCTTCATTCCATGGAAGATAGGAAGGAGTTCAATCATTCCGTTGTGAAATTGAAATTCGCAAGCATGTGGTGGAATGAGAATACAAGAAGGTGTAGGTGCGTGTTGGGGTGTCATGAGATCGCACAAAGGACGAAGCGAATCATCAATTGGTACAACCACATTTTCAACGTTTTCACTTTGATTGTCGGCCATTGAATCGATAGGTGTGGCTACAGGATTAATAGAATCAGAGGAATCGGCTAAGTAGAATGGATTTCTGTAAATTTCTTCGATGGAATTATCGGACATAAAGGGAAAGATCCTAAGTAGTTTTAATCTAAAGAATAAGAGACAAAAGAAAAATAGAAAGAGGTAAAGATAGATTGAGGTAATCTAAGTGTTAGCTTGTTGTCTTCCCCGGCAATGACGCCACAAACTTGACACGACTAAAAATCTGTGTGTACTTGTGTGCTATACCCAAGTGTAGGTAATTGTGCAAGTAGTAATATGGTTAAGACCAGGTCGATCCCACAGGAAAGGTGTTAAACTAAATACCTAGATTAATCTCCAAAAAGAAAATAAAAATCAAAATTTGAAAGGTTGTAGAACACAAAGTTCTAGGAAGTAACCACTAAAATTAAAGCAACTAAATTAAATTAAACTAGTAATTAACTAATTAACTAAAGCAATGTTAAAAAAAACGGTTTTCTTTATAAAAAAAAAAGAGTGTTGGGATCACACGAATCCACAGCGATCATGCCTTCTACCATGTAGTTACATTAAAGTTCTAAGGAGTGTGTCTATCTACAGTATTCCGCATTTTCTAAAGATAGAGAATCAATAGCCCGTTCATAGGCAGGACTACATCATCACATTTATTTCCAAAACACATGAAGGTAGTTTAAAACAATAGTTAAGTCTTGCATTCTGAATGGTATTAGCATTCAAAATGGTTTACAAAAGTCATTGAAGAAAAAGGCCTTAAGGCTTAAAGTAATGAAACTGTTTTGACAAACTGAGCATTTGGGGACAGTTTATAACAAATTTCAAAAGTAGAAAGTCTTAGATTACTGCAAAAAGACTACCCAAGAATTAGAGTATTCGATCGATCGACGCGCTTTCGATCGATCGAACATCTTCATCTCTCGAGCAATCGAAAAGTCTTCGATCGCTTGACTGTGCGTCTACTTCGATCATTCGAACTACTTCGATCGATCGATCGAGTACATGTTTTATACTGCTGCATGGCAGAGGCTGGAGATCACTGTTTCATCATGATCTCCCAACCTGGGGACTACTCAGACATGGTCTAGAGTGTCTCAGATTCGTTTTTAATGTGAATGTCTATTAAAGTTATGTTTGGTTGAGATTTTATCATAAATATTATGAAAATTAATGGTTTAATACGATCTAACATGAAAATCTATGTTCTTAATAGATTATACTATGAGAATAACAAAGTAGAGTATAAATAGACAAATGTAACATAACCTGGAATAGTGAACTTTACTTTAAATTAATAGAATCCAAGCCAAGCTAACAATAATCCTTGAGAAACCTACCAAACAATGAAGAACAAAGCTCTCTACTCTCTATAAACTGATAAAAAATAAAGTGGGCGTCCCTTTGGATGTAAATAAAACAAGTATATATACATAAACCTAAAGCTAGGGTTAAAAAGTCTGTTTCTACTGCGTGCGCATAAGTTCTGATAAAAGCCATGTTCGATTGATCGAATATCTCTCGAACGATTGAACTTCTGGGATCTTCGAGCGCTTGAACATACTTTGATCGATCGAACTCTAGATCGCTTGAGGGATCTTCGATCGCTCGAAACTCACTTTTCATCTTTGAATTGTCTTCCTTAAATTCCAGCAATCTCTTCATCCTATTTCTTCATTTTTTCACACCGCAACAGTAATCTGCATAGATTAGAGCTAAAACAATGCAACTTATCATAGATTAATCACCTATTCTGGATTAAGCCACATCAGAGTCACTACAAAAACCCAGTTGATTTAGTTAAACTCACCTTTCCTACAGGATGGCATTTAATTCCCAAAAGTCCAAAAAAATCCCTTAGGTATTACAGAGATATTTTATACTCTACTGGGTCAATTTATGTCAAACACATTACTGAAAATGATGAGTCAATTCCTGAGTTAGAAAGGAAAATTTTGTTTCACCAGTTGTATATTGAAAAGATTATTTCTAGTAAAGATTGGGGTTCCCACCTGTGGATACCGGGCTTCCACCTCTTTTTGATGTTTTGAAATTCGTTTGATTTTGAATCAAGGAGAGAGAAAAGGGTCTGTTGAAAACAGATACAGAGTCGCCACTTGGTCTTTAAGGAACCAAGAAACCTAATTTTGACTCACCCAAGCGGATAAGGGCACCGGCCCTTCATCACCAAAGAACTTGGTTCGGGGTTTTGGTACGAGAGAGGAAGGAGCCTTTGTCGCGACTAAAACACCCTCAACTCACCCCGTCTTTCGACGGGCCTCAATTAGCATCCAAATAATCATCTTATACTATGTATGGTTCGACAAATAATACTATGATAGTATATTACATCACATAAGGAGATTTAAAATGGAAGATCTAAAGATAAGATATCATTCATAAGATCTAAGCCAAATATCACACAATACAAAGTGAAAGATCACACAAATAAACCTAGGAAAAATCGTCTAATCATGTATCAGATAATAAAGTTTTCCTAATCTAAAGGGACATGAATTGTTCTTGAAACAAATAAATCAAAGAAAGCAAAATATACTTAGCAAACTAGTATGATGCATGTTAATCTGTGAGAAAAGAAGATTTCTCAATCCCCGGGACGGATGAGAAAGGACGATTAGATCGAGGGGAGCATGAACGTGTGATCATGATCATTCTTTATAATCTTCTTAGATTCGGAGTTACAAAAACCCCAAATCTTTGCATGGATGCAATGTATGTATCTAGAATGTGCCAAGGTTGTAGTGTGTTTTGTGTACATGGATTTCTAGAATGACTTAGAAGTCTAAAATGTGTATGAATGAATGAATGAAATTAACATGGGATATGTACAAATGTAGTATGAACTACTTCCTAAGATATGAACTAATTTGGAATGCATATAAGCATCAAATCAAAGAATGAAAGTTAAAGTATACTTGCTGTGAATAGTGGACAGAACAGTAGCATGATCTTTTGGAATTCGAAAAGAGGGGTTAGGAATGTTGTCAATGCATGATTTTTTATGGAGATGTTCCTTATTGTGTCTAGAACACAACCCAAAAGGCCAATATTGAATAGCTATCACAGATTGAGAGAAATTATATAAACAATAGAGGTCACTCAGAAACAGAGTTCGTACTGTCGACTGAAATGTTAGAAACTCTTAGAAACTGAAAAAGCATGATCTAGAGGCCCATTTTATACAGAAAGTTTCCTAAGACATTGAATTTTAAGGGAAAAATAAGTTAGGACCACCCCTTTTGGAAAGGTTTTCTGGAAAAGAGGTCGTAAGTTGACCTAGCTGCTGTGACAGCAAAAAACAGAATGTTTGGAAGGAATGTTGGGACCCGAATGGACCATTTCCAAGTACTTCCAAGTCAAACCAAAAATCATGGGTGTTCCCCAATGAGTTAGGAAGACTTTCCAAGTGGCCTTGTATCCATATGTTGAGTATTGTGTTCTAGAAAAATCTTTGAACTCAACTCACTCACTGTTTTGACTCATTGTTTTGAAGATTTTGGAGAAAACAAAGTTTTGTTTCTTGAAACCAAATGAGAGGGATTGAGAGGGGTTTTGAAATAGATGTTTTGAAAATATGTTTTCAACACTCAATAAGGATCATAGCCACTTAGAATACCTACATCAAACTCATCATTTAAGAACCTCCAAGATTGTTGGAGAGATTTATTTTATTTTTGGGCATAACTTCAATACATTCCAAGAATACCTTGGAAGTATTGAGGTTATGATCATCATCTATCAAACATGTTTTTGAGGTCAAGAGCTACTATCCATAAGGATTCACTCACCCCAAACTTCATGTCATCACTTAGATGATGATGAACTAGTAAGTAAATAAAGAAAAGAAAAAGAAAAAGAAATGAGATAAGGAGAGATGAACATATATATAATCAAAGCAAGTAAATAGCAACCAATAGATGATAATCAATGTGATTTTGGACTTGTAGCTTGGTGTTTCACTCATAGATTTTGACATTTGGACATGGAAGTAGCTTCCTATCTCATGAATGCTCAAGAATGAGGGTTGGAGTGGACTTTGAATGTGAAGTATATAGAAGGATGATGGAAGAAAACAAGAATAAAACTCACTTTCTTATGGAAAATCAATGGGAGAAGCTCCCTTTCTCTCTTCTAAACCTATCTCTATCTCTCTTCTTCTCTACAACTTTTCAAGCTTTGCACTTGGCCCCCCCAAAATGAAGAGCAATGGGGGGTTTAAATAGGCCAATTTGGGGTGGTTTTGGGGTTTTAGAAGTACTCCCATTGGTCCCAAACAACTGTGAACATAAAACTATGTCGTTTTGGCTTTCAATTAATCAAATTGGACCCCCAAAAAAATTACAAAAATGGACTCTGCGAGGGATGAGTGCCGCGGCGGCACTGGGCCAGTGCCGCAGCGGTACTGCTCCTCAGACGCCCAGAAATTTACGTTTAGGCCCCCAGAGGTTCCGGTATTCGCGAAAAGGCCCTATTTTGTCCGAAATTCACAGAAAATGCATACAATCTCCAAATTGAGGTTGTGATATACCGTTGGAAAGGTAATGGAGTCTACTTTACATAAAAAATAGTTCGGGGATAGGTCACTTTGAAAAGTTTTGCGGTATTCGTGATAAAAGCTGATTTGATCGCCTTTTTCACCTTCGAAAATTCAAAATAAATTCATTTTAAATCCAGGAATTATGTGCGATATACCGTTGGAAAGCTATTGACCTCTAGTATTCATGAAAAATATTTGAAAATTGTTTCAGTGCCCCGATTCCAAAGTCAAATCTTGGTCAAACTGGTCAAACCTGGGATTCCCGGGAAGTTCTGAGAACCTCCGGGAGCTCCCAGGAGCCGACGTTTTCGCGCGATTCTCTTTTAAAACTCATTTTAATACTTTTCTAATGATTCCGGTGAATTCGGACGATTTCGGTCAAACTTGGTCAAACTTGGTCAAACTCTGGTCAAACCTGGTCAAACCGGTCAACGGGGACTTTCGGGGAACTTCCGGGACTTCCGGGGGTCTCTGGGAGCTGACGATTTCATCCAGTTTTACTTAAAAACTCATTTTATCATTTTTCTTACGACATAGCATGTTTTCAGAACTTTGGGACCAAATCTGGGAGTCTTCGGGCTTTCAGGGGTATTTTGGTCATTCTGAGCATTCTGAGAGCTAGAGCTGACTTCCAAGAGTCCTTTTGAGTCTTTTACGATCATTGTGAACCACCAAGCTATGGGTTTCCTAAATCTGATAGCCGACAAAATGGGGTGTCTACAGTTTGCCCCTCTTTGGCAGGAACTTGCGAGGCAACGCATGTCGCAAGCGAGTGCCAAAGTTTTGAAGAGACAGGACTTTTTGGAGGCTATAGATTTAGGATAAAAACGTTGCAAAAGATGCAATGATGAAAAAAAGATGCTGAGGTCAGTGCTGGTCGTGCTCTGCGTGAGCTGCCTACGTATCCCAAGGGGAATCAGACCAGGACGTAGTTCAGGGCACAAAGGGATAAATCACATATGCACATACACAACAATCAGGCGGATGCTATGCTATATGAGGATGATATGCAATGTGTGGATGTGATATGATCTCGTACATGAGTCCTATCATGCCTAGCTTTCTGATCCTAGAATGAGCAGGTGCCATGGGGTGTGTGCCACTCCAAGTGGACTTATGCTGTGCTAGTATTTCTAATTGTGATGCAGTTATTGACCCGAATAGGGACATCAAGGTTTGAATACTCTAGGTCTTGGAGCAAACTTCTGAATTTTGGGAAGTGTGCTTCGTAAGCGAATGTAATTGGATGTGGGGTCCCGGAGGACTATATTCGGAGATGCCGTTTGACAGTTAACCGACGGACACGGAAGCCCTGGAAATTAAGAGACGGACACAGAAGTCAAGAGACGTCAAGTGATGGACATGAAATCCCGAGATGTCA
The DNA here is from genome assembly GCA_033977485.1 of Hydrangea macrophylla. Taxonomy (NCBI): domain Eukaryota; kingdom Viridiplantae; phylum Streptophyta; class Magnoliopsida; order Cornales; family Hydrangeaceae; genus Hydrangea; species Hydrangea macrophylla. The sequence goes on along the minus strand of CM066983.1, from coordinate 7,113,101 downwards.
AGCGATGAACATGGAAGCCCCATTAATGGACATAGAAGCCTAAGATTTTGAATGAGAATGATGAACACGGCATATTTTGAATGAGAGTGATGGTAAACCAATGATGATTAATGAACTGACGATGTACGAATTGAGCTGATGAGTCGACAATGAACTACTGTGACTATCATGGATTGGATCAACAGTTGGACTAACCGTGACCAGAAGAAGTGACGATGTACGAATCGAGATGATGAGTCAACAGTGAACTGCTGTGACTATCATGGATTGGATCAATAGTTGGACTAATCGTGACCAGAAGAAGTGACGATGTACGAATCGAGAGGATGAGTCAACAGTGAACTACTGTGACTATCATGGATTGGATCAACAGTTGTACTAACAGTGACTAGAAGAAGTGACGATGTACGAATCGAGATGATGAATCGACAGTGAACTACTGTGACTGTCATAGATTGGACTGATGATGTACGAATCGAGATGTCGAGTCGACAGTGAACTACTGTGACTGTCATGGATTGGACCAACGGTTGGACTAACCATGATCAAAAGAACAGACGATGTACTAATCGAGATGACGAGTCTACAGTGAACTACTGTGACTGTCATGGATTGAACTGACGATGTACGAATCGAGATGATGAGTCGACAGTGAACTACTGTGACTGTCATAGATTGAACTGACGATTGAACTAACCGAGATGTCGAGTCGACAGTGAACTACTGTGACTGTCATGGATTGGACCAACGGTTGGACTAACCATGATCAAAAGAACAGATGATGTACTAATCGAGATGACGAGTCGACAGTGAACTACTGTGACTGTCATGGATTGAACTGACAATGTACGAATCGAGATGTCGAGTCGACAGTGAACTACTGTGACTGTCATGGATTGGACCAACGGTTGGACTAACCATGATCAAAAGAACAGACGATGTACTAATCGAGATGACGAGTCTACAGTGAACTACTGTGACTGTCATGGATTGAACTGACGATGTACGAATCGAGATGACGAGTCGACAGTGAACTACTGTTACTGTCAGGATTGAACTGCCGATGTACGAATCGATATGACGAGTCAACAGTGAACTACTGTGACTGTTGTGATTGAACTGAGGATGTACAAACCGATATGCCTGCTGGGGGATTAAACTGAATCTGTTGGGGATGAAGCGACTCTTTCTGGGATCTCTCTTCAACTACTTATCTTGACCAGGAACCAGGATTCAAATTCGAATCTCTCATAGTTGATCAAATCTTGCTGGCCTGGAACCGAGATCCATCAACAGCCACTTATGGACTTGTGTTGCTTGGAGATGAAGGAAAATCAACAGCCACTCATGGACTTATGTTGCAAGGAGATGATGGTCAACTTTCGATGGTTTGGAAAGGGATGAAATTTGCATTTGCCCTAAGTTTGGACGCTTCTCATGCTGACGCCTTAACCGGTGCAGTTATGGTGTTTGGTACTCCTGCTTGTATTGGCATACTCTTTATAACTTGATTTGAAAATTTTATTAGTCGCTGTTGACTTACACATTTGAGACTACAACAGACTCAAAAACTTGACAGACATTGACGCACGAGGATGACATATTTGACACAAGCTCGTCTTGTCAAAACTTGATGTGCTTTTGTCATAAACGATGTACCATTTCTCTTTTGGTGTTCACCCCTCATCCTAACATGGTAGCACTTTGCTGATAAATCTGATTTTTGAAAATTCCTCCTTAGTGATCTAGTCAATTTTCTGCTTCTCCCAGGAAGTGCTTTGAATTAGTGCCTTAGCTTTTAGAGTAAAAGATGCTCTATTTCAAAATTTTCAAAACAACTTGGTAACTTGAAAACTCGCCCTTAGTGTGAAGGGATTGTGTTAGGCAAACGGAGTTTGCCCCTAGTTTGAGCTGTATAAAGTGGGATTCATAAGCAAACGAGGTGGGTGACCGAAGTTTTCCCCTAGTTTGGATGATGGTTTATTGGAGGTTTTGGGCAAACGAGGTAGGTGACAAAAGTTTGCCCCTTGTATGAAGGGTAGATAGTAAAAGTCAGGCAAACGAGGCGGGTAGCCGATGTTTGCCCCTAGTGTGGAAGGTGATTTTCTGGCTTGAGGCATGGACCGTGACTTTAATCTCTCAAATGCTCATAACTTTTGCCTAGGCACCAGTGAGGTGACCTAGCAAGCTCTTTTCTCTCTTTTGTTATTGCTCACCTTGGATTTAACTCTAATTTTGCCTAGGCGTCCTTTCGGATTTTTGACCTAGCGAGTCATCCTTTTTTTTTTCTCTTTGTAAGTCTGCCTACGTACCCCCAAGTGGGGATCAGGTCCAACGTAGTTCGGGCCATGGTCGGAAAGAAGCGGGTTGATTTTTAGGTAGGTGGGTTGACCGAACCGTTGTGGTTGCCTACGTATCCCCAAGCGGGAATCAGGTCGAGCGTAGTTCAAGGCAAGGCTTGAAATAAGGGGTTTGAGGTATGAGGGTTTTTCAAACCAATCGTCAAAGAAGTTCAAACTTGAGCCACTTGTGGTAGCTTTGAATAAAAAAGATTCAGTTTCAATCTCCCTTTCTTTTCTTTTTCTTTTTCTTTTTCTTTTTCTTTTGTTTTGAGGATTGATCCTTTTCACTTTTGCCTAGCCAGTCAATTCTTGCTTTTCATGTAGTTGATTCTTGCAAGATCCTTTAATCGCAATCTCAGAATTCCAGAATGTGCATGTCAGCTCTCGGAATTTATTTGTGGTCATTCCGTGCCTTTTGAAATGTGATCTTGGCACGTTCTTAAGATGTATCTTGAAGCGTATGATTCTCTCAAAATTTTTCTCCAACATTTTGACTGGCTAGGGTCAGATTTTGGAAATCAACACCTTTTTCAGCTCTAACTTTTGCCTAGGTGCCCTTTCGGGTTTTCAACCTGGCGAGCTTTTTCTTTTCTTTTCCTTTCTTCTTTTTTTTTGAAAGTGGAGATGAAACTCACTGAAATGTTTGGCTACCATCAAGGGCTAAGTTTCCATTGCTTTCAATCGGACAGATTGCGTGGCTCCCAATTGGATCGGGCTTAAGGCTTCGAAATGGTGGAAAAAAGGGTGTTGGGCAAGCCCCAAGTCAGTTTCAAGTATGTCTTTTCAAGATTGAGGCAAAAGCATCTTTAAATTCTTAAAGTAAGACTATTCAATTCCAGCTCTTCATCAGTGTCAGCGTGAAATCGACTTTAACCTTTCAGGATTCTTTTTTGTTTTGTCGTAGAAAAATTATTACCAGAGTAATATCCATGGTAATTCGAAAAGTGACACTTCAGTTTAGTGATTCATGCATTTATGACTGGGCACATTAGATTAAGCAAAATGAGATTTCATTCCATCAATAGAGAAGGTTTACAGACTTATTAACAACTCGATGACAGACAGACTTGATCACAAGACTAGAATTGAAATGGACTCGAAACATAGAACAGACTCAACTTGACTCGACCTGGTCTCAAATGGAGTGTCTTTGCGACCCATTTATTAGATTTTTTAGCAGAAGTTCCAAACACCATCACTTTACTGCGTAGCTTTAACATTCATTAGCATCGACGGAAGGGATCATTCGATCGGTTGGTCCAAGCCAAGATAGTGGATTGGATTAGGATGGGATACATCCTCTATGTGGTTCTGAATGTCATGGCGGAGGCGGATGCATTGATCGGTGGCATGGCCTAGATTTTGATGGTAAGCACATCGTAGGCTCATGTTGTAGTGGGAGGGTATGGGATCCGGTAGCGGTTTGTGAGGGAGGAGCTGTAGGTGGCCCTTTCTGAGTAAGTGGTCCAAGGCTGTGGAAAGAGGAACATCAAGTTTGGAGAATTCGCGAGGGCCTTTTGGGCGATTTGGCGGAATGGACTGGTATAAATGAAGGGCGCAGGCCATTGATTGGTTGCTAAGTGCATTGATATCCGGGGAGTCCAGGGAGTAGTTAGGTCTCTTGGACTGGTGTTGGGGTTCATCCTTTTTGAACTTTCCTTCTCTGATGGCATCCTCTATTCTGGTGCCTATTTCAAATAGCTCTTCGAATGTGGAGATGGATTGGTAGAATAGCTTGTCATGATATACTGGTTGCATGTTCTTGACCAGCATACGTACTTGCTCTTTCTCAACAGGTCTGTGGATCATTTGAGCCACTTTATTCCTCCATCTTCTCAAGAACGCAGTGAAGGACTCATTAAAGTTCTGCCTGGTAGTCTCTAGATCCCGGATGGTGATATCAAACTCTTGGTTGTAAGAGTAGTGATCAATAAAAGTTCTAGCAATGTCTTCCCAGACTCGGGTCTTGGAGGCTTCGAGGGTTAGGAACCAGGATAGTGCGGCATTCTTAAGGGTTTGCGGGAACAACATCGCAATGTGCTCATGAGTGCAGCCCATCGATTGGAAGATGATCATGCACAGCTTGATGTGACTTTTTGGATTCCCTGTTCCATCAAAACGGTCAATTTCAGGCATTTTGAAGTTCTCGGGCAGCCTTAGCTTGATGGGCTCAAAGAGGCCTTCCAGGTCTAACATGTAATCATCAACCCCTTTGCTCTTCCTCAACACACTTTCAAGCTTGTCAACTTTGTCCATTTTCTCCTTGAGCTTCTTCTCATATGCAAGCGGCGGGACTCCTTGAAACCAGTCTTCTTCCCCATTATTCTCGGGAGGCGGTCCAAACCCAGGCGGTGGTGGTGGGAACCCATGTGGGCACTGTGGCTGCTGCTGTTTCAGTTCTTCCATGAAACTCAAAACTTGGGCCATGCGATCAGATTGCTGGTTTATGGTTGCTCCCAACTCAGTGACCTTGTTTTCTAATTCTTCCTGATTCATGTTGGAATGACTTAGCGGGCTAATTTTGACCAAATGACTGTTCGAACTTCTGACTAAGGACGAGGATCCCAGTTGCTGACTTCGGGAATCTATACTGACCTGACAGATTTCAAGAGAAAAGGGTGTATCAGGTCCTGATAGTGACGACTTTAGACAGACAAAGACAGTGATGTGGACTGACTCGAGGCAGTGCGTACAGATAGATGGTGCATGCATGTGGGACAAGCAGGCGGATGTAAGGCCTAATCTATATGATGCTTCTATTTCTAACAGATAGCAGTTAAACAAATAAGGCCCTAACCATATGGAGTGTGCCAACCTTACTTTCCAGTACGATCACCAAGGGATAACAGGGGTTTCCAGGTTTTTATGAAAGCTTCTAGGAGGGATTGGGCATTTCGGGGAAATTTGGGCAGAGTTTCTGGGAGAAACTGGTTAATACAGTTATATCTGGGATATCTGGGCAGAGTTTTTGGGAGAAACGGGTTAATACAGTTATATCTGGGATATCTGGGCAGAGTTTCTGGTATTTCTGGGAAATTTGAGCAGGGTTCTTGGGAGAAACTGATTAATATGGTTATAGTGATCGTACTTTCCAGCAGGTTTTCATACTCCTATGCCTTAGGACCGACAAACAAGGTTTGCGGTGTATATCTTTGCGAGCATGGAGCAGACATCCTTGTCATGATGCTTAGGCAGGTCAACTCAATGTGACTACATGTGAGTGATTGCCTTGGGAATCATAAGAAAGAGGTTCTGTTCTATGCCACATAAGCGTCTACACCGCGCAGGTAATCCCGTCAGGGCATACAGCAGTTATATCGCATTGTTCTATCTAGAAAGATAAATGAACAGTCCTATGAAAGGTTCTACAGGAATCTATATGCAAAGGCTGGGTTCAGTCAAAGAGGGTCCGTTGACGAGAGTTCCAATATACCATCAGAGAGACAGTACGGAAGTTTTTACTCTTTTTGATATACCTTGGAAGGTACAGTATCAACGGTGACTTGTGCCCTGGCACAGCAAGACCTGAACAATGTCAGCGCCGCGTTTCAGACACAGTCGGAGGGGGGGAAATGCAAGAGTGCAATGCAGTGAACCAGACACAGTAAAAAGATGATTTTAAGGATGCTTCTTATGAGTCAAACCTCTGTATTATTTTGTTTTGAAAATAAAAATCCCCAGCAGAGTCGCCAGATTGTGGATACCGGGCTTCCACCTCTTTTTGATGTTTTGAAATTCGTTTGATTTTGAATCAAGGAGAGAGAAAAGGGTCTGTTGAAAACAGATACAGAGTCGCCACTTGGTCTTTAAGGAACCAAGAAACCTAATTTTGACTCACCCAAGCGGATAAGGGCACCGGCCCTTCATCACCAAAGAACTTGGTTCGGGGTTTTGGTACGAGAGAGGAAGGAGCCTTTGTCGCGACTAAAACACCCTCAACTCGCCCCGTCTTTCGACGGGCCTCAATTAGCATCCAAATAATCATCTTATACTATGTATGGTTCGACAAATAATACTATGATAGTATATTACATCACATAAGGAGATTTAAAATGGAAGATCTAAAGATAAGATATCATTCATAAGATCTAAGCCAAATATCACACAATGCAAAGTGAAAGATCACACAAATAAACCTAGGAAAAATCGTCTAATCATGTATCAGATAATAAAGTTTTCCTAATCTAAAGGGACATGAATTGTTCTTGAAACAAATAAATCAAAGAAAGCAAAATATACTTAGCAAACTAGTATGATGCATGTTAATCTTTGAGAAAAGAAGATTTCTCAATCCCCGGGACGGATGAGAAAGGACGATTAGATCGAGGGGAGCATGAACGTGTGATCATGATCATTCTTTATAATCTTCTTAGATTCGGAGTTACAAAAACCTCAAATCTTTGCATGGATGCAATGTATGTATCTAGAATGTGCCAAGGTTGTAGTGTGTTTTGTGTACATGGATTTCTAGAATGACTTAGAAGTCTAAAATGTGTATGAATGAATGAATGAAATTAACATGGGATATGTACAAATGTAGTATGAACTACTTCCTAAGATATGAACTAATTTGGAATGCATATAAGCATCAAATCAAAGAATGAAAGTTAAAGTATACTTGCTGTGAATAGTGGACAGAACAGTAGCATGATCTTTTGGAATTCGAAAAGAGGGGTTAGGAATGTTTTCAATACATGATTTTTTTATGGAGATGTTCCTTATTGTGTCTAGAACACAACCCAAAAGGCCAATCTTGAATAGCTATCACAGATTGAGAGAAATTATATAAACAATAGAGGTCACTCAGAAACAGAGTTCGTACTGTCGACTGAAATGTTAGAAAATCTTAGAAAATAAAAAATAATGATCTAGAGGCCCATTTTATACAGAAAGTTTCCTAAGACATTGAATTTTAAGAGAAAAATAAGTTAGGACCACCCCTTTTGGAAAGGTTTTCTGGAAAAGAGGTCGTAAGTTGACCTAGCTGCTGTGACAGCAAAAAACAGAATGTTTGGAAGGAATGTTGGGACCCAAATGGACCATTTCCAAGTACTTCCAAGTCAAACCAAAAATCATGGGTGTTCCCCAATGAGTTAGGAAGACTTTCCAAGTGGCCTTGTATCCATATGTTGAGTATTGTGTTCTAGAAAAATCTTTGAACTCAACTCACTCACTGTTTTGACTCATTGTTTTGAAGATTTTGGAGAAAACAAAGTTTTGTTTCTTGAAACCAAATGAGAGGGATTGAGAGGGGTTTTGAAATAGATGTTTTGAAAATATGTTTTCAACACTCAATAAGGATCATAGACACTTAGAATACCTACATCAAACTCATCATTTAAGAACCTCCAAGATTGTTGGAGAGATTTATTTTATTTTTGGGCATAACTTCAATACATTCCAAGAATACCTTGGAAGTATTGAGGTTATGATCATCATCTATCAAACATGTTTTTGAGGTCAAGAGCTACTATCCATAAGGATTCACTCACCCCAAACTTCATGTCATCACTTAGATGATGATGAATTAGTAAGTAAATAAAGAAAAGAAAAAGAAATGAGATAAGGAGAGATGAACATATATATAATCAAAGCAAGTAAATAGCAATCAATAGATGATAATCAATGTGATTTTGGACTTGTAGCTTGGTGTTTCACTCATAGATTTTGACATTTGGACATGGAAGTAGCTTCCTATCTCATGAATGCTCAAGAATGAGGGTTGGAGTGGACTTTGAATGTGAAGTATATAGAAGGATGATGGAAGAAAACAAGAATAAAACTCACTTTCTTATGGAAAATCAATGGGAGAAGCTCCCTTTCTCTCTTCTAAACCTATCTCTATCTCTCTTCTTCTCTACAACTTTTCAAGCTTTGCACTTGGCCCCCCCAAAATGAAGAGCAATGGGGGGTTTAAATAGGCCAATTTGGGGTGGTTTTGGGGTTTTAGAAGTACTCCCATTGGTCCCAAACAACTGTGAACATAAAACTATGTCGTTTTGGCTTTCAATTAATCAAATTGGACCCCCAAAAAAATTACAAAAATGGACTCTGCGAGGGATGAGTGCCGCGGCAGCACTGGGCCAGTGCCGCGGCAGCACTGCTCCTCAGACGCCCAGAAATTTACGTTTAGGCCCCCAGAGGTTCCGGCATTCGCGAAAAGGCCCTATTTTGTCCGAAATTCACAAAAAATGCATACAATCTCCAAATTGAGGTTGTGATATACCGTTGGAAAGGTAATGGAGTCTACTTTACATAAAAAATAGTTCGGGGATAGGTCACTTTGAAAAGTTTTGCGGTATTCGCGATAAAAGCTGATTTGATCGCCTTTTTCACCTTCGAAAATTCAAAATAAATTCGTTTTAAATCCAGGAATTATGTGCGATATACCGTTGGAAAGCTATTGACCTCTAGTATTCATGAAAAATATTTGAAAATTGTTTTGGTGCCCCGATTCCAAAGTCAAATCTTGGTCAAACTGGTCAAACCTGGGATTCCCGGGAAGTTTTGAGAACCTCCGGGAGCTCCCAGGAGCCGACGTTTTCGCGCGATTCTCTTTTAAAACTCATTTTAATACTTTTCTAATGATTCCGGTGAATTCGGACGATTTCGGTCAAACTTGGTCAAACTTGGTCAAACTCTGGTCAAACCTGGTCAAACCTTGGTCAAACCGGTCAACGGGGACTTTCGGGGAACTTCCGGGACTTCCGGGGGTCTCTGGGAGCTGACGATTTCATCCAGTTTTACTTAAAAACTCATTTTATCATTTTTCTTACGACATAGCATGTTTTCAGAACTTTGGGACCAAATCTGGGAGTCTTCGGGCTTTCAGGGGTATTTTGGTCATTCTGAGCATTCTGAGAGATAGAGATGACTTCCAAGAGTCCTTTTGAGTCTTTTACGATCATTGTGAACCACCAAGCTATGGGTTTCCTAAATCTGATAGCCGACAAAATGGGGTGTCTACACCACCCATGCATCCTCAAGTCATTGCCCAACCATACTCAGTATAATTATTTTGATTATATTGGTGCTTGGTTCTATGTCTTTCTCCACTAGAACGAAACATTTTCCCATTCATGGTATGTCAATTTTGACACAAAGTTCAAAAGTCAGCTCTCGACCTGGTTCCTCCATTGGTGGTCCCGTCATGGCCCCATGCCAGACTTATTCCCAAATGATCTCCAAGATATGGTCAAATACTTTTCCACCAAGTATACAATGAGTGAACACAATACCCAGTTTCCCATTCTACTCATATTCACACGTAAATATAAAGTGCCATGGATTTTGAAATGGCAGTATCAAATTCAGAGTAACACTGTCCAGAGACAGTATTCAGTCAAATGGTGGGATAAATTTGGTCACCACCAAATTATTAAACAAGTAAATCTTGAATTCCCACCAGTAAGCAGTCCCCCTGCTCCAATCATAGGCCCCATGGCCAAGTGCACAATTACAGGTCCCAAAGATATGTCAAGCTCCAAATCCAAGTCAAGTTCTAAGCCATCAAATGCACAGTTAATGGCTATGGCCCAACAGATACTAGCTCAAGTTAGTCAAAATGATCAAGATAACAACAGTCACTGTTCAGAAGGATCATGCTCTGTTGCACAGCCTTTTGATCCCTATTTTAGTTCAGCATTCCAAGATGCTCAAAACCCCTATGAAGAGAGTCAGGAATAATTGAGCATCCAATGTTTTTTGGTAAAAAGGACAGTATTAACCATGGTTAATGCAAAAGTTTCTCAGTGAAACTCCCATTAACACTGGTTAAAACTACAGTAAAAAGGACAAGTCAAATCAACCTTTCGGCCACGGTGACCGGCAGGCTTTTTCAGAGTCTGTGTGATTTAACAGTAACAGACAGAACATTGTTTATCCACAGTAACTCCATGTGAAGAGCCAGCTTTCCACAAGTACTTTATAGCTCATGATCCATTCACGAGAGGCACAGGACATTTGGAACGCTATAAGTAATCCCCTCAGCATCCAATTACAGGTAGAGTTTTATGAACAAAGAGACTTTTTCTTAACAAAGTTCAAGTGAGAGTTTCTTAAAGTTTTCAAAGAGCTTTTGGAGAGAACTTTTTGAGTTTACGTGAGATTCTCTTTGAGAATAATTCATATACTTCTCTCATAAAGATTTTTGTAATTAATCAGTTCATATTCAGTTTATAGATTGTAATACTTGATGTATACACTGAGCACTTTAGTGATTCATTCCCAGTAATCCAATCTGTAAGTTTCAGTTATTTATTATCTTCTGTATTTATCTGTCTTTCTTCTTCAGTCTTTGCTACTCTGATCTTTAAATTAATGTCTACTTCCCCCCACTAGAACTCAGTTTAGTCAGCCAATACCAGCAAGTAACTCATTCATTGATCATTGTAAAAGAAGAGCCATAGCTCTCAACACTATTCGATGAAACTTTCTCACAGAAGTTGGTTGACTTTGGGTAGAACCAAAAGAATAGTAATCCAGTCATGCAATCCAAGAAAAGATCCTTGGATTTCAAAGATAGATAATGGTCACTTTTCATATGATGATATTGGTAAAGAAATTTCTGATATGAACATCAATTCAGAAAAATGCCAAGACCCCGTTGGTGTGTTTGTTCTTATAGTCATTCCCTCTTTCTGTGTTTTTGATTTTCAAAATTCTTTCTCAAAAGATATTTGCAAAAGACCACCTAGGCTGAGATACCACCTGATTAGGATCCTACCAAACAGTTAGGCCTGCAGAAGGGAGCGTAAGACGGGCGTGAGCGGAGGACAAAGGGTATGAGTCTTCTTAGGTATGTGTCTGCTGGATATCTTAGATTAAGTATTTTGATTTGATTAAACCCCTTAAGATGGATAGACTATTTAGATCAAATTCAGCAATAGGTTCTAGCCCTAGAACCTCTTATCCCACTTTACCAGACATAATTAATGAAGAAGAACATAGGTATGAAGAAGTTAACCAAGATTATAGTGATTGGACCATCCCTAAGATTTCCACTAGAGAAATTTACAAGTCAAGTTTCCTTAGTTCTGAACATGCTAACATCCAAATTCCTAAGACTATTTAGTGGAAGGATGTAGTGTTACCCAGTTGTTGGATTTTAGAAAATGAAAATCATTCTAGTAATTTTCAAAATAATAATATAGTCAATTTAGATCATGTACAACAATTCAATGATGGAAAAGTTAGAATCAGTTTTGATGAACATGTTAAGTCATCTTCTTTAAAAATTAGGGATTTTGATTCTAAGTCTTCTAGATCAAGTACATCTTGTATTCCTAATAGGACTACAACAGTTAGAAAAGATAAAGATCTCCTCAGTGAAATTGATACTAAGTTAAAACGTATTAAAACCACAGCCCAAGTAAGTAATCCTTGTTACAAAATACCAAGTGGAGATAGTTTTCCAAATTCTCCTACTCAAACAGATTTTAAAGGTCTTAGTAAAGATTTATTTACTATGAATAAAGATTTTGAAATTGATATGGAAATGTTAGCCAAAGAGTTTAATTCACCATTTATGAAAATTATAGAACCAATTATCGAGCTATTTATGATGTAGATGAGAGAAAATCAATTGTAAAAGCTTGGAAAAAAAACCTGAAGTTAGTTAAAAGAAATATATATTTCTTTGAATATTTGGAACATTACCATGATACTATAGATTTTACTGTTAAGAAAAGAAGAATAAAAAAATAAAACAGTAAGCCTAGGAAGCTTAAAGATGACAAAGAAAATAGTAGGTCTAAGTCTAAAAAAGATAGTGACCCATCTCAAAGTGAATCCCAAAAACCATCTCGTAGTAAACTTCACAAATCTAAAGAGACAAAAGATAATAGTAAGAAACACAATCATCCTGACAAGAAAAGTAAAAAAGCATCTACCAAAAAATCAACCCCTAAAATTATAGAAGAATCTAGCCTAGGATTACCCCATGAAAATAAACCTATAGAACTAGCTCATAAGGATACAGTTAACATAAATCTACAGTTAGATGATAATTACCCATCCTTTAATGAAAATATTAGTGAACAATCTAATGGAATAATTAATGTTTTAACTAAGAAAAGTGAACAAGAAAACTTATTGTTAGATTTAATCAGTGATGATGCCAGAAATTGGTAAGAGTAAAGTATAGCAATTTTAAGAGAGAGAGAGAGAGAGAGAGAGAGAGAGAGTGAGAGTGAGAGGCTGGTTTTTTTTGTATGTGGTTCGGCCCTGTTAATGAAGGTACCTACGTCCACGGGTGTGTCTGAGCATGTTCACTAGCAGATCACCGGCGGGCCTGGTGAGCCAACAAAGAGGGGCGGCACTACCAATAATACCGGCTGGGTGTATGCGTACAATGGTGAATTTTATAGAGGTGCTGTGTAGACTAAAGAATTGGCCCCTTCAATGGGGGGTGAGTGGTCTCTTTCATAGATGTAAGAGACCTACTCATACATGGATAAGGAAACATAATCCAATTAATATAGATTGGCATTAATTGTGGGGGTTTCCTAATTGGATTAGGAAATAGCTTGCACTTTCTATTAGTCTTCTAGCTTGAGTAGGAAACTGCCTGTAATGCTCGGGATCATGCTTGTGGGCCCGGATGAGCTGTTCCCGCGGTGGGATGTGCCTGTGCGGTCTTCCCGACCTGTTGGCCGGGTCATGGATGAACCGTTCGGGATGATGCTTGTCAGTATTTGCAGAATAGAACCGCTCAGGCATAGGCTAATTTTGGGTGTATCAGTTGCCCCCCATTTCCAAGATTGGCCAGATGCTATATCGGGGCAAGTTTGGAAATCAGTTTGATGTCACTTGCTACTGTCTGAGTGCTTTGGGAAGCTGCCTCAGGGCTTCTAAGCCTGGTGAGTCCTCAGGAACTAGCTGAGAGTTGAGACCCAGCCTAGCTCGGGACCTTTAGGTGCTCGGGAATTGACCGGGAGTTGAGACCCGGCCTAATTCGGAGTCTTTGAATGCTCGGGAAGTGACCGAGAGTTGAGACTCGGCCTACTTCGGAGTCTTTTTTGCTTGAGTTAGCCTCTAGGATGGTGATCTTCTACCCATAAACCTTCGTCAAGGTTGTGGATAGAAGAATTTGACCATGTTGGAAAAGCTGACCTAAAGCGTATTGCTTTAGGGTCCTTTTTATGTTAACTCCCCAAGATGGTTGTCTTCTGCCCAGTTAGCCTTCGTCAAGACTGTTGGGAGAATAGCTTGACCATGTTGGTGGAGCCTACCTAAATCACATTGCTTTAGGGTCCTTTTGCTCCTCTATCGTCGGCCAACCTAAGAGATTTTAGTCACCTCTATCGTCGGTTTGGACCTAAGCGGAGTTAATGACTCAGAGTACTGTAGGTGCTCGGGTTGTCCAAGATTTTGACTTGGTTATCCGCAAGGCCTGTAGATACCCGGTGTGATTACCTGTTTAGTTCACTGCGCCGTCTTGCCCCCCAAGCTTTTGCTAAGACGAGTGTCTTACAGAGGCTATGACTGTAGGTAACCGACCTGGAACATGGTGGTTGCAGGGTCTTTTGAAGCTTGCCATCATCAGCCACCTAGGAGGTTTGCCCCCATCGTCGGTTGGACCTAAGCAAAGCCGGTGCCTCGGGCGTGACCCCGAGGTCTTTGGTGCTTGGGTTCGGAGCCCGAGGTCTTTAGTGCCTGGGTTCGGAGCTCGAGGTCTTTTGATGCCTCGGGATTAGGCTCGAGGTCTTTTGTATGCCTCGGGGTTAGGCCTGAGGTCTTTGGATGCCTTGGGGTTAGGCCTGAGGTCCTTGAATGCCTCTCTGACAATCGGTGGAGCCTCATGTGGTGATCATGCAAGTACCACTGTAGTCGGGCTCATCCAGACCGATGGAGACAGGGGGTCAGATCAGGATTGTCGGGCTCCTGATTTCTCTGTGCTAGAGGTAAAGTCAGAACTGTTTGATCCTAACTGATGTGAACTGGAGGTTGGGTCGGGGCTGCCTGACCCGGACTGCTGTGAACTGGAAGAACTGTCAGAACTCCTGGGCTGATCTCGCTTTCGCTTGCTTCTGGAAGACTTGTTGCTTTCTTGCCCGGGGTCCTTGATCTTTAGAAATTCTTCAGTGTCAATGTATTTTCCAACCCTCTCTATGAGTTTAACCAAGGTTATCGGTCGATTTCTGTGAAACGACGTGGCACACTTGGTGTGTTAAACTCCTGAGCAGAAGGCTATAATAGCAGCGGTTTCATCAAGACCGTAGATGCTGAGCTTCTCTTGATTAAACCGACCAGTGAACTCCTTGAGGGTCTCATTATCCCTTTGTATGATCGTCAGTAGATGTACGTCAGGCTTTGGCCATTCGTGCATACCGATGAACTGATTGATGAACTGCTTGCTGAGTTGCTTGAAACTGCGGACCAATCGGGGCTCCAACGAGTAGAACCATTGGGCGGCCTGGCCTTTCAAAGTGTTGGGGAAGGCTAGGCAGTGTAGTTCATCGGAGTGGGTGGCTAGGGCCATCTGAGCCTTGTAGGTCCGGACGTGGTCAACCGGGCTTCCCGAGCCATTATAGGGATCTAGACGAGGCTGCTTAAATTTGTACGGGATGGAAAACCTTGTGATCTGGCTGGAAAAAGGTGACTCTATCTCGGTATTGGCTTGATTCGGAACATGGTTTTGACCAAGCTTCTTGGCCACTCCATCGATCTGCTTCTGCAAGTCCTTGATTCGGGCTTCCACTCCTTCCCGACCGGTACCCGAGGGGTTGGTCGGGTCGGTGGAAGAGGGTTCTTCTTCATGGTGGTGTGCTGTCCTCTAGGATTGGGCTCGGCTATGACTCCGGGTAATCGTTCGCCTAGGGACAAGTCAGCTCCTGACCAGGTGACCCTGGACTGATTCCCGGGCCATATGCTCCTGCCTTTCCTCTCGGGCAGCACGCCCACTGTTGATGTCTCTGGCAACCTCAACACGGGACGAGTTGACTCGGACATGTTGTCTGGTCAAGATCGGTCCCGACCGTACTCAACATTCCCGGGTCGTTTCCCGACCCCTGGAGGATTGCTTTGCCGGGCTAGCAGGGCTTCGATCTGTTGCTGGATTTGACGCTGGCCCTCCAAGAGTTGTGTGAGGGTTGCAGTGATCTGCTCAGATGTCATGACTGCTGTAGCCGGTGCCGTGGCCGGCAGAACATCCCGGTCGGACTGCTGATCAGCCGTCTTACCTTCTTCGGTGGCATAACGATCAGTCAAGAGATTTGTTGATGAGAAGACTTGTCGTTTCCCACAGACGGTGCAAAACTGATGATGCCAGAAATTGGTAAGAGTAAAGTAGAGCAATTTTAAGAGAGAGAAAGTGAGAGGCTGGTTTTTTTTGTATTTGGTTCGGCCCTGTTAATGAAGGTACCTACGTCCACGGGTGTGTCTGAGCACGTTCACTAGAAGATCACCGGCGGTCCTGGTGAGCCAACAAAGAGGGGCGGCACTACCAGTAATACCGACTGGGTGTATGCGTACAATGGTGAATTTTACAGAGGTGCTGTGTAGACTAAAGAATTGGCCCCTTCAATGGGGGGTGAGTGGTCATTTTTATAGATGTAAGAGACCTACTCATACATGGATAAGGAAACATAATCCAATTAATATAGATTGGCATTAATTGTGAGGGTTTTCTAATTGGATTAGGAAATAGCTTGCACTTTCCATTAGTCTTCTAGCTTGAGTAGGAAACTGCCCGTAATGCTCGGGATCATGCCTGTGGGCCCGGATGAGCTGTTCCCGCGGTGGGATGTGCCTGTGCGGTCTTCCCGACCTATTGGCCGGGTCATGGATGAACCGTTCGGGATGATGCTTGTCAGTATTTGCAGAATAGAACCGCTCAGGCATAGGCTAATTTTGGGTGTATCAATTAGTTAAATAGATGATGAAGATTTAAAATCAACATATTTAAATAAGTTTAGAATATTATTAGCCAAAAAGGAAGAAGCTAGTAAAATCAATCACTCCACTATTAGTCTTGATAAAACGCTTGAGAGATTTAATAAACCCAAAAAGGAAGTTACAGTCCAAGATTTGCAAATTGAAATCAAACAAGTTAAAGTTGATGTAAAAAATCTACAAGATCAAGTTGCCAAGTTTGACCAAAACCACAATAGTGAAGATACGTCACCTAGTGAAGATTCTAGTAGTGAAGATACTTCCCTCAGTCACCAGAATTCTCCTAGAAAAATAGAACAACCCAGTTTGCTTCAAGTTATGAATAAAATTCATTTACAAAAATGGCTTTGTAATGTTAAAATAATAGTAAATAAAGAATTAGAAATAGAGACTATAGCATTGATAAATTCAGGAATTGATCTTAATTGCATTCAAGAAGGATTAATTCCAACCAAATATTATGTAAAAACCAGTGAACGTCTTAGTTCTGCTAATGGTAGTCAAATGCAAATTGAATATAAGTTACCTAGTGCACATGTTTGCCAAAACAATGTTTGTTTGAAAACACCATTTGTTCTGATTAAAAACATGACTGATAAAGTTATTTTAGGAATGCCATTTCTTTGCCTACTTTACCCATTTACTACTAATAATGATGGTTTAACCACTCATGCATGTGGACAAAAAGTTCAGTTTAAATTCCTCACTAAACCATTACTTAGAGATTTAAAACAGTTAAAAGACCAATCAATTTTTAAAAATAGAAAAAATCTTTACTGTAAAACTTTACATCTAAGGTCTTTACAAGAAGAATTTAGATATATAAAAATTGAGAATCAGTTAACCAATAAATCACTTCAAATCAAGATAGAAGACTTTAAGTCTAGAATCATTAGTAATTTATGTGCAGACTTACCTAATGCCTTTTGGTATAGGAAAAAACATATAGTTACCCTTCCTTATGTCAAAGAGTTTAATGAGTCCAATATCCCTACCAAAGCTAGACCTATTCAAATGAGTTAAGAAGACGTGGAATTATGTACACAAGAAATTAATGAATTATTAAATATAAAAATAATTCGTAAAAGTAAGTCACCCTGGTCTTGCCCTGCTTTTTATGTTAGAAAAAATGCTGAGTTAGAAAGAGGAACACCAAGGCTAGTTATCAATTACAAAATCTCTCAACAAGGTCTTAGAATGAAATAGGTACCCTATCCCCAATAAGAGAGATTTAGTCAATCGATTAAGCCAAGCTGTTATTTTTCGTAAATTTGATATGAAGAGTGGATTTTGAAAAATCCAAATTCATGAGAGTGATAGATATAAGACTGCCTTTACTACCCCATTTGGACATTATGAATGGAATGTAATGCCCTTTGGTCTTAAGAATTCCCCTAGTGAATTTCAAAATATTATGAATGAAATATTTAACCCATTCAGTCATTTTTCAATTGTCTACATTGATGATGTTCTTATTTTCTCAAAGTCAATTGATGAACATTGGAAACGTTTAAATTCGTTTTTCAATACCATCAAAGCCAATGGTCTTGTTGTCTCAGGCTCAAAAATCAGTCTATTTCAGTCCAAAGTCAGATTTCTTGGTCACGATATTCATCGTGGGAAAATCACTCCTATTGATAGAGCTATTCAATTTGCTGATAAATTCCCAGATGAAATTCTTGACAAAACCCAGTTACAAAGATTTTTAGGTTCTTTAAATTATATATCTGATTTTTATCCCAGTCTTCGTTCAAAATGTAAACCCCTATTTGATAGATTGAAATCCAATCCCCCTCCTTGGTCACCTGTTCATACTTCCATTGTTCAAGAAGTCAAAAATATGTCAAATCTCTGCCATGTCTTGGCATTCCTTCAGTTGATTCTTTAAAATTATTCAAACAGATGCTTCCGAGCATGGTTATGGAGGAATTCTCCTTCAAAAAGTCAATGGTTCATCCAATGAACAGATTGTGAGATACCATTCTGGAATTTGGAACAAAGCACAAAACAATTACAGTACCATAAAGAAAGAAATTCTTTCTTTAGTATTATGTATAAGTAAATTTCAAGATGATATTTTAAATCAAAAATTTCTAGTCAGGATTGATTGCAAAAGTGCAAAATTTATTTTAGAAAAAGATGTAAAAAATTTGGCTTCAAAACAGATATTTGCCAGATGGCAATCTATTTTATCTATATTCGATTTTGATGTAGAATATATCAAAGGCAGTAACAATTCAGTCCCTGATTTTCTTACTCGTGAATTTTTACAGTGTAAAAATGGAGGACAAGAAGAAGGAGAAGGATAACAAATTAGCAGTTATCCCTCTAACTGTTATCCCTCCAATTGGATTAGTTAACAGGTACCAAGTGCTTGGATCAACATCCAGGCCCAGTTATCAGTCAGCCTTAGCCAGGCCAACCAGCAGTCAATACCTGGTTAATTGATCGGGAGAGAACTAATCCTAAATATACGCCTTAATGAGCATTTGTTAGTACCTTTTTATCCTGTTTTTGTATCTTTTTACTCTGTTTTCTAGTTTCTGACAGGTTTTGGAAGAAATCAACTGAACCAGGCTAAATAGGGTGAAAAGTCATCAAGAAAGAAGCTGAAAAACCAATGTCGCGCGCGCGGTCCGCGGGCGCGAGAATCCAGAAGTCGCGCGCGCGATCCGCTCGCGCGAGACCCCCAATAACTCGCTCGCGCGATCCGCGCGCGCGAAGGACCAAAAGTCGCGCTCGCGCGACCCGCTCGCGCGATATGCCCAAAAATCAAAGTTGCGTATTTCAGTGTACTGAAGACTCCTGTGCAAACGAGACTGCTAAACGACGTCCAGACTGTAAATTACATGCGTTTCAGTCCGTTTCGAGTTGTAAAGGCTTCCAAAACATGTTGTAAATCTATATAAACTCTATTTTACTTCAATTAGATGGTTGGCAACCATTATACACATTCATATACAGCCATATACACATACTTTCAGCCCTTGAAGAGGGAGAAGCAAGGAGAAGAAGAAGAAGACCAAGGATTTCCATGGCCTCCTCCATCAACTACTTGCCGATCTCTACTCCTATGGCAGCTTAGATCTTAGATCTAGGGTTTCAATGAAGCCCTAGATGAGTAATAGGGTTTTATTTATGCTTTTATTTTAGTTTTATTGTGTATGGATGACAGTCACATGTTTAGAGGATTTTATAAATAAATCGTACTTACATTGATTAAATCATTGCTTTCAGAATTTATTCTTGTCTTAGATCTGTTTTGACTGTGATGTGCTCAACGATCTATTCTTGCTGTGCTTGTTTAGGTTGTTTACATGTGATGGTGCTTTATTGATTCGTGCTATCAAGTATCCGAATAGTCCATGCCTAGGTTAGACGGATTAGATCACTACCCTAGTTTAGTGTGAGATAATTCGTGCTATCCGCAGATGGATTATGTTGGTGCTTGAACCATGATTATCTTCTTGTCGGAGGAATTGGGCTTGTAGCTACAATTCCCCATATTCATCCAACGTAATAAGCTAAAGCAATTCATGAATATTCCTATTATGAAGCTAGTGGTGGATTTGCAATCCTAGGTTTCCCTTAAATATTATTTAAAACAACTTTAATTGCTTTCATAAGTTAGATTTACTTTTATTGTTATTAGTTTAATTAAATTCCAAATCAAATCCGTTTTTCCTAATTAATTAGACTTAGGTTTTAAAATTAAGTCGTTGTAGTAATCAATCTCTGTGGGTTCGACCTTTACTTCCACACTGCAAATCCTTTGAAAAGTAAAGAATACTTTTATATCTTGATTCTGACAAGATCAATTTTTGGCGCCGTTGCCGGGGATTGCATTACTACTCTTAGTTTTATAATCGTAGTTTAGTTAATTCGTAAATATTAGATTAGTTTTTATTTTTCTTATTTTCTGTTTTTGTTTTTAGTTACTAACTTGTTTTTCCTTTACTTTGTAGTCAACGTTTCCGAGTGGAGCAGCTAATTACCTCAAAGGAGCTTACGCAAAAATAAAATAAATAAAAATTAAATACATTGCTTCCTTTGGAATTCGCTTTAAACCGCTGTAAGTCAGGGCGCTGTGACGCACTATTTGCATTAGTTTAGGGTTAATTGCATTGCATTAGCTAGGAAACCCGGGGCGCTGGGCTTGACGCGGTCATTGCATTACAGGATAATATTCATGCATCATAGTAGTACTGTGTGCTTGATTGTCGTCTTATTTGCGTGATTGGTTGCTATTTGTTTTTTTTGTTTAGTTGGGTCAGTCTTTGTTTTTAGTTTCTTTTTCTTTATTTCAGTTTATGTTGGGTACACGTTCAAATAAACCAGATTTAAAATCTTTCGATCTTGAACTTGAACGTACCTTAAAAACTAGTAAGTCCACAACCCAAGCTTCTAGAGCTAGGTTGCAAGACGACGAATCAACTCCGATTCCGTCGTCGTTGTTCGAGGCCGAAATCCAGAGTACCCGTGAACGGTTAAGGAGAGCTCGAACTTTTAAAATCGAACCGATTAAAATGGCTGACGGTGGAAATAACAATAACAATCAGAATGATGGTGCGAATATGAATAATCCTAATATACCACCACCACCTCCACTTAAAGATTATTTTATTCCTACGACTTACACGCCGCAAACATGTATTGAATTACCGGAGGCGACAGCATCTCACTTTGAGATAAAGTCGTCTACCATCTCGCTGCTTCCATCTTTCCATGGCCGTTTAAATGAAGATCCATATAAACACTTAGGAGATTTTCAGGACATATGCTCTACGTTGAAAATCCAAAATCTTACTGATGATGAACTAAAAATGCGGCTCTTTCCATTCTCATTAAAGGACAAAGCTAAATATTGGCTCCAATCTTTGGAGCCAAACACAATTAGAACATGGGAGGACTTACACACCGCATTTTTACAAAAGTTTTTCCCGATTATGCGTACAAACCAGATAAGAAAATCAATAACCAATTTTGTAATGCAAGATGGGGAATCACTTTACGACACGTGGGAAAAATTTAAGGAATTATTACGCTCGTGTCCACATCATCAAGTCCCTAAGTGGCAACTTGTTCAGGTCTTCTATGAAGGACTTATTCCCTCTGTTAGGAATACCGTCGATGCCGTTTGTGCGGGAACCTTCCTACACAAAAGCGCCGACGAGGCCTGGAAAATGTTTGAAACGTTAAGCGAGAATTCAATGCACCAAACGGTGTCTGTCAGTTCGGAAGGATATCTTAATCAACCTAAGAGGGATGTAAAATTCGAGTCAAGTCAATCAATTGAAATAAAAGAACTATCTAACAAACTTGACCGACTTCTAACGATGAACCAAACGACAGCCTCACCCGCTCGAGAAATTTGTGCATTATGTTCTGATCCTTCACATTCGATACTTGCATGTCCATCGGCGAGTCAATTTCCGGAATTCGTGGAGCAACACATTAATTCTATTCAACAATACCCACGAAATAATTATAATGCAACTACTAATAATCCGGATGCGCCATGGAGAAACCATCCTAACTTCTCGTGGAAAAATAATAATAATAATCCTAATGAGGCGACTAACTTTCCAAATGCGTATCGACCTCAGTTTCAACCTAACCAATACCAACAACCGCCTCCTAATGCTAATCCTTCAAGGGGAAATATTTTTGAGGAAAAGGTGTTGGCGTCCCTTAAGACTATTGAAACGCAAGTTCAGGCACAAGCACAAATAGTGCACTCTCATACGCAATCCATTGCGAAGCTTGAATCCCAAATGGGACAACTAGCTACTGTAGTAAGTCGTAGAAACGAGGGGACGTTGCCTAGTCAAACAATCCAAAATCCTAAGGGACAATATGAGGTTAAGGGGTCGAATGAACAAGTGAACGCCGTCTCAACTAGGTTGACTACCCGAGAGGAGGAGGTAATAGAAATTCCGAATGGGAATGTGAAAGGTATGAATATTAACTCTAATAAAGAGACGGGTGAGGACATGAGCCAAAATAGAATTCAAAAAGATAAAGAATCGGTCCCAACAAATTATACTCCTAGAATGCCATATCCACCAAACGTTGAGGAACCGTCTAATCTTACAAATAAAAAGTCTAAGGTGGAGGATATACTCGAGGTGTTCAAACAAGTCAAAATAAATATTCCTTTCCTCGATGCTATAAAACAAATTCCCGCGTATGCTAAATGTTTAAAAGACCTTTGTACTCAAAAACGTGAAATACGGAGTCATATTCCTAAAAAGGTCTTCCTTACGGAAAAAGTAAGCTCTATATTCCAACACGCTCCTCCAAAATATAAAGATCCAGGTACGCCTACGATTTCATGTGTCATAGGTGACACTATCATTCATAGGGCTCTCCTTGACTTAGGAGCTAGTGTTAATCTCATACCTTATCACGTCTATCAACAACTAGGATTAGGTGAACTGAAACCTACGGCCGCTACAATACAATTAGCGGATCGTTCTATTAAAATACCTAGAGGAATCGTCGAGGACGTTTTGGTTAAGGTTGACAAATGCTATTATCCTGTCGACTTCATGGTCCTTGACACTGAGCCCGTGCTAGATGCTAGAAAACACACTCCTGTCATTCTAGGCCGTCCATTCTTAGCCACGGCCAACGCACGTGTCAATTGTAGAACAGGGGTAATGAAAGTGTCATTTGGGAACATGGACTTAAAATTAAACGTTTTTAACGCTATGGATCAACCTCCTAAAAACGACGATTCCCTATGTGAGGTGGAAGGTGAGGTAACACGGAATATCGAGCCTACTAAAGAAATAAAGGTGAGCGAAGAAAACAATATAGCGGACGATGATGAGTGGATGAATCCTAATCCCGTGGACCCTAATGCGGAATCTACTCGGAAGGTAAGAAATCGATTCGAACATAATGACAAACCGTTAATCGATTTAATTCAAAGCGATGTAATTTCTGCTTACCACCGAGCTCTACCTGACATCCTGAGGGGTACACAGTCCGATATACGGCCTCCATAAAGTCTTATGCTAGAAAGGTCTAGCTAAAGACGTAAAAGTTAGCGCTTCTTGGGAGGCAACCCAAGCTTTATTTCATTCGTTTTTCTTATTTTTGGTTGTTTTTGGGTCTGTTTGTGTCTGTTTTGGACATTCTGGATAGGTTTGGGGGTTGAAATTAATTTATTTTAATAGTATATACATATTTTTAGTTAAAAAGTGGAAAACTCCAATCTCGCGCGCGCGGCCCGCTCGCGCGAGACGTCGCTCGCGCGGCCCGCTGGCGCGAGATTGCCCCTTAGATGTTTTTCTTTGCTTTTCTTTTTATGATGCCTCAGTAGTTACTCGCGCCTGGATTCGCGGGCGCGAGGTACCTCACTCGCGCGAGAAAGTGATTTCAAAAAAAAAAAAAAAAAAAAAAAAAATAATCAGAATTCGCGCGCGCGACGGCCGCTCGCGCGGACCGCGCGCGCGAGTCCCTAATTTCTGCATCTTTTCTTTTGTTTTCTTGTATCTTCCCCCATACTTGTTCTGGGAATGTTTACGTTTCTGTTTTTGTTGATTACGTCAATTTTAGATCGAGTTAGTTATTGTGTTCCTTATTTTATTTATACTTTTTCATTTTCTTTCTTTTCCATTTGATAGTTTAGTTTAATTTAGATTAGGTTTTCAATTTCTATTTTATATTTCTGTTTCTTTTCCTTTGAATATTCTTTTGTAGTTTTCTTTTCGTTTATCTAGTAATAACAGGTAACATTGAACTTTATTGTCATATTTCTTTGTGTTCACCTGTTATACGCTTGTCAAGATCGAGGTATTATCGTTCCTTTCTTATGTACTTTCCTTTCTTTCATTTTATTGTTTCATTGGGGACAATGAAAGGTTTAGGTTTGGGGGTATGCACACACATGCACGTTATTATGCATTAAAATTTTAAAATTTTTTCAATAAGTGTGTTTAAATAAACGATGTTACCTACGGTTTCTGCAATTTTAATCCGATACTTCTTGTTATGTAACTTGGATTGTTATAGAATGGTAAACCAGAGAATATGTGATTAAACATTTAATAAAGTCATGATGTAATGTTTTAAGTTATGGATTGGTTGAATCGTAGTTTTATATCATAGATTTGCACACAAACCTATGCACTGCACGTAGTTGCTTGAATACATGTCTGATGTGAACTATAATATGATTCGGATTTCTAGATAACACAAGGTGGAGACTAAACCCAGTGAGCTATTGAGCCTATCTTTTCTGTTTTGAGGGTTATAAATACATTGTGTTTGTCGAATTTCATTGAAATAGCGCATTAACTTGTTGTTTAGTCTCATTATTCTTGTTTTGGTTGATAGTCAAGTTAAAATATTTGTTACCATGCTAAATAATCTTCCGTCGTAAACATTGAAGAACCGTATTACCCTAGGAAATGATTTTAGGCCTTCTTTGTTTAGTGCCGACCGATAAATTATAAATTTCCTTAGTTCGCCCCTTGAGCCATTACAATGCCTCTTTTTCTTTGTTCACCATTATCCTCTTTAAAAGCTCCAACTTGATCAACTTGGAGTATACCACTGGAAGAGTGATCAACTTTTAGTAGTATTAAGGCGATGTGTTGATTGAGAAGAAGAAAATAAGATGCTATTGGGGTAGTTGCTTGGTATTCGATGAATAATCATTTGAACAAGGAGGAAAAGAATAAAGAAAAGATAACAAAATAAAGAAGAGAAGGTTGAAAAAAAAAAGGAAGAAGATAAAGAAAAGATGAAAAGTTTGTAGAAGAAGAATGAGAGAGATCGAACATGCCTTACAATGCCATTCTGAAACTACCTGATATATCTGTCCTATACTTTTTCATTACCTGAGCCACATTACAACCTTTGAAAAGTCCTAGTTGATCCTAGGAAACATGGTTCGGATATGTAAATGATGGGAGGGGATTAAAACATGGTAATGATTAATTTCTTTTGATTATTGGCATCCTATCCATGAGACTACTGTTCTTTCGTGTCATGCGTCTTTTTCATGTCATATGTGAGCACTTATCGTTTTGAAAACATATTTCTTTTACTCACATATTTTAGAAAAATTACACCTGTTTCTGAGTGTTTCATGTTAGAGTGTAATTGACATTGTGAGATTCGTAGTCGAAAGCATAGTTAGATGGTTATCCGAGTTATATTCCAAGTTTATGACAAGCGCGTGTTCATTTGACTACCTCATCACACACGTGCAATTTTATGAGAAACTCTATTGATTTATACGATGCATGTGCTTGAGATTGTTCTTCATGATGTATGTAGACGTTTGATTCTATTTCTTTATGGTCGTTATTCTATTTCGAATCATTGTTTTATAATAAGGAGTATTGATTGTTTTGTTTGAGTAAAAGTTTTTAAATTTTAAGTTAATAAAGATGGTTGTGGGTAACTTGTTGACGAGAACCCTCACGAGACTTCACTCGTCCGACTAGGGACACCTAGGGGTTTAAAAGGCTTGTTGCATATGCTAAATGCAATCGTGATCCATACGAAAATGGAATAGATTTTTATTAGTAGTTTTTATTTTAGTTTTGCTCGAGGACTAGCAAAAGGTAGGTTTGGGGGTGTGATCGGGAGAGAACTAATCCTAAATATACGCCTTAATGAGCATTTGTTAGTACCTTTTTATCCTGTTTTTGTATCTTTTTACTCTGTTTTCTAGTTTCTGACAGGTTTTGGAAGAAATCAACTGAACCAGGCTAAATAGGGTGAAAAGTCATCAAGAAAGAAGCTGAAAAATCAATGTCGCGCGCGCGGTCCGCGGGCGCGAGAATCCAGAAGTCGCGCGCGCGATCCGCTCGCGCGAGACCCCCAATAACTCGCTCGCGCGATCCGCGCGCGCGAAGGACCAAAAGTCGCGCTCGCGCGACCCGCTCGCGCGATATGCCCAAAAATCAAAGTTGCGTATTTCAGTGTACTGAAGACTCCTGTGCAAACGAGACTGCTAAACGACGTCCAGACTGTAAATTACATGCGTTTCAGTCCGTTTCGAGTTGTAAAGGCTTCCAAAACATGTTGTAAATCTATATAAACTCTATTTTACTTCAATTAGATGGTTGGCAACCATTATACACATTCATATACAGCCATATACACATACTTTCAGCCCTTGAAGAGGGAGAAGCAAGGAGAAGAAGAAGAAGACCAAGGATTTCCATGGCCTCCTCCATCAACTACTTGCCGATCTCTACTCCTATGGCAGCTTAGATCTTAGATCTAGGGTTTCAATGAAGCCCTAGATGAGTAATAGGGTTTTATTTATGCTTTTATTTTAGTTTTATTGTGTATGGATGACAGTCACATGTTTAGAGGATTTTATAAATAAATCGTACTTACATTGATTAAATCATTGCTTTCAGAATTTATTCTTGTCTTAGATCTGTTTTGACTGTGATGTGCTCAACGATCTATTCTTGTTGTGCTTGTTTAGGTTGTTTACATGTGATGGTGCTTTATTGATTCGTGCTATCAAGTATCCGAATAGTCCATGCCTAGGTTAGACGGATTAGATCACTACCCTAGTTTAGTGTGAGATAATTCGTGCTATCCGCAGATGGATTATGTTGGTGCTTGAACCATGATTATCTTCTTGTCGGAGGAATTGGGCTTGTAGCTACAATTCCCCATATTCATCCAACGTAATAAGCTAAAGTAATTCATAAATATTCCTATTATGAAGCTAGTGGTGGATTTGCAATCCTAGGTTTCCCTTAAATATTATTTAAAACAACTTTAATTGCTTTCATAAGTTAGATTTACTTTTATTGTTATTAGTTTAATTAAATTCCAAATCAAATCCGTTTTTCCTAATTAATTAGACTTAGGTTTTAAAATTAAGTCGTTGTAGTAATCAATCTCTGTGGGTTCGACCTTTACTTCCACACTGCAAATCCTTTGAAAAGTAAAGAATACTTTTATATCTTGATTCTGACAAGATCATTAATGACCCATTTGCTACCAAGCCCATTCAAACAATTATTAACAGGCCCATCCAAGCCCCCAGAATAGATTATGTAGTAAAACCCAACCCAGTTCACCTATTCTATATTAAGCCATATCAGAGTCACTACAAAAACCCAGTTGATTTAGTTAAACTCACATTCCCCACAGGATGGCATTTCATTCCCAAAAGTCCAGAAAAATCCCTTAGGTATTACAGAGATATTATATACTCTACTAAGTCAATTTATGTCAAACACATTACTGAAAATGATGAGTCAATTCCTGTGTCAGAAAGGAAAATTTTGTTTCACCAGTTGTATATTAAAAAGATTATTTCTAGTAAAGATTGGGGTTCCCACCCATGCATCCTCAAGTCACTACCCAACCATTCTCAGTATAATTATTTTGATTATATTGATGTCTGGTTCTATGTCTTTCTCCACCAGAACGAAACATTTTCCCATTCATGGTATGTCAATTTTGACACAAAGTTCAAAAGTCAGCTCCATACCTGGTTCCTCCATTGGTGGTCCTGTCATGGCCCCATGCCAGACTTACTCCCAAATGATCTCCACAATATGGTCAAATACTTTTCCACTAAGTATACAATGAGTGAACACAGTACCCAGTTTCCCATTCTACTCATATTCACAAGTAAATATAAAGTGCCATGGATTTTGAAATGGCAGTATTAAATTCAGAGTAACACTGTCCAGAGACAGTATTCAGTCTAAAGGTGGGATACATTTGGTCACCACCAAATTATTAAACAAGTAAATCTTGAATTCCCACCAGTAAGCAGTCCCCCTGCTCCAATCACAGGCCCCATGGCCAAGTGCATAATTACAGGTCCCAAAGATAAGTCAAGCTCCAAATCCAAGTCAAGTTTCAAGCCATCAAATGCACAGTTAATAGCCCAACGGATACTAGCTCAAGTTAGTCAAAATGATCAAGATAACAACAGTCATAGTTCAGAAGGATCATGCTCTGTTGCACAGCCTTTTGATCCCTATTTCAGTTCAGCATTCTAAGATGCTCGAAACCCCTATGGAGAGAGTCAGGAATAATTGAGCATCCAATGTTTTTTGGTAAAAAGGACAGTATTAACCATGGTTAATGAAAAAGTTTCTCGGTGAAACTCCCATTAACACTGGTTAAAACTACATTAAAAAGGACAAGTCAAATCAACCTTTCGGCCACAGTAACCGACAGGCTTTTTCAGATATGATTAAACAGTAACAGACAGAGCAATGTTTATCCACAGTAACTCCATGTGAAGAGCCAGCTTTCCAAAAGTAGTTTACAGCTCATGATCCATTCACGAGAGGCACAGGACATTTGGAACGCTATCAGTAATCCCCTTAGCATCCAGTTACAGGCAGAGTTTTCATAACAAAGTTCAAGTGAGATTTTCTTAAAGTTTTCAGAGAGCTTTTGGAGAGAACTTTTTGAGTGTACATGAGATTCTCTTTGAGAATAATTCATCTACTTCTCTCATAAAGATTTTTGTAATTAATCAGTTCATATTCAGTTCATAGATTGTAATACTTGATGTATACACTGAGCACTTCAGTGATTCATTCCCAGTAATCCAATCTGTAAGTTTCAGTTATTTATTGTCTTCTATATTTATCTGTGTCTTTCTTCTTCAGTCTTTGCTACTCTGATCTTTAAATTAATGTCTGCTTCCCCACTGATATCAGAGCCAAGACCCCGTTGGTGTGTTTGTTCTTGTAGTCATTCCCTCTTTCTGTGTTTTTGATTTTCAAAATTCTTTCTCAAAAGATATTTGCAAAAGACCACCTAGGCTGAGATACCACCTGATTAGGATCCTACCAAACAGTTAGGCCTGCAGAAGGGAGCGTAAGACGGGCGTGAGCGGAGGACAAAGGGTATGAGTCTTCTTAGGTATGTGTCTGCTGGATATCTTAGATTAAGTATTTTGATTTGATTGGATAGACTATTTAGATCAAATTCAGCAATAGGTTCTAGCTCTAGAACCTTTTTTCCCACTTTACCAGACATAATTAATGAAGAAGTACATAGGTATGAAGAAGTCAACCAAGATTATAGTGATTGGACCATCCCTAAGATTTCCACTACAGAAATTTACAAGTCAAGTTTTTTTAGTTTTAGAGTTGATTATAATGTTAAAACTGTAGAAAAAACCTATAGTATTAACAAAGAACATGAAAAATGTCAACTCCTTAGTAAAGAGTCAATTAGAAAACATAGATCTGATGGTTACAACTTCATTCACATAGGGTTAATACATGTTGCAGTTAAACCACTTAATATTAAAGGAATAAATTCTTCAATTTTATTATGTCTTAGAGATGCTAGATTTTCTAAATTTTAGTACTAGTATGATGGGAGTTATGGAGTCCAGTCTTCATGGTGGACCAGTTCATTTTAATTGTTTCCCCGATTTTACCTTAAGTCTTAGTGATCCCCACTTGTTAAAAGCTTTAACATTAAATGTTAAAACTGCTGGTGAAATTACTAATATGCACAATGGTTCACAAGCTCTTGCTTTAATTTATAGGATTTATTATAAATGTATTCGAAGTAAATTTGGCTTCAAAACAGATATTTGCCAGATGGCAATCTATTTTATCTATAATCGATTTTGATGTAGAATATATCAAAGGCAGTAACAATTCAGTCCCTGATTTTCTTACTCGTGAATTTTTACAGTGTAAAAATGGAGGACAAGAAGAAGGAGAAGGATAACAAATTAGCAGTTATCCCTCTAACTGTTATCCCTCCAATTGGATTAGTTAACAGGTACCAAGTGCTTGGATCAACATCCAGGCCCAGTTATCAGTCAGCCTTAGCCAGGCCAACCAGCAGTCAATACCTGGTTAATGACCCATTTGCTACCAAGCCCATTCAAACAATTATTAACAGGCCCATCCAAGCCCCCAGAATAGATTATGTAGTAAAACCCAACCCAGTTCACCTATTCTATATTAAGCCACATCAGAGTCACTACAAAAACCCAGTTGATTTAGTTAAACTCACATTCCCCACAGGATGGCATTTCATTCCCAAAAGTCTAGAAAAATCCCTTAGGTATTACAGAGATATTTTATACTCTACTGAGTCAATTTATGTCAAACACATTACTGAAAATGATGAGTCAATTTCTGAGTCAGAAAGGAAATTTTGTTTCACCAGTTGTATATTAAAAAGATTATTTCTAGTAAAGATTGGGGTTCCCACCCATGCATCCTCAGTCACTGCCCAACCATACTCGGTATAATTATTTTGATTATATTGATGCTTGGTTCTATGTCTTTCTCCACCAGAACGAAACATTTTCCCATTCATGGTATGTCAATTTTGACACAAAGTTCAAAAGTCAGCTCCCTACTTGGTTCCTCCATTGGTGGTCCCGTCATGGCCCCATGCCAGACTTACTCCCAAATGATCTCCAAGATATGGTCAAATACTTTTCCACTAAGTATACAATGAGTGAACACAATACCCAGTTTCCCACTCTACTCATATTCACAAGTAAATATAAAGTGCCATGGATTTTGAAATGGAAGTATTAAATTCAGAGTAACACTGTCCAGAGACAGTATTCAGTCAAATGGTGGGATAAATTTGGTCACCACCAAATTATTAAACAAGCAAATCTTGAATTCCCACCAGTAAGCAGTCTCCCTGCCCCAATCACAGGCCCCATGGCCAAGTGCACAATTACAGGTCCCAAAGATAAGTCAAGCTCCAAATCCAAGTCAAGTTTCAAGCCATCAAATGCACAGTTAATAGCCCAACGGATACTAGCTCAAGTTAGTCAAAATGATCAAGATAACAACAGTCACAGTTCAGAAGGATCATGCTGTGTTGCACAGCCTTTTGATCCCTATTTCAGTTCAGCATTCTAAGATGCTCAAAACCCCTATGAAGAGAGTCATTAATAATTAAACATCCAATGTTTTTTGGTAAAAAGGACAGTATTAACCATGGTTAATCCAAAAGTTTCTCGGTGAAATTCCCATTAACACTGTTTAAAACTACATTAATAAGGACAAGTCAAATCAACCTTTCGGCCACAGTAACCGACAGGCTTTTTCAGATTCTGCATGATTAAACAGTAACACACAAAATAATGTTTATCCACAGTAACTCCATGTGAAGAGCCAGCTTTCCAAAAGTACTTTACAGCTCATGATCCATTCACGAGAGGCACAGGACATTTGGAACGCTATAAGTAATCCCCTCAGCATCCAGTTACATGCAGAGTTTTCAGAACAAAGTTCAAGTGAGAGTTTCTTAGAGTTTTCAGAGAGCTTTTGGAGAGAACTTTTTGAGTGTACATGAGATTCTCTTTGAGAATAATTCATCTACTTCTCTCATAAAGATTTTTGTAATTAATCAGTTCATATTTAGTTCATAGATTGTAATACTTGATGTATACACTGAGCACTTCAGTGATTCATTCCCAGTAATCCAATCTGTAAGTTTCAGTTATTTATTGTCTTCTATATTTTTCTGTGTCTTTCTTCTTCAGTCTTTGCTACTCTAATCTTTAAATTAATGTATGCTTCCCCACTGGTATCAGAGCCAAGACCCCATTGGTGTGTTTGTTCTTGTTGTCATTCCCTCTTTCTGTGTCTTTGATTTTCAAAATTCTTTCTCCAAAGATATTTACAAAAGACCACCTAGGCTGAGAGACCACCTGATTAGGATCCTACCAAACAGTAAGGCCTGCAGAAGGGAGCGTAAGACGGGCGTGAGCGG
This sequence comes from Hydrangea macrophylla, assembly GCA_033977485.1. Classification (NCBI taxonomy): domain Eukaryota; kingdom Viridiplantae; phylum Streptophyta; class Magnoliopsida; order Cornales; family Hydrangeaceae; genus Hydrangea; species Hydrangea macrophylla. Next base: position 7,081,140 of record CM066983.1, on the reverse strand, counting down.
AGGACAAAGGGTATGAGTCTTCTTAGGTATGTGTCTGCTGGATATCTTAGATTAAGTATTTTGATTTGATTGGATAGACTATTTAGATCAAATTCAGCAATAGGTTCTAGCTCTAGAACTTTTTTTCCCACTTTACCAGACATAATTAATGAAGAAGTACATAAGTATGAAGAAGTCAACCAAGATTATAGTGATTGGACCATCCCTAAGATTTCCACTAGAAAAATTTACAAGTCAAGTTTTTTTAGTTTTAGAACTGATTATAATGTTAAAACTGTAGAAAAAACCTATAGTATTAACAAAGAACATGAAAAATGTCAACTCCTTAGTAAAGAGTCAATTAGAAAACATAGATCTGATGGTTACAACTTCATTCGCATAGGGTTAATACAAGTTGCAGTTAAACCACTTAATATTAAAGGAATAAATTCTTCAATTTTATTATGTCTTAGAGATGCTAGATTTTTAAATTTTAGTACTAGTATGATGGGAGTTATGGAGTCCAGTCTTCATGATGGACCAGTTCATTTTAACTGTTTCCCCGATTTTACCTTAAGTCTTAGTGATCCCCACTTGTTAAAAGCTTTAACACTAAATATTAAAACTGCTGGTGAAATTACTAATATGCACAATGGTTCACAACCTCTTGCTTTAATTTATAGAATTTATTATAAATGTATTTGAAGTAATCTTAATGTTCATGCTTTAATTAAAAGTCCTAAGAATCAGACTTTACTTATGTTAGGAAGTTCTGAACATGCTAACATCCAAATTCCTAAGACTATTCTGTGGAAGGATGTAGAGTTACCCAGTTGTTGGATTTTTGAAAATGAAAATCATTCTAGTAATTCTCAAAATAATAATGCAGTCAATTTAGATCATGTGCCACAATTCAATGATGGAAAAGTTAGAATCAGTTTTGATAAACAACGTGTTAACTCATCTTCTTTAAAAATTAGGGATTTTGATTCTAAGTCTTCTAGATAAAGTACATCTTGTATTCCTGATAGGACTACAACAGTTAGAAAAGATAAAGATCTCCTCATTGAAATTGATACTAAGTTAAAAGGTATTAAAACCACAGCCTAAGTTAGTAATCCTTGTTACAAAATACCAAGTGAAGATAGTTTTCCAAATTATCCTACTCAAACAGATTTTGAAGGTCTTAGTAAAGATTTATTTACTATGAATAAAGATTTTGAAATTGATATGGAAATGTTAGCCAAAGAGTTTAATTCACCATTTATGAAAATTATAGAACCAATTATTGAGCTATTTATGATGTAGATAAGAGAAAATCAATTGTAAAAGCTTGGAAAAAATACATGAAGTTAGTTAAAAGAAGTATATATTTATTTGAATATTTGGAATATTACCATGATACGATAGATTTTACTGTTAAGAAAAGAAGAATCAAAAAAGAAAACAGCAAGCCTAGGAAGCTTAAAGATGACAAAGAAAATAGTAGGTCTAAGTCTAAAAAAGATAGTGACCCATCTCAAAGTGAATCCCAAAAACAATCTCGTAGTAAACTTCACAAATCTAAAGAGACAAAAGATAATAGTAAGAAACACAATCATCATGACAAGAAAAGTAAAAAAGCATCTACCAAAAAATCAACCCCTAAAATTATAGAAGAATCTGGCCTAGGATTATCCCATGAAAATAAACCTATAGAACTAGCTCATAAGGATACAGTTAACATAAATCTACAGTTAGATGACAATTACTCATCCTTTAATGAAAATATTAGTGAACAATCTAATGGAATAATTAATGTTTTGACTAAGAAAAGTGAACAAGAAAACTTATTATTAGATTTTATCAGTAAAATAGATGATGAAGATTTAAAATCAACATATTTAAATAAGCTTAGAATATTATTAGCCAAAAAGGAAGAAGCTAGTAAAACCAATCACTCCACTATAAGTCTTGATAAAACGCTTGAGAGATTTAATAAACCCAAAAAGGAAGTTACAGTCCAAGATTTGGAAATTGAAATCAAACAAGTTAAAGTTGATGTAAAAAATCTACAAGATCAAGTTGCCAAGTTTGACCAAAACCACAATAGTGAAGATACATCACCTAGTGAAGATTCTAGTAGTGAAGATACTTCCCCCAGTCACCAGAAATCTCCTAGAAAAATAGAACAACCCAGTTTGCTTCAAGTTATGAATAAAATTCATTTACAAAAATGGCTTTGTAATGTTAAAATAATAGTAAATAAAGAATTAGAAATAGAGACTATAGCATTGATAAATTCAGGAATTGATCTTAATTGCATTCAAGAAGGATTAATTCCAACCAAATATTATGTAAAAACCAATGAACGTCTTAGTTCTGCTAATGGTAGTCAAATGCAAATTGAATATAAGTTACCTAGTGCACATGTTTGCCAATACAATGTTTGTTTTAAAACACCATTTGTTCTGATTAAAAACATGATTGATAAAGTCATTTTAGGAATGCCATTTCTATGCCTACTTTACACATTTACTACTAAATGATGGTTTAACCACTCATGCATGTGGACAAAAAGTTCAGTTTAAATTCCTCACTAAACCATTACTTAGAGATTTAAAACAGTTAAAAGACCAATCAATTTTTAAAAATAAAAAAATTCTTTACTATAAAACTTTACATCTAAGGTCTTTACAAGAAGAATTTAGATATATGAAAATTGAGAATCAGTTAACCAATAAATCACTTTAAATCAAGATAGAATACTTTAAGTCTAGAATCATTAGTAATTTATGTGCAGACTTACCTAATGCCTTTTGGTATAGGAAAAAACATATAGTTACCCTTCCTTATGTCAAAGACTTTAATGAGTCCAATATCCCTACCAAAGCTAGACCTATTCAGAAGAGTCAAGAAGACGTGGAATTATGTAAACAAGAAATTAATGAATTATTAAATAAAAAAATAATTCATAAAAGTAAGTCACCCTGGTCTTGCCCTGCTTTTTATGTTAGAAAAAATGCTGAGTTAGAAAGAGGAACACCAAGGCTAGTTATCAATTACAAACCTCTCAACAAGGTCGTAGAATGGATTAGGTACCCTATCCCCAATAAGAGAGATTTAGTCAATCGATTAAGCCAAGCTGTTATTTTTAGTAAATTTGATATGAAGAGTGGATTTTGGCAAATCCAAATTCACGAGAGTGATAGATATAAGACTGCCTTTACTAACCCATTTGGACATTATGAATGGAATGTAATGCCCTTTGGTCTTAAGAATTCCCCTAGTGAATTTCAAAATATTATGAATGAAATATTTAACCCATTCAGTCATTTTTCAATTGTCTACATTGATGATGTTCTTATTTTCTCAAAGTCAATTGATGAACATTGGAAACATTTAAATTCGTTTTTCAATACCATCAAAGCCAATGGTCTTGTTGTCTCAGGCTCAAAAATCAGTCTATTTCAGTCCAAAGTCAGATTTCTTGGTCACAATATTCTTCGTGGGAAAATCACTCCTATTGATAGAGCTATTCAATTTGCTGATAAATTCCCAGATGAAATTCTGGACAAAACCCAGTTACAAAGGTTTTTAGGCTTTTTAAATTATATATCTGATTTTTATCCCAGTCTTCGTTCAAAATGTAAACCCCTATTTGATAGATTGAAATCCAATCCCCCTCATTGGTCACCTGTTCATACTTCCATTGTTCAAGAAGTCAAAAAAATATGTCAAATCTCTGCCATGTCTTGGCATTCCTTCAGTTGATTCCTTTAAAATTATTCAAACATATGCTTTCGAGCATGGGTATGGAGGAATTCTCCTTCAAAAAGTCAATGGTTCATCCAATGAACAGATTGTGAGATACCATTCTGGAATTTGGAACAAAGCACAAAACAATTACAGTACCATAAAGAAAAAAATTCTTTCTTTAGTATTATGTATAAGTAAATTTCAAGATGATATTTAAATCAAAAATTTCTAGTCAGGATTGATTGCAAAAGTGCTAAATTTATTTTAGAAAAAGATGTAAAAAATTTGGCTTCAAAACAGATATTTGCCAGATGGCAATCCATTTTATCTATATTTTATTTTGAAATAAAATATATCAAAGGCAGTAACAATTCAGTCCCTAATTTTCTTACTCGTGAATTTTACAGTGTAAAAATGGAGGACAAGAAGAAGGAGAAGGATAACAAATTAGCAGTTATCCCTCTAACTGTTATCCCAGCAATTGGATTAGTTAACAGGTACCAAGTGCTTGGATCAACATCCAGGCTTTATCAGTCAGCCTTAGCTAGGCCAACCAGCAGTCAATACCTGGTTAATGACCCATTTGCTACCAAGCCCATTCAAACAATTGTTAACAGGCCCATCCAAGCCCCCAGAATAGATTATGTAGTAAAACCTAACCCACTTCACCTATTCTATATTAAGCCACATCAGAGTCACTACAAAAACCCAGTTGATTTAGTTAAACTCACATTCCCCACAGGATGGCATTTCATTCCCAAAAGTCCAGAAAAATCCCTTAGGTATTACAGAGATATTATATACTCTACTAAGTCAATTTATGTCAAACACATTAGTGAAAATGATGAGTCAATTCCTGTGTCAGAAAGGAAAATTTTGTTTTACCAGTTGTATATTAAAAAGATTACTTCTAGTAAAGATTGGGGTTCCCACCCATGCATCCTCAAGTCACTACCCAACCATACTCAGTATAATTATTTTGATTATATTGATGTCTGGTTCTATGTCTTTCTCCACCAGAACGAAACATTTTCCCATTCATGGTATGTCAATTTTGACACAAAGTTCAAAAGTCAGCTCCCTACCTGGTTCCTCCATTGGTGGTCCCGTCATGGCCCCATGCCTGACTTACTCCCAAATGATCTCCAAGATATGGTCAAATACTTCTCTACTAAGTATACAATGAGTGAACACATTTCCCAGTTTCCCATTCTACTCATATTCACAAGTAAATATAAAGTGCCATGGATTTTGAAATGGGAGTATTAAATTCAGAGTAACACTGTCCAGAGACAGTATTCAGTCAAATGGTGGGATAAATTTAGTCACCACCAAATTATTAAACAAGTAAATCTTGAATTCCCACCAGTAATTAGTCCCCCTGCTCCAATCACAGGCCCCGTGGCCAAGTGCACAATTACAGGTCCCAAAGATAAGTCAAGCTCCAAATCCAAGTCAAGTTTCAAGCCATCAAATGCACAGTTAATAGCCCAACGGATACTAGCTCAAGTTAGTCAAAATGATGAAGATAACAACAGTCACAGTTCAGAAGGATCATGCTCTGTTGCATAGCCTTTTGATCCCTATTTCAGTTCAGCATTCTAAGATGCTCAAAACCCCTATGGAGTGAGTCAGGAATAATTGAGCATCCAATGCTTTTTGGTAAAAAGGACAGTATTAACCATGGTTAATGCAAAAGTTTCTCGGTGAAACTCCCATTAACACTGGTTAAAACTACATTAAAAAGGACAAGTCAAATCAACCTTTCGGCCACAGTAACCGACAGTCTTTTTCAGATATGATTAAACAGTAACAGACAGAATAATGTTTATCCACAGTAACTCCATGTGAAGAGCCAGCTTTCCAAAAGTACTTTACATCTCATGATCCATTCACGAGAGGCACAGGACATATGGAACGCTATAAGTAATCCCCTCAGCATCCAGTTACAGGCAGAGTTTTTAGAACAAAGTTCAAGTGAGAGTTTCTTAGAGTTTTCAGAACAAAGTTCAAGTGAGAGTTTCTTAGAGTTTTCAGAGAGCTTTTGGAGAGAACTTTTTGAGTGTACGTGAGATTCTCTTTGAGAATAATTTATCTACTTCTCTCATAAAGATTTCTGTAATTGATTAGTTCATATTCAGTTCATAGATTGTAATACTTGATGTATACACTGAGCACTTCAGTGATTCATTCCGAGTAATCCAATCTGTAAGTTTCAGTTATTTATTGTCTTCTGTATTTATCTCTGTCTTTCTTCTTCAGTCTTTGCTACTCTGATCTTTATATTAAAGTCTACTTCCCCTATTAGTAAACATTTACTTAAATGACATGAAATGAAATAAAGGAAATACCCTCCATTTGGATTCAATAAAAATATCTAAAAAATCAAATTCCTTAAGGAAAAAAAAAAGTCAACTTTCACTCTGAAGGCAAAATATCGATTTTCTGCACAATTCTTCTTAAAAGCCTTTCGATTTCACCATGATTCCTTTAATTTAAAAATTCTTAAAATTCAAAAATTCAAAAAATTTTGAATTTTTACGATTGACTCCCTTTTGACCCGTTGACTTTTCACTAGGTCAGCTGTTGACTTTTTTTGGGGTTCATGCTGAATTTCTCTCCTTTTGAAAATAGTTTTAAGATGCTTCAAGAACAATACCGTATTTTTATACGTGTTCAAAACTCATGGTCTATAAGGTGACGGGTAATTGTGAATTTTGGTCTTTTTGGCTGAAAAGGACAATTTTGGACCGAGATTTTTCTTGGCAGAGAATCAGATTGCTTGTAAGAGTCTTGATTCCGATGAGACATATTCATCATTGATCTCCAGAGGAAAATCCCCTTAAGTTTAATAGTTCGGTCAAAATTGGGGTGTCTACAGTTTGCCCCTCTTCGGCAGAGCATGTGAAGCAACGTGTATCACAAGTGAATGTCGAAGCCTGTGTGAAAACAGGCCTTTGACCAGGCTATTGAACTTAGGTAAAAACAAAATGCGTTGCAAAAACAATTATGGAGATGGTCGGTGTTGGTCGTCCTCAACAGCGAGCTGCCTACGTATCCTTAGAGGAATCAGACCAGGACGTAGTTCAGGTGAGGGCCAAAACCTAAACACAAACAATCATACAGATGAATGCACCTATCCTATCGTGATGCACGTGCTCATGAAATAATGACTGTCAATGCAATTTCATGCTTCATGCTATGTAGATGCGAAGATCCAAGATCATGCTTTTTTTGGTGATATGAATGCATTCTATACCTTACACCGATATGAATTTCCTCAACCTAGATAACTTTAACAAGGATTTACCTCAATCTAGAGGACTTCAATAAATATTTGCCTCAATCTAGAGGACTTCAATAGAGATTTGCCTCAATCTAGAAGACTTCAACGGATTTGCCTCAATCTAGAGGATTTCAACACAGATTTTCCTCAATCTAGAGGACTTCACGGATTTGCCTAATTCTAAAGGACTTCAGCAAAGATTGCCATCGAGGACTAAAATCGACCAAAGAGATGCTGCCATCGAGGACTAACGCAAGTTCAAAAAGATTGCCATTGAGTACATGTATTAGATGCCATGGAGGACTAACACGAATGATGCTTCCACTGAGGACTAATGCTTATATAAAGAAGCTGTCATAGAGGACTAACACAAATTATCCTGCCATTGAGGACTAATGTAAGGTTGCCATTGAGGACTAATACCGATGATGCTGCCATTGAGGACTAACGCAAGGTTACCATTGAGAACTAACACAGATAATGCTGCCATTGAGGACTAACGCAAGGTTGCCAATGAGGACTAACACCGATAATGCTGCCATTGAGGACTAACGCAAGGTTGCCATTAAGGACTAACACCGATAATGCTACCATTGAGGACTAACGCAAGGTTGCCATTGAGGAATAACACCGATAATGATGCCATTGAGGACTAACGCAAGGTTGCCATTGAGGACTAACCCCGATAATGCTTCCATTGAGGACTAACGTAAGGTTGCCATTGAAGAGTAACACCGATAATGCTGGCATTGAGGACTAACGCAAGGTTGCCATTGAAGACTAACACCGATGATGTTGCCATTGAGGACTAATGCAAGGTTGCCATTGAGGACTAACACCGATGATGCTGTCATTTAGGACTAATGCAAGGTTGCCATTGAGGACTAATACTGATGATGTTGCCATTGAGGACTAATGCAAGGTTTCCATTGAGGACTAACACCGATGATGCTTCCATTGAGGTCTGACGCCAGGTTGCCATTGAGGACTAACACCGATAATGCTACCATTGAGGACTAACGCAAGGTTGACATTGAGAATGAACACCGATAATGCTGGCATTGAGGACTAACGCAAGGTTACCATTGAGGACTAACACCGAAAATGCTACCATTGAGGACTAACACAAGGTTTCCATTAAGGACTAACACCAATAATGCTGCCATTGAGGACTAAAGCAAGGTTGCCATTGAGGACTAACACCAAAAATGCTGCCATTAAGGACTAATGCAAGGTTGGGGAAGCTGCCATTGAGGACTAATGTTTATAAAGAGAAAATGCCATTAAGGACTAACGCTTAGGAAGGAAGCTGCCATTGAGAACTAATGCTTCTAAAGAGAAGAGGTTGGTCAATAGCCACTCGTTACATTGCAAATATGATGGTCAAAGGCTACTCAGGGACTTACATTGCAAGAATGATGGTCAACGGCCTTCCAAGGACTTATGTTACAAGAACGATGTTCGATAGCCTTTCAAGGACTTATGTTGCGAAAGCGACAATCAACAGCCCTTTAGGGGACTTATGTTACAAAAACGAAGATCAACAGCCTCGCAAGAACTTATATCAATTTAATTTTAAAAAACGAGAGTCAATCAGACTCAAATCAATTAAATTCAGTTCAATTTCTTAAATCGAGAGTCAATCAGACTCAAATCAATTCAACTTTTCAAAATCAGGAGTTGATTAGACTCCATTCAACTCAGATTTTCAAAATCAGGAATCAATCGGACTCCATTTGTTTTACTTTTCACATCAGGAGTTAATGAGACTCGAACAAATTCAATTTCACCAAATCCGGAGCCATTTTGTCTCGAATCAAGTTCCAATTCCACTTATCAGAAGTCAATCAGACTTAATTCAATTTCATTTTCTAAAGTTAGGAGTCGATCAGACTAAATTCAATTTATTTTTTAAACGAGACTCAAAGAATATGAACGGAGTTGATAGAAAGAATGATTTTCTGCATTTGCAGACCTTTGGAAAAAACACCTCGATTCTGTCAAAAGAGGGAAGTCACCTTTGCTCCTAGACTTGGACTCTTCTTATATTGCCACTTTAGCATTATGTTATGATAGTGTTCGAAGCCTCTGCTCCTATTTCTCTTGGGGTGCTCATGAAGACTTTTTAAATCTTTATTCATCATCTTAACCCACATATTTGAGACCATTTATTGACTCATCAAAGGAGGATAGACCTGACAAAGGCCGTTACTCAAGATGACTGACTCAAACTCTACATTCATTATGAATCAATGTGCTTTCATCGTGAATAATGTATCATCTCACCTTTGATTTATTCATTATCTTACAAATGGTAGTACTTTGCTGATAAATCTAAACTTTGAAAACTTCTCCTTTTCAATTTAGCAAATTCTTTGCCTATCTACAGTATGCTTCAAATTAGTGCTTTAGCTTATAGAATAAAAGACACTCTATTTCAAAGTGTTTCAAAACAGACTTGGTGACTTGAGAACTTGCATTTGGCAAATAGAGTTTGCCCCTAGTTTAAAAGAGACTTGGGGGCTCGCTTCTACGGTAAAATGGGGCTTTTAGCAAATAAAGTTTTCCCTTAGTATTAAGGGCAATCCAAGGGTTTTGAGAATATAATGGTACAGGATGCCTATAGTGCATTTACTCCCAACCTAGAGGTAATCATCATGAATGTGGTGGATTAAAGCGGGACGTCCCAATGTTGATGGGCAACCTTTGTTTGCCCCTGGTTCAGAAATACATATGTGGCTCCAGGCAAACGCAAGTTTGCCCCTAGCCTAAGGGAATAGAACAAAAAGGTGCAAAGAATGGCAGTCAAGGACCGAGAACCAAATAAGGCTCGCCTACTTATCCCCGAATGGGAATCAGATCCAAAGTAGTTCGACCAAGGCCTGAAAGAAAGATGCCATGAGATGGTGAGGGTGATGACTGAACTAAGCAGGTTGCCTACGTATCCCCGAGTGGGAATCAGGTCGAACGTAGTTCAAGTACTTTGGAGGCTTTGGAAAAATAAGGTTTCAAGAATTGATGGGCTTTTCTAGCCATGCTTTCATTTGGGTCCAATGAGTGCTTTTTCTAAAATGGGCCGCTTGTGGTAGCCTTTGAACAGGATGATGAGAACACGAACTACTTTCCCTTCTTCTTTTTTTCTATTTTTTCTTTTCTCTCTCTCTCTCTTCTTTTTTTTTTTGGTTTGTGGCAGTTGATTCTTTTCACCTTTTCACTAGCCAGTCAATCTATACAACTCTCATAACACATTGTATTTTAATCATACTCACAAAGCAATATCGGCCCTCTAAATCACTCTTTATTTTTCACAAAGATACCTTTGCATTGTTTTAGGCCCACTTAGCCATTGAGCCTCTCACAAAATTTTGTTACGAATTGATACTTGCAAATCTCTCTTTTCATTTCCAATTTCTTTTCTTTGTTTAGAACAACACAAAGCCTTGGAATAATTCATGTACCAATGATGTACTTTGAAGTGCTCAAGAATTCTCAATATTATTTATTCTTCGCTTTTTCTTTTCTCTACCTCACTATCTCTTATTCTCTTCATGATTTTGACTAGCTAGGATTCGGATTTTGAAATCAACACGCATCTTATTTTTGCTCTAACTTTTGCCTAGGCGCCCTTTCGGGTTTTAATCCTAACGAGCTCCTTCATCTTCATCTTTTTCTTCTCTCTTTTTTATTTTCTCCTTTTTTGTGCCCTCACTTTTGCCTAGGTGCCCTTTTGGGTTTTCATCCTAATGAGCTCTTTTTTTTCTTTTCTTTTTTTTTTTTTGTTGGAAGAAGAAGTTCATTTAAAACATTTGGCTACCATCAAGGGTCAAGTTGTGGCTTTGGACTGGTTGGGCTCATCTTTTAGGCTTGGTATTTGAGAAAAGAGGATGGTGAGTAAGCTTCAAGTTCCAAGTTCATCTTTTCAAGATTGAGCAAGAGCATCTTTAAATTCTTGAAGTAAAGCTAGTCAATTCTCTACTCCTCCTTGGTTTTGGCACAAAATTTGCTTTGATCACTAGGGGTTTTCTTTTCAATGCAAAGATTTATTAACAAAGTAAAGTGATTTTTTTTTCTTAATGATCCATTTATTCACGACATAGCACACTGAATCAAGCAAAATGAGATTTTATTCAACTAGTAGAGAAAGAGGATTACATCACTTGACTCGATAAAAAGAGAATTCAAAACAAAAACTCGATAACCGATTGACTCAAAGACTCGACTGGACTTGACACTTAACTCCTACTTGACATGACTCGATTATCGGACTAGACTTAACTTGGTCTCAACTGGAGTGTCACAAATGATTTTTACTTTACTAGATTTGTAAAGGCATCCATATTTGCCTTAGCAGCAGTATTTCCAAACAACATCACCTCACTAGCATCATTTGAACCCTCAGGTTCACCACTACCCTACAGCATGTGTCATAACCCCTTTCTCAATCAGGCTTTGAATTTCATGCTTCAATCTCATACAATGGTCAGTATCATGACCCAACATCTGGTGATAAGCACAGTACCGGTCGATGTTATATCCTTTTGGGATGGGGTCAGGCATGGGTTATGGATCTAACTTTTTTAAGTATCCTTTCTCTATTGCCTATTCTAATGCCACACTCAACAGTATTCCAAATCCGAAGATCTCTCCTTGTCGTCCCTGATTAAACCTCGACCAATTATCTTTTTGATAATGGCCCTTCTATTGAGGTGGTTGTGCCAAAGTGTTAACATCGGATCCTCGCCCTATATATTTGTTTGCCTGATTCTCTCTTCTGATTACCCCTTCACGGATAGTGTCTTTGATTCTTATCCCCACATCAAAAACCTTAGCAAAAGTGTTGATTGATTAGAACCTCATCTTCTCTTAGTAAACCGACTGTAAATTTTTCATTAGCATCCTGATCTGCTCTTTTTCAGAGGGTCTTTGAACCATTTTGGCTGCCTTACCCCTCCATCGGCTTAAAAACTCAGCAAATGATTCATTATATTCCTACCTGGTGGTCTCCAAATCTCGGACTGTCACATCTATCACTTGGTTGTATTCATATTGGGCCACGAACAACTTCACTACTTCTTCCCAAATCCTAGTTTTACTTGGCTCGATCGTGAGGTACCATGCCAGGGTAGCTCCAATCAAAGTTTGTTGAAACAAAATAGCCATCATCGTAGTGCTCAAACCACTGGGTCGAAAAGCACCAATGCACATCCGTATATGACTGCGAGGGTTACTGGTACCATCAAACTGGTCAAAAATCGGCAACTTGAAACTGACAGGCAATGTTTCCCACACGCCTTCATACAATTCCTCTAGTTCAAGCAAATAAGTGTCGACTCCTTGAGCCTTACGGACTACTCTTTCAATTTTCTCTACTTTCTTAGTCATTATTTTCTCTTTCTCAGCTCTTTCCTTCTCTATCCTCTCTTTCTCTACACTTGGCACCTCAACTCTTTGAACTTCTGGGTCATAAAACCAATCCTCTTCCCTTGTGGCTGGAGGAGGGTCAACACCTTGTAAATTTGTAGGTGGTGGCTGCCGCACCATGGTTTCCAACATAGCCATCATGCGGTTCATGTTTTTGGCCTATTGTTCCACAATTACCCTCAACTCTGCTACTTCCCCAGAATTCCCTTTGTGTGCCATTTTAACTAAAATCAAGGAAAAAGAACCCAAGAATGTTAGAAGTGTCCTCACTAGGGGATCTAGTTGTTCCACTCTTTCAACATAGATTGGTAAAAGGTCTGCATGTAGAATTGATTTTCAGGAGGCAAGGAATTTTAAGAAATTTTGAAGAACTATTGGATTACTTTGATCTTGACTGGAAAGAGGATGGTGTAAATGTCACGCCCCGGAGCAGCATAAATAGAGAAAAATAAATTTCCTTTATGGGTCCATAAGGAATGACAGGTGAAAGTCACTAATAATCCACACCACGCAGTACTAGTCCAAAAAGACAACAGTAAACAACTGAGAATAACACACAGTGCTAACTATTACAAAATATCAGAGTATGGTCCACAGGATCACAACAGGTCTGAAGACAACAAATGCCCAAGTACCCGCTAACAAAAGGTTTAACAGAACAACCGAAAAGAAATCTAACTATAACATCTTCAGTCTTCAACTGGCATAAGGATAATCCTTCCTGGCGTAACCGTCATCGGTGGGGCCCTCCTCTGGATAATAGTCATCAGTGTACTGGTCCTTACCTGCAGAATAAGGGGCAGAATATTCTGGACGGGGAAAGTCCAGGCAATAAAAGGCCGTCAGCTTACTGAGAGCTGAGTGAGCATAAACTAACAAGGTACCAATTATCTGAAGTAAACACGAGCTTATGAAAATACGAGTTAACATCTTATTATAAGGATAACATTATCTTGTTCCTCTATTCATTCTTGTAAACCGACCCTTATCGTCTTGTTACTCAAATATCGAACTCAACAGACTCTGATTTCCATGAACAGACTCAATCGTTTAACTCTAGGGATACACCCTTATTCTGTCCATCGCTTTTAAGAGCAATATATCCTGCTCACCGCATGTCATGGACTCCACGTCAGTCTGTCCCTAGCTTTTAAGAACAATGGTCCTGTTCACCGCATTTCAGGGATATAACGTTTCGAACAAGGCATATCAATCTATTGCCACGACTCAACGTCATCTACTAGTGATCCCAGCTCACCGCTTTTAAGAACAATGGTCCTGTTCACCGCTTTTAAGAGCATATCACAGATCATCCAGTCTATCTTAAGACTTCTTGGTCCAGCTCACCGCTTTTAAGAACCATGTATCCAGTTCACCGCTTTTAAGAGCATATCATGACCAATCGTCCATCCACGTACCATTCCCAGAACTTACCAAACCTACTTACGTTCCATTCTACATCGACACATGACAAAATTCCCAATGTGGCCTGACTACTTGGATTAAAAGAAAATGGACATCAAATTCATATCAGAAACAACACGTCACCCACGTCTTCATGTTACTTTTTATTCATTATCCATAAATCTTTGGTGTCACATTACTCCTGTCTACCCCATAGTCGCATAATGGAATTCCGAATTAGAAATCGAACAACTAAACCTCTTATATAATAAATAGGCAAAGGAAACCATGTTCTGATCATGTCAATCGATTGGGACTAAGTTCAATCGATTGGTATCAAAATCATATCAATCGATTGAGAACATGTCAATCGATTGGTATCTGAAACGTGTCAATCGATTGGGATGTCAATCGATTGAAATCCTATTCAATCGATTGGGATACAACTGATGTCAATGGATTGAGATTATGTCAATCGATTGGGACTACGTCTTCTCCAGCAGATTGTAAAAACAGCATATATAAACGTACACTACAAGCATTTAACCCATCTAAACTTCATAATAACTTATATAAACTTCATATAGAGGGACCAAGTGAGTTAAAACTCACTTAGGGTGCGTTTGGGTGTGTTCAAAGCTTGAAATCTCCAAGCTCTCTCTTTCTTCCTTCTTTCTTTTCTGTCCAGCCCTCTCTCTGTCTCTCCTTCTTCCTCCTTTCTTCTTCTTGTCCTCCCCTTCGTCTTCTTCCAATTGCCAAGGCAGTGTGTGTGTGTATATAGATATAGATATATAGATAGATATATGTATGTATATATCTCACAAGAGGTATGTCTCTCTCTCTCAAGGCTGCCAAAATGACCCAAGGCCATAAATATGGACGAGTATATATAGGGGTTAAGAGTGCCACACGTTTAAAGCTGAAGGAAAGAAGAAAACATTTCTCAGCTTATGTCAATCGATTGGGACACAAGTCAATCGATTGGCAACAGATATTTGTAGTCAATCGATTGGAAACAATGTCAATCAATTGGGATGAATGGCAATCGATTGGGATAATGACACATCATCACTTTTAGTCGGTTGAATGTCAATCGATTGGGATACTTATCAATCGATTGGTATCTAAAAAGTGTCAATCGATTGGGAAACTTATCAATCGATTGGTATCTAAATTTACCAAAAGGAAGAGAAAGTTTGTACGAGTATAGAAATGAAATATCGGGTCTTATTAATATACCAAAATACAGGGTATTACAGTAAATTGCATTCTACATGCATGCAATGCTTTGATGATTTGATGTGGCTAAATGCATGAACTGCACATATGGCACACAGATGAAATGCAAGTGTGTGTGTGCCTACTCTAAATGCCAAAGAAATGAAAATCCTAATCCTAACACATAAAACATAAACACATAAAATCTTCACCCATGTCAAGTGCGCCAATTCCTCTTTTCATTGTGATCCTTGTTACCCTTTCGAAGGTTTGATATTCCTTCGGGAAGTATATCTTGGATGATAAAATATTTTGAAAACAATTCTCGTGAATTCTTTTGAGAATGAGGATGTTAAACATTCCTCAACCAAGATGATTGGATTAAAATTTTACTTTGAAATTCATTTGAAAAGCAGTTCTTTCAAAAACAATTCCCAAGATTTTTGGGTTCTTCCTTCAAAGACGAGAATGTGAAAATATACCTCAACAAGGGTTGACTTGGAATTTTACTCAAAAAGTGAACTCCAAAGATTTTGAAAGAGTGATTAAATACTTTAGAATGAAGACGGCAAAAATATGTTTGCTTTCAAAGATGTACTTACATTCTTTAGGTAGAAAGGTCACATGATCGGATTATCACCGTACTTTTCATGAATTCGGATGCATACAAGATCAATGATGCTTAGCTAGCATAATATAAGAGATGTACCCTTATAATAAAAAATCTGGCATATTCTCAAATGTCGTGGGACATGAGGAGGAATTGCTAAAAGGTGATTAAAAGATTATACATCTTTCATTAAGCAAGCATCGTCATCATCTCAAGTAATCCCTTCCGGGAATACAAAACTCCCTATTGATTCCCTAATTTTGAAAGGTTTTACAGAAGCTATCGTGCAAACGCCAGGTTTTGGTCAAATAAGGGACCCTTGACATACACACGATAGGATGCTTTATATACCAATACATGGTACGAGATCAAGGGTGATCACACAGTCCCATGATGGCTTGACCAACCAGGTTGCCCCAAGTCTCCAAGGTCACAGTTCTATGCAATCGACTGGAGAGACATGCAAGTGTAATGCAATGGGCACACAAAAATTAGTTAATTCGATTAAAAGGATGCTTTCAAGTCTAATCCTCGAGTGAACCCAAAATCAGAAATTCTGGTCTGCGATACCAGAGATTCTGGGTTCGATCCCCAGCAGAGTCGCCAGATTGTGGATACCGGCATTTGGACCCACTTTAAATTTTTAAAACAATTTTCAAATTCAAATTCAAATTCAAATACGAGTCGCCACTTAATTTTTAAAAGGAAAATTAAGAAACCATTTTAAAAGCAAACCGATCTTTCGCGAAACCCAAGATAAACTGGGTCCGGGGATTATGGAATGAGAGAGGAAGGAGCCCGACGGACTAAAACACCCCCTCTCATCCTATCTCGCAATAGGCCTCTACTCAACATCCTTTTTAATCAAATTATTAATCTAAGCACCCCCTCAACTAATACAAATATGTAAATAGTATATTACACAAGTATGTTGAAAAGGGTGCAAAATTGCTAACGATAAAATAGCATTCATAATCCACATAATTCAAGTAGTAAGCAAAATGTCATGCAAATAGGGAACTAGAGAACTTACCCGGGATCCGGTCGCGAAATAGAAACATGCAATGCATACATATAAAATAAAACCTAAGAAAAGGTCTCTAACGCATATAAACACATAAGGCAAGACCTAGTCTAATGTGTCGCACATGAAGTCAAAAATCAATAAAATCAAGGATAAATAAACTAGAGAAGGGTTGGAAATCGTACCTCAAAAGCGCTACAAAACAAATATTAGTACACATGCCTTGATCAAAGATATCAAATAATCAACCCTAAGCTTCTAGCTTAAATCTACCAAGCATGAAAGGAACTAGCCTATTTATGGATTCCTTATAATTAATTAAAGACATATCACCTCTATAGATATGCAAGTCTCAACCAGGAGCCAATGCAATGTCCATATAGAGGTAGTATAATCCCGACATGATCATAAGGAACTCACAACTAGGCTCAATTAGGGACAAAACAACCTAGAGCTAGATCCTAACTACAAGTATAAATATACATGGATGAATGCATAGATATCAAAGATATCAAATAATCAACCCTAAGCTTCTAGCTTAAATCTACCAAGCATGAAAGGAATTAGCCTATTTATGGATTCCTTATAATTAATTAAAGACATATCACCTCTATAGATATGCAAGTCTCAACCAGGAGCCAATGCAATGTCCATATAGAGGTAGTATAATCCTGACATGATCATAAGGAACTCACAACTAGGCTCAATTAGGGACAAAACAACCTAGAGCTAGATCCTAACTACAAGTATAAATATACATGGATGAATGCATAGATATGTATAAGGACAAACTATGAGTTATTCACTAACTTGGATCACTTAGCCTCTGGATTTAAGCTTAATTATCATTATTCAAAACATGATTTGGGTCCCAAGGCATTAGGAAACAATTTAAGTTAAAACCAATAAGATTAGACAAAAACAGTGATAGTTTCTCATGATTTTCATAGAGCAGACGAGACTTTCAAAGATAAGAAAATCATACTTACAACGGTTGGATCTTAGTGATTTTTGGATATGATGTACCTCTGTGAGTCTAGGTTCTAACCCAAAAAGAAAATCAAAGATTGAACGGTTAGATCTCCGGGAATAAAGAAAACACTAGGATTCACTCAGGAATCTACAACTCTCTGTCCAGAGATTGTGTGATTTTCTAAAAATAGTAAACAAATGAGAAACACTTAGATTTTTTAGAGTATCTTTGCAACACATTGAAATGCCTATGAACAATTATTTTAGGTCAAGAAAGTTCGGTTAAGGTTCTGATTTATTAATTTTAAAACAGAGTTGTTGTTCTGAAACATTGGACAGAGAATAGCTTGCTTTGAAACCATAAGGCCAAACCATTTTAAACATGAAATTTCTTCAAGACAAAAATCACAGAGGTACATAAGTGACTTATGAACATCATCCAATTGGATTCATCCAATTCCAATGGACCATGATTTAATACAAAATCTTTGATCACGGTTGGTTTATGGATTCACTGCACCTTTGTTGGATTAATGTTCATAGTTTGAATCAAACATGAACAATACCTAGTTCCTCTCCCAAATACATGGTCCTTGAAGGATATAGGTTCATTTTGTTATTTCTCCTACCAAGTTAATGGTCCTTGGAGACTTAAGCAAGACCAAATCCATATGAACCTTCAAAGGACATAGAGAGGGTCCTATGAGATTCTCAAGTTGAAGGCTCCAAGTCATGAGTTAGGACCTTGAATCCATTCAAACTTGTGTGGATACAATTATGATCAACTTAATCCCCACATAGATCATAAGATTATGGGAGACTAAGAGGTCATTCTTAAGCAAACCTCTTAAGATATAGGAGATCTCATAGATTTCCAAAAGAAGCAATGTCAAGAATGAAACAAAATCAAAAGTTATTTGAGAGGGTCCAAAATAACAAAATCTCCTTATGAATTAGTTTTAGTTTAAACCCAAGGCTTGTTTAGATCCAAACTAGTGAACTACCATGAGATTCAATCACAAATTCTATGTGGTGTGTGATGAAATGAGGTAGGAAGAGAGGTTTTGAAAATGTGTTAAGATCTTAGATCTATGAATTTGTGATTGAATAATGTATAATAAGTGTAGGAATAGGGATTTAACCTCTAGATCTTCTCAGGATTTGATTGATTTTGAGAGATCCAAACCTTACAAGCAATACTCTTCTTCTTCTTCCTTGAAGCTTCAAGGTTTTTCAATGGAGATTTGAGGAATTTGGGTGAATTGGGTAAGATTTATATGGGGTTTCTCTCTCTATATCTCTCTAAGAAAAATCTCAACTCCAAAATTCAGCTTTTCCTCCAAGATTCAAGTATCATCCTCTATATTCAAGTCTCTCCTTCAAGATTCAAGTCTCCAACCCCCCAAAATGAGAGAAAATGTGGTTTTTATAGACTTTCATTATCTTAGGGGCTAAGATAAGAGAAGATAGGTCAATTAGGGATGGTGGGAGCATGGTTTGCATGACCTAGGAGTAGTAAACATGTACACAAAAAAAGGCTTCGTTTGGTGCATTCATTTGATCAAAGATTGAAAAAGAATTTTGACTTAATAATGCTAATTAGCCCAGGAAGCACTCAATGAAGATGAAACGACACTCACTGAGTGTCGTTCGGCACTCCGAACGGCATTCAGTGAGTGCCGCAACAGTAGTTTAGCACTATTCACAGCAATGCAGCACCTTAATTTCATTTTATGTCATTTACCTTAATTTCATTTCATGTCATTTACTTAATTTACTTAAATGACATGAAATGAAATTAAGGAAATACCCCCCATTTGGATTCAATAAATATATCTAAAAAATCAAATTCCTTAAGAAAAAAAAGTCAACTTTGCCTCAGAAGGAAATACCCCCCCTTTTCTGCACAATTCTTATTAAAAGCCTTTCGATTTCACCATGATTCCTTTAATTTAAAAATTCTTAAAAATCATTTCTAGCATGAGAGAGACTCAAAGAACATACCAGGACTTTTCATCTTGAAATTCGAAAAGTTTACGATTGACTCCCTTTTGACTCGTTGACTTTTCACTGGGTCAGATGTTGACTTTTTTTGGGGTTCATGCTGAATTTTTCTCCTTTTGAAAATGGTTTTAAGATGCTCCGAGAACAATGCCGTATTTTTATACGTGTTCAAAAGTCATGGTCTACAAGGTGACGGGTAAATGAGAATTTTGGTCTTTTTGGCTGAAAAGGGCAATTTTAGACCGAGATTCTTCTTGGCAGAGAATCAGATTGCTTATAAGAGTCTTGATTCCGATGAGACATATTCATCATTGATCTCCAGAGGAAAATTCCCCTAAGTTTAATAGTTCAGTCAAAATTGGGGTGTCTACAGTTAGCCACTCTTTGGCAAAGCTTGTGAAGCAACGCGTATCACAAGTGAATGTCGAAGCCTGTGTGAAGACAGGTCTTTGACCAGGCTATTGAACTTAGGTAAAAATAAAATGCATTGCAAAAATAATTATGGAGACGGTCGGTGCTGGTCGTGCACAATGGCGAGCTGCCTACGTGTCCTTGGAGGAATTAGACCAGGACGTAGTTCGGGTGAGGGGCAAAACCTAAACACAAACAATCACACGGATGAATGCACCTATCCTATCGTGAATCACGTGCTCATGAAATAACGACTGTCAACGCAATTTCATGCTTCACGCTATGTAGATGCGAAGATCCAAGATCATGCTCTTTTTGGTGATATGAATGCATTCTATGCCTTACACCGATATGAATTTCCTCAACCTAGATAACTTCAAAACGGATTTGCCTCAATCTAGAGGACTTCAATGGAGATTTGCCTCAATCTAGAGGACTTCAACGGATTTACCTCAATCTAGAGGATTTCAACAGAGATTTGCCTCAATCTAGAGGACTTCAAAGGATTTGCCTCAATCTAGAGGACTTCAGCAAAGATTGCCATCGAGGACTAAAATTGACCAAAAAGATGCTGCCATCGAGGACAAATGCAAGTTCAAAAATAGTGCCATTGAGTACTAGTATTAGATGCCATAGAGGACTAACACGAATGATGCTTCCATTGAGGACTAATGCTTATATAAAGAAGCTGCCATTGAGGAATAACACAAAATATCCTGCCATTTAGGACTAATAGAAATGATGCTACCATTAAGGACTAATGTAAGTTTGCCATTGAGAACTAATACAGATAATGTTTCCATTGAGGACTAACACCGATAATGCTGCCATTGAGGACTAACGCAAGGTTGCCATTGAGGACTAACACCGATAATGCTACTAATGAGGACTAATGCAAGGTTGTAATTGAGGACTAACACCGATAATGGTGCCATTGAGGACTAACGCAAGGTTACCATTGAGGACTAATAACGGTAATGCTGCCATTGAGGACTAACACCCATAATGCTGCCATTGAGGACTAATGCAAGGTTGCCATTGAGGACTAACACTGATAATGCTGCCATTGAGGACTAATGTAAGGTTTCCATTGAGGACTAACACCGATAATGCTGTCATTGAGGACTAACGTAAGGTTGCCATTGAGGACTAACACCGATGATGCTGCCATTGAGGACTAATACCGATGATGTTGCCATTGAGGACTAATGCAAGGTTGCCATTGAGGACTAACACCGATGATGCTTCCATTGAGGACTAACGCAAGGTTTCCATTGAGGACCAACACCGATAATGCTGCCATTGGGGACTAACGCAAGGTTGCCATTGAGGACTAGCACCGATAATGCTGCCATTGAGGACTAACACTGAAAATGCTGCCATTGAGGACTAACACCGAAAATGCTACCATTGAGGACTAACGCAAGGTTGCCATTGAGGACTAACACCAATAATGCTGCCATTGAGGACTAAAGCAAGGTTTCCATTGAGGACTTACTCCAAATATTAGCTAGATCTGGAGATAGGATGAGTGAGGGTGTTTTAGTCCATTGGACTCCTTCCTCTCTCATTCCATAATCCCTAGATCTAGCTATTCTTTGGTTTCTCAAAAGATCGGTTTCCTTTAAAAATGGTTTCTTAATTTTTCCTTTTAAAAATTAAGTGGCGACTCGTATTTTGTATTTCGAATTGAAAAAGATTTTGAAAGAAAAGTTGTGGGTAAGAAAAAATTGCGATATCCACAATCTGGCGACTCTGCTGGGGATCGAACCCAGAATCTCTGGTTTTGTAGACCAAAAATTTCTGATTGTGGGTTCACTCGATGATTAGACTTGAAAGCATCCTTTTAATCGAATTAATCAATTTTTGTGTGTCTGTTGCATTACATTTGCAAGTTTAGCCAGTCCATTGCACGGAACTAAGACCTTGGAGACTCAGGACAACCCGGTCGGTCAAGTTATCATAGGACTGTGTAATCACCCTTGATCTCGTACCATGTGTTGGTATATGAAGCATCCTATCAGATGTGTGTCAAGGGTCCATTATTTGACCAAAACCCGACCTTTGCATGACAGCTTCTGTAGAACCTTTCAAAGTTAGGAAACTAATTCTTGATTAGGATTATGTGCTAGAGAGTTTTGTATGCCCAAAAGGGATTGCTTGAGATGATGACGATACTTGCTTGATGAAATATCTGTAACCTCTTAATCACTTTTGAGCAATTCCTCTTCATGTCCTATGACATTTGAGAACATGCCAAATCTTGATTATAAGATTACATTTTTTATGTCATGTTTAGCTAAGTATCATTGACCTTGTATGTATCCAAATTCATGAAAAGTACGGTGATAATCCAATCATGTGATATTTCTGCGCAAAGAATTTTAAATCCATCTTTGAAAACAAAATAGATTTTTGTCATCTTTTTTCAAAATTTTCAATCGCTCTTTCAAAAATCTTTGGAGTTCATCTTTTTAAGATTCCAAGTCAACCTTTGTTGAGGTATATTTTCACATTCTCATTTTCGAAGGGAGAACCCAAAATTCTCGAGAGTTATGTTTGAAAAGTTTCGCCAACTAAAGAAATGTTTTTTTCATATGAATTTCAAAGCAAAGTTTCAACTCAATCATCTTTTGTTGAGAAATGTTTTTTGCCTTCAAAGGAAAAATCTAAAATTCTTGAGAATTTGAAAGATCCCATCATCTAGAGAAATGTTTTTCAAATGAATTTCAAACATTTTAAAAAATTATCAATCTTTGAAGGGGTAATGAGGATCACAATGAAAAGAAAAATCGGCACACTTGACATGAATGGGGATTTTATGTGCTTATGTGCCTTATGTGTTAGGGCTGGGATTTTCTCTTCTTTTTGCATATGTATAGGCACACACACACACATACACACACACACACACATACACACACATGCATTGCATCCGTGTGACATATGAACCATTCATGAACATTTTACTAATCATTTGCAAAAGAAAATGTAAAAATAATAACAAAATGAAAATTCTTTTGAAATCAATCAAAATTGATTAAAAATGAAACATGACTGTAGGCGAGATAGCATCAAACCCAGAATAGTTTTGGGTTAGTAGTGCAAACGTGAGATTAGTTAGAAGAGAAAAGATAATGAAAAGGATTATGTTGAGGTTGATTAGTTTGCGGAGCCTAATGATTGGAAGAAGGGCCACTTAACTGAGAAATTGGTCATAGGGACAGATTATGTTTCCGCAAACACAGGTGGCGAACTCGAAGGTTCAAATGATGCAAGTGAGGTGATAATGTTTGTGAATACTATTGCTAAAACAAATGTGGATGCTCTTGGAAATCTAATAAATTGAAAATCAGCCGTGACACTCCAATTGAGACAAAATCAAGTCTAGCCCACGATCTAGTCGTGTTAAGTTGGAGTCAAGTGTCAATGTCAAGTTGTATTTTGTCAGTCTTCCATCAAGTATTATCGTCAAGTCTTTATCGAGTCAATCAAGTTAGGCGGTGTAATCCGCTGCTAGTTGAATAAAATCCCTTTCTACTTGATTCAGTATGCCAAGTCGTGAATGTATGGATCATTAAGCCAAGAAAAAGGAAAAGAAGAAAGAAAAAAAATCACTTTTTCAAATAATCATGGAAACACTCTGTTAATAAATCTTTGCATTAAAAAGGTCCCCAATTGATCAAAGCGAATTCTGTGCCAAATCCAAGGAGGATTTAGAGAATTGATTAGCTTAACTTTAAGAATTTAAAGATGCTCTTACTCAATCTTGAAAAGATGAACTTAGGACTTCGTGAACCTTGCTTGCCATCCCCTAAAAGATGAGCCCAACTAGTCCATAGCCATAAACTTTGTCCTTGATGGTAGCCAGACATTTTAAATGAACTTCTTCTTCCGAAAAAAGAGAAGAATAGAAAAAGAAAAAGAAAAAAGAGCTCGCTAGGATGAAAACCCAAAAGGGCGCCTAGGCAAAAGTTAGAGCAAAAATAAGATGCGTGTTGATTTCAAAAATCCTAATCCTAGCCAGTCAAAATCATCGAGAGAATAAGAAATAGTAAGGAAGAGAAAGGAAAGGAAAGAGGAAAGAAAAGGTAGAGAATAGATAAGATTGAGAATTCTTAAGCACTTCAAAGTAGATCATTGGCATATGAACTATCTCAAGACTTTGTGTTGTTCTAAAGAAATTGGAAATGAAAATAGAGATTTGAAAGTATCAATTAAGCTCACAATTTTGTGAGAGGCTCAATGGCTAAGAGGGCATAAAACAATGCAAAGATATCTTTGAGAAAAAAAAGAGTGATTTGGAGGGCTGATATTGCTTTATGAACATGATAGAGTATGAATAAAACATGATGATAGTTGTAAAGATTAACTGGCTAGTGAAAAGGTTAAAGAATCAACCGTCAAATAAAAAAAAAGAAGAAAACAGAAAAGAGAATAAAGGAAAAAGTAGTTCATTATGCTACACAAGGGCTACCAAAGTAACATGCACTCCCTAGATCCAAATGGCAACATGGCTCGAAAAGCCCACCAATTCTTGAAGCCTAATTCTTTCAAGACCTCTAGAGTACTTGAACTACGCTCGACCTGATTCCCACTCGGGGATACGTAGGCAACCTATTTGGTTTGATCACCACCATCGTCATAATATGGTGTGCTCTTTCAGGCCTTGGCCATATTATCATAGACCTGATTTTTATTCGGGGATAAGTTGAATCCTCTGCGTATATGGTTATGTTCTTTTAAAACTAGGAGCAAACTTGCATTTTCCTAGGACCACATATGTATTACAAAGTTTACCGATCAGAATTGGGACATCTCCCTTCAGCCCATCACATTCATGATGATTACCTCCAGATCGGGAGTAAATGCATTGCAAGTATCCTATACCAACATGTTCTCAAGGCCCTTGGGGTGAGCCTGTTTACCCTTAAGACTAGGGGCAAACTTTGTAAAATAAAAGCCATATTTTATCTTTGAAGCAAGCCCCTAAGTCTCTTTCAAAATAGGGACAAACTTTGTATGCCAAAATCCCTCTATGATAAAGGCAAGTTCTCAAGTATTTGAGTTTGTTTTGAATGGACTGAAATAGAGTGTCTTTTATTCTATAAGGTAAAGCACTAATTTAAAGCACACTCTAGATAGGCAAAGAATCAGCTAAATCAAAAAGGAGAAGTTTTTGAAGTTTAGACTTTTTACCAAAGCACTAAAATTGTAAAAAAAATGAATAACTGAAAGAGGTAAGTTGATACATGTATTCACGATGAAAGCACATTAGTTCAGAGTATGATTCAATCACCCTGTGTTTGTTGAGTCTGTCCTCGTCGAATGAGTCAATAATGATCTCAAATGTGTGGGTTTAAGATGATGAATAAAGATTTGAAAAGTCTTCATAAGCATCCCATGAGCAATGCAAGCAGGAGTTTTAAACACTATCACAATACAATGCTAAAAGTGGAAATATGAGAATGGTCCAAGACTAGGGACAAAGGTGACTTCCTTCTTTTGACACAATCATTATGCTTCTTCTAAATGGCTTGCAAGTGCAGAAAATCATGCTTTCAAAAGACTATTAGGGTAGCACAAATCATGTCAGCTTCGTTCAAATTTTTTGAGTCTGAGGACTCTCCATTTTTGTAAAATCAATTCTTTTAGTCCTAGGACTACCCATATTTTGTGAAACCAATTCTTTGAGTCTGAGGGCTTCCCATCTTTGTGAAACTAATTCTTTGAGTCTGTGTGACTCCATTTGTATAAAAGTAAAATTTGTTGGGTCTATATGACTCCGTTTGTGTAAAAAGTGAATTTGTTGAGTCCGTGTGACTTTGTTCGAATTAAGAAATGAAATTTCGAGTCTGCGTGACTCCATCCTTGTGAAATATGAAATTTTGAGTCTGCATGACTCCGTACATGAATTTTTGAGTCTGTGTAACTCCGTTTGTGTAAAATATGAATTCTTGAGTCCACTTGGCTCCGTTAGTATGAAATATAAGCTTTGAGTTTGCACGACTTTGATTATATGAAAGAATGTTTTTAGTCCTCTGTTGGGAATATGCCCTCAAACCAGTTAGTTGGACAATGGAATATCATAATGCATTTATGCATGTTAGTTCATGAGATGAATATTAGACTGGAATCCTTAAACAACATTGTATGTGGTTCATTTGTGTATGTGATTACACATGTGAGATATGAATCACAAATCCTTGTTGTTTCAGGTAAGTCACAGTGGATGATAAGTCTGGATAACTTATCAGGTATACACTGTAGCATGATTAACGTCTACGGGGTAGAATGATGAATCTCATTCATAAGAGTCTTTGACTCTTGGTTAATATGCTAGTGCACTCGGTGCATTGACGGACCTGAGTTAAACCTATTGACACCTAAACGCTGTCACCGTCAATAGGAACTCAAAACTTGTATAGGGATACATGTCCTCAATCCTGAGACAGTTATGGACGCAAGTTGTATGCTTGGCTGCTTTGACTTACCAATCAGTGAGGTCTTGCAAGATCAACACCTGGGTATCTTGGGTAAATCAGGTATACAATGTTGCGAACATATATTGTCAAAATGGAATTCTACCCTCTTCTATAAAACGAAGAGTAAGTGTTCCCTCGAGAATGTCACTAGGAGTGATTACTGAGAGCTGGCCAGCCTTGTCAACAAAGTGTTATTGTTGACATGTTTAGTAATCCAAGCGTAGTGAATGATACTTGAGGAATATAAGATGTACTATCTATTGGGTCAACAGTATCTTAAAACATACATCCCAATGATAGATACGAATACTGCCTGGTAGAGGGACATCCGTATCATATTATACAAGTCTAGCAATCACTTATGTATGTGTGATTATGTTCTTATGCACTGGAGTGCAATTATCATTTTATAGTGGCATTAATGATAATTGATTAATTATTGATTCCTTAGTCAAGAGTACTGACTAGATGGAATAATAATTAATCGGAGTCAGTAATTAAGAACCTAGGAGGTCCCACTCTTAGCTCCGCCAGAATGCTTGGAAAGGCAAATGAGAATGCTGTCAAGACTGGTTCGATCGATCGAAGTTGTTTCGATCGATTGAAATCTAGACAGGTTCGATCGATCGAATGTGGTTTAATCGATCGAAAGTTCGATCGATCGAAGTCACTTCGATCGATTGAAAGTAAGGTCGGTTCTGGGAATCTATAAATAGGGTAGCTACGTCCAGAAATCGGTGGTAGTCGTTTTTAACGTACCAGTTGCTGCAGAACCTGTTTAGAGTTCCCAAACCTTCCCTATTCTCACTTTTAGGGTTCCCACCAACCCTAGCCACTCTGGGAGCATTCGAGGAGACATAAGGGTGAAGATTTCCTAGAGGTTGCTGCTGCACACACAAGGAGAAGGACAAAAATCAGAATTGGGTTCAAGACCTAAGGTATAGAATCTTCTCCATCTTGTTATGCGCATCTATAGAGTTAATAAGTAGTAGATCCAAGGCTACCAATAAAAGATTTGAACTTTGTTTTCCGCTGCACGTTTAGATTCAATTTTAAACCTGTTTTTCCTATAATTGGTATCAGAGCCTCGCTTGTTTGGATCTATAGATGCGTTTTGGAACACTAGTTTTGATTTGCATGTTGATTTTAGGACTGTTTTCAAAACTGCATCGTCACAGATCCGTTTCTGCAGTGTTTATGCAGCAGAATACAAATCTGTGATTGCATTGGATGCAAGGTGGGTTCGATCAATCGAAGTAGTCTCGATCGATCGAACATCATCTGTTCTCAAGCGATCTAACTAGTTTCGATCGATCGAACGTTGGTTCTGTTCGATCGATCGAATGGTGTTCGATCGATCGAGACTGCTTTTCTGTCCAGGTTTTCCGTTTACAGATTTAAAGGTTTTAAAAATATTTACTTTTAAATTTTATTTATGCTGTAAGTTTTTCAAAACATTCTGTGAAACTGAAAGTTCAATCAATTGAACTATGTTCAATCGATCGAAGGTTCAATCGATCTAACTTTTTCGATCGATCGAAGTGTGACAGAGAACAGTGATGCTGTTTTAAGTTCTAATTCAGTATGTAAAGAGTTTATATACTGTGTGAATCAATTAGGGGTTCCAATGGTACATATATTTGTTATATATATGCGTGATTGTGCGTGTGACTAACCCTTTTGCAGCAAGCTTAGTCCGCTATCTCCCATGGCACCAAGACTTTTAAATTTTGTATTTAATTGTTGGTTTGGATTTAAGGCTTATGTAAAGGGCGCTGCGACTTCAATCCTATGAAAAGGAAAGTCGCACCGGTTTCCCTAGCCTTTTATTTTATTGTTGTTATTTCTATTTCTAGATAAATTGTAAGCTTCGAGAGAAGTATAGGACCAATGTAATAGAATTAGAAAATCCATGAAGATGGAGGAGCAAGCCGTTGTCCATGAAGATGGAGTCGGAGGCAATCAAACCAAGAAGAAGGTTCTATGGAGATAGAGTCATGGGAGATAGAGGCATTGTTGAATGCTTTTATTTCATTTTAGTTTTTGTTTTATGTGCTTAGTTGTGATTGGAATTTTATATATTGTTACTACTTGCATGCACGTAAAACAAGTTTTCTAAAATAAAAATTCAAAGCCTTTTCCAACACATTAGTAAACACTTGATGTTTATGGGCAATGTGAAGAAACATTTTTTTTTTTAAAAAAATTCCTATTAGTTCATTGTAAGTATGAGAAATACTCTGTGTCACTCATTTATGAGTGATCATTCCATACGGAGGGTATTTCTTATTGATTACTAGATATGGACTTCTTATAAAAATCTAGTGGGAGAGGGACTTATTTTATAACTCCCACGGTCTTCCATAAACGGTTCATTGTAAGGTGGGTAGTATATTCTGTGTCATCCAGTCATGGGTGATCATTCCATACGGAGGATAGACTATTCATTGGTTACTAGGTATGAACTTCCTTTGGATAGAATCAATGAGACGCGTTAGAGGGTGACCACTACACTGAGGCACTACTTGAGGCGGTTGTCATTGGATTCTAGTTAATGGTAAACACTAGCTAAGCTATGGGTAAGGGATTCCACACGGAGCATTATCCAGAAACTTAGAGACCAAAAGTTCAGGAGTCATGAATTGTTTTGTAAGAGTTGCATGACATTCATGATGGGTTTCCCAATCAGGCTATGAGGTTATGATCGCCACACGGAGACTTAATTTCATAGGCTTGACATCCTGAAGACAATTAATGAGTTGGTTAAGGGAATTCCAATGTATCATATAAATTGTCATATTCATGATTTCCATATTGTAATTCTGTTACATTATTTGTATTTCAGATTCATAATGTCTAGCCCACTTGCTATAACCATGATCCAGAATTAGCTAATTGGAAATAACTACGTTGAATGGAAACTGGAACTGGATGAATTGTTAACTGCTAATGGATGTAAATACGTTCTTACCATTCCCTGTCCACCTATTCCATACCATGACACCCCAACTGATCTTGCGGATCAATATTGGCAGTGGATAAGATTTGATGGTATAGCTCGCTCTAGCATCTTAGACTCTTTGTCTGATGTGTTGAAGCAGCAACATCAACCTTTGAACACTGCCCGTGCTATAATATTGAACCTCGAGGAGATGTTTGGGGAACTGAGCCGTACTGCAAGGCTTAGAGCCTTGGAGTTAGTCATGGACACCAGAATGTTGGAAGGAACTTCAATAAGAGAGCATGTTTTTAAAATGATTACTTATTTCAAAGTAATGGAAGTTCTTGGTTCCGACATTGATGGTGAGACTCAAGTTGACATAATCTTGCATTCGTTGCCTTCATCATTCACTCAATTTAAAAAGGTTTTTAAAATGAGTAAAACAGTTTTTTCAACAAGTGAGTTGATGAGCTCTCTTGAGGCAACGATGGATATAGTCAAAGAGGAGTCAAATGTTCAGAACATTGGAATGGCTTCATCTTCTGGAACTAAGCCTAAGAGCATAAGTTCAGAGAAGGAGAAGCAAGACTCAAGGATAGGTGAGCCTAAGCCAACTGTTGGGAAGAAGGCAAGACTTGGAAAGGGAAAGGCTGGTGCCGTGCCAAAAGGAAAGTGTTTCCATTGTGGCATGAGAGGGCATTGGAAAAGGAACTGTGTGGAATACTTGACTGCCAAAAAGCAAGGTACGATCCTTTCACTAGTTTTTGAAGTAAGTTTAAAAACTGATACTTCAACTACTATGGGCACTAATTCTATATTTTCTAAATTATATCTGTAATTGTTGCAAGGAATTGGAAAATAAGAATGTGCAGTGATTAGAAGATCTTGATTGTTTTTTTTGGGATCTGATGCAAGAGTTGCTATTAGATTAATAGTTTTATATTGTAATAAAACTTTGGAGTTATTAGATGGATTTCAGTTTTGAATTAATGAATAATATTTATTCTTTTGATTTTGGTACTGAAATTCTTGATTAAAAGAAAGCGTTCTTTTATGTGATCTAAATAACTTGTCAAGCAAGTATCTCACCAATTTACTCTTGTTTCTCATATATTATCTAATGTAGTATTTAAATGACTCATGGGTATTTTACCATCTAAAAGGATAGCACCCTCAACTAATTCTATAACTTTTTGGTTTTGAGGTTAGATCATATTTAATCTAAATAGGATAAATGGGGAGTAAAGGATAGGATCCTAAACTTTTTTGGTTGCTAAGACCATTGCCTATTTGTCAATCCTATTTAGAGAGTAAATGTGATCAGATCATATTAATCTAAATTAGGATAACTGGGGAGTAAAGGATTGGATCCTAAAACTCTTTTGGTTGTTGAGACCACTACCTGTTTGTCAATCCTATTTAGAGGCTAATATGATCAGGTGACTTTCCTTTTGAAAATCACACGACCAAGGACTTATTAGAATTAGGACATACTCATGTATGTAGGGCAATAAACATTAGAGTTGAAAAGTAGTTTCGGCTACTTTGGATACTGATATACATTTACTTATTACATCTTCATCCTCAATTTTGAAGAAATTCAAAAGTTTTGGAATGAAGAGTAATTGGTAAAAGAATATCGTTGCTTTTTTTTTTGATTTGATCAAAATGGTGAGTATCTATCTAATGTATTTATTGTCCAAAGGAGATAAGAATGAGATTCTTTCTCGACAGTCTACACCTAGTGCGCCTCCACGGGATGGTGTAGCAGGTAGAAGGAACTATCTTCTTTTAGATATGAATGGGTCATGGGATGAGTTATTTAGAGTTACTACTATTCCTTATTTTTCTCGATGGAACTACAATGTATATACTGGATCTTATTCAAAAGCAATTCTTTTCGATAGACATCCCCAAAGTTGTGAAAAGAATGCGACTTCTTTCTCATGGTAACTTTGGATAAGGATGTCTAGCACTTTGGTGTAAAGAAATGATTAGCCTTTTTGAATCTAGATTAGAAGTATAATACTTTTGTCGTGTTTCCAGAGAAAACAAAAGTTGGTTGGAGACCAAATTTTGCAAAGGAAAGATAATATAAAAGAGTAAAGTAATTTATATCTTAAAGCAATCTATAAATCATCTAGAACTAAAATCTACTACCTCTTCATCCATTCCTACATTGGTACTTCATTGCAGTGGGAGAATTCTCAACATTGTTGAAATTCCCTGGTGCATTGAAGTTTTGTGATAAGGAAGTTCTGGTATGTGATTTGCATAAGTCTATGGACTAAAGCAATCATCCAGAGATAAGGACATCTGTTTTGATATGCTTGGTCAAAATACTTTAGAGTCATCTAAAGTATGGATGTAGCTTAAGTGGATGAAAGGATCCTTGCGCAAAGGAAGTGTGGTGGTGATTATGGTTCCATATATTGATGACATCTTTATCATTGCGAGATGTTAAAGTAGTATTATCAATGATTGAGGTTAAGTTTCTACAGTATACTTGATATTTATGATCTTGGTGAGGCGAGCTATAATCTTTAGATTTTTGCTCATTCAAGATCAGAAAGTTAAGATAATGAGATTATCTCAAACTACTATATCAGAAAGTTGCTGGCTAGATTCAACGTAGAACATTTCGATAAAGGTTTTTCACCTTTGAGCATAACCTATTGCTCTTTCAAGATTTGTATCTTGGGATACAAGATGAAAGAGGTCACATGAAAGGTATATCATAATCCTTCGCTATTGATAAACTTTGTATGTGATGTTAGGTATGGATATCAGTTATACCGTTGAGGTTGTTCACAGATATCAGTCCAAATGAATTTTCAGTTTTCTGAACTATCACAAAGTATATATTCTCTAGGGCTTGAGAAAGAACTAGCGGATATATGCAGGGTGATGGTGTTTTGGACAATGTTCAAATTAGCTTTACTGGATACATGTCATGTGACGTCTTTTGTCTAGGGATATAGTATAACATGAAGATGTTTTACTATGGATTGTTTCAGTCGATGATCATCAGTCCCTATGCAAAACCTTACGGGTTAAGGATTTTGACAAGTCACAGAGACTATACTAGTGTTAGTGCTAACGCTATATGGTTATGAGTGCAAGTGGGAGTTTGTTGGGAATATGCCCTCAAACCAGTTAGTTGGACAATGGAATATCATAATGCATTTATGCATGTTAGTTCATGAGATGAATATTAGACTGGAATCCTTAAACAACATTGTATGTGGTTCATTTGTGTATGTGATTACACATGTGAGATATGAATCACAAATCCTTGTTGTTTCAGGTAAGTCACAGTGGATGATAAGTCTGGATAACTTATCAGGTATACACTGTAGCATGATTAACGTCTACGGGGTAGAATGATGAATCTCATTCATAAGAGTCTTTGACTCTTGGTTAATATGCTAGTGCACTCGGTGCATTGACGGACCTGAGTTAAACCTATTGACACCTAAACGCTGTCACCGTCAATAGGAACTCAAAACTTGTATAGGGATACATGTCCTCAATCCTGAGACAGTTATGGACGCAAGTTGTATGCTTGGCTGCTTTGACTTACCAATCAGTGAGGTCATGCAAGATCAACACCTGGGTATCTTGGGTAAATCAGGTATACAATGTTGCGAACATATATTGTCAAGATGGAATTCTACCCTCTTCTATAAAACGAAGAGTAAGTATTCCCTCGAGAATGTCACTAGGAGTGATTACTGAGAGCTGGCCAGCCTTGTCAACAAAGTGTTATTGTTGACATGTTTAGTAATCCAAGCGTAGTGAATGATACTTGAGGAATATAAGATGTACTATCTATTGGGTCAACAGTATCTTAAAACATACATCCCAATGATAGATACGAATACTGCCTGGTAGAGGGACATCCATATCATATTATACAAGTCTAGCAATCACTTATGTATGTGTGATTATGTTCTTATGCACTGGAGTGCAATTATCATTTTATAGTGGCATTAATGATAATTGATTAATTATTGATTCCTTAGTCAAGAGTACTGACTAGATGGAATAATAATTAATCGGAGCCAGTAATTAAGAACCTAGGAGGTCCCACTCTTAGCTCCGCCAGAATGCTTGGAAAGGCAAATGAGAATGCTGTCAAGACTGGTTCGATCGATCGAAGTTGTTTCGATCGATTGAAATCTAGACAGGTTCGATCGATCGAATGTGGTTCAATCGATCGAAAGTTCGATCGATCGAAGTCACTTCGATCGATTGAAAGTAAGGTCGGTTCTGGGAATCTATAAATAGGGTAGCTACATCCAGAAATCGGTGG
Organism: Hydrangea macrophylla; assembly: GCA_033977485.1. Lineage (NCBI taxonomy): Eukaryota > Viridiplantae > Streptophyta > Magnoliopsida > Cornales > Hydrangeaceae > Hydrangea > Hydrangea macrophylla. The sequence goes on along the minus strand of CM066983.1, from coordinate 7,047,332 downwards.
TCGTCGTTTTTAACGTACCAGTTGCTGCAGAACCTGTTTAGAGTTCCCAAACCTTCCCTATTCTCACTTTTAGGGTTCCCACCAACCCTAGCCACTCTGGGAGCATTCGAGGAGACATAAGGGTGAAGATTTCCTAGAGGTTGCTGCTGCACACACAAGGAGAAGGACAAAAATCAGAATTGGGTTCAAGACCTAAGGTATAGAATCTTCTCCATCTTGTTATGCGCATCTATAGAGTTAATAAGTAGTAGATCCAAGGCTACCAATAAAAGATTTGAACTTTGTTTTCCGCTGCGCGTTTAGATTCAATTTTAAACCTGTTTTTCCTATATCCTCATGACTCCATTTATGTAAAATATGAATTCTTGAGTCTGCATGACTCCATTTGTATAAAAAGTGAATTTATTGAATCTGTGTGACTCCATTCGTATAATATATATATATATATTTGTTAAGTCTTTATGACTCCATTTGTATGAAATGTGAATTTGATTGAGTCTGTGTGATTCCATTTGTATAAAAAGTGAATTTTTGTTGAGTCCGTGTGACTCCGTTTATGTAAAATGAGAAAAGTGAATTTCATCGAGTCCGAGTGACTCCGTTGTTATGGAAATGCGGGTCCTTGGATCTGAATGACTCTTTTGTTTTGAAAGATGAATTTTTGAGTTCTTGTGTAAGAAAATTGAATTTTTGAGTCCACATGACTCCTTTTGTCTTGTAAAATATTAAATTTTGACTCCCTCGGTCAGAAAATTGAAGTTTTGAGTCCATGTGACTCCCTTTGAATTTTTTTTGAGTCTGCATAACTCCTTTTATCGAAAAATTGAATTCTTGAGTCTGTATGACTCTTTGTGTAAGAAAATTGAATTTTTTGGTCCACGTGACTTCCCTTGAATTTTTGAGTCTGTGTGACTCCTTTTGTCAGAAAATTGAATAAATTTGAATTGTTGAGTCCAAGTGTCTCCGTGGATGTAAAATATGAGATTTAGGGTCCGAGTGAATAATAATAATGAAATTTTGGGGCATAGTCTCGGCACAAAATCAATGAAACTGGGATAACAAGGACAAGCAAAAGTGTAAATCCTATATGTGGTCCTAATATCCTAAACATGATCGTAACAATGTCTTAAGGGAATCAAAAATCCGCAAAGCACGCAAGATTAAAATCATGTTTATGCATGCATTAAGCATCATACATTGCATTGATCATCTAGAGAAGTAGAAATGCGAAGTGAAGTCCAGAGTTTTACCCCTTTGTTAAAGGCACGTGCTGAGAGGCACAATTCGGGATCAGCGAGGAGGAGCGAAGGATCGTGACTTGGGAAGGGCTTATATCTCTTCCTTGGAGGTCCTGGGGAGCCTAAACCGCTAGCCGTAGGAACAGATCTGCAAGAAAGAGTGAGAAGAATCAAGTTTTTTTAAAAGGCTTCAGAGGAAAATATAGCAACACATGAAATGCTGTGGTGTTCAATCATGCATTTAACCAAAAGATAGGATCTTAATGATAGAAAGGAGTCAAATTGACTCCTGTTTTTGTTAAATTGAAATCTTGATTCGAATTGACTCAAGATGTTAGAAATTTTGAATTGAGTCAAATTAACTCTGATTTTTGTGAAATTGAATGTACTTGAGTCAGATTGACTCCCAAATTTAGAAATTGAAAATTAAATGGAGTCCGACTAACTCCTATTTTAGAAATCGAACAAAATTAATTTGATTTGAGTCTGATTGACTCTTGAGTTTTGAAAATTGAATTAAATCGAGTCAGATGGACTCCCGATTTCAAAATTTGAGTTGATTTGAGTGTGATTGACTACAGATTTTTAGAAATTGAATATAAATTAAGATTGGTGGACTCCCAGTTTAAATATTGAAAATTTGAATTGAGTCTGTTTAACTCCCATTTTTTTGGAGACTTGAATTAATTTGAGTCTAGCTGATTCTCGGTTACGGAAAATTGAATAGAGCTTGATTGACTCTTGATCTTGAAAATTTGATTTGATAAGAATCCGATTGACTCCTAATTTTAGAATCTGAAATGATTTGAGTCCGATAGACTCGCGATTTTTGAAATATTGGATTGACTTGAGTCAAATTTGACTCCTGACTTTGAAAAGTTGAATCGAGTGGAGTCTGACTGACTCCTGATTCTGAAAATTTTGAATTGACTTGAGTCTGACTGACTCCTAATTTTGAATTTTTTAATCGAGTTGAATGAAGTCTGATGGATTTCAAAAAATTATTTTGAATTGAGTCGAATTGACTGTGAATTTTGAATCGAGCCTGAATATTTTGAGAAATGAGAAGTTTTCTGAGTCTAATTGACTCCTAATTTTGAAACTTGAAAGAATTTGAGTCTGATTGATTCTTGATTTTGAACCTTGAAAGAATTCGAGTCTGGTTGACTCTTGATTTTGAAATTCGAATAGGAATTTGAGTCTGCTTGACTCTGGAATTTGAATTAGAGTCTGTTCAATTCCTAATTTTGAAAAAATTAAAAGGATTTGAGTCTGTTTGACCCCAGAATAATCTGAATTTTATTAACTCCTGGATCTTGGGAGTCTTTGAATTGAATTAAGCCAATTTTGACCAATTTTGAGAATGTAACAGATTTGTATTCTCGGTCCTCGCAACAGATTTGCGTTGACCCCGCCTTTGGGAATATAACGGATTTATGTTCTCGATCCCCATAACGGATTTACGATGATCAAAATTTTGAGAATGTAACAGATTTGCATTCTCAGTTCTCACAACAGATTTGCGTTGATCCCGCTTTTGAGAATATAACGGATTTATATTCTCGATCCTCGTAACAAATTTACGATGATCAAAATTTTGAAAATGTAACAGATTTGCATTCTTGGTTCTCGGAACAGATTTGCGTTGACCCGCATTTGGAAATATACCGGATTTATATTCTCGATCCTCGTAACGGATTTACGATGATCAAAATTTTGAGAATGTAATAGATTTGCATTCTCGGTCCTCGCAACAGATTTGCGTTGACCTTGCATTTGGGAATGTAACGGATTTATATTCTTGATCCTCGTAACGGATTTACGATGATCAAAATTTTGAGTATGTAACAGATTTGCATTCCCAGTCCTCGCAACAGATTTGCGTTGACCCCACTTTTGGGAATATAATGGATTTATATTCTCGATCCTCATAACAAATTTACGATGGTCAAAATTTTGAGAATGTAACAGAGTTGCATTCTCGATCCTTGCAATAGATTTGCATCGACCAGTCTCCGATAATTGTCTCTGGTTACCATATCATGCATCATGCATCATGTAGTAAATGCATAAAATAAAACAAGCTTATCAGACGGGGCCGAGCGGCTAGGGATTCCTACAGCAAACTTATCCGACGGGGTCGAGCGGTTGCGGATATTCAGAACAAACATATCCGACGAGGCCGAGCGACAGCGGATACCTAGAGCAAACATATCCGACGGGGCCGAAGGGCTGTGGATTTTCAGAGCAAACTCACATTTCCATCGGGATTTAAGTCGCAAAGCGCCGCCCAGTTAATTGTGTTCGTCCTTTGGCCAGAACGGTCGCATGCCTTGAAGAGAATTAACATGAGCATTGAGTAGCATAAGGCATGGATTACATCTAAAAATGTCAGGATTGCACGTTTTAGAATCACATCATTTATAGAGCATGAAATTGCATTGACAACCACCATTGTGTGAGCATGTGCATCACGATAGGATGGGTGCACTCATCCGTATGATTACTTGTGCTTGTATGTGTGTTTGACCCTTGCCCGAACTACATCATGGTCTGATTCCTAAATGGATACGTACGAGCTCACCGTTGAGCACGACCAATATAGACCGTTTGCGCAGCCGTTTGTGCAACGCATTTGTTTTTACCTAAATCCGATAGTTTGGTCAAAGGCTTGTCTTCACACAGGCTTCGACATTCACTTGTAAGACGCGTTGCTCCGCAAGCTCTGTCGAATAGGGGCAAACTGTAGACACCCTAATTTTGACCAAATGTCGAATTAAGGGGAGTGTTACCTCCAAGTCTGATAATGACAATGTCCGAACAAAACTAACGCTTCCAAGGTGATTCAAGCTCTTCAAAGGATTCTTCAATTCAAACAAAAAAAAAAGAGAAAGAAAAGGAAAAGAAAAGAAAAAGGAATAGAACAGCACATGATGTGGGTTGCGGCAATCACGCAGTGCCACAGCGGCACTCTGTGTTTACCGGACCGGCAGTCCGCAATTGCCGTAAAAACACATCAAGTGCCGCAAAAATCAGAGTTTCAAAAAAGACGACAGTCCACGAATTTGTCCGCGGCATTCATTGAGTGCCGCAGCGGCATTCATTGAGTGCCGCAGCGGCATTCAGTGAGTGCCGCAGCGGCATTCAGTGAATGCCGTTCAGGCACTCAGTGAGTGCTGCTTCTATCTCTAGTGAGTGCCGCGTTTTTAGCAGCCAGCTGTAATACAGCACGTTTTGTACCCTCAAAAGTACATCCAAAATTAGGGTTTTTGGCTTGAAAATACCAAAATAACCCTCTAAAATTTGCATATAAATAGAGGGTGAATACTCCATTACAAGGGGTCTTTTTTTTGGGGGGGGGGGGGGGGAACTATTACACATTTTTGGGAGAGAGGAATTTCAAGAAAAAAATAAAAAGAATTTTTGGGATAAAGAGAGATTTGAGAGCTTGAAGAAGAGCTTGGAAGATCTTCAAACCATAGAAGTTTGAGGATAGTTGGAGGTGATCCTCTAATCTTGTTTAAGTTTTCATTCTCTTTTGTTTTTTTAGCTTGGTTTAAAAGCATCTATGAATTTAAAGTAAACAAGTTTTACCAAAAGATTCTTTGATGGATTTAGAGCATTTGCTCTCTTAGCTTTCTTTATTTCATTTCTACTTTTGTTTATACTTTTCTTTTGAGATTCTTGGAGATCTTCAATGTCACTCTTGAAAGCTCTTGAGTTTGATCTTTTGAATCTCATGAAAGCTCATGCTTCACATGGGAGTCAAAGTTTGATCATCACTTCATTTTATAAGCAAATAGATGAATCCAAGTCCATACTTATGACTTGGGTTCTCTAGCTTGATGTTTCATGGAATCTTTTATATATTCCTTTAATACTCATGAGTACTAGTCATGTTTTGATCTCCAATGACCCTCAATGAAAAGAATAATTAGGTTTAGGATAAGCCAATACTCATGGCTTCATTAATAGATGTAGCAAAAGGGTGATAAGCCCAATAGTGGAGCAGTGAGTTCACAAACTGTTTTTGATCATAGATTTTTAGTTAAATATCTAACCGTTGGAATTAAGTGAAATCACTTGGAGAGTATTGATAACACAAAGTTCTACCACTGTAATTTTTGTTTTAAGGAGATTTCATGTTTAAAATGGTTTGGTCATGAGTTTTGTGAGACAACTATAATCTGTCCAGAGTTTCAGAACAGTAACACGTTTTTGAAATGAGTAAATCAAAGCCTTAATCAAGCATTCTTGACTCTACATAAATTTTTCTAGGTAGTACAATTGTTAGGAGGATACCCTAAAAAGATCAAAGTGTTTCTGACTATTTTACTATTTTTAAAAAATCGTACAGAATCTCTGGACAGAGATCTGTAAATCTCTGAGTGATGTCTGGTTTTTGCCAATTTTCCAAAGATCTAACCATTGAAACTTTGATTTTCTTTTTGGGATGGAAACTAGACACACATAGGCAATTTGTATCCAAAAATCATCAAGATCAAACCATGGGAAGCAAGAATTTTATTTTCTTAAAGTTCTGGTCTTCTCTCTACAATTTTCAAAATTTTATAACAGATTGACCAACTTTGTAAATAATGGTCCAAATGACTTTTCTATGACCTAAGGCTTAAACCATGCATTGATAATATTTAGTTAAGCTTAAATCCAGAGACCAAATTATCCAAATCAATGAATAATTCATAGTTCATTCTTGTTCATGCTCATGCATTCATTCATATGCGTTGATACTTGTAATTATAACCTCTTTTCCTTAGCTAGAAGATTAAGCATGTTGTTTAGGGTTTAATATTATATAGTTTAAAGCATGTGGACTAACCCCTTTGTTTTGCAGCGTTATCAAGGTATGATTTCTAAAATTCCTTTCTAGTTTATCTTAGTTTCTTGATTTTATCGATTTTTCGACCTCATGTGCGACACATTAGAATTAAAATTTGTCTTATGTGTATATATGTGATTAGAGACTCTTTTATTAGGTTTTCAACTTTTGTACGCATTGCACGTTTAAATATTCGCGGCTGGACTCCGGGTAAGTTCTCTAGTTCTCTATTTCGCATATCATATTGCTTGCTAATTGAGCTACATGGTTTTGAATGATATTTTGTCATTAGCAATTTTACACCATCTATGTATTAATTGAGGGCATGCTTAGATTAATAGTTTGATTAAAAAGATGTTGAGTAGAGGCCTATCGCGAGTTTTCCTCTTAGAGTCTCCAGATTGTGGATACCGCAATTTTTCCCAGCCACAGCTTGTTGGCCCAAAAGTGGAAACCTTAGAGGGGGGGTGAATAAGGTTTAAGCGGAAATTAACCTTTTGAAAAACTTAATATTAAATTAAAACACAATCACAAGCAATTATGTAAATAGAGAAGGGAAGAGAAACTTGCAAACCGATTTTTCAAGTGGTTCGGCAATCGCACCCCGCGGCCTACGTCCACCCCTCAAGAACACCTCTTGGGAATTCCTTAATCCGATCTACTTATGGGTGTAGACCAAACCGTTTCCCGGAGCACTTACGGGTGTGCACCAAACCATTACAAGAGCCTATGATCTCTCCCAAAGAAGAACGCCTCTTCTTTGCACACAAGGGTTACTAACCCTCAACATTTAAAAATGATTTGATACAAATTGAACTCTCTTTATAGAGTGGATAATACAATTGAAAGCTCACTACAATTCACTCTCTCAAAGATTACAATTGAAGGCTAGAGCAAATTGATAAACTCACACAACTAGGGCTCAATTTTGAATGATTAAAAATCAACAACTTGTGTGATTGAAATAGATGTTTTCCAATAGATTGATCAACATAAAATGGTGTGGGAAAACATGTATTTATAGGCCAAGAAAGATTATAGCCGTTGCTGGCAAGTTTAGTAATTAAAAGCCCCTTTAAAAACTAGCCGTTATGCCTTTTCAGGTCGCTTCAGTCGACTGAAACATGAAGCAGTCGACTGGACCTTGAAGCAGTCGACTGAGATGTGTTTACAGAGGGTTTTGTTTGTATTCTGCTCAGTTCGGTCGACTGCATCGGTCCCTCAGTCGACTGCCCCTCCCTGTTTGGCAGACTGACACATCTCCACTAAAATGGCCATAACTTCCTCTACAAAACTCGGATTTTCAATCCGTTTGATGTTTTGGAAACTAGATTCAAATACCTTTCCAACCATATAAGATTCAACAATTAATTATTTTCCAATTGGTTGGGGCATTTCTTTAAAGATGACCCATTTAAAATTTGTTTCCAAAACTTTAACTTTTAGCATTTGTTTGAGCCCCTAAGAGTGTGAGATCAAGATGCCTTACAATGATGGTCCTAGACTTCAACCAAGGATGAAATATCTTCAAGTCTTCAAGCTTGATCCTTGTTGAGCTCCTTGTAATCTTGATCTACACCAATTGAATCTCATGCACACAAAGATGTTAAAACATTGATACAAAATTAATACATGAGATTATATATGAGCATGAAAATGACTATGATAATAACAAGGAATGAATCAATATGAATCATGTAATTATCATAGCATATTTGACATCATCAAAACATAATTAAATATGCCTTAATATACCTTAAGGCTAACAATCTCCCCCTTTTTGATGATGGCAAACAACCAATGAAAGATATGCCAATATAAGCACAATTTGGTCATTTTCATATTATCATTCATAATGGATATCAAATGTTAAAGAACAAGAATGATAACTACCCAAATACTTCTCCCCAATACTTCTCATATTTCTCCCCCTTTGACATTATCAAAAAGATTTGGGGATATTATGCGAAGCTCCCCCTCACAATAGGCATACAAATCAAAAAGTCAAAATGATACCAAAAATAAACAAATATAACCACATGTGAGCAAATGAATACATGAAAGTGCTCCCCCTAAGCATGTGCAACGATAAAAGATATCAAAAGATATGAATAGAAAGCATATTCTCCCAAAAGATACCAATAATAAAGTTGGAGAACTCAAAATCAAAGAAAAAAAACAAACATGCAGTCGGATCAGTCGACGCCACAGTCGACGGAAGAGGGCAGGGATTAAAGATGCAAAACCAGTCGACTCCTCAGTCGACTGACTAAGACAGAATCAAAAAGTTCAAAGCCTCACAGCTAAATCAGTCGACTGTGTCGGGGTACCAGTCGACTGCTTTGTTCAGCAGTTCATAAAAAAATGGCAGTTTAGCAGTAAAAATATATCATCATTTTTCAAATAAGCAATATCAAGTATGCAAATCTAAACAAATTAATCTATCCTACTCCTACTAGGCTTAAGGTAAGAGATTTAACCATTGTCCAAGCGCCTCTTGGATGCAACATTTTCCAAGGAGGTAGGAGAGGATCCCTTCACAACCCAAACCATGTTAATTTTATTTCGAAAAGAACATTTAAAATTAACATGCCCCTTTTTCATACAATAATGACATGTTACATGGGGAAGGGTCTCATTTGAGATTGACGCTTTAGCAAAGAAATTCTTGTGAGCATTTTGAGAATTCGAAGTAGAGGATGTGGACTTTACAAAGAAGTTTTTGTACTTCTTTTCCTTGAATGTGGGATTAAATCCCAAACCGGCCTTATCAAAAACACATTTTTGTTTACCCAAAAGCATATTCAAATTTTGTTCACCTTGGGTAAACTTGGCCAAAGTTTTTGTCAAATCATCCACCTCCTTTCTCAATTCAACCTTTTCCTTTTCAATAAGTTCACTTGAAGGTTGATTGGTTGAAACAAGCTTTTCTTTTCTCAAAATTTCATTTTGAGATTTTAACTCATCTAATTGCTTTTTCAACTCCAAATTTTCTTTTTCAAGCTCATTTGAAGATTGTGCTTTTAAAACATGTTTTTCATTTTCAATCTTCAAAGATTCATTTTGGGATTTCAAAATATTTAACTCATTTGAAAGTTTGGAAAAATTCTTTTTAAGAGTTATATATTTGATTTCCAAATTTTCCAACTCCTCGTGTAATTCTTCAAATGCACTTTGAAGTTCATCAAAATCATGAGATTGAATAATTGAGGTTGGTTTAGAATTTACCCCAAAATATGTAGTTTCCATGGATCTTCACTCAAAATTTTTCAAAAACTTTTGAAAATAAAAGAGCCGAGGCTCTGATACCAATTGTTGGCCCAAAAGTGGAAACCTTAGAGGGGGGTGAATAAGGTTTAAGCGGAAATTAACCTTTTGAAAAACTTAATATTAAATTAAAACACAATCACAAGCAATTATGTAAATAGAGAAGGGAAGAGAAACTTGCAAACCGATTTTTCAAGTGGTTCGGCAATCACACCCCGCGGCCTACGTGCACCCCTCAAGAACACCTCTTGGGGATTCCTTAATCCGATCTACTTACAGGTGTAGACCAAACCGTTTCCCGGAGCACTTACGGGTGTGCACCAAACCGTTACAAGAGCCTATGATCTCTCCCAAAGAAGAACGCCTCTTCTTTGCACACAAGGGTTACTAACCCTCAACCTTTACAAATGATTTGATACAAATTGAACTCTCTTTATAGAGTGGATAATACAATTGAAAGCTCACTACAATTCACTCTCTCAAAGATTACAATTGAAGGCTAGAACAAATTGATAAACTCACACAACTAGGGCTCAATTTTGAATGATTAAAAATCAACAAGTTGTGTGATTGAAATAGATGTTTTCCAATAGATTGATCAACATAAAATGGTGTGGGAAAATATGTATTTATAGGCCAAGAAAGATTATAGCCGTTGGTGGCAAGTTTGGTAATTAAAAGCCCCTTTAAAAACTAGCCGTTATGCCTTTTCAGGTCGCTTCAGTCGATTGAAACATGAAGCAGTCGACTGGACCTTGAAGCAGTCGACTGAGATGTGTTTACAGAGGGTTTTATTTGCATTCTGCTCAGTTCGGTCGAGTGCATCGGTCCCTCAGTCGACTGCCCCTCCCTGTTTGGCAGACTGACACATCTCCACTAAAATGGCCATAACTTCCTCTACAAAACTCGGATTTTCAATCCGTTTGATGTTTTGGAAACTAGATTCAAATACCTTTCCAACCATATAAGATTCAACAATTAATTATTTTCCAATTGGTTGGGGCATTGCTTTAAAGATGACCCATTTAAAATTTGTTTCCAAAACTTTAACTTTTAGCATTTGTTTGAGCCCCTAAGAGTGTGAGATCAAGATGCCTTACAATGATGGTCCTAGACTTCAACCAAGGATGAAATATCTTCAAGTCTTCAAGCTTGATCCTTGTTGAGCTCCTTGTAATCTTGATCTACACCAATTGAATCTCATGCACACAAAGATGTTAAAACATTGATACAAAATTAATACATGAGATTATATATGAGCATGAAAATGACTATGATAATAACAAGGAATGAATCAATATGAATCATGTAATTATCATAGCATATTTGACATCATCAAAACATAATTAAATATGCCTTAATATACCTTAAGGCTAACAAGCTTTTCTTTTAAAACCTTTTTCAATTTCAAAATACAAAGCACGAGTCGCCACTTCATTTTTTAAAAGGGAAAAATTAAGACACCACTTTTTAAAGAAAATTGATCTTTTGCGAAACCAAAGATTAACTAGGTCCGGGGATTATGGAATGAGAATGGAAGGAGGACATCGGACTAAAACACCCCTTCTCATCCTATCTCGTGATAGGCCTCTACTTAATATCCTTTTAATCGAATTGTTAATCTAGATGCGCCCTCAGCTAATACATATGTATATACATACATCACAAAAAGCATGTCCAAAGGGTGTAAGATTGCTTAGGGCAAAATAACTTCAAAAGTCACGTAATCCATTTAGCAAGCGACATAATATGCATAGGGGACAAGGGAACTTATCCGGGATCTAGCTACAAATATTAAACGTGCAATGCATGCGAAATAAAGAAAATCCTAGAAAAAATGTCTCTAATTCAAGTATACAAGTAAAACAAGACCTATTTCTAAGGTGTCGTACATGGAGTCGAAAATCAATAAAAATCAAAGAAGCAAGTTAAACTAGAGAAGGGTTGGAAAATTGTACCTCAAATGCGCTACAAAACAAGGATTACTACACACATTTTAAACAAAGCACAGTATTGGATCCTAAGTAATAATTTCTAACAAGAGGCAAATTCTATTTTCAAGTATCAATCTACATGAATGAATGCACATGGACACATGGATATGAACAATATAAAGACTATGAACTAATCATTGATTTGGATCATTTAACCTTTGGTTCTAAGCTTGAATAATCTTTATTAGAGTATGGTGTAAGCCTTAGGTTGAGAAAAGATCATTTGAACCATTATTTACAAAGTTGGTAAAAAACCGTGACAGGATTCTGGAAATTCCAGAGAGCAGACCAGAACTTCAAAGAAATAAAAGGAATGGTTCCCGTTGTTTGATCTAGCTGATTTTTTTACACAAGGTTCCTCTATGAGTCTAGTTTTTAATACAAAACGAAAATCAAGGTTTCAACGGTTAGATCTCTGGGAATTAAACAAATACTAGACGTCACTCAAGACTTCATAACTCTCTGTCCAGAGTTTTTGTATGATTTTCTAAAAATAGTAAAAAATCAGAAACACTTGGATCTTTTTAGGGGATCTTGTTAGCACATCAAACTTCATATAAACAATTATTTCGGGTCAAGAATGCTTGATTAAGGTTCTAATTTACTCATTTCAAAAGGATGTTGCTGTTGTGAAACTCTGGACACATTGTTATTGTTTCCCAAAAATCATGACCAAACCATTTTAACCATGGAATCTTGTTAAAACAAAAATATACAGTGGTAGAACTTTGAGTTATAGATATTTTCCCGATGGTTTCATTCAGTTCCGACGATTCAATGTTTAACTAAAAATCCTTGATCAAAAGTGGTCATTGAATTCACAACACCATTTGTCAAATACAACTTTAATTGTTAACCCCAACTATTAAACCATAGAGTTGGGTTTAAACCAAACCATTCTCTCCTACCATTTGATGGTCATTGGAGACTAAGGACACTCATATAGATTTCAATAAAGTATGAATAAACTTCACAAAATCTCAAGACAATAATCTAAACCATGGAAATAGGCTTAGATTTACACTACTTCTCCTACCATTTGATGGTCATTGGAGATTAAGAACATTTGGACTTATGGATTTTAAGTGAAGTATAAGTAACTTCATAAAATCTCAAGGTAGTGAGGCTAAGCCATGGAAATAAGCTTGGACTCAAATTATCCTTCCTGCCATTTGTTGGTCATTGGAAACTAGGGACACTTAAAAGTATGAAGAAACTTCATAGAACTCCAAGGTAATGAATTCAAACTATGGTAAAAGTTTGAACTCATTTGACTCAATACACTAATACCAACCCCAATCCTCTCATGAATCGTGAGTTCATAAGAGTAGTATTGAGGGATTCTAAACACAAGGATTCAAGTAAGATATTGAAAGCCTTATGAATCTCAAAAAAGGACATAGTCAAAAGGAAAAGCAATCAAGGTTCAAGCAACATCAAACTCCAAGATTTATTCAAACTTTAATCTCAAGGCTATTTTGATCCAACTAATGAAATGAGAGTTCAATCACAATACATGTGGTGTGTGATGAAATGGGGTGGGAAGAGAGGTTTTGAAAATGTGTAAAAGGTTCTAAGCATCTATGTATTGTGATTGAACTTGAGTGTTAAAACTAAGTGATTTAGAGTTTACCTTTAATTATCCTTAACTGCTTTTGTGCCTGTGGACACCGGAAGTGGACCACTTCTCTTGTTTGAGATTGATTTTGAAATTGATTTGAATCAAAGAAAGAAAATAGGTCTGTTGAAAACAGATACAGAGTCGTCACTTGGTCTTTAAGGAACCAAGAAACCTAATTTGACTCACCCAAATGGATAAAAGGGCACCGGCCCTTCATAACCAAAGAACTTGGTTCAGGGTTTTGGTACGAGAGAGGAAGGAGCCTTTGTCGCGACTAAAACACCCTCATCTCGCCCCGTCTTTCGACGGGCCTCAATTAGCATCCAAATAATCATCTTATACTATGTATGGTTCGACAAATAATACTACGATAGTATATTACATCACATAAGAAACTTGAAATGAAAGATCTAAAGATAAGATATCATTCATAAGATCTAAGCCAAATATCACACAATGCGAAGTGAAAGATCACACAAATAAACCTAGGAAAATTCGTCTAATCATATATCAATTAATCAAGTTTTCCTAATCTAAAGGGGACATGAATTGTTCTTGAAACAAATAAACAAAGAAATCAAAATATGCTTAACAAGCTAGTATGATGCATGTTATTCTTTGATAAAAGAAGACCTCTCAATCCCCGGGACGGATGAGAAAGGATGATTAGATCAAGGGGAAGCATGAACGGGTGATCGAGTTCATTCCTTATAATCTCATTAGATTAAGAGTTACAAAAACCCCAAATCTTGCATGAATGCAATATATGTATCTAGAATGTGCCAAGGTTGTAGTGTGCTTTGTGTTTATGGATTCCTAGAATGACTTAGAAGTCTAAAATGTGTATGAATGGATGGATGAAATCAATATGGGATATGTACAAATGTAGTATGAACTACTTCCTAAGATATGAACTAATTTGGAATGCATATGAGCATCAAATCAAAGAATGAAAGTTGAAATGTACTTGCTGTGAATAGTGGACAGAACAGTAGCATGATCTTTTGGAATTTGAAAAGAGGGGTTAGGAATGTTTTCAATGCATGATTTTTTATGGAGATGTTCCTTATTGTGTCTTGAACACAACCCAAAAGGCCAATCTTGAATAGCTATCACAGATTGAGAGAAATTATATAAACAATAGAGGTCACTCAGAAACAGAGTTTGTACTGTCGACTGAAATGTTAGAAACTCTTAGAAAATGAAAACGAATGATCTAGAGGCCTATTTTATACAGAAAGTTTCCTAAGACATTGAATTTTAAGGAAAAAATAAGTTAGGACCACCCCTTTTGGAAAAGTGTTCTGGAAAAGAGGTCGTAAGTTGACCTAGCTGCTGTGACAGAAAAAACAGAATGTTTGGAAGGAATGTTGGGACCCAAATGGACCATTTCCAAGTACTTCCAAGTCAAACCAAAAATCATGGGTGTTCTCCAATGAGTTAGGAAGACTTTCCAAGTAGCCTTGTATCCATATGTTGAGTATTGAGTTCTAGAAAAATCTTTGAACTCAACTCACTCACTGTTTTGACTCATTGTTTTGAAGATTTTGGAGAAAACAAAGTTTTGTTTCTTGAAACCAAATGAGAGGGATTGAGAGGGGTTTTGAAATAGATGTTTTGAAAAACATGTTTTCAACACTCAATAAGGATCATAGCCACTTAGAATACCTACATCAAACTCATCATTTAAGAACCTCCAAGATTGTTGGAGAGATTTATTTTATTTTGAACATAACTTCAATACATTTCAAGAATACCTTGGAAGTATTGAGGTTATGATCATCATCTATCAAACATGTTTTTGAGGTCAAGAGCTACTATCCATAAGGATTCACTCACCCCAAACTTCATGTCATCACTTAGATGATGATGAACTAGTAAGTAAATAAAGAAAATCAAAAAGAAATGAGATAAGAAGAGATGAACAATAAATAAACAAGCAAGTAAATAGCAATCAATAGATGATAATCAATGTGATTTTGGACTTGTAGCTTGGTGTTTCACTCATAGATTTTGACATTTGGATATGGAAGTAGCTTCCTAACTCAAGAATGCTCAAGAATGGTAATTGGGGGTGTTTGGAATGTGAAGTATAAGAGAGGTAATGGAAGAAAACAAGATTAAAACTCACTTTCTATAGCAAAATAGTAGGAGGAAGCTCCTTTTCTCTCTTCTAAACCTATCTCTATCTCTCTTCTTCTCTACAACTTTTCAAGCTTTTACACTTGGCCCCCCCAAAATGAAGAGCAATGGGGGGTTTATATAGGCCAATTTGGGGTGGTTTTGGGATTTTAGAAGTGTTCCCATTGGTCCCAAACATATGTGAACATAAAACTACGTCGTTTTGGCTTTCAATTAATCAATTTGGACCCCCAAAAAAATTACAAAAATGGACTCTGCGAGGGTTGAGTGCCGCGGCGGCACTGGGCCAGTGCCGCAGCGGCAGTGGGCCAGTGCCGCGGCGGCACTGCTCCTCAGAAGCCCAGAAAATTACGTTTAGGCCCCCAGAGGTTCCGGTATTCGCGAAAAGGCCCTATTTTGTCCGAAATTCACAGAAAATGCATACGAACTCCAAATTGAGGTTGTGATATACCGTTGGAAAGGTAATGGAGTCTACTTTACATACAAAATAGTTCGGGGATGGGTTACTTTGAAAAGTTTTGCGGTATTCGCGATAAATACTGATTTGATCACCTTTTTCGCCTTCAGAAATTCAAAATAAATTCGTTTTAAATCCAGGAATTATGTACGATATACCGTTGGAAAGCTATTGACCTCTAGTATCCATGAAAAATATTTGAAAATTATTTCGGTGCCCCAATTCCAAAGTCAAATCTTGGTCAAACTGGTCAAACTTGGGATTCCCGGGAAGTTCTGGGAACCTCCGGGAGCTCCCAGGAGCCGACGTTTTCGCTCGATTCTCTTTTAAAACTCATTTTAATACTTTTCTAATGATTCCGATGAATTCGGACGATTTTGGTCAAACTTGGTCAAACTCTGGTCAAACTTGGTCAAACCGGTCAACGGGGACTTTCGGGGAACTTCCGGGACTTCCGGGGGTCTCTGGGAGGTGACGATTTCATCCGGTTTTACTTAAAAACTCATTTTATTATTTTTCTTACGACATAGCATGTTTTCAGAACTTCGGGACCAAATCTGGGAGTTTTCGGGCTTTTAGGGGCATTTTGGTCACTCTGAGCATTCTGAGAGATAGAGCTGACTTCCAGGAGTCCTTTTGAGTCTTTTACGATCATTGTGAACCACCAAGCTATGGGTCTCCTAAATATGATAGCCGACAAAATGGGGTGTCTACAGTTTGCCCCTCTTTGGCAGGAACTTGCGAGGCAACGCATGTCCCAAGCGAGTGCCAAAGTTTTGAAGAGACAGGTCTTTTGGAGGCTATAGATTTAGGATAAAAAGCATTACAAAAGATGCAATGATGCTGAGGCTAGTGCTGGTCGCACTCTGCGTGAGCTGCCTACGTATCCCAAGGGGAATCAGACCAGGATGTAGTTCAGGGCACAAAGGAATAAATCACACATGCACATACACAACAATCAGGCAGATGCTATGCTATAAGAGTGATATGCTATGCATGGATGTGATATGAATTTTGCCCTAAGTCCTATCATGTCTAGTGTTCTGATCCTAGCATGAATTGGTACTGTGGGGTGTACCACTCCGAGTGGACTTGTGTCGTACCTATATTGTGTTCTAAAACGCTTGTGGTCCTAGTACATGTGTTCAGTGTATTTGCCACTCTCAGTGGGCTTGGTGATCTATGCTTCACTATGACTAATAGACTTGTGAGGGAGCTCCACCTGGAGGTCTTACTCAAGGAAGAGCGTGGTGTTCAAAGTGATACTGTGGTGCTCAAAAGAATGCTTATGGTGTGTTTGCCACTCCAGTGGGCTTTGTGATTTGTGTGTGCCGCAACCGATGGGCTATGTGTCATGTTGGGTGAAGTGATTCTTGACTCGTGCTCCTCTTAGTCGTGACACTATGGACTCGGTGACTCCCAAAGTCTCAACGGTGCTTCTCAATCCTCAATTCTTAATGGCGCTTATGTTGTTCCTCGAATCTTTGACGGTGCTTTCTCAAGGCTTCTTGATTGTCAACGGTGTTCTTCAAATCTTAACGATGCTTCTCGACTTTTCCATGATGCTTCTCAACAAATCTGATGTTCCTCAACCCATCCGATATTCCTCAACTCTTCAACGATGCTTCTCAACAAATCTGATGTTCCTCAACACATTCGATGTTCCTCAACTCTTCAACGATGCTTCTCAACAAATCTGATGTTCCTCAACTCATCCGATATTCCTCAACTCTTCAACGACGCTTCTCAACAAATCTGATGTTCCTCAACACATCTGATGTTCTCTTCAACAATACTCTCTTCTGATGTTCCTCGACACATCTGATGCTCTTCCTCAACAACACACTTGGACTTTGGGCACCAAAACGCATCTTATCAACACTCCTCATCAACACATCTAGACTTTGGGCCCTAAAACACCTCAACAATACGTCTCATCGACACACCTTATCAGCAATAGTTTCTCGGTGTTGGCGATATTTCCTCCGATCGGCCGCCTTGAGAAACAACTGTCGGTTTGTAGTTTGCAACCACTTACGAGTTTATGCCACTCGTACCTGGGACATTCTCATGTTGCGACCTTGACTGGTGTAGTAATAATGTTTGGCACTTCTGCTTATATCCAAAGTTTTTTTTTTATAATTGGGAATCACCTTTAACCCACACATTTAAGACCATCAGGACAAATGGACTTAACAGGAACGACAAGGAAAGTTGGGTTAGTTTGTATGAAACCTTGGTCTCTGACACACTTGTGATCAGATTACTACTGACTCAAATAAAGAAGGATTGACTTGGACATGAAATTTTCAAATTGCCACGATCCAAAGTGCCTTTACCATGAATGATGTACCGCTCATCTTTTATGTTCACTCCTCATCTTGATATGTCAGCACTTTGCTAATAAATCTGGTTTTTTGAAAATTCCTCCCTACTGATCTAATCAATTTCTTTGCTTCTCCCAAGATGTGCTTTGAATTAGTGCCTTAGCTTATAGAATAAAAGATGCTCCATTTCCATCTGTTCAAGACAATGTTTGTGACTTGAAGGCTTACCATTGGTGTATAGGGATCGGGTGGCAAACGAAGTTTGCCCCTAGTTTGAAGGGCATGAAGTGGGATCGGTAGGCAAACGAGGTAAATGACCGAAGTTTGCCCCTAGTTTGGGGGAAGGTTCATTGGAGGTTTTGGGCAAACGAGGTAGGTGACCGAAGTTTACCCCTTGTGTGAAGGGTAGATAGTAAAAGTCAGGCAAACGAGGCGGGTAGCCGAAGTTTGCCCCTAGTGTGGAAGGTGATTTTCTGGTTTGAGGTATGGACCGTGACTTTAATCTCTCAAATGCTCATAACTTTTTGCCTAGGCACCAGTGAGGTAACCTAGTGAGCTCTTTTCTCTCTTTTGTTATTGCTCACCTTAGATTTAGCTCTAACTTTTGCCTAGGCATCCTTTCGGATTTTCGACCTAGCGAGCCATCCTTCTTTTCTTTTTGAAAGTCTGCCTACGTACCCCCAAGTGGGGATTAGGTCCAACGTAGTTCGGGCCATGGTTAAAAAGAAGCGGGTTGATTTTTAGGTAGGTGGGGTGACCGAACCGTTGTGGTTGCCTACGTATCCCCGAGCAGGAATCAGGTCGAGCGTAGTTCGGGCCAAAGTCTTGAAAGAAGGGGGGGTTGATTATGATGGTGTCGACCGAACCGATGTGGTTGCCTACGTATCCCCGAGTGGGAATCAGGTCGAGCGTAGTTCAAGGTAAGGCTTGAAATAAGGGGTTTGAGGTATGAGGGTTTTTCAAACCAATCGTCAAAGAAGTTCAAACTTGAGCCACTTGTGGTAGCTTTGAATAAGAAGATTCAGTTTCGGTCTTTTCTTTCTTTCTTTTTTTTTATTTTGAGGATCGATCCTTTTCACTTTCGCCTAGCCAGTCAATTTTACTTTTCATGTAGTTGATTCTTGTGAGACCTTTTGACTGCAATCTCAGAATTCCGGAATGTGCATGTCAGCTCTTGGAATTTATTTATGGTTGTTCCGAGCCTTTTGAAATATGATCTAGACACATTCTCATGATGTACCTTGAAGTGTACGATTCTCTGTATCAAAAAAATCTTCTTTCTTTCATTTTCTCCATTATTTTGACTGGCTAAGTTCAGATCTTGGAAATCAATACCTTTTTGGCTCTAACTTTTGCCTAGGTGCCCTTTCGGGTTTTCAACCTAGCGAGCTTTTTCTTTTCTTTTCTTTTCTTTTCTTCTTTTTTTTTTCTCTTTTTTTTTTTTGAAAGTCGAGATGAAACTTGCTAAAATGTTTGGCTACCATCAAGGACTAAGTCTGTATTGCTTTCAATCGGACAGATTGCATGGCTTCCAATTGGATTGGGCTTAAGGCTTTGAAATGGTGGAAAAAAAAGGGTGTTGGGCAAGCCCCAAGTCAGTTTCAAGTATGTCTTTTCAAGATTGAGGCAAGAGCGTCTTTAAATTCTTAAAGTAAGACTATTCAATTCTTGGCTCTTCATCGGTGTCGGCGCAAAATCGACTTTGACCAGTTAGGGATTCTCTCTTTTTTTGTTTGTTGCAAAAATTTATTAGCAAAGTAATGTCCATGGTAATTTGAAGAGTGATATTTTCAGTTCAGCGATTCATGCACTTATACACATCAGATTAGGCAAAATGAGACTTCATTCCATCAGAAGAGAAGGATTACATTACTCGATACGGACTCACAATAACTTGATGATAGACAGACTCGACCATAAGATCAAACTTGAATAGACACAAAATATAGAACAGACTCGACTTGGTCTCAAATGGAGTGTCTTTGTGACCCATTTATTATTATTATTATTTTAGCAGAAGTTCCAAACACTATCAACTCTCTGCGTAGCTTCAACAATCCTTAGCGAAGGAGATCATTTGAAAGGACCGGCCAGGGGCTTAGGTGACATGGGGTTGAATGGTTGGTGGTTTAATGACTCTTCGGTCAATAAGGTCTTGGCTATCATGGCGGAGACGTATGCACCGGTCGGTGTCATGGCCTGGGCCTTGGTGGTAGGCACATCGTTTGGACAGGTCACAGTTAGGTGGTGGGGGATCGGCACGAGGCTGAAGGAGTTGGAGGTGTCCCTTTTTTAGCAGGCGGCCTAAGGCTACGGAGGGGGAGATATCTAGCTTGGAAAATTCACGGGGTACCCTATTTTGGTAAGGGCGGGTAGGCGAGCTGGTTTGGTTTGTGAGCTGGTATGATTGGGGAGAATAGGCCATGGGTTGGTTACTAAGGGCATTGACATCCGAAGGGTTTCGGGAGTAGTCGGGCCTCTTGGACTGGCTTTGTGATCCTTCATTCTTGATTTTCCCTTCCCTGATTGCATCCTCAATTCTAGTCCCAATCTCAAACAGTTCTTCAAATGTTGAGATGGACTGGTAGAATAGTTTCTCATGGTACAGCGGCTGTAGATTCTTGATCAACATCCGGACTTGTTCCTTTTCGACTGGTCGGTGGGTCATTTGGGCCACTTTGTTCCTCCATCTGCTCAAGAATGCAGCGAAGGACTCATTGAAGTTCTGCCGGGTAGTCTCCAGATCCTGAATGGTGACATCGAGCTCTTGGTTGTAGGAGTAATGATCAATGAAGACCTGGACTATATCTTCCCAAGTCCGCGTCTTAGAAACCTCCAAGGTCAGAAACCAAGATAGAGCAGCCTTGGCGAGGGTTTGAGGGAACAACATTGCGATGTGCTCATGGCTGCAGCCCATTGATTGGAAAACACTCATGCAGAACTTTACATGGCTCTTCGGATTCCCAGTTCCATCAAAACGATCAATTTCAGGCATTTTGAAGTTTTCCGGCAGTTTCAGCTTAACAGGCTCAAAAAGGCCTTCCAGATCTAGCATGTAGTCATTGATCCCTTTGCTTTTCCTCAGTACGCTTTCTAGCTTGTCAACCCTATCCATTTTTTCTTGGAATTTCTTCTCATACGCAGGCGGCGGGACCCCCTGAAACCAGTCTTCTTCCCCATTATTCTCGGGTGGGGGTAGTTCAAATTCCGGTGGTGGAAACCCGGGCGGAGGTTGCGGTCGCCGCTGCTTCAGTTCTTCCATGAACTTCAGAACCTGGGCCAGGCTGTCGGACTGCTGGCTTATGGTCGCTCCCAATTCAGTAACCTTGTTTTCCAACTCTTCCCTATTCATGCTGATGTAAGCTGTCGGACTGATTCTGATCAAACGCTTATCCGAACTCCTGACCCACGAATAAGACCCTGACTGCTGACCTTGGGAATCTATACTGACCTGACAAATTTTGAAAGGACTAGATTAGATCTTTGACAGTGGTGACTTTAGGCAGACAAAGATAGTGATGTGGACCGACTCGAAACAGTGCGTGCAGATTGATGGGGGATGGTGCATGCAAATGGGACAAACATGCGGATGTAAGCCCTAATCTATATGATGCTCCTATTTCTAGCAGATAGCAGCTAAACAAATAAGGTCCTAGCCATACAGAGTGTGCTAACCTTACTCTCCTGTATGATCACCAAGGGGATAACAGGGATTTCCGGGATACTTTGGGAATTTCGGATAGAGTTTCTGGGAGAAACATGGGTTTGGAAGATTCGGAGAAATTTCTAGAAGTCATTTGAGTTTCTAGGAGAAATAAGGATTTCTGGTTGATTTGGACTGAGCTTCTAGGAGAAACTGGTATTTTTGGGTATTTCTGAGAAATATGGATAGAGTTTCCAGGGGAAACAAGTATATCTGGGCATTTCTGGGTGATTTGGGCAGAGATGCTGGGATTTTTGGAGAATCTGGGAGATTTGGGCAGAGCTTCTGGGAAAACAGGTACTTTGGATATTTCTAGGAAATTTAGATAGAGTTTCTGGGAGATAGGACAGAGTTTCTAGGAGACACTGGTATATCTGGGAAATCAGGGAGATTTAGACAGAGTTACTGGAAAAAACTGGTTAATATGGTTATATTTGGGATATCTGGACAGAGTTTCTGGGAGGAACAGGTTATGATGGTGATCATACTGTCTAGCTAGTTTTCATACTCCTATGTCCTAGGACCAACAAACAAGGTTTGCGGTGTATATCTTCGTGAACATGGAGCAGACATCCTTGTCATGGTGCCTAGGCAGGTCAACTCAATGTGATCACATGTGAGTGATTGCCTTGGGGATCATAAGAAAGAAGTTCTGCCTCATGCCACATAAGCGTCTACACCGCGCAGGTAATCCCGTCAGGGCATACAACAGTTATATCACATTGTCCTATCTGAAAAGATAAATGAACAGTCCTATGAAAGGTTCTACAGGAATCTATATGCAAAGGCTGGGTTTAGTCAAAGAGGGTCCGTTGACGAGAGTTCCAATATACCGTCAGAGAGACAGTACGGAAGTGTTTACTCTTTTTGATATACCTTGGAAGGTACAGTATCAACGGTGACTTGTGCCCTGGCACAGCAAGACCTGAACAATGTCAGCGCCGCGATTCAGACACAGTCGGAGGGGGGGAATGCAAGAGTGCAATGCGGTGAACCAAACACAGTAAAAAGATGATTTTAAGGATGCTTCTTATGAGTCAAACCTCTGTATTATTTTGTTTTAAAATAAAAAATCCCCAGCAGAGTCGCCAGATTGTGGACACCGGAAGTGGACCACTTCTCTTGTTTGAGATTGATTTTGAAATTGATTTGAATCAAAGAAAGAAAAAAGGTCTGTTGAAAACAGATACAGAGTCGCCACTTGGTCTTTAAGGAACCAAGAAACCTAATTTGACTCACCCAAATGGATAAAAGGGCACCGGCCCTTCATAACCAAAGAACTTGGTTCGGGGTTTTGGTACGAGAGAGGAAGGAGCCTTTGTCACGACTAAAACACCCTCAACTCGCCCCGTCTTTCGACGGGCCTCAATTAGCATCCAAATAATCATCTTATACTATGTATGGTTCGACAAATAATACTACGATAGTATATTACATCACATAAGAAACTTGAAATGAAAGATCTAAAGATAAGATATCATTCATAAGATCTAAGCCAAATATCACACAATGCGAAGTGAAAGATCACACAAATAAACCTAGGAAAATTCGTCTAATCATATATCAATTAATCAAGTTTTCCTAATCTAAAGGGGACATGAATTGTTCTTGAAACAAATAAACAAAGAAATCAAAATATGCTTAACAAGCTAGTATGATGCATGTTATTCTTTGATAAAAGAAGACCTCTCAATCCCCGGGACGAATGAGAAAGGATGATTAGATCAAGGGGAAGCATGAACGGGTGATCGAGTTCATTCCTTATAATCTCCTTAGATTCAGAGTTACAAAAACCCCAAATCTTGCATGAATGCAATGTATGTATCTAGAATGTGCCAAGGTTGTAGTGTGCTTTGTGTTTATGGATTCCTAGAATGACTTAGAAGTCTAAAATGTGTATGAATGGATGGATGAAATCAATATGGGATATGTACAAATGTAGTATGAACTACTTCCTAAGATATGAACTAATTTGGAATGCATATGAGCATCAAATCAAAGAATGAAAGTTGAAATGTACTTGCTGTGAATAGTGGACAGAACAGTAGCATGATCTTTTGGAATTTGAAAAGAGGGGTTAGGAATGTTTTCAATGCATGATTTTTTTGTGGAGATGTTCCTTATTGTGTCTAGAACACAACCCAAAAGGCCAATCTTGAATAGCTATCACAGATTGAGAGAAATTATATAAACAATAGAGGTCACTCAGAAACAGAGTTCGTACTGTCGACTGAAATGTTAGAAAATCTTAGAAAATGAAAAAGAATGATCTAGAGGCCCATTTTATACAGAAGGTTTCCTAAGACATTGAATTTTAAGGGAAAAATAAGTTAGGACCACCCCGTTTGGAAAAGGTTTCTGGAAAAGAGGTCGTAAGTTGACCTAGCTGCTGTGATAGCAAAAACAGAATGTTTGGAAGGAATGTTGGGACCCAAATGGACCATTTCCAAGTACTTCCAAGTCAAACCAAAAATCATGGGTGTTCTCCAATGAGTTAGGAAGACTTTCCAAGTAGCCTTGTATCCATATGTTGAGTATTGAGTTCTAGAAAAATCTTTGAACTCAACTCACTCACTGTTTTGACTCATTGTTTTGAAGATTTTGGAGAAAACAAAGTTTTGTTTCTTGAAACCAAATG
Organism: Hydrangea macrophylla; assembly: GCA_033977485.1. Taxonomy (NCBI): domain Eukaryota; kingdom Viridiplantae; phylum Streptophyta; class Magnoliopsida; order Cornales; family Hydrangeaceae; genus Hydrangea; species Hydrangea macrophylla. The sequence continues at coordinate 7,023,105 of CM066983.1, read as the reverse complement.
AGAGGGATTGAGAGGGGTTTTGAAATAGTTGTTTTGAAAAACATGTTTTCAACACTCAATAAGGATCATAGCCACTTAGAATACCTACATCAAACTCATCATTTAAGAACCTCCAAGATTGTTGGAGAGATTTATTTTATTTTGAACATAACTTCAATACATTTCAAGAATACCTTGGAAGTATTGAGGTTATGATCATCATCTATCAAACATGTTTTTGAGGTCAAGAGCTACTATCCATAAGGATTCACTCACCCCAAACTTCATGTCATCACTTAGATGATGATGAACTAGTAAGTAAATAAAGAAAATCAAAAAGAAATGAGATAAGAAGAGATGAACAATAAATAAACAAGCAAGTAAATAGCAATCAATAGATGATAATCAATGTGATTTTGGACTTGTAGCTTGGTGTTTCACTCATAGATTTTGACATTTGGATATGGAAGTAGCTTCCTAACTCAAGAATGCTCAAGAATGGTGATTGGGGGTGTTTGGAATGTGAAGTATAAGAGAGGTAATGGAAGAAAACAAGATTAAAACTCACTTTCTATAGCAAAATAGTAGGATGAAGCTCCTTTTCTCTCTTCTAAACCTATCTCTATCTCTCTTCTTCTCTACAACTTTTCAAGCTTTTACACTTGGCCCCCCCAAAATGAAGAGCAATGGGGGGTTTATATAGGCCAATTTGGGGTGGTTTTGGGATTTTAGAAGTGTTCCCATTGGTCCCAAACATATGTGAACATAAAACTACGTCGTTTTGGCTTTCAATTAATCAATTTGGACCCCCAAAAAAATTACAAAAATGGAGTCTGCGAGGGTTGAGTGCCGCGGAGGCACTGGGCCAGTGCCGCGGCGGCACTGCTCCTCAGAAGCCCAGAAAATTACGTTTAGGCCCCCAGAGGTTCCGGTATTCGCGAAAAGGCCCTATTTTGTCCGAAATTCACAGAAAATGCATACGAACTCCAAATTGAGGTTGTGATATACCGTTGGAAAGGTAATGGAGTCTACTTTACATACAAAATAGTTCGGGGATAGGTCACTTTGAAAATTTTTGCGGTATTCGCAATAAATACTGATTTGATCGCCTTTTTCGCCTTCAGAAATTCAAAATAAATTCGTTTTAAATCCAGGAATTATGTACGATATACCGTTGGAAAGCTATTGACCTCTAGTATCCATGAAAAATATTTGAAAATTATTTCGGTGCCCCAATTCCAAAGTCAAATCTTGGTCAAACTGGTCAAACTTGGGATTCCCGGGAAGTTCTGGGAACCTCCGGGAGCTCCCAGGAGCCGACGTTTTCGCTCGATTCTCTTTTTAAACTCATTTTAATACTTTTCTAATGATTCCGGTGAATTCGGACGATTTCGGTCAAACTTGGTCAAACTCTGGTCAAACCTGGTCAAACCGGTCAACGGGGACTTTCGGGGAACTTCCGGGACTTCCGGGGGTCTCTGGGAACTGACGATTTCATCCGGTTTTACTTAAAAACTCATTTTATTATTTTTCTTACGACATAGCATGTTTTCAGAACTTCGGGACCAAATCTGGGAGTTTTCGGGCTTTTAGGGGCATTTTGGTCACTCTGAGCATTCTGAGAGATAGAGCTGACTTCCAGGAGTCCTTTTGAGTCTTTTACGATCATTGTGAACCACCAAGCTATGGGTCTCCTAAATATGATAGCCGACAAAATGGGGTGTCTACAGTGCCTTGAAATCTTCCAAGAATGATGATCAAACTCTTCTTCTTCTAATTTCACTTCTCTCTTAATTTAGAAAGTTTTGAAGAGAATCAATATTAGGATCCTAATATTCTAAAAATTCCAAGTCCCCCTTAATGGGATACACATCATCTATATATAGGCAATCTTTAGAGGGTTTCTTTGGGAAATTCACAGCCAAAACCCTAATTTCAGCCACCTTTTGGTGGTATAAACCGACCTATTTTTGGACAGACTATCATAAAAATGCTATACTCTGTGGAGATGGAAGCGGCACTCAGTGATTGCCAGTGCAGCGTAACTGATTGCCGGAACGGAATTCAATGAATGCCAAAGCGGCATTTATGAGTGCCACAGACAACTACACAGATTGCCCTTTTTTTTTGTAGAAATTCATTTTTTGCGGCATTTGATGAAATTAGCGGCATTTACTAAAAGCCGTACGGCACATCACAGAGTGTGGTATGGCAACCCGTGACTGTCGGGTCCTTCACTATGTGCCATTTTTGTTGTTTCCCTCTTTTTCCCTTTTTCTTTTTTTTTTTTGTTTTGAATTGGAAAACCCTTCGGAAGAGCTTGAATCACTTTTGGAAGTCCTGGATAAATCATATGCCTGTCATCATTGGATCTTAGAGGCAATACTCCCCTTAATTCGACACTTGGTCAAAATTAGAGTGTCTACAGTTTACCCATCTTCGACAGAGCTTGTGGAGCAACGCGTGTCACAAGCGAATGTCGAAACCTGTGTAAAGACAAGCCTTTGACCAGACCGTCGAATTTAGTTAAAAACATAATGCGTTGCAAAAATGGCTACACAAGCAGTTCATGTCGGTCGTGCTCAATGGTGAGTTGCCTACGTATCCTTTTTGGGAATCAGACCGAGACGTAGTTCGGGCCAGGTATAACCACACACAAACACAGGTAATCATACAGATGGATTCACCTATCCTATCATGATGCACGTGCTCACGCGATGGTGGTTGTTAATGCAATTTCATGATCTACAAATGATATGATTTTAAAATTGTGCTATCGCGACGTATTCAGATGCAGTCCATGCCTTACTTAATGCTCGCGTTTATTCGAACTTAAAGACGAGTTATTCTTTAGAATTCAAAGTTTCTATAATCCACTTGTTGATTAGTCTTCAAGATACTTGGCCGTCTCGGCCAAAAAGACGAACGCAATTGACTGGGCGGCGCTTCATGACTTAGGCCCCGATGTCAACGCGGTTTTGCTCTCTCAACACAATCTACTGGGCGGCGCTTCGCGACTTAGGCCCCGGTGTCTTCCAAGAATCATCTGATCGACTAAGATGCGCCTTGTGCCTCACACTCCGGTGTCAAATCAGGAACCACGCTTTTCGAAAGACTGAGAAGCACATCGTGCCTTATACTCCAGTGTCTTTCAAAAATCATCTGATCGACTGAGATGCGCTTCGTGCCTTATACTCCGGTGTCGAAGTGAGTTTGCTCTAAAAAATCCGCAGCCCTTCAGCCCCGTCGGATAAAAAAAAAATTTGCAGCCCCGTCGGATATGTTTTCTCTGAAAAATTCGTAGCCCTTCGGCCCCGTCGGATATGTTTTCTCTGAAAAATCCGCAGACCTTCGGCCCCATCGGATATGTTTTCTCTGAAAAATCAGCAGCCCTTCAGCCCCGTCGGATATGTTTTCTCTGAAAAATCCGCAGCCCTTCGGCCCCGTTTGTCCAAAATTAGGGGTCCAACGGACCCAAATCTCTTTTCAAATTTGGAAATCAGGGGTCAAACAGACCCAAATTCATTTTAAATTCAAAATCAAGGGTCGATTGGACCCAAATTCATTTTAAATTTGAAAATCAGGGGTCAAACAGACCCAAATTCATTTTAATTTTCAAAATCATGGGTCAATCAGACCCCGAAAGACATTATTTGGGGCAAAAGTGCCAAAAGTGGGCAAAATCAGGGGGTTTGAATTCAAATTTTGGTGTTTATTTTGAATTTTGGGGGGAAAATCAGCAGCACTTAAACTGCCTTACTCGCGGCACACGCTTCAAAATGCGGCAGCCCGTGAATGCCGTGCGGCACTCACGGAGTGCCGCTGCGGCACTTAGTGAGTGGTGTACGGCAGTTAGTAGACTGTTGGGCACGATTTCCCAAGTGCTGTAGCGGCACTTTGTGAGTGCCGCACGGCATTCACGGACTGTCACATTTTGAAGCGTGTGCCACGAGTATGGTGGTTTAAGTGCAGCTGATTTTTCCCCCAAAATTCAAAATGAACACCAAAATTTGAATTCAAACCCCCTGATTTTGTCCACTTTTGGCACTTTTGCCCCAAATGATGTCTTTCGGGGTCTGATTGACCCCTGATTTTGAAAATTAAAATGAATTTGTGTCCGTTTGACCCCTGATTTCCAAATTTAAAATGAATTTGGGTCTAATCGACCCTTGATTTTGAATTTAAAATGAATTTGGGTCTGTTTGACCCCTGATTTCCAAATTTGAAAAGGGATTTGGGTCCGTTTGACCCCTAAATTTTGAACCAACACGGCCGAAGAGCTGCGGATTTTTCCTCTCAAGCCTTTCACCGTACTTTTCATGAATTTGGATACATACAAGGTCAATGATGCTTAGCTAAACATGATATAAGAAATGTAATCTTATAATCAAGATTCGGCATATTCTCAAATGTCATAGGACATGAAGAGGAATTGCTCAAAAGTGATTAAGAGGTTATAGATATTTCATCAAGCAAGTATCGTCATCATCTCAAGTAATCCCTTTCGGGCATACAAAACTCCCTAGCACATAATCCTAATCAAGAATTAATTTCCTAACTTTGAAAGGTTCTATTGAAGCTATCATGCAAAGGTCGGGTTTTGGTCAAATAAGGGACCCTTGACACACATCCGATAGGATGCTTCATATACCAACACATAGTATGAGATAAAGGGTGATTACACAGTCCCATGATAACTTGACCGACCGGGTTGCCCCGAGTCTCCAAGGTCATAGTTTCGTGCAATCGACTGGCTAAACATGCAAGTGTAATGCAACAGACACACAAAGATTAATTAATTCGATTAAAAGGATGCTTTCAAGTCTAATCCTCGAGTGAACCCAAAATCAAAAATTTCTGGTCTGCGAAACCTGAGATTCTGGGTTCAATCCCCAGCAGAGTCGCCAGATTGTGGATATCGCAATTTTCTCTTACCCACAGCTTTTCTTTCAAAATATTTTTCAATTCGAAATACAAAATACGAGTCGCCATTAATTTTTAAAAGGGAAAATTAAGAAACCATTTTTAAAGGAAACCAATCTTTTGCGAAACCAAAGATTAGCTAGATCCGGGGATTGTGGAATGAGAGAGAAAGGAGTCTGATGGACTAAAACACTCTGTCTCATCCTATCTCGCGATAGACCTCTACTCAACATCCTTTTAATCAAACTATTAATCTAAGCATGCCCTCAACTAATACATAGATATAAATATTCATTACACAAGCATGTTGAAATGGTGTAAAATTGCTAATGACAAAATATCATTCAAAAACAAGTAGCTCAATTAGCAAACAATATGATATACGAAATAGAGAACTAGAGAACTTACTCGGGGGTCCAGCTGCGAATATTTAAACGTGCAATGCATACAAAAGCTAAAATCCTAATGAAAGAGTCTCTAATCACATATATACACATAAGGCAAGTTTTAATTCTAATGTATCGCACATGAGGTCGAAAAATTGATAAAATCAAGAAACTAAGATAAACTAGAAAGGAGTTTAAGAAATCATACCTTGATAGCGCTACAAAACAAAGGGGTTAGTCCACATGCGTTATACTATATAATATTAAAACCTAAACAACATGCTTAATCTTCTAGCTAAGAAAAAGATGTTATAATTACAAGTATCAACGCATGTGAATGAATGCATGAGCATGAGCAAGAATGAACTATGAATTATTCATTGATTTGGATCATTTGGTCTCTGGATTTAAGCTTAACTAATTATTATCAAAGCATGGTTTAAGCCCTAGGTCATAGAAAAGTCATTTGGACCATTATTTACAAAGTTGGTCAAATCTGTCATAAAATTCTGAAAATTGCAGAGAGAAGACCAGAACTTCAAGAAAATAAAAATCATGCTTCCCATGGTTTGATCTTGATGATTTTGGACACAAGTTGCCTCTGTGTGTCTAGTTCCATCCCAAGAAGAAAATCAAAGTTTCAACGGTTAGATCTCTGGGAAACGGACAAAAACCAAACATCGCTCAGAGATTTACAAAATCTCTGTCCAGAGATTTTGTATGATTTTTTAAAAATAATAAAATAATCAGAAACACTTTGATCTTTTTCGGGTATCCTCCTAACACATTGAACTACCCAGAAAAATTTACTTAGAGCCAAGAATTCTTGATTAAGGCTCTGATTTACTCATTTCAAAATCGTGTTATTGTTCTGAAACACTGGACAGATTATAGTTGTCTCACAAAACTCATGACCAAACCACTTTAAACATGAAATCTCCTTAAGCAAAAATTACAGTGTAGAACTTTGTGTTATCGACACTCTCTAAGTGATTTCACTTAATTCCAACGGTTAGATATTTAACTAAAAATCTCTGATCAAAAACTGTTTGTGAACTCACTGCTCCACTATTGGGCTTATCACCCTTTTGTTACATCTATCAACAAAGCCATGAGTATTGGCTTATCCTAAACCTAATTCTCCTTTCCATTGAGGGTCATTGGAGATCAAAACATGACTAGTACTCATGAGTCTCAAAGGAACATATAACAGATTCCATGAAACATCAAGCTAGAGAACCTAAGTCATAAGTATAGACTTTGATTCATCTATTTGCTTATAAAATGAAGTGATGATCAAACTTTGACTCCCATGTGAAGCATGAGCTTTCATGAGATTCAAAAGATCAAACTCAAGAGCTTTCAAGAGAGACATTGAAGATCTCCAAGAATCTCAAAAGAAAAGTATAAACAAAAGAAGAAATGAAATAAAGAAAACTAAGAGAGCAAATGCTCTAACTCCATCAAAGAATCTATTGGTAAAACTTGTTTACTTCAAATTCATAGATGCTTTTAAACCAAGCTAAGAAGAAACAAAAGAGAATGAAAACTTATACAAGATTAGAGGATCACCTCCAACTATCCTCAAACTTCTACGGTTTGAAGATCTTCCAAGCTCTTCTTCAAGCTCTTAAAACTCTCTTTATCCCAAAAATTCTTTTTATTTTCTTCTTGAAATTCCCCTCTCCCAAAAATGTGTAATAGTCCCCCCCCCCCCCCCCCCAAAAAAAAAAAAAGACCCCTTGTAATGGAGTATTCACCCTCTATTTATAGGCAAATTTTAGAGGGTTATTTTGGTATTTTCAAGCCAAAAACCCTAATTTCGGATGTACTTTTGAGGGTACAAAACGTACTGTATTACAGCTAGCTGCTAAAAAGGCAGTACTCAAAGGAGATGGAAGCGGCACTCACTGAATGCCGACGCGACATTCACTGAACGTCGGTGCGGCACTCAATGAATGTCGCGGACAACTCAATGGACTGCCATTTTTTTTTTTAAATCTGATTTTCGCGGCACTTGATGTGTTTTGCGGCAGTTACGGACTGCCAGTCCGGCAAACACAGAGTGCCGTTGCGGCACTGCATGACTGCCGCAGCCCACACCATGTGTCGTTCTATTCCTTTTTCTTTTCTTTTTCTTTTCATTCTCATTTTTTTTTGTTTGAATTGAAGAGTCTTTTAAAGAGCTTGAATCACCTTGGAAGCCTTAGTTTTGTTCGGACATTGTCATCATCGGACTTAGAGGTAACACTCCCCTTAATTCGACGTTTTGTAAAAATTGGGGTGTCTACAGGCATATAGATGCACGAGTTAGGAATCATCCCCAAAAAGCGGATCATCGATAACTATTATAGATTTTCTAAAATTCAAGTACAAAGAGACTATGTTCAAATATGTCAACCGATTTTTCAACAATTTCTAAAAATACCATATGGATCCTAAGGGTTCCCAAAACAGATTTAATGAAAGCTAATTCATTGAAGTTTACCTAGAAAATTTGAAATCCATGAAACTATGGGTTTTGATAGACCAAATCTTATGGACAAAACCAATCTGTTTACTGAATTTTAACTAGTTCATTTTAAAGTGTGAGAAAAACATCTTAGGTGATGGTTGAAGCTTATTAGAAAGATCAAACTCATAGATCAACTTAATTATCATGATTCCCAATCAATTTAGCCCTTAAGTTCTATGATGAACTATAGATCATGGATCAAAGGGACTTACAAATATCCTATTGGAGATGAAATTCAATAGGAATTCTAGGTTATAGGAATAATCAAGAGAAAAGTATGAACATAGGAATAATCCTTCTCATAGATCATACTTCCAAACCATCATAGAATTCAAAATAGATACATATATATATATAATCATGTATGCATGGATCTAAACTAAATTGAAGAATGAAATCAAAATTGAAAATCAAAGTGAAAATCAATCTCTAATTATGAATTATTAACAAAATCAAAGAAAATTTGGATCTAGTTATGTAAGTGTGTGAAGAACAAGAGAGGAAGAAGATGAGTGTTCTAACAAATAAAATAAAACTAAACTAGATCCAAGTCTTATAGATCTATATATAAAAGTAGGAATTAGAGATGAATTGTATTGTCTACCTCTTGGAGGATTCTCAATTATGCAATCAAAGTTTATTTGAAGAGTCTTCTTCTTCAAGTATTCTTCAAGTTCTTCAAGCACTCATCCATGGAAGTTGAGGGAGAAAATTGATGTCAAATTGTGATCTAATTAGCCTAGGATTAATTTTAGAAAACTTTAATTCATAATTCTCTCTCTATAAATCTCTCAAATTGAAAGTATGTTCTTACATTTTTTTTTGCTGGGACGAAGTATGTTCTTACATATCTTGTAAGTATATCAATTTGTATTCTCTCCTATACTTCAAAGATGATCTCATATGGATCTATATATAGAGTTTTGAAATCTTAACTCTTAAGTTAAAACGGAATTTTTAGAGATCAATAAAGGGTTAAAATGGCCATTCCAGTGCCTAAATGCAGTTTCCAGGCAATTTCCTCACAGTGGGAACCTCCTGGAAGGGTCTGGAACCAAAAAAACGTGATGGAGAACACAACTTGTAGGTGGCGGTTATGATGGGACCTGCCACCCCACTTTCCTAAACCGCCACTTACTATTCCTCTCCCTCTAGTTGCCCACAAGCCCTGTTTCAAGTTTCATGTGCACTGCTTTTCTAAATTTTCGTAAAAATGCTTTTTGGTGTCCGAAATTGTCCGTTTACGTACCATTGGAAAATTATTGAGTTGAATTTTAGTATAAAAATATTCTAGGAGGATTTGAAATGAGAATTGAAGTTCAATTGAAATCCAGAAGTCCTCCGAAACTTTTGTCATCTTTTTGAAATCAAACGATTTCTTTTTTAAAATTACTTTTCAGTGCGCATTGATTTCGGGTTTTTCTTTGAATTTGAATCTTTGGATACCTAGAATACAGCATTTATCACACTTCATGTTCATATAACCTGAGTGAATATGAATTATGAGAGACGAGTTTGACAAAATCGAGATTTATGCACAGAAAAGGGCTTTTCTGAACTTGAAGTCACTTTCCGAAGTTCGATCTTTCGATTGTATGGAATCCAGTACATTCCACGGGGTACTTTTCATCATCGAATCCTCCAAGACGTTGTCCACCCTAAATCCTATCAATGTGGTCAAAATTGGGTGTCTACAGAAACCAAGCTCATAACACTACTATGATGCATGCAATTATCCTGTTATGTAGTGATTCGCGTCAAAGCCCAGCGCCCTAGGTTTCCTAGCTAATGCATGTGAGCACTCTACACCTAAGCTAATGCAAGTAATGCGTTTCAGTGCCCTGACTTACAGTGCTTTGATGCAAAATTAAACAAAGCGATTTACTTTTTGAGATAGTGTGAAATGAATGTTTTGATGTCGTGACGTCTCTCCGAGATTGAGATGGTCATTGTGGAATACTTTAAGTATTTATCTGGAAATAAATGTTTGCCTGTGTATTTCACTATCTGTATTATTTTATGATTTATAATACTCCCTCCATCCCATTTTATGCATCCATCTTGGGGAATCCAACTATTCAAGGGGACAAAAAGAATTTACACCTACTTTCCATAATTGCCCATAATCATTGCACTTTCTTTTTTTGTTTTGTTTGGTGTTGATTGCAAGGAATGGTAGTTTGGGAAAATAAGTAAAATTTGCATACTAATTTAGGAAAGTGGACAACAATTTGGGACATCCCAAAAAGAAAAGATGGACACATAAAATGGGACGGAGGGAGTAATTGTTTGTAGTTAATTTTAGTATCCTGGTAAGGACGAATTAACACGCTACTAATTTGGTAGTCTAATTAGCAATTTCGTAAATTCATGTGAGACTGCATTTTAGCAACTAAATGGAACTTAGACGAAAACACTTATAATCATTTAGTTTTCACTCTTGAAGCTATGAATTAGCTGTGTAGAAAGTTTCGGAGACTGGTTAGGAGTTTTGAAAACTCGTAGGAAGGTAAACATAATTTTCGGAAATGTTGCCTATATATAGATAGAGATGACTTTTATATTTTTACAAAACTTATAACCTAAGTTTCAAGAGGAGGCCCAAGGGAGATTTGGTTGCTTAGAGCTTCATGACGACAAACGACAGACTTTTGGCCGTTAATTTTCTTCAAACTTTCATATTCGAGCTCCTAGAGGTAAGAGCTTCATTTTGATAAATGTTAGGCCATATTTGGTTAAGTTTTCCGAAAAGGCATTTTCTAGAATTTTCATAAAAAGTTGATAATTAAAATTCTGATCGATAGGAATTGTACTAGAAGGACTTCTACACGATCTTTGTGCTTGGGTTTTCTTTGGATCGTATTTTAAGAGCGTTATTCAGAGGTCAGTGATTCAACTATGTTTTTGGAATGATTTCTTGACATATATTCATGTTTTGTGTGAAAAACATGTGTTAGTATAGATATATATTGTGTAGTTCATATTGGGCGATTACATTGATAAGTAGGCCCAATAGCACGGTGAAATGTTTTGATTACCGAAAGCATTGTGATATGTGAATTGAGCATGTTGAGTTGTTATTTGGGTCAAAGGAGCACGTGGTTACAAAACCATGTGGAGTCGATATAGGCATTAAGGTCGATTGAAGAAAAGAATCGTGGATCCTACCTTTTCGTGTGGACTTATTGGCGAGGAGTCGCAGATTAGGAGTATGGAACGTACACGTGAGACTCCAGAGACTAGTATGAAATGTAGAGATGTGAATTCGAGCATGTTTATCATTCATGTGCATTGTTGTTTTATTCACTAAGCGTTAGCTTAAACAAATCGAATATGTGTGATTATTCAAATACCCATTTCAGGTGTTAATGCTGACGAGGAATCACAGAACTGAGTATGTGGGTTTGGGAGTTCTTGTAGAAGGCGACTTATCATGCCTATTGCGTAGTTTTGTAATGGAATGGATGCAATAAAGATTTTAGTGCTTTTAAACTATGTTTAACTTATAATCTTAGTACGCGTTTGTAATGTTGTAATAGATAGTAATCCTTTGTAATTATACTTTGGTAATGTTATAAACTAGTTGGAATCGTTTTAGTATAAGTTTTGAGTGTATATTTTAAACCCCAGGTGATTTCAAAAAGCTTTTAAACTTAGAAAATCTGCAGAATGTGCTGCTGCCATAAACTAGTCGACTGGTTGAGAAAACAGTCGACTGTAGCCTCTTTTTCGACACCTCACTACATCCTTTTACACACCAGTCGACTAGATCGTGTTTGCAAATAAGATATTTTGCCGGGACTAGACTTCAATTGACCGAAGTGTATCAGACGACTAAAGATTTGAAGCCTCAGTCGACTGGACATAGAAAACAATCGACTGGAGTATGTTTTAAAAATCAACTTTTTGCTGGGCTAGTTTCAGTCGACTAGGCACGAGGTGCAGTCGACTGGACTGCTAGTTTTCAAATGGTTTGTTTCTTTTTCGCTGCGTGTTCTTAAAACTAAATTTTTTGGAACGTTAATGAATTGGTTTAGCCTCGGTAGCGTGCCACTAGCTCCGGTTCTGCTATTGTGGGATCGGGCTGTGACAATGGATCCCACAAGTTCTAGGATCGAAACCTAGCTCTGATACCAATGTTGAAAAAATATGTAAACTCATGCATAGGGTTGGGTTCAAGGCATACCTTGAGTAGAATTCCCGATTCGGATCGTCTACGGCGTTGTTACGAGCCCAGCGATTTCACCCACGATCTGCTGCACTTTGATGCTTCCGTGTACATCTTTGTGCTTCGCTATGGTCATGAGGACAACTACTAGAGAGGCCCCCTTGAGTTCACACGCTAAATCCCAAATCTCCATTGTGATTAGGCTAGAGAGAGAAAGAGATTGCCGAGAGGGAGAGAGAGAGATTCTATGTGTCATGTATATGTGTGTATATATAACATATATATACACAACCTCTCCCAAGTTAGGGTTATACTAGGACTCCAAGTTGAACATGCTTGGTAGTCAAGTAAAGCCCGTTTAGACCCCGGGTCCAATATATGGGTGCAAGACCCACAATATATCCTACAAGCGTTAAACATTTTATTTAGATCGTTATCATTTTACTTTTATTTCTACTAGCATCAGGTATGACACAATTATGTGTGAACATACATTTTATTGTATCTTGTTTTATAGTTAATTAATATGCTTTTAAATTTTACGTGGTTCTTGTCGTTAAAAATAAGTATGTCATAATTTATTGTGATGGAGAACTAATAATTTTTGGTGATAATGTATAAATTTTCGTCATAAATATTATTTGTGATGGTTTTGGTAATAATCGTGGTCACAATATTTAAAATTTCATTACAAATACTATTTATTTCATCACAAATATTAGTTATGACAGTTTTGGACAAATGGTTTTTGTGACAGTTTTGGGTTGACACAAATGAAGTATACAAATCCGTCACAAATAGTATATGTGACGGTTTCGGGTCAAACACAAATAAAGTGACTCAAATCATATGTGACTACTATGTGTCGCACACAAATCTATCACAAATACTATTTGTGACGGTATCGGGCGACATAAATAAACTATCACAATTGATAAGTATATGTGACTATTTCGTGTGTTGCACTCAAATCTGATATAAAATCCATAACAAATCTTTTTGTGATAGAATTTGACGCGACACAGACTTTTTGTGACGTCCCTAACTTATATCGGACACAAATCTATCACAAAAGTACAATTTCATTATAAAATATATTTGTGACAGAATTATACCTTTTTTGAGATAGATTTTTTCATCACAAAAGAAAGACGGATTTTCTTATAATGAGGCTTGCATGTCCGAGTTGACCCGCCAATTCTGACAAGATATTGACATAATACAGAATTAAATTATAGACTTCCTATTTAGGTTTTGAAAACAGGACATAGATGGTCAAAGTTATCAAATTTATGGCCTACAAAATGGTGGGCAATTGAGAACGTTACTACACATTATAACATGCTGGCATTTTGGCAATGTCAAACTGATAGTAGACAATCCATTGATTTTTTTGTATAAATTGGATTTGACCAACACGGCTCTCGTATTTTCGAAAAAAAAATGTATACCTATAGCTATATATTAAGTTGTTCTTTTTCAACTCCCGTGTGACTATAAATATTTATATATTTATACTTTTTTGGTCAGAAACTCCGGTCAAATTTCACAAATTTGTCAACATATGTGTGCATACCTGTGTGTAGCCATCGAAGCCGTAATGAAACACCAAAGTAGAAGATTGATGACAATCTTAGACCATCTCTAAGGAAGGTGTCAAATTTTATACATCAGATGTTAATTAATTGTAATAAAGTTTAATTTACTGTAAAAAAAAATAAAATTGTGCACTCCAAAAAATGCATTAAAATTTAAATTTTTTATCATATTTTAACATTTGTCTATTATTTAAATTACACTATAGGTGCTGATTGTGCAATTTTTCACTTTCTATTGGTTAGTGGCATTAAAATAATTTTTGCTGCTTCTCTCATTTATCTTCAATTTGATGCATCTAATATCTATATATGAAAGCCAAAGCCTTTGGTTTTGCCAAGTGGCAATTTATGAGAAATTTGTTAATTTAAAAAAAAATTAAACATATTTGTGTTAATATATACAATTAAGGATTGATCAAAAATAAAGAATCAATTTAATGTAGATTAAATTGACCTATTAAAAAAAAGGATTGACCAATTTAATGTAGATTAAATTTGATATATTATTTATCATATACCCTTGAATTGGAATTAAAGAAGGATTGACCAATATGGCAATATCCTAGCATTATAGTTATTGACCACTTTTCATCTACACAGTCTTTTCGTTTCTTGGTTAGAATCTTCACTATACAATTGCTTGATTTTTTTCTCTAATTCGTATGTATGAATTCTTATTTAACTTTTATATTGGGCTTGATTGCTTTGTGTTAGATAATTTTTTGACTTCAAGTTAAGGAAATAAGAAGAGCACTTCAAGTAGATTGAATGTTATTTTCTATTATGTGTTTTTTTATTTTGGTATTATGCCTTCTCTATATGGTTCTTGATAGAGTAGTGATATTTTGTTACAATGCGATCTAACGAGATGTGTAAGACAAAAGTAGGATCTGAAATTTTGAATCTAATGTGAATTAGTTAGAGTTTATTAACGAGTAATGCTATGATTAATTTTCAAGTTCATATCTATAGTTCCTCACATGATATTTAGGTGGTCCTACTATTTTTTAGAGTGGTACCACTACCACATGTGTTGGGAACCATATTTGAAATATCAAAGTTGGGAAGCATAGCATTACTCAATTAAGCACAATTAAAAATGTTAAGTTTTTCATTCTTTTGACATTTATATTGCATACATTATTTTTTTCTGGTCATATTGACATTGACAATACAAATCAAATATTTTTTTTAGATTGCTCTTATTACTATTATTTTAATTTTTAGAAGCTAAAAAATCATCTATTTTTGTTTGCTAGATATAAGCTATTTAATTATACTAATTTCAAAGTGAATGCTATTAATATTTTTTGGTTTTCGACTCACCCTTGCATTGCACGGGCTCGTAGCTTGTTTTGACAAAGCAGCAAACCAACCCTTTGGAGCTATTTCAGCCTACGTGGCGCAATAAGTGAAAAAAAAAATTAAAAATTCTGTCTTGCCTTGGAGATGGTCTAGCAAATGACTTTAAATTTTAGTCAGGAAAAAGAATATGTTTCACTTTGTATGCTTGCACAGTTAAAAAGAGGGAGAAATTTGAAAATACGAGGGAAATATTATATATATATATATATATATTGCACGGTCCGAAAAAAATCAATAGACAGAAGCATGTTAAAAAATAAGAATACTCCGTAACATATTACACAGATTAACTCCACCCAAAAAATGAATAGATCAATGTAACGCCATCAATGCATCGCCAAAAGGTGGGTCATAAACTAGATATTTGGGGTGATGGGATTTGAAAAAATATAAAAAGAGGTGGTGAGAGAGGTGAGAGGAGCTCACCCAAATGCCCCTAAAGACATACCAGTCCAACACAATATTCTTCTTACAAAACCATTTCAAAATCTGCTACTTGTCAACAGGAACAGATCGAGGAGCTGTATATCTTAGACTTCTGGTTATCCACAGTAGGTAGTGTAGGACCACCGCGCATTTTTCTTTTCTTTCTTTCTTTTCTACTTTCCTTTGTTGTAGCTTTCAAAGTTTCAACTATTCATTTCGTTGACAAAAACTTTTTTCCAAAATTTTCAAATCAATAGTACTCATAAAAACTTTTTGTTTGTTTTCAATGTTTATAGACTTCCTTCCCATCTCTCTCTCAAAAAATAGACTTCCACCAGACTTTGTTATGTAAATTCAAATTTTTATATTTTAATTATTTTTTTACTAAAAATTTGGGGAAAAGATCTCTTACTCTATGTGATTTATTTTGTAACACCTAATCCTCTGTACTACGGACTAAAGTGAGACAATTAACTTTTCTAACGGAAAAAAAGGAAATGACGTTAATACCCCCAAGCCCCTATACATACCCTTTAGGGAAAAATACATTTTACCCCCTATGGTTACACCCATGTTCTCATAACCCCCATGTGGTTCATTTTTGTAACACTTAACCCCTCTGTACTAATGACTGAAGTGGGACTACCGTTAGAAAAGTTAACAGTCTCACTTCAATCCGTAGTACAGGGGGGTTAAGTGTTACAAAATGAACCACATGGGGGTTATGAGAAAATGAGTGTAACCACAGGGGGTAAAAGGTATTTTCTCCTAAAAATTTTCATTTTTTTAAAGGTGAGCGGTGTACATAGCAAAATTAGCAGTGTACATAGCAATTCCCTATATATACATATATACATTTATATTTATATTTATATCTGAGCAGCTCATTCCGTATTACATTAACAAACAAAAATACGTCATACCCAAATTAATCTCTGTTATACAAAAATGTGTTGGGATGTATAAATCTGAAATTGGAAATACTAAAGGCCTGTTTGGTTGTCCCTTTAAATTGAATGGTTCCATTCAAATTTTGTATAGAAGTTAAAGGCAAAATTCATCACCATGAATGAATCCATTTACAAATATGGGAGATTTCACCATATTTCTTCTTATGAGGCAATTTGTTCATTTTTTTAGAATGCCAAAATTCATGATTGCAAGCATCATTTTTGAGACGAGCATCCGTTTTCTAAATGAAACCATTCAAGCTCTTCATCTTTTTATATAAAATTGTGTACGGAAACATAAATAGAATTATTTCATTCAAGGACAATCAAACAGGCCCTTACTGATTGGAGATGAAAATAAATACAGTATAAATTTGAGAAAGAATCCGAGTCCAGTGTCAACACTGATTCCTTAAGACGAATTTGCTCCCTCTCGGTGCACAAGGTTGATAAACAATCGTCTCCTAAGATAGAACGGATTTACAGTTCTGTATAAGTTGCACTCCAATATGCAGAACCCAGCAAACGCAATTATATGTATAATACTCGAACTGACTAGAACTTTTATATGCAGAGAGAGAAATAAATATTCTATATTCTATATTTTAAATGAATGAACAAGACCCATATATATATATATATTTATAGGTTGTAGGAAATTGTTCGTCAACAGTCACAATCTTTCGAAAGAAAACTGATTGTCAACAGTCATATCCATTCGAGTAAGGGTCTATTTGGCATGACCAAAAATCCATTCAATTAAAAAACCAATTGCAACAATCTCAACCAGGTTTTGGACAATAATATATCTTGTATACATCCAACTATAGAGACCACATGCACTAGTATCAAAACGCTAATTTGGGGAAGTTAATTTTTGTACATATTTTTTAAACATTAATTATCTTCAATGGATGTCGAAAATTAGTCTTGAATGTTGAAAACACTTGCAAGATAATATGTTTGGTATGCTTCCCAATTAGATCCTTAATCAGACCATGGATAGATATGGTCCATAACCGATATATACACACCACTGGCTCTAGGTTTGATACGTAATGGAACTTCTTCAGAAAAAAAAAAAAACACACAAAAACTAAGAGCTAGATGATGAGATCAATGTTGTCCAGCCATGAAACTAGCTGCAGAGTAGGCGGCCTTATTTTGGGGCATTCACTTAAACAAAGGCAAGCAATGTCAAGAACCCGCGAAAGTTCCTTGGTGTGATGCTTTTCATAGATGAACGGATCAAAAACCTCGTTTTCCCTTTTCTCTATCTTCATTTGAATTACCCAAGAGATCAAATCCCGACTTCCTTTTGGCTTGCACATATCCATAGGCCTCTTGCTGGTAAGAAGCTCCAAAAGAACAACTCCAAAACTATACACATCTCCCTTGTAGGTAGCCACTGAAGCTTGGCCATACTCAGGTGGTATATACCCCAATGTCCCCACAAGATCGGTTGTGACATGGGTATCGTAGGGACTACGTATGAGCCTCGCAAGACCAAAATCAGCTAAATGAGCTTCGAAATTCTCATCTAAAAGGATATTACTTGACTTGATATCTCGGTGAAGGATATGGGGCTCGCACGATTGGTGCAAGTATGCGAGCCCTCTTGCTGCCCCTTGAGCAATTCGAAGCCTCGTGTCCCAATCTAGTGAGGCAGGCCCGTCAAGCTTCTCGTGTAGCCAATAATCCAAGCTTCCGTTCTCCATGTAAGAGTATATTAACAGCCTGTCATTTTTGTACATACAATAGCCTTGAAGAAGGACAAGATTCGGATGCTGAGCTCTTGATAGCGCTTCAACTTCAGCTTGGAATTCTCTCTCCATCTGACCGCACTCACCAGAGAGCCGTTTTATAGCAACCTTCATACCAACAGGTAGAGTGGCTTTATACACCAAACCAAATCCCCCGCAGCCAATTATATTTGCTTGATCAAAATCATTCGTAGATTTGAGAAGGTCATTGATGGAAAGCTCTTTATCACTGTCCTTGTTTTGGAAAAGAACCACTAATCTTGACCCAAGTTGTTCCAAATCTCTCTCGTTTGGATCAACCTCCTCCTTTTCAGGATCAATCTCTTTCCGGGGAGAAGCCCGCAAAAAAATCAAGAACATGAGAGCTAGAAGAAAACATGTCCCGAATCCAATCCCAACTGCCACTCCAATGATAGGGCCTTTCTTTCTCTTTGCTTTTCCCAATGATGATGCACGAGGAATAGGGTCCCTCATTGGACACGGAGAAGCGTGATCTCCACACAGACCCTGATTCCCCTCAAAACTCGAGTTTGAAAATGTTAGAAATTGACCTCCATTAGGTATTAACCCGTAAAGTTTGTTGTATGCGACACTAAACTTTGACAGAAAGCTAAGGGTAACCAAGGAAGGAGGTATTATTCCGGAAAGATTGTTATGGGACAAATCCAAAGTCTCTATGCTTGTCATTCCCGATAAATTTGCCGGTATGCTTCCTGATAAATTATTACATTTCAGATCCAAAATATGCAATCTTTTCAGGTTCCCAAACTCCGGCCAGATTGGTCCGGTGAGAAAATTATTACTCAAGTCCAGCATTGGAGGAAAGCTCAAAATTTGATTATATTGTAACCCTCCAGCACTTGTATTTCTTTTCATGAAAAATGGGAAATCTGGGGAAGACTCTTTCAGCGAGATATTTCGGGAGATGAGGTTTTGCAACCCAGTTAGGCTCTCTGGGATATCCCCAGTAAAAGAGTTGTTCGATAAGTCCAAGTAAAAGAGAAGTGGAAAATCACCGAACCAGGGTGGAATTGTTCCACCCAAACGGTTCCACGACAGATCTAACAATTGCAATTCCTGGAGACCTCTCAACCACTCGGGAATTACACCGGTGAGTCTGCAATTTGCGATAATAAGAGCTTTGAGTGACGAGAACTGCAAACTAGGATCAGAAGGCAATTCTTCGTCACGGAAATTCAAGGTGAGGACCAAAGTAGTTAAGTTTCGACAGTGTTGCAGAATTTGAAGGGCAGCATTAAGGTTATGAATGCTAGAATTGGAAATGGAAAGGTAGGAGAGACTATGGAAGTTCTTGAAGCTCTGTGGGATTTGGCCGGTGAAGTTGTTCCGTGCGAGATTCATAGTTTGCAATTGAGGGCACAAGGCAAGATTATCAGGGATAGGACCCGAAAACTGATTAGAAGCTAAATCAAGAGAGACCAAACGAGTCATTGCTGAACAATTAAGATCAATAGAACCCTGAAGAGAATTGTTTCTCAAAATGAGAGATGAAAGGGTGTGGGAATTAGTGAGTGAATTAGGTATTCTCCCAGTGAAATTATTGGATTGAGCTGAGAAATATCTTAATTTTCCAAAGCTATGAAACACATCAGGTAAATTTCCTGTAAAACCATTTAAAGATATGTCAAAACGAGTGAGATTAGAGAGGTTACCAACACTACCACCACCGCTGCTGCTGATCATGATGAGTTGGCCGGAAAGCCTATTATCCTGAAGACTCAATAGCTCCAATTTTGGTAGAGCGAATAAATTTTGGGGTATATTACCTTGGAGAAAATTGGAAGCAAGGCCGAGGTGCTCCAGTGAAGTACAATTCCCAAATGCTGCAGGAATATTACCAGTGAAATAATTGACAGCCATATTAATAAAGCGAATACGAGGAGGAGTTGATGATGATGAGGAGTTATTAATACAGAGAGACTCAGCTGGAAGCAAACCAGTGAAAGAGTTTTCAGAAATGTCCAAAAACTGAAGTGAGGGTGGGATGTCCAATGGAATGTGGCCGGAGAAGTTGTTATTGCTCAAGTCGAGGACCTCTAAGTAGGGAAACTGTAATAATAGGGAAATAGGAAGAGATCCACTGAGGAAATTATAAGAGAGATTGAGGGTTCTAAGCTGCTCCAAATTTCCTAATGATTCAGAGAGTTTCCCACTTAATCTTTGGCTTCCAAGCTCCAATTTCACTACCCTACCAGAGGAGGAGGAGGAGGAGGAGGAATCATTGCTTATTAATCCAAGAGATGAAGATGAATTGCAAGTTATTCCTACCCAGTTACAGCAATTTGAATTATTGGTGGTGCTGTTGTCCCATTCCCATCCAATAGGAGGAATATTCACAGAAAAGTCCAAATCCCTCAGGAAACCCTCAAGTGCCTTCATATCATTGGAATTGCATGTTAGGAGGTTCTGAGAACTTGTAACAATATCAGCTTTAAAACTTAATCCCACAACAATAACCATAACCCACAACTCCAAAACACCACCCATCTTCTCACCTAATTAAACACCAACCCCTACAACTATAACACACACACAGAAAGAAATGGTAAAACTGATCAGGTCCCAGCACAACCCTTGTCCATTTTTCAAGAGGATCGATCAAAACACATACCACCAATTAGACATAATATATAGGGTTATGTTTCTACACTACAGAGATGATGAATGGAACAAAGAATCTTTCGGAACGGAAAGAAAAAGGGAAAAATGAATTAAAAGAGAGACCTGTCTGAAAGGGAAGTAGAGATAGAGATATAAAGGGTGAGAGAGATTGTCTTTCTTTTGACTTGAGAAAAGCTCGTTGGCTACTCTAGCTTTCCTGTTGATTCTTGTATTGTATCTATAGTTTAGATTGTGTAAAAGAGAGAGAGAGAGAGAGAGAGAGAGAGAGAAAGGAGATTCATTGAAGGGAGGGGCCAGTCAGCCGTTGGAGGGTGAGTATGAGAATGGAGAGAGACACTTTTTTAAACGCTGACTCATATGAAGGAAATTGTTGATATGACCGACTAAAACCGGTAAGCTTCCCGTGGACAAGACGAGAGATAAGAAAGTCAATAGGCATTCTATAATCAAGTGATCTCCGCCGGGCCACTCTTGATATTTACTGTTCGTAAAAAGGAAAGGAGGAATTAGTTGGTGCGTATTCATTATCATTATTACGGTGTATAAATTCAAGAGATATTCTTGGAATTAATTCCGCAGGCTATTACCACACTTTCAGCCTGTTTAGTTTGGTTCGATTGAATTGAATTGAATTGGAAATACAACATAATTAAATTGATTTACAATTCTAATTTAAAACATAAATGAATTTTTTTTATGACAAATTCTATTCAATTCTGTTATATATATATATATATACAGAACCATTCTTATGAGGGATCTCTCACTTTGTTAAAGTGAAGATTTCTTTTTACAATCGTTGGATCCAGTTTTCATTAAGGGTATTGAAGTAATTTTACAGACTAAAAACTAGATCCAACGGCTGTAAAAAGAAACCCTCACTTTATTAAAGTGAGGGATCCCTCATAAGAAGGATTCTGTATACATATATATATATATATATTTTTTTTTTCTGTTATATGGTTTAATTTGAAAATAAATTAGATCAATGTCATTTATTATACTACCCTTGATATTATACGTATATATATAAACGTATAATAAAGAAATATCATATAGGTAGGCCAAGGCTTTATTATACGTGTATGGTCAAAAGATAGCCTAAATCATCTTCTAAGTTCATAGAATTATTCATTTAAGTAAATTCAAGAGCTCTAAAGTTGGTAAATCTTGAACGTTCTCTTCTAGTGATCAGTCAACATGAAGAAGAAAAATGAGACTTATAACGAATGAATGCACTTTTCAAAAAGTAAGAGTAATTTTATAAAACTCTCAAAAACAAAGCATGGCACAAAAGCTCCCTTGGGTTATTAGTCTCCACTACAGTCTCTCAAGACACCTAAGCTATGCTTACTAATCCATTTTAGCTATGTACAAAGTTGTTACAACGTGCTCAAAGTTGTTTGAAGATTAAAAAGCATAAAATATATCATAACTGATGATGCCAAAAATTGGTAAGAAATGTTTCGAGAGAGAAAGAGATGAGAACAATTTGTATGTGGTTCGGTCCCGTTAACAAGGTGACCTACGTCCACGGTTGCGTCTATGCGCTCTCACTAGCAGATCACCGGCGGGCCTGGTGAGCCAACAAAGGTGGGGCGGCACTACCAGTAATACCGGCCGGGTGTATGCGCATTGATGGTGAGTTCTCTGTGGAATGCTTGTAAGCTTAGAGAATTGATATCGGGATAGAATTCTGATCCCTGTAAATAGGGTAGGTGGGCTCTTTTATAGATGCAAGAGTCCACCCTTACATGGTAACTTGACAGGATTAGGAAGCATAATCTAATCACAATAGATTTGCATGATCTTAGGAGAGTTTCCTAAGTGGTCTAGGAAACCGTCATATCTCCTTTCGCAGACTTGTAGTTGATTTAGGAAACTGCTGGACAGGTCGGGATCGAGGGACACCGCGACCTTTATGCCCGGCCTGTTGGTATGACCGCGCGGTTTGCATGAACACCTCGGGAATGCTCGGCCCCACGGGGTGCGCCCTTACCGGAATAACTGGCGCCTCTAGGTGACGTGGCACTGTCTTCTTGGCTAGATTATTTTGGACATATCAGCTGCCCCCCATTTTCGGAACTGACCGGATGCGTCATCGGGTGAGGATTCGAAAGTTAGTAGCGTCTTGGAAACCGCCCGGACGTGGTTCGGGAATGCTGCTCGGGATGAGGGCCCACACTCCAGGTCCCCCGGTGGAGTAACCGGCCGGTACAGGTAGGATCTCGGGTGTGGATGTTGCAACGTGTCAGGCAGTAATTGGCCTAGTCAGGGTTTAGCGGAGTCAGTTCGGATGCAACCGAGCAGTCGCGTAGTAACCCGACCGTCACGTCACGCATTTAATGCGCGCGTCTTTTTAGGCGACCCTTCACGTGCCCGAGGTGACAGCTATCGACGACCTTTGGTGGGAAAGCATCTGAGCCGTCGGATCTGTTTGATCTGGACCGTCCGCTGCTTCTATATAAGGAGTACCTGTTCATTCCATATATTCCTGCTGTTTGAAGATTGAAATATACCGAGCGGTCTTTGAGAGCGAAGTACTCCCGAGATCCTTTCATCCTCTTTTTTATAATGTAGACTTCTCCCCAATGGCCTTTCAAGTCGACCTAATCTCCAATGAAGGACTTACAACCTTCATGAGGGACTGCGAGATCCCTGATGACGTCGGGGTCCGTCCCTACGCTGAAGGAGAAGAGGTGGCTTTCCATTCAGTCATTATTAGCAGTTATATGTTGCTTGGGATATTCCTCCGCTCTATGGACGTCGCTAGGTGCTATACCTTGAGCATCGACCGCAAGGATTCTTACCTACGAGCCGGAGCGGAAGGAAAGCATCTTATCCGGGGTCTGGACTTCCCCAACAAGAACTGGCGTCAATACCCTTGGGTCGTTGTCTCCAGCAACTGGTTGGTGGACCCCTCTATTTACCCTCCTGCAGCCTTTGATCCTGAACTTTGCAAGGCATCTTTTGTTTCTTTCCATGACATTGCTTCCACTGTTGCTGATATGGAGGCGATCAATCGAGCGGTCGAGACCGGCCTCAGGTTTTCCGATTTGATCAGGGGACCTGCTGATGAAGTTGGCGGTGAAGTTCCCATTGCAGCTCCCGTCGCGGCTGCATCCGGGTTGCGCTGCTTTACCCGGTCCATGGCTTCCGGTCTGCATGCCAGGAGCGGGGCCGCCTGCCTGAAGGGCCAATCGCTCTATCCACCAGCGATGATTCATCCTCGTCTGGGGATACAGGTCCGCCACTAGGCCCGACCAGGAAAGGTAAGGAGAAGGCGGCTGAGGAGGAATCTCAACCCCAACCAAAAAGGGGTCGGCTGGAAACACATGCCGGCCCTCATATGCCTAGCTCCTGGACAGGCTCTCCCTTGATAATCTAGAAGGTCGTCTGCAGGAGGTGGAAAAGCAAAGTGCCCTTCTGCATACGGACTCTGTCATGCGGGATGTGGACTTTCATGCTCTGGAGCTTACTGTCAAAGAACTGGTGGCCAGGATGGCTGCCATGGAAGAGGAAATCAAGGCTCTGAAGGGCAAGGGAACCTGAAGACTCCCTTTCTTTTTTTTTTTTTCTTTTTTTTTTTTGCTAGAGAAGCTACTAAAACTGCCCCCTCAATGTACAAAATACTTTAATTAATGAAAAGGTCCTCTAAGGCCACCTTTTTGCATCAATTGTACTGTTTGTGATTGCCAATACCCGGCCTGTTGTTAGCCGATTTGAACACTTGAGGGCTAACCGAGATAGGAAACTGCTCGAGGGCTTGCTGGGCAAGTAGCCGAGTAGCCCAATGGCATGCTCATGTGGGACCATTCTGGAGTGGACGCCCGAGGTGAGATCAGATTTGAAAATTAGTACTGCATGTGAAGGACCCGCCCGGTCGGTAACACCGTGGGCCTAAGGCGGGATCGGTTTTGTTCAATCGGGATATAGCCCGGGAGGTAACATCGTGGGCCCGAGGACTACCGCTGCCACGTGCCAACTGGTCACTGGCTTGGTCAGGATTCAACAATGACAGCGTGGTTGTAACCAAACTGGTTGCGTGCTAACCGAACCGTCCTGTCACGTATTTAATGCGCGCGCCTTTTGAGGCGACGCTTCACGTGCCCGAAGCGACAGTTTCAGCGGGAAATCGCCTGGACCGTTGGATCTGTCCTAATCTTGGCCGTCCACAGTTCCTATATAAGGAACTCTTGGCTCATTTCTCCAGTTTCTGCTACCAAATGAGAGATTTTACCGAGCGGTTTGAGAGCAACCAAGATTCCCGAGCAAGGTTCCCGAGTCCCTTTCTGCGACAAATTTTGTAAGTCCCTCCTTTCTGTCCTCAGTTCTTCATTGTCTTCTTCTTTTCTTGAACTAAGCTGCAGGGGGTAAACCCACTTAGGTTAGAGCGAGCTTGGGATTTCTTCTTCCTTCGATTTTGTCACTTCTTTCGGTTTAGGGGTACGCTAGAGCAGTTTGATCGAACGGGTATTCTCGGGACCGTCTTGAGAGAGAGTTGTGTTGCCTCTCGAGTCTTGTACGACCTACCCTTTAGGTTGTTAGATTTACCTCCCCTGTACATCAGATTCGGAGTTCTCGACCCATTCTTAGGTCGTCAGCCCTTCAGGTCTTTCACAGGTGCAGCCATGTGCCATTCAGACTTCAACTCGTCATCCCGGTCAGAGGATGAACAGGTGCGGTCAGGGTCCCCAAGCGTAAGCCTGGACCCTCCTTCTTTGGCCCCCTCTGATCAGCAGAGTGAGGGGATAATCCCCGCCCGGTCTTCTTCAGAGGAAACACTCCGGGATTCCCCTATGGCATCGACATCTCGAGGTTCGGGTGACGAGGGGTCTGTACCGAACAGCCCCGGAGTTATCTTCTCTTGCAAATCCATAGTTAGTGTCCTGCGCAGCTCTGACTTAGATCGGATCAGAGATAGATATGAGCTTCCAGCCCCCCTTTCTCTCGCCGTGCACAATGGCAGAGCCCACTTCCACGAGTTGGGCTTCGTCACCTTGTACGAGGATGCTTTCATGGCGGGCCTTCGCTTGCCTCTTTACCAAGTTGCCCGGGATGCGCTCATCTTCCTCGAGATCTCTCCCGGGCAACTTGCCCCGAACGGTTGGCGCTACCTGATGGGGTGCATCTCTTTGTGGCCCCAAGTCCTCGGGTACGAGCTCACATTGCAGGAATTCTTCTGGACCCACCGGCCTCCAGTTCATGGGGAGGCCGGCTTCTTCTCGCTTTCGGATAGGCAGGGGCAGAAGATAATCGTGAACTGCCTGACACGAGAATTTTTCTGTGCGCTCTTGTACAATACCCAAGTGTAGGTAGACGTGCAAGTAATATCTGGTAAGACCAGGTCGATCCCACAGGGAAGGTGTTGACCTATTGAATTAGACTAACCTCTAAAGAAAATAAAATAAAATGAATAAGATTAAGCAATGGTGCGGAACACAAAGTTCCACAGCTAAGATTACTAAAGAAAATGACTAACGATCTAACTAGCTAATTAAAACAGTACTTGAAATTAGGATGTTTAACTTTAAAAGAAAGTGTTGGGATTACACGAATCCGCAGTAATCTAGCCATCTACCATGCATTTACCTTGAAGCACAAAGGAGTATGTTACCCACAGTTTTCCGTATTCCTCTAAAGATAGAGAATCCATGGCCCTTTCATGACCGGGACCATATCATCACAGTTAAATTAAGATACGTGAAAGCGGTTTAATCCAATAGTTAAGACTCGCATCCTCAATGGTGTTAGCATTGAAGATGGTTTGCAAAATGTATTGAAAGAAAATGCCTTAGGGCCTTAGTTTTAAAACTGTTTTGACAAACTGAGCATTTATTTGGGACAGAATGATAACAAATCCTAAAACAAAAGGTCCTGGAATACTGCAGGGAACATCCTCAAGAATCCTAGAGTTCGATCGATCGACGCGCTTTCGATCGATCGAAGACCTTCATCCCTCAATCGATCGAACTGACTTCGATCGATTGACTATCTCTGGTTCGATCGATCGAACTAACTTCGATCGATCGAACACATCGATTATTCTGCTGCATGGCAGAGGCTGGAGATCACTGTTTCATCGTGTTCTCCCAACCTGGGACTACTCAGACATCGTCTGGGACGTCACAGATTGATATTTAACGTACGAAATCATTAACATATTGTTTAGTTGCGAGTTTTTCATGGAAAATTCAAAAACTATGGTTTTACAACTATTTAGCATGTAATATCACGAGATGATCGAGTAAACTACGACTAACACGTGCAGAATATAAATGAGCAGTATATAGATAACCTGGAATGAAGAATACTTGTATTAACTCAGAGAAATCCAGTCCACAATGTAAAAATTCAATGAAAACCTACAAAAAATTAAGCAAACTCTCTATCTCTCTCTCTAAAACTGTTAAAATAAAAAGTGGGCGTCCTTATGGACGTGTACAATACACATATATATAAGAAAACCTAAGAAACTAGGGTTAAAACCCGCATCTGCTGCGCACGCAAATGTTACTGGAAATACCCCGTTCGATCGATCGAACCCTTAAGCCTCAAGCGCTTCAACACTCTTCAAGCGATCGAACGCTCGATCGATCGAACCGTCTTAGATCGATCGAGCTCCACATTTCAGCTTTGACTTCTTTTATTTTCTTTCCAGCATTCCATTTATTCTGATGTTCATCTGTTTAGTCCACACAGCAGTAATCTGCACCAACAACAGCTAAAACAATACAACTTGTCATAGATTAATCATATTGTATGAAAATTAGCCTTGCAATGCAAATCGCAGATAAAACGGGAAGTTGTGATAAAAACTAATACAATTCTTCCTTTTAGCGCGGTTGTATTTTACAAATACCCCCGCTTTGCACAACCCCCAACTAGCTTATTGCTAGTCCCTAGCGATAAAGCGAAAATAAAATAAAATAAAATACGAACTCCTAAACTAACACTACCACAACTAAGAAAACAAAGGAAAACTAAAACAACCTAAACTAAGATAGAAAGAAAGATCCTAACTCACTTTCGCAGGAATCGCGGTTGCATTTAGCAAATGCAACAAGCCGTTAAACCCCTAGGTTCCCCCTAGTGGACGAGTGTTGTCTCGTGAGGGTTTGCAATGAATATACCCACAAAATTCTCCAATTTTCAAGCTAAAAAAGAATTAGAATAACTTGTAGAATTCACCCTTCTATTAAATTGTTAACTAAATTCCACAATAATATAATATCCTCTATCAACCCATGAAAGAGACCCACATGCTCCCCTATATCACCAAGTAAAATATAACAAATGTATTACCATCATGCACCCGTGTGTGTGTGAAATTAACAACCATGCGTCCAACCTTATTACGAGTTATATAGACTATTGTACTTTGGAAAACTTGCAGTTTTAGCTCAATTCTCACATTGGTCACACTCAAAAAGAACGTCTCTCAGAAACTTGCTTTACAATGATCACACATCGTATGAAAGCTTTGATAAGGATGATATTATAAGTGCTAATGCTTTCATACTTGACTCTTATGAAAAACGGACATTTAAGAGTGTATAGTCTCATGAATGGAACACTACTTACTAGAGGAGCGAAATACCGTGGATAACTCAACTCACACTTCCATGTTCAAATCAATTGTTGAGAATCTTCAAGACTTTGACTTGCGGCTTTTATTTAGTAGGTAGGAGGGTTGTAGAGAAGAGTGTGCTTTTTTAGTATGTGATGGAATTTCAACTTCTCTTTTTATTCTTCATTCTTTTCTCCACCCAATCTCCCATTCATTTTTTATTTTTTTTATTTTTTTTAAATATAACCTTCATTCATCATCATTTTTTTTTTTTTTATATATATATATCCCACAACTACTTTCTTCCATTTCACATACTTTGATGACTCATTCCCAACAAATATATCAAACGGCTCGATGAGGTCAAGGTATAGATCAAGGGTATGAATTCCTATGATTATATTGGAAATATTTAATTAAGGTGTGGGATCAGGGATGAAATAATTCAATGAATGTAGGTGATAGTTATATCAGGTAAAAGAATGGGTAAACGATGGCTTGAATCATTTTCTCAACTTTCAATTTTTAGCACTTAAGTGTTCATTGAGTTTTAATTGGTAAATCCTGAACGTTCTCCTCTAACAAGCAGTCTAAACTTTTAAAGAAACTGAGACTTAACAACGAATTCACCAAGTATATGCAGAAAATACCATTCGACAATGTATGAGAATCCCCTCAGAAATGACGACTGGCTCAATAGCTCACCAGGGGTTATTAGCCTCCACTACTTGTTCTTTTCGCACAATATTCATATTAACTCAATTTTTAGGTTTTCTACAAGGCTGCCAATTAGTGCACAAAAGTATTGGGTACATAAATAGCTTTACAAATGTAATTCATTTCAGTGATACAGAAAAAACGCGTGGATTTAATCCATAAAAAAAAATGAGAATACTACAAATGTGTCATTGTCTAATAAACAAGCAGGAGAGATTATTCAGAGTTATTCTAACAATACGATTAAAAATTTTCAAAATTTTAACAGACTGTGTTCTCATTAAATTTAAAACATATCTAAGTGCAAAACCTGATTATTACGGGTGTATGCCTATCTATTGTCTCCTACCCCCAACTGAAAACAACAAAGTCCCCAGAAGTTGATTTTCAATAAATAAAATAGATGGGTATCACCTGTATAGAGCAAATGGATGATCACAAGCAAAGCAACCTAGCATAGAAAAACAGAACACAATCTCCAAAACAAACAGGATCAATAGATAAGAGTATACGCTAAAAACCATGATCCAAGCAATCTAAACCACTGTAATATGAACAGAATAAAATAAAATAAAAGCAGGGATAAAAACTGTCCATATAGATACAATCAACCAAATAATACAACCAAAACCACCAACATATCCAACCCACCAAAACCATACCCAATATCAGTACAAAACTGACCAAAAATACAGAAACACCACCTCTCCAACTAAAACTAATCAACACCGGACGGCGTATCATCAGCTACATCGGAAGGGATGTCGGTGGGAGCAGGTGGCAACGAGGTAGTGGCAGGGGCAACAGCAGATGGATCAGCAGTAGGTGGTGGATCAGTGGTAGGTGGTGCAGACGGGGCCATCGATGGATGCGGAGTAGAATGAACAGTCGACTCAACCCCAATCTGAATCAAAATGGACTCCAGTAAAGTCTGGAGATGGTCTATCCTGCCCTCGAGTCTAATCCTGGCCTCTCTCTCCTCCAATAGTAGCTCGTGAACTATCGGGAGAGGCACAGAGGAAGAAGACTCTCCCTGGGCCTGAGTCTGCGACCGCTGTCGCAGCTCAAACTGCCGAACCGCAGCAACCGGATCATCCTCGTCATCATCGGAATCAAGCTCCTCCACCTCAGTAGGTGTCCCTGAAGCTCCCGCCTCCGTGTCCGTCCCGCCACGCCTCTTCTTCCTCCCCCTCACCCTTGCTTTCCCTTTCCCCTTTCGCTTCCTCTTCTGGGCGTCGGAGCGGCGGGCCGCTGCCTCGCTGAATCGGCGGGGAGAAGGGCGAACATCGTCTCCAGCAAGCACGGGGAACCCGGCATCAGCCATAACCCTATGAATCGCCCAAGCACCCTTCAGGTGCTTCTTGGACGAGATATAACGTGTGGGGTGGACCATAAAGTCAATATATAGGCGTGGTATACAAACTGGCTGTCCCGTCCCCACTGCATATAAGACTCGCGCATACCAAGCCGCGATCTTCTCTCGATAGGAAGTCACTAGGAGGCAGTTGCTGAGGACCAAGTGGATCATATGGTAGCCATCAGTGAGAAAGTGGTCCTCGATCAAAGCATCGCCATCCCAAGACGGAACGGCGCCTCCAGTGAGCTCACGGATAATAGTGGATGGTGGGGTCACTGGTGCATCAGACCGGTGGAGGCAAACATAATCCGGTACCTCTGGTACCCCCAACGCGGCTGAAACAGTAGCTGGACTGATAATGAATGAGCGACTCCAGAAGAAGGCATGGTAGGTGAATGGTGCAACCGGGTCGCGAATCATAGTCGCACAAGCACCGCGAATCCAGGACAGATTGACACTCTTGGCCAATGAAAGGAGATGGAACCAGTGAGGCATAGAACGGATCCGCGTCAGGAACCATGGGCTCTCTGTCCAGACATACTCAATAGGGCGCTCGACCATCACCATCCTCGTCTGAAAGTGCCGCTCGTACCACAGCCTATCCTCGTCATTCCGGAACCCATGTGCGGGCACCGGATCTGGTATAATAAGGCTGAGGGGCTTAGACTTATGGTAGCCCGTCACTGGATTCATCGCGGCAACCCTGGAAATAAGACACAACATGGTACAGATAAGAACAGGGAGAAAAAGAAATAAAACTGCCACTGCTTGAGTTCGATCGATTGAACTGGAGTAGACTTCGATCGCTTGAACATTGTTCGATCGATCGAACATCTCCCCTTCGATCGCTCGAATTCAGTTCGAGCGATCGAACACAGCGGTGTGCAACGATCGCAGAAACGAAAAGGAAACAACAGTTACACAAATAATGAGCTAACAAAAGGAGATCCTACAACCAAGGGGACACCCCCTTGGGATTTTCTAACACGAACATAGAGGAAAAGAAAGACACAAACAAGTGGGGCCTACCTCGGTGTAGAGCACGCGGTGGAGCTGGAGGGGATGATGATATGACGATGAGGATGATCAGAGGGGTGATCAGGGCGTCTTATTTAGTGCAAGGAATCGACAATTTCAGAGTTGCCCTCCCTCTGTGTTCGAGCGATTGAGAGTGAGAGTGAGGGAAATGAAAAGGTGTACTGAAGACGCCTCGTTTAAAAGCTTCGTTCGATCGATCGAACTATGGTCGATCGATCGAACATAAATCCCTCAATCGATTGAACAGAAAAGACAAGCGCTTGAACATCCAGGTTTCGATCGATCGAACTGGGTTCGATCGATCGAACACAAAAATTCCAGAATTCAATTGGGGCATGAACCACATCACCCCCAACTATCAGAAACAAATATGTACATGCAGAGAGACTGAAAAACAGTTGAAGTACAAGCATGTATGACAGAAATTCATCATCAGAATAGAAAATTGCAATTTATATAGAAACAAAACTTCATAAGTGTATCCAAATTGCAACAGTGTTACCCCCAACTGTGTTTAAAACCTTATTTAACTAAAGAAAACTAAAAATAAAATCAAAACTAAAACCAATAACATTCTGTCAAGGATTACATTCCAGTTGATAAACAAAAGATGAAATTAAACGGAAACAACTGAAATGCAGCACTAATCTTCGAGTATAAAGATTTCCTCTTCCACAATCTCTTCATAACCCACCGAATCTTCAGAAGTGAAGTCCAAACTCGATGATTCCCTTTCCCAGAACAATCGAAAAGCAGCAAGGACATCATCAACCAAGTCTGGCGTCTCCACAGAATTGAAAGCCCATGCAAGAGGTGACCCGGATGGAGACAAGGATAAAGGAGTGTGATTTCGCAACGGACTGTCCTCTTGCGGCGGAGTGTGTGGGGGCCTTATGTAGGGCCCAAGACCATGAATCAGTTGATGTGGGAGAAATACCGGAATACCATTTAGGAACATAGTGACAATCCTGGACAAAAAACAACAACTGAAATTAAAATAACAGAACACAAGAAACACGGATTAACACGAAAAGAAAACAATGAACAGAAACAAAAAATACAAAGGAGTGTGACAAGTTCCAACCTCACTATTGGCATAGGTTCCCAAAATGCACTGGCTGGTAATGGGCATTGGAGCCTGAATAGCAGGTAGCTCAAGTGCACGTAGCGGTATGGGACCAACTCAGGAACAAGGAAATCGTCCACGAAAACAAAAACAGCATTGTGGCGGTCTGGGACGACATCCTGGAGGTCATGATCTTCCCATGGCTCCCACATATCATCATTTTCCCATTGGGCCATGAGTGCATCATCCACCATACGTCCCATGTACAGGTCATCATCCTCCTCCACATCATCGTCATCCTGAAATCCCATATTTTCGTATGGATTGATGTCCAGGAGGGCTGGTGGATATGGAATGTACCCTTGAGCAGCATCAATAAGAGAATGAGCTTCAGGGTCTTGATGAAGCAAGGGGCAGGGTGTGAGCTCACCCTCAGTCCAGGTACCACAACGACATTCTGAATCAGCCCAAGAACCGACAGAATGAACATCATCACCTCGCATCTATGCACCTGCAACAGAGTGGTTTAAGGTATAATGGATTAGAACTAGATCACAAACACGAAATAAAGAACGAAAACCAAAAAGAAACAAAAGAGAGAGAAACTAAAATGCAAGGAAAGAAAAGAAATACAACAACAATTGGAACTTCACTTTGGATTTTTAATCATGAGAATAGCTGGGCTCATCCAGCTGGATGTGCTCAACTTCAGTGTGGAAGTTTTCCAAGAACGGTTTCAATCTTTGGCCATTGACCTTGAAACAATCATCGTTCTTTGGGTTGACAATCTCAACCGCCCCATGTGGAAAAACAGTTTTTACGATGAACGGGCCTGTCCAACGGGAACGGAGCTTTCCTGGGAAAAGGTGGAGGCGAGAGTCATACAGCAAGACTTTCTGCCCCGGCTCAAATGATTTACGAAAAATCGTACGATCATGGCGAGCCTTCAACTTTTCCTTATGTAACTTTGCAGAGTCATATGCATCTCGTCGTATTTCCTCTAGCTCTGCAAGTTGAAGCTTGCGTAGCTGACCTCCCTCTTGAATATCAAAGTTCAATGAGCGTGTTGCCCAATAAGCTTTATGTTCAATTTCAACGGGGAGGTGGCAAGCTTTCCCGTAAACCAATCTGTACGGGGACATACCAAGATTCGTCTTATAGGCAGTACGGTATGCCCATAACGCGTCTGTCAATTTGTATGCCCAGTCTTTTCGATTGGAACTAACCGTCTTCTCGAGAATATGCTTGATTTCTCGGTTAGCCAATTCTGCTTGCCCATTAGACTGTGGATGATAGGCAAGAGCGATTTTATGATGACTCCGTATTTCTTGAGAAGTGACTCCAAGGGCTTATTGCAGAAATGCTTGCCTTGGTCACTTAATAAAGCTTTCGGAGTACCAAAACGAGACAGAATATGCTCTCTTAGAAATGACATGACCGTTCTATGGTCATTTCGTCTCGTTGGTATTGCTTCTACCCATTTCGATACATACTCCACAGCAAGGAGTATGTATTCACAGTTATTCGACTTGGGAAATGGGCCCATAAAATCTATGCCCCAACAATCAAATATCTCAATTGTGATGATAGGGGTTAAAGGCATAGAATTCCTTTTAGAAATGGTTCCAAGCTTTTGACAGCGTTGGCATGTCTTGCAAAAGGAATAAGCATCTTTGAAGACTGTGGGCCAGTAAAAACCGCTTTGTAAGACTTTTTGTGCGGTCTTTTGTGACGCGAAGTGGCCACCGCATGCCTCAGAATGGCATGACGCTAATATTACGGTTATATCCTCATTGGGGACGCAGCGCCTGATGACCTGATCAGCACAGTACTTGAACAAGTA
Organism: Hydrangea macrophylla; assembly: GCA_033977485.1. Taxonomy (NCBI): domain Eukaryota; kingdom Viridiplantae; phylum Streptophyta; class Magnoliopsida; order Cornales; family Hydrangeaceae; genus Hydrangea; species Hydrangea macrophylla. The sequence continues at coordinate 6,988,798 of CM066983.1, read as the reverse complement.
AGGGTCATCAAAGAAGAAATGGCGCGCGAACGAGAGGAACCGTTTCCTATCTTGGTTCGACCAATGAGTTGGTGTTTCACCCGTGACGAGGTAGTTTACAATATCAGCATACCAAGGCAGACTACTTACTGCCAGTAGCTGTTCGTCTGGGAACTCGTCCTTAATGGATTGGGATTCAGTATTGTCAACAAAAGTCAACCGGGACAAATGATCCGCAACCACATTCTCTACTCCTTTCTTGTCCTTGATTGTTAGATCAAACTCTTGGAGTAAGAGTATCCAGCGAATAAGCCGTTGTTTAGCGTCTTTCTTTGACAAAAGGTACTTGAGGGCCGAATGATCTGTAAAACAGATGATTGGTGACCCTATCAGGTAAGACCTAAACTTGTCCAGAGCGAATACTACAGCCAGCAGCTCCTTTTCAGTAGTAGTGTAATTCATTTGAGCTTCATTTAAGGTTCGGCTGGCATAGTATATCACATATGGCTTATTGTCCTTTCTTTGGCCTAGGACTGCGCCAATGGCGTAATCACTAGCATCGCACATTAATTCAAAAGGCAAACTCCAGTCGGGTGCCTGTATTATAGGTGCGGAGGTGAGGAGATCTTTTAGATCCTCAAAGGACTTTTGGCAACTCTCTGACCACTCGAAAGGTGCATCTTTGACAAGAAGTTGACAAAGGGGTCGAGAAATTGCGCTGAAATTTTGGATAAATCGACGATAAAAACCTGCATGCCCCAAGAATGAACGAATGTCTCTTACTGTACGGGGGACAGGTAGATTTGAGATTATGTCGATTTTAGCCTTATCCACTTGGATTCCTTCATCGGATATTATGTGGCCGAGGACTATGCCCTTAGTCACCATAAAGTGACACTTCTCCCAATTCAAGACTAGGTGTTTGTCCTCACACCTCATTAAAACCTGCTCGAGATTGCTGAGGCAATCTTCGAAGCTATAGCCAAATACCGAAAAGTCATCCATGAAAACTTCAAGGATGTTTTCGACCATGTCACTGAATATACTCAGCATGCACCGCTGAAAGGTAGCTGGTGCATTACATAGACCAAACGGCATTCGTCGGTAGGCAAATGTACCAAATGGACAAGTGAACGTGGTTTTCTCCTGATCTTCAGGAGCAATTTCAATTTGATTATATCCACTGTATCCATCCAAGAAGCAGTAATACTTGTGTCCCGCCACACGTTCTAGCATTTGGTCCATAAATGGCAAAGGAAAATGGTCCTTTCGGGTCACAGTATTTAACTTCCTGTAGTCAATACACATCCTCCATCCAGTGGGGACGCGTGTTGGTACTAATTCACCATCTTTGTTCGGAATGACTGTTATGCCTGCTTTCTTTGGAACTACTTGGGTAGGACTGACCCAAGGACTATCAGATATCGGATATATCATCCCAACATCAAGTAGTTTAAGCACTTCCTTTTTAACTACTTCTTGCATGTTGGGATTCAGACGCCTTTGCATTTGCCTTGAGGGTTTAGCGTCTTCCTCCAGATATATCTTATGCGTGCATATGGATGGGCTTATGCCTTTGAGGTCAGCAATTGTCCATCCCATAGCATCCTTATGCTTGGTAAGCATTTCCACTAGCTTACTTTCCTGTTCATGAGTTAAAGCAGATGAAATGATCACAGGATAAGTTTTTCCAGCCCCTAGGAATGCGTATTTTAGCTCTTTGGGAAGCTCCTTCAATTCTAACTCCGGAAACTGGAAACTAGAGGGCATTACCAACTTGGTTTTAGGAGGCAGTTGTTCATATGGCTGTATCCACATGCAATCGGCTTTATCCTCCTCTATCGTATCCATCATCAGACACGTCTGGTTCAGGTCAGCATCCAATGGGGTGGACTCTGCAGGCTGATAGATATCGCCAAATTGAGTCATCACAACTTCCAAAGGATCTTTGTAGTCGACCAAATCAACTTCATCTTCAATGACTGTGTCTATGTAATGGATTTCTTCCTCATCATCGTATTCTTCAGGTCGGGGATTAGAAAAGATCTTAATATTCAACGTCATGTTCCCGAATACGATAGTCATGATACCAGTTCTAATTTTGATTGTGGCATCAATGGTGTTGAGGAATGGACGTCCAAAAATAACCGGGATATGTGCACCAGGATTAGACACAGGTTCTGTGTCTAATATCACGAAATCAACTGGAAATACAAAAGAGTCTATTTGGACAAGGACGTCCTCCAACACCCCTCTAGGGTACTTCACAGATCTGTCTGCCAATTGCAAAGCGACTCGGGTGGGTTTGAGTTCACCCAACCCTAGCTGTTTATAAACTGAAAATGGCAGCAGGTTCACGCTTGCTCCTAGATCGAGGAGTGCGTTATCTATCTTTTGATTCCCAATTCTGCATGAGACAGTAGGTGTACCGGGATCTTTGAGTTTTGGAGGCAACTCATTTTGAATGATCGCACTGGCTTGGCACGCGACATAAGCATGTTTCTTCACGCTTTGCCTCCTCTTGACTGTGCATAGATCTTTGAGATACTTAGCATAGGCCGGCACTTGCTTGATAGGATCTAGGAGTGGAAGGTTAATTTTAACTTGCTTAAACAATTCCAGAAACTCCTGATTCTTCGTCTCATTCTTGGGTTTCTTCAACCGTTGAGGATAAGGTGCAGGAAAGGGGCATTTTGGTGGTTCCTCCTTAACAGATTCCTTTCCAGGCCTTCGCTCAACTTCTTCTTCTACTCTAGGAGCTTCAGTGTTTGCCTTGATTGGTTCGTCATTGGTAGACTGCTCCTCCTCTTGAGTAGATGGTAGCTCAACTTCTTTATCCACCACTTCCTCCTCTTTGTACACTTCGGGAGTGGACAGAGGCATGCTTTTCTCTATGATTTTTCCACTTCTCAGTGTAGTCACAGCTTTAGCATGTTCTTGATTGTTAGGACCATTGTTATGTCCCTTAGGATTTGGAAGTGGTTGGGCAGGGAATGTTCCTCCTGAGCCCTCTTGCCGTGCATCTATCCTTTCTAATGTGGCAGACATTCTACTCATCATCTGTATGAGTTGCTGCGTTAGATTGGCATTAGCAAGTGTCTCTTCTTCTTGTACCTTCTTGTGCGGTGGCACATAGGTATTGGTTTGTGGTGCATTGGAGGGTTGAGCTTGATGGTAATTATTGGTTCTGTTTTGATTGTAATGCTGGGCTGGCCTATTGTTTTGCCCTTGATATTGATTGTTGTTGTAGGGCTGCTGTTGATATTGATTTTGGGCCCCAACATTATTTCTCCAATCAAAACCGGGGTGATTCCATCTATTGTTACTTTGAAAGTTATTGTTGGAATTCCCCGCCCCTCGAAAACCTTGAATGGCATTCATCTCTATAGGGGCTTGCTCTTGAAAATATGGCACATTAGGACAATATTGAGTTGTATGTCCCAACATGTTGCATGTGCCACATGGTTCCTCAGGCAAGACTTGCCTAGAGCTCTCTCCTTTCATGCTTAACTCCTCTACCTTCTTTGCTAGCTCTGCATACTTAGTCATGAGGTGATCTTCATTGGTTAGCTGGTATAGGCTTTTCTCCTCTACACAGGATATCTGTGAGCGTGAGATATTGTCAGAATTTGACCATTCATGAGCGTATTCAGCCAACCATTCGAAATGGGCTTCGGCCTCTTCAGTGTTTTTACGCAGAAATGGTCCAGAGCTCATTGTTTCCACCAACTTCTTTGTTTCACCATTCAATCCTTGATAAAAGAAGCTGATAGTTTGCCATTTCTCAAACCCATGGTGTGGGCATGAGAGAAGCAAATCTTTGAAACGCTCCCACGCTTGTGTGAAGGTTTCATTGCTCTTTTGTTTATAGGAATTGATTTGACGCTGAAGGTCTGTGGTCATGCGAGTAGGATAGAATTTCTTCAGAAACGCGGTGCTCATCGCATGCCAGGTGAAAATTGAATTAGGTTTTAGGGAGTGGAGCCACGCCTTCGCTTTATCTTTCAAAGTGAAGGGGAATAGCATTAGATGCGTCACCTCCCTAGGACAAGTTTGCGAGAATGTTTTGCAAACATCCTCGAAATCGGTGACATGTAAATACGCCTTCTCGCTTTCCATCCCATGAAAAGTGGGAAGCAGTTGAATCATCCCATTGCGAAACTGAAATTCGCCATTATGCGGTGGGATTTGAATGCAAGAGGGCGTAGGTGCATGTTCTGGTTGCATGAGATCGCAAAGAGGACGGAGTGCCTCATCAATTGGTACCACAACATTGTCACCATTTTCACTCTGATGATCATCCATTGATGCAGTTGGAGTGGCTATTGGGTTGATGGAGCTATCAGAGTCAGACAGGTAGAATGGATTTCCAAAAATTCCTTCAATAGAATTCTCGGACATGAACTAGGAGAGTCCCTAGGGTGAGAACTTACCCAAAAGAACTGAAAAGAAGAGAAAATAAAAACAGAAAGAGATGAAGAGAGACTGAGGTAATCTAAGGAATTGATCGTCGCCTTCCCCGGCAACGGTGCCAAAAACTTGACATGAGAATTTTTCTGTGCGCTCTTGTGCAATACCCAAGTGTAGGTAGACGTGCAAGTAATATCTGGTAAGACCAGGTCGATCCCACAGGGAAGGTGTTGACCTATTGAATTAGACTAACCTCTAAAGAAAATAAAATAAAATGAATAAGATTAAGCAATGGTGCGGAACACAAAGTTCCACAGCTAAGATTACTAAAGAAAATGACTAACGATCTAACTAGCTAATTAAAACAGTACTTGAAATTAGGATGTTTAACTTTAAAAGAAAGTGTTGGGATTACACGAATCCGCAGTAATCTAGCCATCTACCATGCATTTACCTTGAAGCACAAAGGAGTATGTTACCCACAGTTTTCCGTATTCCTCTAAAGATAGAGAATCCATGGCCCTTTCATGACCGGGACCATATCATCACAGTTAAATTAAGATACGTGAAAGCGGTTTAATCCAATAGTTAAGACTCGCATCCTCAATGGTGTTAGCATTGAAGATGGTTTGCAAAATGTATTGAAAGAAAATGCCTTAGGGCCTTAGTTTTAAAACTGTTTTGACAAACTGAGCATTTATTTGGGACAGAATGATAACAAATCCTAAAACAAAAGGTCCTGGAATACTGCAGGGAACATCCTCAAGAATCCTAGAGTTCGATCGATCGACGCGCTTTCGATCGATCGAAGACCTTCATCCCTCAATCGATCGAACTGACTTCGATCGATTGACTATCTCTGGTTCGATCGATCGAACTAACTTCGATCGATCGAACACATCGATTATTCTGCTGCATGGCAGAGGCTGGAGATCACTGTTTCATCGTGTTCTCCCAACCTGGGACTACTCAGACATCGTCTGGGACGTCACAGATTGATATTTAACGTACGAAATCATTAACATATTGTTTAGTTGCGAGTTTTTCATGGAAAATTCAAAAACTATGGTTTTACAACTATTTAGCATGTAATATCACGAGATGATCGAGTAAACTACGACTAACACGTGCAGAATATAAATGAGCAGTATATAGATAACCTGGAATGAAGAATACTTGTATTAACTCAGAGAAATCCAGTCCACAATGTAAAAATTCAATGAAAACCTACAAAAAATTAAGCAAACTCTCTATCTCTCTCTCTAAAACTGTTAAAATAAAAAGTGGGCGTCCTTATGGACGTGTACAATACACATATATATAAGAAAACCTAAGAAACTAGGGTTAAAACCCGCATCTGCTGCGCACGCAAATGTTACTGGAAATACCCCGTTCGATCGATCGAACTGCTCTCGATCGATCGAACCCTTAAGCCTCAAGCGCTTCAACACTCTTCAAGCGATCGAACGCTCGATCGATCGAACCGTCTTAGATCGATCGAGCTCCACATTTCAGCTTTGACTTCTTTTATTTTCTTTCCAGCATTCCATTTATTCTGATGTTCATCTGTTTAGTCCACACAGCAGTAATCTGCACCAACAACATCTAAAACAATACAACTTGTCATAGATTAATCATATTGTATGAAAATTAACCTTACAATGCAAATCGCAGATAAAACGGGAAGTTGTGATAAAAACTAATACAATTCTTCCTTTTAGCGCGGTTGTATTTTACAAATACCCCCGCTTTGCACTGCCCAACCAACAATAAAGGGTGGAAGAAGAAGTTCTTCCAAGTGTCCACCCTGGGCCTGTGCGAGAAGGCGCCGGGTATCCAGCTGAGGACCTCCTGGGCGGAGAAGCTGAGGAGTAAGCCCGAGCACTTTTCCTTTCTTGCTTAGTCTCTCTGTCTTGCCTTGACTAACCCACTTGTGTGTTTGCCTTGCAGTGGGAGTAGTTGATCCGCCAAGTCTTCCTGACGAACTTCAAGCAAGGGTCTTGTCCTTGGTGGCGGATCCAACTGATATCAATAGGGTGCTGACCCGGTCGGGGAGCCCGAAGATTTCCTACAAGTCCCAGCGCCTCAAAGCTCCCGCTCTCCCGGCAATCATTCCTGGTAAGTACCATCTCTTAACCGTCCGGGTTTCGTCTCATGTGGTACTTTGCCGAATTCTGAAATGCTTCTAGTTTTGCAGAAATGGCTCCCAAGAATGCGGCGGCATTCAAGGAGAAAGAAGCGGCTCTGATGGCCCGGGCTGGCCACAAGAGGAAGAAACCAGCCCCCGCTAAAGGGCCAGCCCCTGAAGAGGATCTCCCGGGGGATCTCCATCCGGGCCAGGGAGGAAGCTACTGCCGCTTCTACGCCAGTTGTCATAGTTGCTGCACCACCACCACCACCTCCTGGTGTAACCTTTGCTGCGCCTTTACCACTCCCCCCAGCGGCTAGACCGCCCAGGGTCTCACTTCTAACCATGGAGGAAGCTTGTGCAGACCCTCTTCATTGCCGGAGACCGAGATGACAGATGATGTCCGTGGAAGGGTGCGGCCCGGGTTGCTGCAGAGTCAGGTTGACAAGTGCACCCTGATGAGCCCCGAGGCCATTATCAGTTGGCTATACAGCATCAGCCACTTGGTGGGTTTCTTTTTGCAATATGAACATTAACTTTCTATCTATGCACATACTGATGTTTCCTTGTTCTTGCAGATTGGGTGTATTGCTGCTGGGGCAGAGGCCACCCTTCCCGGCGTTGCTGAGAGGTTGGCCACTGCAGAGGCCGACCTCTCCGTGGAAAGGGCTACTCGGGAATCCGCAGAGTTTGCCCTCACCGTGGAGGAAGAAAGATCCCGGGCGACAGCCCTGGAGCTGGGTGAGGTCCGTGACTCCTTATCAACCGAGAGGGCTGCACGGAAGGCTGCAGAGGCCAAGGCAGCTGCCGTGGAGGCCGAAAGGATTACCGCCGAGAGGATTACTGAGGCCAAGGTTGCAGCCTCGGAGTCCGCGAAGACCTCTGCCAAGAAGGACCTGGCAGCCATGACGGCCACGCTTTCAGAGCTTACTGCTGCTCGGAAATCTAAAGCCAAGGAGGCCGAGGAGGAATTCGAGGCTGGGTTCCTCACGGGCTATGCGGACCTGGCGAAGCGGGCTGTTGCTGACCATCCGGACTGGGATCTGTCCGGGTATTCGTGGGCCGAGTCTGAATACTGGAAGGAGAGCCAGGCTGACTCCGAGGTCGCCGCTGAAGCCGAGGTCGCCTCTATAGCTAAGGTTACCGCTGAAGCTGCGCCGGCCGGGGGCCCCTCTGTTGATGAGCAGGCTGCAGAGGAGGAGGAAGTGGTGGTTTTAGACTAGTTTTTGTTTTTTTTTACTTCTTGTTGTAGTTTTTTTTTTTTTTTAGGGAGGCTACTACAACTGTCCCCCAGGCTTTGTACAGCTTCTTATTGATTAATGAAAAGGCCCCTGAGGCCAAATTTCTTTTCCATTAACTGTCTTTGTTTCTGTACTATGCCTGTTTTAATTGCTAGTATCCGCTCGGTTTTTGGCCAACCTAACACCTGCCTTAGCAAATATTTTAGGACCGTAACCAACAGAACGCCTAGTCTTTGTGACCTGTTTAAAAGGTAATTGCCCAGAGTGCTGTAGGGACTGGTCCTGTTTAGCAGTGCTGTAGGAACTGGTCCTGTTTAGCATCCGGGATCGCCCGGTGTATTATAAGAATACCCTGTATTACCGTCCGGGATGTCCTGGTGTATCATAGGTGTATCCTGTTTTACCGTTCGGGTATATCTCTGATCACTGTAAGTACTTGGGAATATTTTCCAAGTTCTTGTAGTGACCGGTGTGATTCCCTGTTTTGGCCTAATATTCCCCTGCCCCCCAAGCATTTTGCTAAGGTGGGAGTATAGAAGTGAGTAGCCGTAGGTAACCGACCTAGAACATGGGTGGTTACAGGGTTATTTGAAGCTTGCCATCGTCGGCCACCTAGGGGTTTGGCCCCGTCGTCGGCTGGACCTAAGCGAAGCTTTAAGTAATTTCTTGTTTAGGTCCAATATCCCCTTACCCCCGAGCGTCTCGTGAAGGCGGGGGTGTGCTGAGGAGGGACCATAGAAAACCGACCTGGAACATGGGTGGTTGCAGGGTCCTTTTGTGCCTGGGTTCAGAGCCCGAGGTCTTTTTAGTGCCTGGGTTCGGAGCCCGAGGTCTTTTATGTCGTGGGGTTAGGCCCAAGGTCTTTGGTGCCTCGGGGTTAGGCCCGAGGTCTTTTGAGCATTGCACGGTGTACCGACAGGAGTAAATTTTCAAAGTAAACTATTTCAAAGTAAACTATTTCAAAGTAAATTTCCTGTTTATAATGATTGCTCAATCAGAGCTACAAAAAGAAATAAACTCCTCTACCAATACTAAATTCCCGTGGTCAGATGCTACTGATAATACTTGAGGAGATGCTGCACATTCCAAGGATGAGAGAGATCGTGCCCGTCCATGCCCTGTAGCCAGTAGGTTCCCGGTCGGTTGACTCAGGTTACTTTATATGGGCCTTCCCAGTTTGGCCCCAATTCCCCATGGCTCGAGATTCAGGTAGACTGGTTCATTGCCTTGAGGGTGAGGTCTCCAACTTGAAAACTACGGTGCTTCACCTTGCTATTGTAGTATCGCGAGACCCTGTGCTTGTAGGTCGCCACCTTTAGGTAGGCCTGGTCTCTTTTTTCCTCCACCAAGTCCAGTTCAGACCGGAGGGCTTCTTCGTTATCCGGCGCACTGAAGTTGGCTACCCGGTATGTCGGCAACCCGAGCTCTGTAGGGACCACTGCCTCAAACCCGTAAGTTAAGGAGAACGGCGGCTCGCCTGTTGCCGCTCGAGGTGTAGTGCGGTAGGCCCACAGGAGGGTTGATAGCTCTTCAGCCCACAGTCCTTTGGCGCCTTCAAGCCTTGTTTTGATTGATTGCAAAATTGTCCGGTTGGTTACCTCGGCTTGACCATTGTCTTGTGGGTGCTCGGGGGAGGAGTAATGATTCAGTATCCCATAGCCCGAGTAGAACTGCCTGAAGATGGGTGTGTCAAATTGTCTACCGTTGTCACTGACCAGGACTCGGGGAATGCCGAACCTGCTGAGAATATTCTTTTCCACGAAGCTCTCCATTTTTTGCTCGGTTATCATCGCCAAGGGCTCGGCCTCTGCCCATTTGGTGAAGTAGTCAACGGTTATCACGGCGAACTTAACCTGTCCTTTTCCCATTGGCAGGGGACCGACAATGTCTATACCCCACTGGGCGAATGGCCAGGGGCTGTGGATTGGCGTCTGAAGTTCTCCCGGTCGGTTGATCATGGGGGAGTATCGTTGGTGTCACACCTCCGGACATACTCTTGGGAATCTCGGGCCATGGTTGGTCAATAGTAACCTTGTAGCAAGGCCTTTTTGGAGAGTGTCCGGCCTCCGATGTGGTTCCCGCACACCTTCGTGGATTTTGAACAGTATTGCTTGGACTTGCACAGGGTGTACACAGCGGAGGTGTGGGATAATGAATCCCCTCTTGTAGAGGATGCCGTCGAGAAGGTGATATCGTGCCACCCGGTATTTAACCCAGCGGGCTTCTTCTTTGTCGTCTGGTAGCGTCCCTGTTGTCAAGAATGTCACGAGCGGGTCTATCCAACTGGGTCCCAGAGCGACCGGGTCTACCTCCATGCCCTCCGAGTTGACCATACTTGGCTCGGGTATGTATTGTATCCTTATCCCGGGCAAGTCTGACTCAGAAGACGAAGCGAGGCGAGCCAACCGGTCGGCCCTGGTATTTTCTTCTCTGGGTATCTGAGTGATGGAGAATCCTTGGAGCTTCTTGGAAACCGCTCGGACAAGGGCCAAGTATGCTACCATGTTGTCTTCCTGTGATTCGTACTCTTGGTTAACCTGGTTGACCACAAGCTGGGAGTCATTGTAGCCCTGAACCTGTTGCGCACTCATAGAGATAGCTAACTATAACCCAACCAAGAGTGCTTCGTATTCGGCCTCGTTGTTGGAAGCGCGGAACCCAAACCTTAGTGCGTATTCAAGCTGGATACCATCGGGGGTAGTTAGGATGATTCCTGCCCCACTGCCTTGCTGATTGGATGAACCGTCCACGTGCAGTACCCAGGTAGGGATGTCTGAGTGTTACCCGGGTGGTGAGGCCGGGGGCTCAGACTCTTCGGCCGGATCCTCGGGATATATAAATTCGACTAAAAAGTCTGCTACAGCTTGTCCCTTGATGGCTGTCCTGGGTCGGTAAATCACTTCGAACTCTTCCAACTCCAATGCCCACTTGACGAGCCTCCCGGACGTATCTGGGCGACTGAGGATTCTGCGGAGAGGTTGGTCTGTAAGGACCACAATGGCATGGGCCTGAAAGTAAGAGCGGAGCCTTCAGGCCGAGGTGATAAGCGCGAACGCCAATTTTTCGATGCGAGAGTATCTACTCTCTGCGCCCTGTAACGCCCGACTGGTGTAGTACACTAGGAACTGTATCCCGTGCTCTTCCCGAATAAGTGCCGAGCTAACCGCCGATGGTGACACTGCCAAGTATAAAAATAGTTCTTCCCCCGGCACGGGTGTTGAGAGGAGAGGAAGGTACGTCAGGTACTTCTTGAGTTCCTGGAATGCCTCTTCACACTCTTCTGACCATTGGAACGCTTTGCAGAGGATTTTGAAGAATGGCAGGCACCGGACGGTAGCTCGGGAGACAAATCTGTTCAGTGCGGCCACCCGTCCGGGTAGGATCTGAACTTCCTTCGTTGACTTGGGCGACCGCATGTTGATGATGGCTTTGATCTTCTCGGGGTTTGCCTCAATCCCTCGTCTGCTGACTAGATGGCCAAGAAATTTTCTGGACGAGACACCAAAGGTGCATTTGACCGGGTTAAACATCACCCTAAATTTTTTCAAAATGCTGAAGGCCCTAGCCAGGTGCTCGAGGTGGTCGGGCTCGTCCCGGTTCTTGACCAGTAGATCATCCACATATACCTCCATGGACTTTCCAATGAGGTCTTTGAATATGTAGTTGACTAGGCGCTGGTAGGTAGCCCCAGCATTCTTGAGACCGAAGGGCATAACCTTGTAGCCGTACGTGCCTTGGTCAGTGATGAACGCAGTCTTCTCTTCGTTCCCGGGGTACATGCTGATCTGGTTGTACCCCGAGTAAGCATCTATAAATGAGAGGAGTGAGTGACATGTGGTAGAGTCCACAAGGTGGTCTATCCTGGGCAACGAATAGCAGCCCTTGGGGCAGGCTTTGTTGAGGTCAGTGAAGTCTACGCACATTCTCCACTTCCCGTTGCTTTTCTTGACAAGAGCAACGTTAGCTAACTAGTCGGGATAGTGGACCTCTCGAATGGACTTCGCCTTTAGGAGGTTCTCGACCTCCTCACTTTCTGCCTTCTGTCTCTCAGGGGCCATGCCCCTTCTCTCCTGCTTAACTGGACGGCAATCCGGGCTGACATTGAGACGATGGGACATTACCTGGGGGTCAATACCGGGCATATCCTCATGACTCCACGCGAAAACGTCTTGATTTTGCCTTAGGAACTGAGTCAGTTTTTCCTTCAAGCCGGTGTCCAGTAGGGTACCTATGTTGACCATGCGATCTGGGTACTCAGGATCCAACATCACTTGTTCCAGTTCTTCCATCGGACCTATCATGTCGCTCTAGTCCCGGGGGTCCATCTCTTGGACATTTAATGTTTCTGTGATTTCCCCCCGGCGCAGCGAGCTGACATAACAACTCTGAGCGGTAGTCTGATCTCCTCGCAAGCATCCGGGTCCCTGGGGAGTTGAGAACTTCACTGTTAAGCTATAGGTGGAGACGACCACTCTGGCCTTGTTGAGGGTCAGCCTGCCAAGGATGACGTTGTAGGCCGACGGGGCTTCTACGACCACAAAATTGGTGAGCACGGAGGCCTGCTGAGGGTAGGTCCCCATGAGAACTAGGAGCTCGATTGTACTGAGCGGCCGTGTACTGGAGCCGTTAAATCCAACCAGGGGAGTAGCGACCGACCAGAGCCGATACCTGGAGATCCCGAGTTGATAGAATGCCAACATAAACATTATGTCAGACGAGCTGCCTTTGTCCACTAATACCCTCTGGACCATATAGTTGGCTATAGAAAACGTCACTACTAGCGGGTCATCATGGGGGCAGTGGATGCCCTGCAAGTTATTGGACGTGAATGTTAGAACATTGGTTGGGGAAGAGCCGGTGGATTGGACCTGCCAGACATCCGTTCGGGACGCCCGGGCATGCCTCTTCCGTGCCGACTATGAATCACCTCCGCCTGACGTTCCTCCGGAGATCACGTGGATGTGGCCAAGTGGTGGTTGCAGCTGATCGGGAGCTTGGGTATCCTGCCGAGGCCGTCTGTCCACTGCGACGAACTCCTCGAGGTGTCCCTGCTCGATCAGCTTCTCTATTGCTATCTTTAATTTGAAGCAATCCTCTGTTTCATGGCCGTGATCCATGTGGTAGCGGAAAAACTTGTCTCGGTTCCTCTTACCGAGCAGAGCTCTGAGTTTAGCCGGCTGCGGAAGCAGCCTCTGCGCCTCTGCGGCGGCCATGACTTCATATATGGGCCGGGAAAGGGGTGTGAAAGTGATCGGGAGCTGACCCCGGGCATCTTTCTGATCTTGCTTTGGCTTCTTTCCCAAGCCCTTCTCGAATCCTTCACGCTTGCGCTTGGCCTTCGGGGATTCGTCTCCTGCCTGGCCGGCGCGCTTCGCCTTCAGGAACTCTTCAGTATCAATGTGCTTTTCGACCCTCTCCGAGAGCTCCACCAGGGTCGCTGATCGGTCACGATGGAACGACGTGAACTCCCAAGCAGAAACCCATTCTTGCGGCCGTTTCATTAAGATTCCGAATCTGGAGCCTTTGCAGGTTGAAACGGTCCACATATTTCCTCAGGGACTCCCCTTTACGCTGCTTGACGGTCAGCAGCTGAGTGTCCGGTTGTGACCGGTCGAGCATCCCGACAAACTGGCTGATGAATAGCTTGCCGAGAGCTTTGAAGTTGTCGACAGTCCGGGGCTTCAAAGCGTGAAACCACTGTGCGGCTGGCCCCTTAAGGGTACTAGGGAAGGCCAGGCACAGCAGCTCGTCCACCGTAGTGACCAGTGCCATCTGAGCCTTGTAAGTGCGGATGTGGTCCACCGGACTCCCCGTGCCATTGTAGGAGCTAAAGTGATGAACTTCCGTGGAATAGGAAACCGTATCACCCGAGCATTATAGGGTGATTCGGTCTCCGTGTTGGTGAAGTCGTGACCGGACTTGCGGTTCAACCTCTCGATTTGCTGCTGCAACTCCGCGACCTGGGCCTTTACGTCATCCTGCCCGATCCTCCCATCTGTGTCTGGGTGGTAGGTTGGGTCAGACGACGAGGCCTCTTCCTCAAAGCGCGTCGACTTCGGGGTTAGGGCCCGGCTCTGGGTCCAGGAAAGCTTGTGCCTAAGATTCCCCCGGCTCAGGGCCGGAGGGTCCTCAGCCAATTCCCAGGCTCTCCGCCCGGACTCCTCCCCTCTGGCCGCGCGCCGCCGATAGATGATAGTTCTGGCGTCCTCCACTCAGTGAGGATTGGGCTGAGGTCGTCTTTGCGAGCGCCTGGTGGCCTGGCTGCGCTCTCGATTGCCTGGGCGTTCATTGTCCGATGGGGACACCGGGGCGAAACAGGCTTGCCTTCGTGCACGAGCGGGCCTCTAGATAGGGGCGCTCGTCTCGGGCTGATTCTCTTATGTGGGGCACTTCTCGCGTTGGGCCATAAGCGCCTCTATCTGTTCCTGTGTTCGGCGCTGGCCCTCCTAGAGTTGTGCCAGCGCTGCCGTTATCTACTTGGTCGTCATAGAGGTAGCCTGCTGTTCAGTCTGCGGGTTCTCCTGATCGGTCGGATTAGTGGCTTTCTTACCCGTCTTTGGCGGCATGTTGATCAGTTGAGAATTTGTTGATGATAAGACTCAGTCGTTTCCCACAGACGGCGCCAAACTGATGATGCCAAAAATTTGTAAGAAAGGTTTCGAGAGAGAAAGAGATGAGAATAATTTGTATGTGGTTCGGTCCCGTTAACGAGGTGACCTACGTCCACGGTTGCATCTATGCGCTCTCACTAGCAGATCACCGGCGGGCCTGGTGAGCCAACAAAGGTGGGCGGCACTACCAGTAATACCGGTCGGGTGTATGCGCATTGATGGTGAGTTCTCTGTGGAATGCTTGTAAGCTTAGAGAATTGATTTTGGGATAGAATTCTGATCCCTGTAAACAGGGTAGGTGGGCTCTTTTATAGATGCAAGAGTCCACCCTTACATGGTAATTTGATATGATTATGAAGCCTAATCTAATCACAATAGATTTGCATGATCTTAGGAGAGTTTCCTAAGTGGTCTAGGAAACCGCCATATCTCCTTTCGCAGACTTGTAGTTGATTTAGGAAACTGCTGGACAGGTTGGGATCGCGGGACACCGCGACCTTTATGCCCGACCTGTTGGTATGACCGCGCAGTTTGCATGAACACCTCAGGAATGCTCGGCCCCACGGGGTGCGCCCTTACCGGAATAACTGGCGCCTCTGGGTGACGTGGCACTGTCTTCTTGGCTAGATTATTTTGGACATATCAATAACTAAGATAATAAAGAAACTACCATAGTGTATCACATACTAGTAACATACAGAAAATAACACTATTGCATCATAACTAACTACATTAACTAAGAGAGAAATACGAGAACCATTTTATTATCTTAAAAAAATTAAAAATTTTAAAATTTTTGCAATTTTGATTTACTGAGACATGTTGCTAAGCAAGTATATTGACATTAAAGCATAAAAAAAAAAAAAAAAAAAAAAAAAAACGAGGCATGCAATGACTCACTCCCCCCCAACTAAAACTAAACATTGTCCTCAATGTTCTAAACTAAGCACATGGACATGTAAAGTAAAGCGAGAGAAGGCTGTTACCTCGAGGCGTTAATATCCAATTTTTTTTATATGTTACCTGCAAAATCATTAGTTGCAACAACGAAAAATAGAGAATATAATACAACTACTTAATAAATAAATTCGGTTAATCAAGATTTTTATTATAAATTAATAACCAAAATTTTTGAGGATCTTCCCAGTGATATAATTTAACAGTGAGAAGAACATTAGGATCCTCATAAAATTGCAACTCCCCCCAACTAATGTGAGGCTCAAGGTCAGAGGAGATAATGCAAAACCAATGGCTTCCAAAATTATTGGGGACAGTTATAAGAGGAATACCACACTTTTTAGGAATTACACTCAAGGAAAGATCTTTGATGTTGGTATTTTCTATAATAGCCTCTATTTTTTTGTTATCAAAAACAGGCGGAGGCCATGGTTCAATAAAAGAGGCAGGGTCTAAGTGATGTTCTAATGAAGCTTTACTACCCTTCTCTTGTTCTAGAACAGAATCTATGGAGAAGTGATCATATAAATTGGATTTTTGTTCTATGTACATTGATTTGGACTGGTCGTGCATGAAGCTATCTATTTGGGCCTCAATGTCAGTATTACTCAAGAAGGTCAAGCAGTCTAGCAGATTATTAGCTTCTTGTTGAAGTTTAAGATCATCTAATGTGGGCCAAATAGTTTCTAAGTCCTCTCTCAAAGAAATTTGAAAGTTAAAATTTTGTGAAAAACATATGCTAGATTCCTTACCATCCTCTTCCATAACACATTCTATTTGTTCAATATTAGGGTACACATGATTTTCAAATTCGGGATGAGAGCATTGATTGATAGAGAGGATAGGTGATGGGAAACTTGGTGACACCACCTCTTCGGCCGAAAGAGGTAAGGGTTCATGAATATCAGATGAATCTAAATTAAATTTAGAAATTTCAATAATGTCCTCCCTAGGGTCACTATCAAAGATAGGGGTAGAGTCAACAGGGGACTCATCCTTTCCTAATTGCGTGCAATCACCTAAACTCTCATCATCTTTTAAAACCTCATTTTCATCCTCGTAACTCTCCTCACTATATGTGTCATCTATTGAAGTACTCTGGACCAAGAGACTGTGTATTGAGGAGAAGATGATATCTGGGGTTGTGTATTGAGGAGAAGATGATTCTACAACTTCATGCTCAATGGTTTGGTTTTGGAGTTCGTGTTGGGTTATAACTTTCTTGAATGAGTTGTTAACCTCATTAGGTATAAACCCGTCATTGTCCTCTAATTCCGTTCCATTGTTAGTTTCTTGAAATTTAGGTTGTAGTGTTGAAGGACTAGTATAGTCTTCTAAAGGTTAGCTAGCATATGCTTGTTGATATCTAGTTTCTAATTTATCTAGTGCATTATCTAGCCTTTTCATTGCACTAAATAGTAATTTTAACATACCATTATCCTCAACTTGGTTATTATTCTCATTATTACTATATGAAGTTCGCCCCATTGTTGTTGATAGTAATTCCCACCCCAATGAGTTTGTGGACAAGACTCGCCAAAGGGAAAGACTTGGTGCGTTTGGTAATTGTGGGAGCTACTACTATATCCTACATTATCATTTTGGTTATATCCCCATTGCGATTGATAGAACTCTCCATGTGGAGGTTCTTGTTGTGTTTGATAATATGAGGGACTACCACTATCATATTCCCATTGTGGTGGTTGGTAGTACTCGGGTTGATAATGCGCGTTATAAGTGGGTGCTTGCCAACTTGGGGAATAACTATTTTGATTTTCAAGTGTGTACCTGTTATTGGTGCTTGTGTTGTATGGAGGGGAATATGGATAAGACATGTTTATCCAAAATTTTTAAACAATAAAATTTTTATTTTTATTTTTTTATCTTGTGAGAGAAAAAGTCCAAAAGTTTTTTTTTTTTTTTTTTAAGTAAGAAAAATTGGAGATAACTTAGTAAAATTCTAGCCTAGTTGCCTTCCCTGGCAACGGCGCCAAAAACTTGACACGACTAAAAAGTTGTGCGCTCTTGTGCAACTCCCAAAGTTAGGTGATCGTGCAAGTAATATAGTACTGGAAGTCTAGGTCGATCCCTCAGGGAAGGAATAGGAAGAATATATACTAAGTATAACCTAACGAAAAGGAAAAGAAAATAAGAATGTTGGGAATGGATGTTCTAACGAATCCTAATTAATTAAATTAAACTAAATAATAAACTAAAGCATAAAGAAACATAACTAATTAAACGACTAAATTAAAGGTGTTGGAAACACGAGAATCCACATTGATCCTAACCATCTACCATGCATATTCATTAACAGTCTATGGAGTACATCCCTTTTCAGTATTCCGTATTTTTCTAAAGATAAAGAATCAATAGCCCTATCATGGCCAGGGCTATATCATCACAAGTGATTTAAAATAAATGGAAGACGGTTTAAAACAATGGTTATTACTTGCACTCTAAATAGTGTTAGCATTCAAAGTGGTTTTCACAAGTCATTGAAGAAAATAGCCTTAAGGCTTCAAGTTCTAAAAACTGTGTGACAAACTGAGCTTATAGGGACAATTTGTTGACAGATTTCTAAAACAGAAAGTCATGGAATACTTAAAAGAATCATCTTAGGAATTAACATGTTTGATCGATCGAAGCGCTCTCGATCGATCGGATAGCATTATCCTTCAATCGATCAAAACGTCTTCGATCGCTTGACTATGGCTCTGGTTTGATCGATCGAAATACCTTCGATCGATAGAGACCAAGGTTTCTAAAGATTGCATGGCAGAGGCTAAGAATCAATATTTCATCACATATTTCCAACGTCTATACTACAGAAACATAAATAAACTAGTGCAAAAACAGTAAAATATAACAATCATAACTACTAGATTCATAAACAATCAAATAAGATAAAGGAAAGGAAAAACCTGGAATAAATATGAAAATAACCTGTAAATAACTTGAATCTTCAATAATCTTCAGTATAATAATGAAAAAGAGGAAGAAAAATAAGAATCTAACCTAATCTACTCCTAATCTAACCCTAAAACTACCCTAAAACTACTGTTTTTTGCGTTCTGGAGTGTCCTCCTTTCGTCTGGCGTCAAAACGACTTATAGATAGGGTTCCTGCAGAGTTTATGCAACTTTTGGGTGAATATGAAGTTCAATCGATCGAGCTTAGTTCGATCGATCGAAGGTTCAATCGATTGAACTCTCCTCAATCGATTGAACTCTCTGATTTTGACAGCTTTGCGCACCGATGGGAGAATGGCCAAAACTTTTCACTCGGACCTCGGATTGACCTTCTGTTTATGCCCACGCAACCGTAACTCAAAGATCTACATTTTATATCTCTGGGAAATTCTTCCAAATCTGAAGTCTTTATTGTCAAAATTGGCATTTTCTCAGCTACTTCTGTTGTTCTCTTTACCAGAATCACTTTCTTTAGCTCCACTTCATTGATTTACATCCTAATACATATAAAACAATGCAAAAACATATATTTTAGCATTAACACAATAAAAAGAACATTGTTATTAGTATACACCTAAATGTAGGGACTTTGGGGATAAAAGTATGCATAAAATACCACATAATACATTATAAATATGCATTTTTCACATCGAATCAGGATTCCCAGGCTCTAGAGCTCTACTATAATAGGGTTAAAAACTTATCTTTTGTGTATATAGCTGTACTCAGGCCTGTAACACGTAGTATTAGTAACGTGTTCGCCTTTTCATGTATATATTTTTGGCACTGTTCTCTACTATGTACTCATTTAGCATACGCACTCTCTGATGTAAATGTTTTTGTAACTATGATGCACTATATTTGAAGCTATCTATGGAGATTATCTTTAGCCTGACTTATATATTTTCACATGGATTAACTGCTTGCTTATAATTAGTTTTATCCATCCCAGTAACTCATTTAAGCTTATATACCCTTAGTCTATAAGAGTGACTATTAGATCCCCATGACGAGTCGAACCATACAAATCACAAGTGTAAAATATAGAATTAGGAACTGATGTAGTTCCAGGGAGTCACACCCTAGAACAGTTGGCAATAACTCAGGGTTTAGAAAGAATTAAGAAGGGTACCCCTTATCACTATGAAATCTTAAGATATTTCTTTGATTAGTATCAGTACTAAGTTAGTTTTCTGTGTTGGGCAGGCTAGCATGGAGCATCATATAGAGTACGATGCTGCAGATGGACAGTACAGAGTTAGCTTGGAGAGACAGGTTGCTTCTCGAGGATTTGGTCATGTTAGCGCCACCATCAGGCATGGAGTTCGCCAGGGTATAAGGAAGTGGACATATTGTTTCTTCCGTGAGAGACCTGTTACAGAGTTAGCATATCATAGAGTAGTAGCACCGCGCTTGCTGTCTGCTGAGATAGAGGAGTTTTCTCATGCCCTTGGAGACCTTGCGATCCATGACCAGGACGAGCCTCAAGAGGACATAGTACATTTTGTTACCCCTGTAGGCTCTGATGATGACTCAGATGACGATCAAGAAGAAGACCCACTAGCAGAGCCTGAGATGATAGAGGACCCTGATTGGTCCCTAGAGCCAGCATGGTATGCATTTATAGGTATCCCTCCGATTGACTTTCTGCCATCCAGTGACTTAGGAGAGGTGACCACGGACTCTGATGTTGAGAGAGATGGATATTGAACCCTTAGCTAGTTCATCTTATTTTGTTCCACTTCTTTTGAAGTAATCCAGATTAGTAGAACTGGTATTCGTACTACTGTTGTACCTTTTTTATCTTTTGATTAGTAATAGTCTGCTTGCGACTTAACTTAAATATAATTGTATGGATGAGACGAATTCTTGCTTTTAATTAATTCCTAAGCTTACATCTTATACGTTTATTACTAATGAGAATATAGGATTGACCATTGGTCGATAGTTGTTTAGGCACTGACAAACTTCCTGAGATGGATCTCAGAACAGTCATCTAGCCTAGAGTCTAGAAAGACCAAGGATAGGAATGTCTTACCCTTGATCCTAGTAGTAGTTGTGGCAATCGTTATATGTTAAGATTCTCTGTTGGCTTGATGAACTGTTACTGTTACTTGCCATGTGATCAAATGAGGTAAGATAAGGTAATGACCTAATAGGTATCAACTCATAGGTATAACCCTTGTTATCGTAAATCATGGTTAAGAGAAATCGGAATGGTCAGAATCCACCCAACGGACCAACAGATGTGATACCTCTACCAGTGGATCCAACAGGATTGATAGGAGCTCTTGTCCGACATGTGGAGCAAGCAAGTATTCACCTGGACCACGTCAACAACAACGCAAATGCTCGTCAGACAGGAGATAAACTGCTTAAGAGAATCCGTGCACTTCAACCAGGAACTTTCACTGGAATGACAGAAGCATGGTAAGCTGAGCAATGGCTTCGTGATATGGAACGAATGTTTCAAGCCCTCGAATGCAACGAGATGGAGAAAAGACGCTTGGCTGTGTTCCAATTGACGTATTCGGCAGCAGACTGGTGGGAATCTGTTGAAGCTACGCTAGGCGAAGGTGTTGCAAGAAGAATGACATGGGAAGCATTCAAGACGAAATTCCTAGCGAAGTATTTTCCAAGGACGGAAAAGAACAAGAAGATAAAGGAATCCATGGAACTAGTTCAAGGCAATATGACAGTACAAGAATACACAACAAAATTTGAGTGACTATCGCAATTTGCTCCTTATATGGTAGATACTCAGCAAAATAAGACACTACAATATTACGAAGGACTTAACGCAGACATTCAGAAGATAGCAACAGCATACCTTGACCAACCATTCGAAGAAATGGTCAAATTAGCCACATAACTGGAGAACATAGCCCTGAACAGCAAGAAACAAGAGAGCAACCGACAAAGAGGAAAAGATAACTGGTTCCAGGCAACCAACCCAGGAGGAAGTCAAAGAGGCAATCAAGTGTCACGGGCAACCACTCGAATGCAGTCTGTAATCACTAAATAAAACTCTGAACACATCCAGAATCATCACAAGAGACAGAAAAGCAATGACAGAAAAGTTAGTCAGGCAGCCGTTCAGATACACGCAAAGCAACATGATATCTGCTATAACTGTGGAACATCTGGACACCACTCCAAAGAATGTACAGCACCGAAACAACTCACAGGATAGCAAGTACAGTGTTTCAATTGTGGAAAGATTGGACATGTACGCAAAGATTGCCCCGAACAAGAAGTTCAGAACAATAATTCACCACCACAAAGATCCAGAAAGAGAGCTCGCAGATCAGTGAATCAATTCCATCACTGAACAGAATGGAAGACTGAAGGTACCATACCCAATGCCAGAACTTTGAATCTTATATGGTGAAGAATCAACTGATGGAAACCTCACAACCTTAGAATCTGAGATGAGATTTGAACATTGTACTTTTAGAGACCTAGCAATCTCTAGATTTCGAGGACGAAATCATCAAATAATGGAATATTAGATTTAGTGATGTCACCATGGTACGGTTACAGAAGGTCCATTAGGAAGACCTTAGTTAGGAATCTCTATATATATGACCCTATAGTCAACGTCTTAATGGCATCAACAAAATGATTTCCTAATCTAGTATTAAGAGTAGATAGTCGTAATCTCGACGTTTAAAACATCTATAATAAAATCATAGACAGATTCTTGTACTTAGACCCGTACACAGCCCCGTACACACACACACTAGCAACCACGTTCATATTTTGCAGTTGAACACGTGAACCTAGGCACTTGTGCACACTAGGGTACTCCACACGAGAGTGGGCCCCACCCACTACCACGTGGCAGTCATGTACATATACTCCACCACCTTGTGCCCTCTATAATCTACCCTTGGACAAACACACAAGCACACACATACCCGTACATTTGGTGCACCTGTTTCATGGGATAAACAATCCCCCTCACCCTCCCCTCTATAAAAAGGCACTATACCCCCTCCTTGTACTCTCAATCCACCCCGACAAATCTGTTTATACAGATTAGAGAGAGAGAGACCTAAGAATTTGGTAGAGGAACACAAACACAACCATACACTCTATTTCGGTTCATATACACATACATTGTTTATCAACACAACCAAACACACACTTTGCACTCTCTCTGCTTCCAGTACACATACACTTGCACACAAAAGGCTGAAGAAGGAAGAAGATCACAGAGGAGAGGGAAAGAGAGAGATCGGTGAAGAAGAGAGGGGACCCAAGATATCCTTAGGGTAACCCAGCCTTTCCCTTCCCT
The DNA here is from genome assembly GCA_033977485.1 of Hydrangea macrophylla. Taxonomy (NCBI): domain Eukaryota; kingdom Viridiplantae; phylum Streptophyta; class Magnoliopsida; order Cornales; family Hydrangeaceae; genus Hydrangea; species Hydrangea macrophylla. Next base: position 6,966,200 of record CM066983.1, on the reverse strand, counting down.
CTCTATACCTTGCATGTCACAGATGTACACCCACACCTACATGCAAGCACATATAGACCCATAAGCGTTCCCCAAACAAAGCCTTAAGCTCTGAACATGCTCCGGTCGGCCATTAAAGCTTATGTTTGAGGTTGAACCTTTGAAGTATGATCAAAACCCCTTTTGATTATAGCAAACAGACATTAACAAACCCAGAAGGGCCTCCTAACAGCAGTTTTTGAGTGGAGTGATGTTTGGCCGGCCATGCAGGCCATTATTCTTTGAAATAGCCAAAAGAATAATCCACTGGTAGGTGCCCAAAACTAATCAACCAGACTTTGGGCTTATACTATGTTGTAGAGGAGAAAGAGACGAACATTTCCCCGTTGGTTTTATCAATTTTGATGGAGAGATGAGAGAGTTATGAGCGTAGGAAGCTTTTTCGGTGAATCACGGGTCACCGGTGGCGTCGGGATCGTCGGTGAAGAAAGGAGACCCAGGGTCGGGTAAAGGCTTGGGGGGGTTAGTGTGTGAAAGGGTAGTGATTAGGATCGGGTTTTAATAACCCATGGGTTGGGTTTAATGGAACGGCGTCGTTTTGACACCGGGCCGTATTCGGGGCGGGTCCCAGTCTTTGGTCCGGATATTATTGTGTGTGTGCGTGGGTCTCGGGTTTCGGTTCGGGTCTCATGGGGTTGGAGTTTTCGGGTTGGGTCGTGTTGAGTCTACTAGTGGGTACGGGTTTGGTTAGGGTTAGGGTTAGTGGGTAGGACTAGTTGTGAGTAGATTTGGGTCGCGGGTTTTGGTTTGGTTTAACCCGAATGGGTTCTTAGATTGGGTTTGTGTGAGTGTGTTTTTGGGTAGCCCGTATAGGTTCGGGCCGGATCAAGATTGACCCAGCGGGTCACCCAGTTGGATCCCTACGAGAGTGTATATGGATGATCCATTTAGTTAGGGTCGGTTCAGGTTAACCCATCGGGTTATCCTATTATTATTATTATGATTATTATTATTTACTTAATAATAGATTAAATAGTTTTAATTATTACAAAATGCTTTATAAATGTAATATTAATGTTTTAAATTATAGAACATTATTATATAGTATTCTCTATATTCAGGAAAATAATTATATTATAATATTAATATAATTATCAATTATTTATTATTATTTGAATATAATATATGATTTTCAAGGGTATTTAAATAGTATTTAAATACCTATATGCATTTATAAATTTTAGAAAATTAGGGCAATGAGCTTGGGACTATTTTATTGTATAATATAAATTATGAAGCTATAATACTATAGTCTAGTATTTTTAATAATTAATAAGGAGCTATTTTACGTGTATATTAATTATTAAAAATACTAAACGAGCTCCGAAAATTATGAGATAAATACTGGTAGTGTATTTTAATATCTAATATTTAATAAAAAATACTTCTAAGTATTGATTTTCTCAGTATAATTATAATTGTGTATTTAAATTCCTTCTCGGGTATTTTCTGATATATATTATCTTCAATAATTCATAATAAATAATCTAGGACTTTGAAAAATGCGTGGTCATTTCCCAGAGACTTAAAATAATGTCTAGATCGTTTTCCTTAAGTTTCGTGACTTTTCTACTCGGTCGAAAATACAGCCTGTCTTTTAGGGCCCGCATTAGTCTAGTAAGCCCTACATATTACCTCGTAAAATGCAATGGACTTCGATTTGAGTCTAGTCAATGGCGTTAGAATTAGAATGAAATGTAGAACACTACCTTGAGGTTTATAACCTCATTTGGTAAAATTACCATTTTGCCCCCGTGGTTGCACTCACTATTTATTATTGTTTCTTCCGTTTATTGTTGTAGAACTTGACGTTTATCTGCTTTCTGAGGATCGGCGACTCGAGGTGAGTTTCCTAACCTCACTCTAATCCTAATAAGATTAATATAAGATGTTTAAAAGTTATCTGTATGATGTTTTATATAAGTAATATGCTGATTTATGATGCTACATGTATTCCAATAATTGTAAGACTATGCAAAGCATGTTATGGTAGTACTATCGCATACGTGAGCATGTTAAAGGTTTTATATATATGATTATTAGTAACAAATCCATGTTATGTGATCCATGTTTTATGTGTTATGTTTCTGCTGATAACTGTCAAATGCACATTTTACGATGGTTGTTAACCGGACTAGATAGCGCATGCTATGTTAATAATAAAGAGAAATGAAAGTGGTTTTGCATATGGGTATCGGTAGTGGACTCACTTGCATTTCATGACATGTGTTAGCATGCATTGTATGAGAAAGAGAGGTGTTTGATGAGAATCTGAATGAGATGAGATATGTGAATGTGAAAGAGATGTGATTGCTAGATCCGATGGATCAACGGCTGACGAGCCAGGTGGACATGAACGGTTAGGGTTCCTAGCGCGCCTATCGCCGTTGAAGACGTCCGGTGATGCACATACGTGGTTGAAGACGTCCCATGTATCGTGGAAGACGTCTAGCTAGTGCTCTAATATACTTCTCTGCCGTGTAGACGACCGGTGATAGTATACTCATGGTGGAAGATGTCCCATGTGCCAGTTCCATTGTTTACAGATAGTGTGCGCCGTGAAGACGTCTGGGGGCCTATCAAGGGAATAAGTATGAATCGGCTGTTATAGCATGTTAACATCCTTGATGTAGCGCGTGTGGTCAAGTGGATGAGAGAGAAAGTGAATGATGAGATTGAATTGATGAGTAAAATGGTTTGGTTTGAAATGATTTGGTTGTGGAACGTTTTGGTTTTCAGATAAAATGGTTTTGAAAAGTAACTGTTTTGAAAAGCAAGTATCTTTGAAAAGAGTTGGGAGTAAGTCACATCGGTCATGCATTTGCACACACGAGGATAAAATAAGGAGAATGTATTCTATGATATTATGTTTATCTGTCTACCTGTCTTGTTGAGACTTCTGCTATGCCTGTGGTGAGAATGCGTCTTTTGGTAAGAGATTAACAATATCTTAAGGTACTAAACTACGACATGAGTCGAGAGATGTTTTGTATTTATTGATTATTGTACGGTTGAGACTCTCACTCAGCCTTGTTCCAAGGCTGATGGCATGTTACACCCTCGACATTCCTATGCCCAGAGTGTTGCAGGTTTGGAAGTAGATAGAAGAGTTCAGGTTGCAGTGCCGTGGAGCTAAGGAGGATAAAGCCTTTGTGAAGATTTGATAGATAGTTTCTCCTATTGTTTTAAGCTTATGTAAATTGTTTAGTATGGCCTTTTGTATTAGGATTGATGTTATTGTAACTCTTGTTTAATTTTCGTCAGTGTAATTATACTCTGATAAGTTTAAGTCATGCTTATACTTTAGCATTTCCCTTATGATTGCATGGTGTGGAGTTAGAAGGACAGGACGGTTAACAAACTAGTCACGTGTCCACGGACTCATAAAGGAAATTTTAATTTTCCCTATTTTTGGCATACTCCGGGGTGTGACATATTAGTTCTCCAAGTCTTAAAACTTTTAAAATTTCTTCTCTAAACATAATTAGAAGTTAGTTTTAGAAGAGTTGAAGAGGGTGGAAAGCTTGATTAGTCTTTGGAAGTTCTTCAAAATCACAAAGTTGAGGATATTTTAGAGGTAAAACTTTGAGTTAATTAGTCTTGATTATATTCTAATCACGAATACACTTAGAGTCTTTGAATTTTCTTTTTCTCTTCCTTTTAAACTTTGAGATTCATAAGACCCTCAATGTCTTACTTGAATCCTTATACTTGAAATCCTTGAATTCTTTTGTAAGCTCGTGATTTACAAGAAGATTGAAGTTGATATTAGTACACTTGATTAATAAATCTAAACCTATCTTCATGGTATAGGTTTGTTATGTTTAGGTCTCATGGAATTTCTCCATATTTCCTTGAGACTTCCAAGATATGAATGTAGTTAGTCTCCCATGACCATCAAATGGTAGGAGAGGTAGTGTGGTTCAAGCCAAATTCCATGGCTTATGGATGAAATTAATTAACAAAGTTGTATTTGATAAATGATGCAGTGAGTTCACAATCTATTTTTGATCATAGATTTTTAGTTAAACATCGAACCGTAGGAATTGAATGAAACCAACAGGAAAGTGTTTATAACTCAAAGTTTTACCACTGTAATTTTTTTTTAAGGAAGTTTAAAGTTTAGAGTGGTTTGGTCAAGGGTTTTGTGAAACAACTATAATCTGTCCAGAGTTTCAGAACAGTAATACTCTTTTGAAATAAGCAAATCAGAACCTTAATCAAGTGCCCTTGGCCCAAAATAACTTTTTCTAGATAGTTTAATGTGTTAGGAAGCTATCCTAAGAAGACCAAATCATTTCTGGTTGTTTTACTATTTTTAGAAAATCATACAAAAACTCTGGACGGAGAGTTGTAAGTTTCTGAGTGATGTCTAGTGTTTGTCTAATTCCCAGAGATCTAACCATTGAAACCTTGATTTTCTTTTTGGGTTAAAAACTAGACTCACAGAGGCACCTTGTGTCCAAAAATCATCAAGATCAAACTATGGTTGTTGAAGTTCTGACATGCTCTCAGCAATTTTTAGAATTCTGCCACAATTTTGATATATCTTGCAAACAATGGTCCAAATGATCTTTCCATTACCTAGGGCTTAAACCATGTGTTAATAATGATTAGTTAAGCTTAAATACAGAGGCTAAATGATACAAATCAAGGAATAATCCAATAGCTCATTCTTGTTCACATCTATGTAATCATACACATTCATCAATGTAGGTTGGTATTAGAATTCATAATTGTGTTATCTCTTCTACTTGATAGAATTAAGCTAGACGTTTAGGAATAATTATTTGATACTATACATTCTTTCTAAAGTATGAGGACTAACCTTTGTTTTGTAGCGCCTTTGAGGTACAATTTCTCAATCCTTTCTCTAGTTTATTTAATTCCTCAATTTTATTGATTTTATGACCTTATGCGCGACACCTTAGAATTAGGATCTTGCCTTATGTGTATATGTGATTAGAGACTCCTTTTCCTAGGTTTTATTTTATTTGCATGCACTATACGTTTAAATATTCGCGGCTAGATCCCGGGTAAGTTCTATAGTTCCCTATTTGTATATCATATTGCTTGCTACTTGAATTATGTGGTTTTTGAATGATATTTTATCATTTGCAATCTTATACCCTTTAGACATGCTTTTGTAATGTATATTTATACATATGTATTAGTTGAGGGTACATTTAGATTAATAATTCGATTAAAAGGATGTTGAGTAGAGGCCTATCGCAGGATAGGATGAGAGAGGGTGTTTTAGTCCGCCGGGCTCCTTCCTCTCGCATTTCATAATCCCCGGATCTAGTTAATCTCTGGTTTCCTAAAAACATCAGTTTGCTAAAAATGGTTTCTTAATTTTCCTTTTAAAAATTAAGTGGTGACTCGTGTTTTGTATTTTGAAATTGAAAAAGATTTTAAAAGAAAAGCCGTGAGTGAGAAAATTGCGATATCCACAATCTGGAAACTCTGCTGGGGATCGAACCCAGAATCTCTGATTTCGCAGACCAAAATTTTTGATTTTGGATTCACTCGAGGATTAGACTTGAAAGCATCATTTTAATCAGATTATTCAATCTTTGTGTGCCTGTTGCATTTCACTTGCATGTCCAGCCAGTCGATTGCACGGAACTATGACCTTGGAGGCTCGGGGCAACCTGGTCGGTCAAGCTATCATGGGACTGTGTGATCACCCTTGATCTCGTACCATGATTTGGTATATGATGCATCCTATCGGATATGTGTCAAGGGTCCCTTATTTGACCAAAACCCAGCCTTTGCACGGTAGCTTTTATAGAACCTTTCAAGTCTTATGGAATGAATTCTTGATTAGGTTATGTGCTAGGGAGTTTTGCAAGCCCAGAAAGGGGTTACTTAAGATGATGACGATGCTCACTTAATACGAGACATGTAAACTCTTAATCGCTTTCGAGCAATTCCTCTTCGTGTCCCATGACATTTGGGAATATGCTAGATTTTGATTATAAGGTTACATCTCTTATATCATGTTTAGCTAAGCATCATTGACCTTGTATGTATCTGAATTCATGGAAAGTACGGTGATAATCCGATCATGTGATCCTCCTGCCCAAAGAGTTTTAAGTCCATCATTGAAAGCAAATAGAATTTTCTATCTTTTCCCCAATGTTTTCGATCACCCTTTCGAAAATCTTTTGAGTTTACCTTTCGATTAAAATTCCAAAACAACCTTTGTTAAAATATGTTCTCACATCCTCATCTTTGAAGAACCCAAAAATCCGGGGAACTATTTAAGATGAAATACTTTTCGAATGAATTCCAAAAAACAAAATTTTAACCCGATCAATGAGAAATGTTTTACACCCTCATTTTCAAATAAAAGATTCCAAATTATTGAGAATTGTCTTTTCTCACCATTCTAAAGAAATTGCTTTTCAAATGAATTTCAAAATCTTTGAAAGGGTAGTGAGAGTCACAATGAAAGGAGAAATTATCGCACTTGACATAAGTGAGGATTTTATGTGCTTATGTGTTTACGTGATAGGATTAGAATTTTTCTTTTATTTGGCATATAGAGTAGGCACACACGCATTGCATCCATGTGACATATGAATCATCCGTAAATAGAGTTTTTACCAAGGGTCTTTTAAAACAAAATATTTATATGTGTGACAAAAGGAAGCAAATAAAAGTTTTTTAAAAAAGAAAAAATTAAACCTTTTTGTAGGGGCAAAAATAGCATCAAGTTCAGATCAAGCTTGGTTTAGGGATCCCACAACAAGGTTAGTAAGAAGAGAAGACACTAAAAAGGCATAAAAAGGAACAATGGGGAGGTAGTAGAGTTAAGAACGCTGGTGGAACAAGAAGCAGAGCAAATGAGCCGCCAAGCCGAAAATATGAACCATATGATGGGAATGATAGAAGCACTGAATCGCCTACCACCGCTTGTAATTCTACCGGTTATGGACCCACCTCTAGGGGGGGGGGGGAAGGAGATTGGTTTGATTATCAGGAGGCACAATGGACTAATGCGTTGCAGGCCAACAGAGAAAGGGAGAAAGTTGAGAAAGAGAGGCTACTGACCAAGAAGATAGAGAAGTTGGAAATGGTAATACGTAAAGCTCAAGGAGTCGATATTTACCTGATGGAATTGGAAGGACTGTACGACGGGGTCCGCGAGACACTGCTTGTTTGTTTTAAAATGCCAATTTTTGACAAGTTTGATGGGACAGGAAATCCACGTAGCCATGTGAGAATGTGTATCAGGGCCTTCCAACCGAGTGGGCTGAGCACTACCATGATGGCCATCTTATTTTGGCAGACCTTGACTAGAGCTGCCCTATCCTGGTACCTCACTCTCGAACCAAGCAAAACCCAGGTCTGGGAAGAAGTGATCAAAGCGTTCGTGGCCAAATATGAGTACAATTAGGACCTGGATGTCATAGTTCGAGATTTGGAGACCACTAGGCAGGGAAACAAAGAATCATTTGCTGAGTATTTGAGTAAGTGGAGAGGAAAAGCAGCTAAGATGGTACAGAGGCCGTCCAAAAAGGACCAGATCCGAATGTTGATGAAGAACCTTCAACCTGTCTACCAAGAGAAAATGAGATTTCAGTCGATTAACACTTTCGCTGAAGTTTTTGATGTGGGAACAAGGATAGAGGATGCGATTCAAGAAGGGGTGATTAAGAAGGAAGAACAACCGAACATATACAGAAGGCCGAGCTATGGATCCAATGGAGGACAGTCGGGGGTCACTCTAGCCCCACTGATGTCAACGCACTAAACGGGATGATGAGGAAATTTGACATAACACCAAGGAGAGGGGGGGACAAACCATCGAGAAAATTCTCTGATCTGGGAGTATCACTAGCAACCGCTCTTGATAGACTGTTAGCAAATGGACATCTCCGTCAGTTGGAGCCTCGACCTCTACCAAATCCGCTTCCGCATCAAGGGGGTCTCTTTTGCAAATTTCACCAATAAAAGGGCCACTCAATGGATTGGTGCATGAGATTAAGGCACGAAATCCAAGATCTTTATCGATAACAAAGTGATATTGAAACCACCCACTAAAGCTCCAAATGTCATGAGAAATCCACTACCAAACCACCATGTTGTACCACCGCAAGGCCTCTATTTCTTGGGGATAGAAGAAACCATCTTCGATCCATCTAGGTTAATCACTAAAGCTAGGACACCAAGAAGGCCTTATCAACTACTGGAGAATCCAACAATCTGTACTTTGGAAGGCGCTTTAAAGAGATGTGAAGAGGAAATGACAGAACAAATGGATTGGTGGGTTAAGGAAATGGGCAATATAGATCAGAAAGAGGATGATTTGTGGTACAAGAGTGATGAAGAGGTAGAAAATGAGAGTTTTTTAGAGGACGACAATTTGTGGATGAGAGAAGAAGTCAGTCATTTGACCCGGTCAGACAGACACTTCAAGCCGCACAAATTGAAGAAAAATCACCCTGGAAGGGACCTAGACAAAGGAAAGGGAAAAATGGATGAAGAAGCAGAGGAAGACAGGATCCTGAAACAATTGAAGAAAACTTAGGCTAACATCATTGTTTGGGGCTTACTGATCGCTTCAAAATGTCATAGGCAGGCAGTCTTGGATGCTTTGAACCAATCTGATGTTTCTATCGACACAACACCAAAAGACCTCATGGGAATGATCAATAGAATCCCAACTCTGGCTATTACCTTCTCATCAGACAACCTACCTCCGGGAGGGCCTATTCATAATAAACCGCTATACGTCACTGTTGAATTCCTTGGTAACATTGTGCCTGCCTATCTGGTTGACAATGGATCCGCTTTAAATGTATGTCTGTTCTGAATAGCTAAGCGCATGGGTTTGGATGAGTCAACGTTCATACCATCTGAGCAGAAGGTGAGAGCATATAACAACACTCAGAGAATGGTCACGGGAATAATCCTCCTTCATCTAGCTATCGGGCCTATGGAAAAGGAAGTCAAATTTCAGGTCATCGACATACCTGCTTCTTTCAATTTACTGCTAGGGACACCGTGGCTAGACAGTCTGGGTGCCATACCATCCACAGTTCATCAGAAAGTCAAGTAAGTCTGGAAGAGCAAAGTCTATGATATCCTCGGGGATAGTTGGGTTTGTCCGTCTAAAGCTTCATCGAGCGCATCGGTTCTAGAGGTACAATTCCAAGAAGAAGAGACAAGTCTGGTGGGTTCGAGTTCATTAACATATTAGAGGGAAAGAAGCCGAGAGAGTTCCTTCCACTGTATTTCGATCAGTACACAAGTCCGGTGGTCGCTGGGATCATGAAAAAGATGGGTTTCTTCCCAAGCATGGGATTGGGTAAGAATCATCAAGGTCTGCCGGAATTTTCAAAGATCGCCACTCAGACTCACACTCATGGTTTGGGCTATCAACCATCCAAGAAGGAGCTGAAGGAAAAGAAAAAGGCTGTCGATGCGCCAATGACTCCGTACCAGAAAACACTCAACGAAGAAGAGACAAGTCTGGGGGGGTTTGAGTTCATTAACATGTTGGAGGGAGAGAAGCCGAGAGAGTTCCTACCACTGTATTTCGATCAGTACACAAGTCCGTTGGTCATTGGGACCATGAAAAAGATGGGTTTCTTCCCAGGCATGGGATTGGGTAAGAATCATCAAGGCCTGCCGAAATTTTCAAAGATCCCCACTCAGACTCACACTCATGGTCTGGGCTATCAACCATCAAAGAAGGAGCTGAAGGAAAAGAAAAAGACTGCCGATGCGCCAATAACTCCATACCAGAAAACACTCAACGGATACTTTGTGAAAGAGGGAGAGGATTTCCCCTTTTGTGGCTTCCAAAATCGTGGGTAGATCAGAAAGACAATTGTTTGAAGCCAGGGTTTGAGATCTTCTTCCCCCATGAATTCTCTGAGTATCAAGATCTATATCTATAGGTACCCGTGAAGTCAGTTACTACAAAAGATTGGGTTAGTACACTAGATGGCTCGGTCATGAAGAATCTATTAGGTGAGGGAAGCATAAAGACCAAGGAAATAGGCCAAGAAGGGGTCGTGGAAGACAAGGCTGAAAAAGAACATGCCGAGGGATTGGTAGAAGAGGTGCAAGACGAGGAGAATGACATGGGAAAACCCGAGAAAGAAGAAATGGTAGAGATTACCAAGACAGGGGAACTAGAAGAGTGCTTCATCACCGATCTGGGGGGAGAAAGCAAGAAAGAGTGGGTCTTTGAGTCTAGTGATAGGTATCCCCCACACCCAGAGTCTGTAATGGCCCAAATGAGGCGTCTTTCAATTTATATGTCTGTTGTAATTACTCCAAACAAAATCAATGAAAGCATGACCAATTCTGCCTACTAGAATGCGCTTAATGAATGTGATGATCATGAAATACCAGATGAATTGCAAAAACTAATCGGAAAAGAAAAACAATCTGCATGTAAAATCATTGAGAACACTCTAACGATTAATCTAGGAAATGAAGATAATCCTCAAAATGTTTTTATTGGCTCTACACTTAGTAAAGAAGAAAGCAAAGAATTAATCAATCTATTAAATGAATTCAAAGAAGTTTTTGTAATGTCTGATAGTGATATGTCAGGCATTGATCCAGAGATAGTCCAACACCACATCCCCATCTTCCCCGATTCAAAACCTGTAAAACAAAAATTAAGGCGAATGAGGCATGAATGGGAACTCAAAGTCAAAGAGGAAGTTGAAAAGCAGATGAGAGCCGGATTCTTAATGGTCACTGAGTATCCAGAATGGATCGCCAATATAGTGCCTGTCCCGAAAAAGGACGGTCGTGTTAAGGTCTGTGTCGACTTCCGGGATCTGAACAAAGCCAGCCCTAAGGACGATTTCCTTTTACCTCACATTGATGTGTTAGTGGATAATACAGTGGGACATGAACTCCTATATTTTATGGATGGGTTCTCGGGGTATAACCAGATTTTAATGGTGCTGAGGATAGGGAAAAAACCACTTGCATCACACCATGGGGCACATACTGCTATAGAGTGATGCCATTTGGGCTAAAAAAATGCGGGCACAACTTACCAACGGGCCGCTGATCGGGAGAGAGCAGATCCTATTTATACGCCTTAACATACGTTTGTTAGTACCTTTTTATCCTGTTTTTGTATATTTTTACTTCGTTTTTTGTATTTTCTGACAGGTTTTGGAAGAAATCAAGTAAACCAAGTTAAATGGGGTGAAAAAGCAGAGCAAAAGAAGCTGAAAAAACCACATCACGCGCGAGACCCGCTCGCGCGAAATCCCAGAAATCGCTCGCGCGAGGTCCCAATATTGCGCTCGCGCGGCCCGCGCGCGCGACATATGCAAAAATGGAACTTGCGTATTTCACTCTACTGATGATTCCTACGTGAAAGAAACTGCCTAATTGCGTCCAGACTGTAAAATAAAGCAGTTTTAGTGCGTTTCGGGTTAGGAAAGCTTCCAAAACTTGTTGTAAATCTATATATACCCTATTTTACTTCAATTTAGGGGTTGGACAATTAATATACACACAATATACAACTATACTTTCAGCCATTGAAGGGAGGGAAGCAAGGAGAAGAAGAAGAAGCCCAAGGATTTCCATGGCCTCCTCCATGAACTACTTGCCATCTACCACTTCCATGGACAACTAGACTCTAGATCTAGGGTTTCAATGAAACCCTAGTCAAGTAATAGGGTTTTATTTATGTTTTTATTTTAGTTTTATTATGTATGGATGATGATTACATGTTCCGAAGATTTTTATAAATAAATCGTGCTTCTATTGATTAAAATCATTACTTTCAAAATTTATTCTTGTCTTAGATCTATTTTGACTGTGATGTGCTCAATGATCTATGCTTGATGTGTAATGGTGCTTTATTGAATTATGCTATCAAGTATCTGAATAGTCCATGCCTAGGTTAGATGGATTATGTCACAACCCTAGTTTAGTGTGGGATAATTCGTGCTAACCGAAGATGGATTATGTTGGTACTTGAACCATAGTTATTTTCTTGATGGAGGAATTGAGCTTGTAGCTGCAATTCCCCATTATCATCCAACTTAATAATCTAATTGAATACAAAAATATTCCTATTATGAAGCTAGTGGTGGATTTGCAATCCTAGGTTCCTTTAAACATATTTATAAAAACACTTTTAAATCCCTTTCATAATTTAGATTTATTTTATTGTTCTTAGTTTAATTAAATTCAAAATCAAAATCTCGTTTTCATAATTAATTAGATTTAGGTTTTAAAATTAAGAGTCGTAGTAATTCAATCTCTGTGGGTTCGACCTTTACTTTCACTACTACAAATCTTTAGAAAAGTAAAGTACACTTTTTATATCTTGATATTGACAATATCAATTTTTGGCGCCGTTGCCGGGGATTGCAAATTACTACCTTTAGTTTTAGAATCTTAGTTTAGTTAATTCGTAAATATTAGATTAGGTCTTCTTTTTCTTATTTTTCGTTTTATTTTGAGTTGCTAACTTTTTATTTTTATTTTGTAGTTTCTCAAGTCGTCAAAATTCTAACGTTTCTGAGTGGATTAGCTAAGCACATCAAAGGAGCTTACGCGGAAAAAAATATATAAATAAAATAAAATAAATTGCTTCTTGTGAAACTCGCTTTAAACCACTGTAAGTCAGGGCGCTGTGACGCACTATTTGCATTAGTTTAGGGTTAATTGCACTGCATTAGCTAGGAAACCCGGGGCGCTGGGCTTGACGCGGTCATTGCATTATAGGATAATATTCATGCATCATAGTAGTACTATGTGCTTGCTTGTTGTCTGATTTGCGTGATTATTTTTTAATTTGTTGAGTCAGTCCTAATTTTAATTTCTTTTCTTTTTAAGTTTATGTTTGGTACGCGTTCAAATAAACCTGAATTACATTCTATCAATCTTGAACTTGAACATACTTTAAGAGTTAGTAAGTCCGCAACCCAAGCTTCTAGAGCTAGGTTGCATGTAACGCCCTGTATTTTTATTATCATTAATAAATAAATATTGCATTTTATTTCCATGAGTATTTTAATTTAATTTCTCTTTGTAATAATTATCTGGGGTCAAACCGTAATTTTTAAAACATTTTCTATGGTTTCAAAATCGATATTTATATTTTTGTATAACCGGGAATTGAATTCCTACATTAATATAATTTTCTGTATTTTTATTTCAACCGTAAAATACCAGTTTTGGGAATGGGCAGTATATTTTTTACCTGTGTGTGTGTATCATTGCGTGAGCTCAACACACACAAGGGTATCTTGTGTACACATTAGTGCAGTGTGTGCTGTGTTTAGTGGAATGTGTGTGTAGTGCTTTGTGAGTGTGTGTGGAGTGTCATGTGTGTTTTATATGCATAGTGCTAAGCACTTTACATATCATTTATACACCCACTTATCCCCCATTTGATTCATCTCTCTCTCGGCAGCTCTCTCTCTCAATCACTCACTCACAGTCTCTCATCTCTCACTCCCAAACTCTCTCAAATTCTCTCAATCACTCTCTTGCTCTCTCAAGATCACACAACACACACATACAGTTTATATATATATAATCAGTCACATACTTAGACACACATATATATACACATATTGGGTTACCAAAATCAAGAACGGAGGAGGAAATTCTCAACGACGGATTATTACGGCGGAAGTTCTCGGCCTTTAAATTTCTGTATAATCGTCTCTGTGAGTATTATAAACTCACTCGCCATGTTTATATATGTGTATTTCTGTATGTATATGTGTATATATGTGTATATATATATGATACACCATTAGAGCTTAAAAATGGAGCTTTGAAAAAGTTAATCAAAATCGAATCCGTGAATTGTAATTGAAAGATATTGATCCCAATAGGCTACGGTTCGAATCCTACGGCTTAATTCATCCGTATCGCGACGTACCGTTGATTTAAAGTTTTGTCACCTCTCGGTTTTACGTGAAATCCGAGAGCTACGATTGAAATTAGTTAAAACCGATCGCGTATTCGTAATCCTTGCGGAAAAACGAAGAAATCCATATATTACATGTCTTGGTTGAAGTAGATTTCAGAAATGGGTCAAAAACAGGTTCTAAATTCGTAACAGGGAAGAAACAGCTGGTTCCAACCGGTTGCATTTTTTTACAACCGGTTGCACCTTTTTTTTTGTTCCAACCGGTTGCACTTTTGTTCCAACCGGTTGCATTTTTCAGCACTGACGACTTTTAGTATAACGGCCATAACTTCCTCTAGGAAACTCGAAAACGCGCACGGTTTGAAGCGTTGGAAACTAGACTCAAAGAGCTTTCTGTTGATATGTAATTCATGTATACAAATTATAACTCATTTTTAATGGCATTACTTCAAAGTATATTAGAAATTCAATCTCATATTTTCTCTTTTAATTTTAACAGTAGCAGAATTTTGTTTTCAGACTTTTGTTAGGAAAACGAATGAAATTTAAGGTTCTGCCCGCGCTGTCCCAAGTAAAACTCGATTCTGCACCGTTTGGACAGAAAACGAGGATTTCAGTAGTAGTTTATTTAGAATGCTATTAGTTATGTTTAAAATGATTAAGGCAATGAATTACGAATTTTCAATCCCCGTACGCGTATTATTTCTTTAATTCTGTGAATTCCTTTATGTTTAAAGTTTGATGACATTCATGTGATTTATTAATGGTGTTATTTATGAAACATTGACATACATATTAGGGTTGAGGTTGTGTCAACATGCATGTGTGTGAGAAAGTGTGAAAAGAGTAAAGAGTGGCGTTCTAGTTGTGCGACCTCAATATCGATCGAATATTATTCTTGGTATTTGGAGATGATAGTGTTGTGTACGACTTAGATATCGATCGGATAATATTCCTGGTATCTAAGGCGCGCGTTTCGGATATTGATCGGATAGTATTCCTGATATCCGAAGCGATGGTGGTAGTGTTGTGTACGGCTTAGATATCGATCGGATATTATTCCTGGTATCTAAGGCGCTTGTTTCGGATATTGATCGGATATTATTCCTGGTATCCGAAATGATGGTATTGAGTGTGGCTTAGATATTGATCGGATATTATTCCTGGTATCTGAAGCGATAGTTTGGTGTGCTGTTTTGGATATTGATCGGATAGTATTCCTGGTATCTGAGATAATGGTTTGTTTGTGTTGAGTTTTGTTGAGAGAAAAGAGTCAGAAAGATGAGATATTACATTGCTCATGCATGGTCACATATTTATTGCTTTCTTTATTTTCCTCCGTGGGTTATGTTGGAATTGGAACCTTGAATATATTACTGTTAAGTTAAAATTGCACCGTTGATTATATGCTTATATATACATTGCGAGCACTTGTTTATTTTGCTCACCAGCTTTCATAAGCTGACGGCGTTGATGCGTCCTGGACTGTATGTCCAGATTTTCAGGGTCAGGAGCAGCTAGGGTATTTTGACTATGCTACTTAGAGTCAGGAGACTTTCCAGGAGGCTGCTTTATATTTTCCTATGTCTTTTAAATTTGGGTTTTGTAATAAACTAGTTTAGACTTTTGAATAAGGCGTTTTGTGCCTAAGACTATGACTGCTGTAATAGTTTAGTAAGTTTTTTATTTCGGAGCTTATGTTCTGTTAGTATCCTTTGCTTTAGAAATGTTGTTAAGTTATTTGTTGCAGGGACAATTGGTCATACTCACTTGTCACGACCTACGAGTCCATAAAGGAAATTAAATGCTTTCCTGAATTATGCTACGTCGGGGCGTGACAGGCTTTTTGGTATCAGAGCCAGGTTATGGCTCGACCAATTGTCCAGAACACATAGGATCTCCCGTTAAGATAGAATTGAGATAAGATAGTTCGACTTTATTCCGTGTCTAGTCGCTTTCTATCGTTTAGAATTTTCTTTCTTCTCAAGAGGTTGACCGAATTCTGTTGATTGATGGATAGGTACCGTTCTCTCGATCAGATGGCTGGAAGAAATCTCAGGAATCGTCCCGCTATTGAAGATGCACCGCCAGTAATAGATCCAACCGGGATGTTCGAAGCTTTTGTAAGGAGGTTGGAGAGGGTTAGTGATCAGAACGCAAGAAACAATAATCAAAATGGGGATTACAATGGGAATGGGAGGCAAGCCCACCAGACTGGAGACAAGCTTCTCAAGGAGTTTCGCGCTCTACGACCTGAGTATTTTGCTGGAACTAATGAACCCTGGCAAGCGGAACAGTGGCTACGTCAGATGGAGCGTATCTTTGAGACCATAGAGTGCACTGATCTGGAAAAGAAGCGTCTGGCTATCTTTCAGTTGTCTTATGCAGCGGCTGATTGGTGGGATGCAGAAAAGGCGACCATAGGGGAAGAAGCTGCAAGGAGAATGCCGTGGGTGGTGTTCAAGGAAAGGTTTCTCGAGAAGTATTTCCCCGAAGAAGAGAAGGACAAGAGGGAGAAAGAGTTTATGGAGTTGACTCAAGGGAATCTGACTGTCCGAGAGTACACTACTCGATTTGAGCGTCTGTCTCGCTTTGCTCCACATATGGTGGACACACCCCAGAGGAAAATCAAGAAGTATCACCGAGGTCTCAACCTGTCTCTCAGACATTTGACTATGGGGCATCTGGGCCAGTCATTTGAAGCTCTGGTGAGATTGGCTACGGGGTTAGAGAATGATGGGTGTCAGAATTCGAAGCCGCTTGGAAATCGACCTCCACAGAAGGGTTATCCCGGACAGAAACCAGGGTACCCTCAAGGACAGCAAAGGACCTGGGATGGAGGGAAGAAACCTCAACAGACACAAGCAGTTCAGCAGTATCAGCCTCTAGCAATAGAAGGGGCCAAAAACAACAACTGCTTCAATTGTGGAGTTCCCGGTCATCGAGCTAAAGATTGCAGAGCACCTAGGCGTACGGATCGTTCAGGAGTTGTGTGCTATAATTGTGGCATGCCAGGTCACATAAGTCCAGAATGCAAGGCTCCTAGGAAAGGTAACTATGGTCAACAAGGACAAGCCCGTCTGAATGCTGTCATTCCCGAGGCTGCTGGCTATGAGGAGACAGGGTATGAAGAAGGTACCAATGAGGAGGGACCGCCCGAGCAACGAGCAGTGGAAGGTACTCTAACTTTGTTTAACTCTCATGTTAAAGTTTTATTCGACACGGGTGCTACACATTCTTTTATATCTGTTAAGATCGTTCAGAAGTTGGGTATCATACCGCATCGTTTAGAGGAAGCTTTGAGTGCTGTCTCACCCTTAGGGACCACAGTCAAGTTATTACATGTGTGTAAGGATTGTCCTCTTCGGTTTGGAGACCACGAACTTTTGGCGAGATTGGTGGTTCTGTCGATGAAGGAGTTCGATATAATCCTGGGAATGGATTGGCTCGAGAAGAATCATGCGAAGTTGGATTGTGCAAAGAAAAAGATCACATTTGCGGACAAGGGGAATCAACTCTTCGATTTCCAATGTAACCCTTCGGGTGATATGTTCCTCACTAGATGCCTAGCAAACATTGAGGTTGTCAGTGCAGAGGTGACAGTATCATCTATACCGGTAATCAAAGAGTTCGAGGAAGTATTCCGAGATATTTCAGGATTACCGCCGGAAAGGGACATAGAATTCTGTGTGGAATTAGTGCCAGGTACTCGACCTATAACCAAGGTTCCCTACAGGATGGCCCCTACAGAGTTGTTGGAGCTGAAGGAACAAGTTCAAGAACTTGAGAAGTTGGGTTTTGTTCGTCCAAGTACTTCACCCTGGGGAGCACCAGTGTTGTTTGTGAAGAAGAAGGATGGGTCAATGCGGCTGTGTATTGACTACCGAGAACTGAATAAGGTTACTATCAAGAATAAGTATCCTTTACCTCGGATAGACGATCTGTTTGATCAGTTGCAAGGAGCCACGACCTTTTCTAAGATTGATCTACGGTCAGGGTATCACCAGTTGAGGGTGCGGAAGGAAGACATACCTAAGACTGCTTTCAGGACGAGATACGGACACTATGAGTTCTTAGTAATGCCGTTTGGGATGACAAATGCTCCAGCTGTGTTTATGGACTTGATGAACAGAGTATTCAAGCCATACTTAGATCAGTTCGTTATTGTCTTTATTGATGATATTTTGATCTATTCCAAGTCAGAGGAAGAGCATGAACAACATCTGAGGATCGTGTTGCAGACTCTCAAGGATCACCGCCTGTATGCTAAATTCAGCAAGTGTGAATTCTGGCTTCAGGAAGTTAAGTTTCTCGGGCATGTGATCTCTCAACAAGGAATCGCGGTTGACTCATCAAAGACCGATGCAGTGGCGAATTGGACTCGGCCGACCAATGCTACAGAAGTCAGAAGTTTTCTGGGACTAGCTGGTTACTATCGGAGATTTGTGGAAGGTTTCTCAAAGATAGCAGCCCCGTTAACTGGTTTGACTAAGAAAGATTTGAAGTTTGAATGGACTGATAAGCATGAACGCGCTTTTCTGAAATTGAAAGAGAAATTGACAACAGCGCCAGTGCTTGCGATACCAAGGGATGGTGAGAAGTTCACTATTTTTAGTGACGCCTCGTATCAAGGATTGGGATGTGTCCTTATGCAAGACGGAAAGGTTATCGCCTATGGTTCAAGACAGTTGAAGCCGAATGAATTGAACTACCCAACTCATGATTTAGAGCTGGCAGCAGTAGTGTTCGCGCTTAAGATCTGGAGACACTACCTCTATGGGGAGAAATTTGATTTGTTCTCAGACCACAAAAGCCTTAAGTATTTGTTTACTCAGAAGGAGTTGAACATGAGGCAACGTCGGTGGATGGAACTGATCAAGGACTACGACTTCACATTAGAGTACCACCCCGGTAAGGCAAACGTAGTCGCTGACGCCCTAAGCCGGAAACCTCAAGGAATGATTGCTTCATTGATGTTGAGGGAATGGAAAGCCTTGGAGACAATAACAGAATTTGATGTGCAGATTTCTGAGGGAAGTATCGGGCAACACTTTGGATGCTTGGTAGTACAACCAACACTTGTGAGTCGAATCATCGAAGCCCAGAAGGAAGATGAGAAGTTTCAAGCATGGTTCGCCAAGATGTTAGAGAAGGACCCGACAGAATGGAAGGTTGGGGCCGATGGAGGATACCGATGTCGAGACAGATTGTGTGTGCCAGATTCAGGAGGTTTGAGAAAAGAAATTCTCGAAGAAGCACATAAATCAAGACTGACAGTACACCCAGGAGGAACAAAGATGTATAAAGACCTGAAGAGAAACTTCTGGTGGGAAGGGATGAAACGAGAAGTAGCCGAATTTGTGTCTAAATGTTTGACTTGTCAACAAGTGAAGGCCGAACATCAGAGACCCTCGGGATTGTTACAACCCTTACCTGTCCCAGGATGGAAGTGGGAGCACATAACTATGGATTTCGTGGTTGGATTACCCCGGTCACAACAGAATCATGACGCGATTTGGGTAATCGTGGATCGTTTGACGAAGTCTGCACACTTTATCGCGTACAATATGACTTACCCAGTAGAAAGGATGAGTCGAATGTACCTACAGCAAGTGGTGCGACTGCACGGTGCGCCTGTGTCAATTGTATCAGACCGCGATGCACGTTTTACCTCGGGATTTTGGGAAAGTCTGCAGAAGGCTATGGGAACTTCGCTCAAGATGAGTACTGCATTCCATCCTCAGACCGATGGGCAGACCGAGCGTGTTAATCAGATTATGGAAGATATGCTCAGAGCTTGTGCAATTGACTTTGAAGAATCTTGGGAGACGCACTTACCTTTGGTTGAATTTGCGTATAACAACAGTTATCACTCGAGTATTGGAATGGCGCCGTTCGAAGCTTTGTACGGACGGCCATGTCGATCTCCATTGTGTTGGGCTGAAGTGGGAGATACAGAACTTTTAGGACCAGATTTGGTGAGAGAGACCAATGAGAAAATTTCACTGGTCAAGGAAAGGATGAAAACTGCACAGAGTAGACACAAGAGTTATGCGGATCGACGTCGAAAGGACTTGGAGTTCAGTGTTGGAGATCACGTACTCCTTAAGGTTTCACCTGTTCGTGGAATAGTACGTTTTGGTCAGAAGAGAGGGAAGTTGGCACCTCGTTTCATCGGACCGTTCGAGATTTTGGAGCGTGTTGGGAAAGTGGCTTATCGGCTCGCGTTGCCACCAAAGATGTCTGGTGTTCATAATGTGTTCCATGTCAGTATGTTAAGGAAATACATACGGGATCCTTCACATGTGGTTAATTTTGATGATATTGAGACAAGTCAGAATGTTGTCTACAAGGATAGACCTGTGAGAATTCTTGACCAGAGTATCAAGAGGCTGAGAAGAAGAGACGTTCCTTTGGTTAAAGTTCAGTGGAGGCATCATGACGAAGGAGAGGCGTCGTGGGAGTTAGAGTCAGACATGAGGACTAGATACCCCGAGTTGTTTCAGGATTAGTTAGCTCAGATTTCGGGGCGAAATCTCTGTTAAGATGGGTAGGGTGTAACGCCCTGTATTTTTATTATCATTAATAAATAAATATTGCATTTTATTTCCATGAGTATTTTAATTTAATTTCTCTTTGTAATAATTATCTGGGGTCAAACCGTAATTTTTAAAACATTTTCTATGGTTTCAAAATCGATATTTATATTTTTGTATAACCGGGAATTGAATTCCTACATTAATATAATTTTCTGTATTTTTATTTCAACCGTAAAATACCAGTTTTGGGAATGGGCAGTATATTTTTTACCTGTGTGTGTGTATCATTGCGTGAGCTCAACACACACAAGGGTATCTTGTGTACACATTAGTGCAGTGTGTGCTGTGTTTAGTGGAATGTGTGTGTAGTGCTTTGTGAGTGTGTGTGGAGTGTCATGTGTGTTTTATATGCATAGTGCTAAGCACTTTACATATCATTTATACACCCACTTATCCCCCATTTGATTCATCTCTCTCTCGGCAGCTCTCTCTCTCAATCACTCACTCACAGTCTCTCATCTCTCACTCCCAAACTCTCTCAAATTCTCTCAATCACTCTCTTGCTCTCTCAAGATCACACAACACACACATACAGTTTATATATATATAATCAGTCACATACTTAGACACACATATATATACACATATTGGGTTACCAAAATCAAGAACGGAGGAGGAAATTCTCAACAACGGATTATTACGGCGGAAGTTCTCGGCCTTTAAATTTCTGTATAATCGTCTCTGTGAGTATTATAAACTCACTCGCCATGTTTATATATGTGTATTTCTGTATGTATATGTGTATATATGTGTATATATATATGATACACCATTAGAGCTTAAAAATGGAGCTTTGAAAAAGTTAATCAAAATCGAATCCGTGAATTGTAATTGAAAGATATTGATCCCAATAGGCTACGGTTCGAATCCTACGGCTTAATTCATCCGTATCGCGACGTACCGTTGATTTAAAGTTTTGTCACCTCTCGGTTTTACGTGAAATCCGAGAGCTACGATTGAAATTAGTTAAAACCGATCGCGTATTCGTAATCCTTGCGGAAAAACGAAGAAATCCATATATTACATGTCTAGGTTGAAGTAGATTTCAGAAATGGGTCAAAAACAGGTTCTAAATTCGTAACAGGGAAGAAACAGCTGGTTCCAACCGGTTGCATTTTTTTACAACCGGTTGCACCTTTTTTTTTGTTCCAACCGGTTGCACTTTTGTTCCAACCGGTTGCATTTTTCAGCACTGACGACTTTTAGTATAACGGCCATAACTTCCTCTAGGAAACTCGAAAACGCGCACGGTTTGAAGCGTTGGAAACTAGACTCAAAGAGCTTTCTGTTGATATGTAATTCATGTATACAAATTATAACTCATTTTTAATGGCATTACTTCAAAGTATATTAGAAATTCAATCTCATATTTTCTCTTTTAATTTTAACAGTAGCAGAATTTTGTTTTCAGACTTTTGTTAGGAAAACGAATGAAATTTAAGGTTCTGCCCGCGTTGTCCCAAGTAAAACTCGATTCTGCACACTTTTCGTCTAATGCAATTTTCTCAGATTCTGCACCGTTTGGACAGAAAACGAGGATTTCAGTAGCAGTTTATTTAGAATGCTATTAGTTATGTTTAAAATGATTAAGGCAATGAATTACGAATTTTCAATCCCCGTACGCGTATTATTTCTTTAATTCTGTGAATTCCTTTATGTTTAAAGTTTGATGACATTCATGTGATTTATTAATGGTGTTATTTATGAAACATTGACATACATATTAGGGTTGAGGTTGTGTCAACATGCATGTGTGTGAGAAAGTGTGAAAAGAGTAAAGAGTGGCGTTCTAGTTGTGCGACCTCAATATCGATCGGATATTATTCTTGGTATTTGGAGATGATAGTGTTGTGTACGACTTAGATATCGATCGGATAATATTCCTGGTATCTAAGGCGCGCGTTTCGGATATTGATCGGATAGTATTCCTGATATCCGAAGCGATGGTGGTAGTGTTGTGTACGGCTTAGATATCGATCGGATATTATTCCTGGTATCTAAGGCGCTTGTTTTGGATATTGATCGGATATTATTCCTGGTATCCGAAATGATGGTATTGAGTGTGGCTTAGATATTGATCGGATATTATTCCTGGTATCTGAAGCGATAGTTTGGTGTGCTGTTTTGGATATTGATCGGATAGTATTCCTGGTATCTGAGATAATGGTTTTGTAACAACCCTAAAATTTCTATGTAAATAATCATTTTAATTATTATTTTCAGTTAGCAATATTATATGAGTGTGCCTATGTAAGACATGTGTTTGGAAAATTTTTAGTGTATGGTGGACATATAAATTAAATCATGAGTGAGCGCGTTTAGTTTGGAAGTTATATTTTATTAATTTTTATTTGTTAAAAAAAATGAAGGGTTGATATGTATTTTTGTTATATAGTGTTTACAGGCCCGCGAATGTGTTAAATAATGTAATTAACATTAAAACTTAGTATCGGGGTCATGGGTAACCATTGGGCTACTCATTTTAACACTTTGTACTGCATTCTGAGCTCATATGAGTCTCTTTTGTGAACCCATAAGAAGAAAAACGGGATTTATATATTTTTGTGTGTTTTATTGACATGTGTTGTGTGTGTAGTGTACATATATCTTATATTAAAAACCCTAGCCACCCAAAAGAAAGAACAGACGTGTGTGTGTGTGTGTGTGTGAGAGAGAGAGAGAGAGAGAGAGAGAGAGAGAGAGAAGAAGAAGAAGAAGAAGAAGAAGAAGAAAAGGGAGGAGAAAGGAGAAGGATTCCGGGTTCGTGGTCACGTGGGGAATCGCGGAGCATTCGTGGTTATCAATTTTGGATTGAACTAGGTGAGTTAAACTTTGTGTATCCGAGTATATATATATACACGTATGTATATATATATATATATGTGTATGGGAGTAAATTAGTGCATGTTAAATTTAATTGTTAGGGTTAAATCTTTGTAATGGATCGATACACGTTGCTATTGTTGAAGTAATTTAGATACATTCTTTCCCTTTGTGTGACTTTGCGATCATGACATTAGGGTATTCGAAAGGGTTAGGTGAATCGTTAGTTTGATCAAAACTATAGGTGAAATATTCATGTTTGTTAGAAAATATATGTGAAATTCGTTTTATGTGTAATTCACACAGTCGCAGAAACTTCAGAAAATTATTAGAAAATCGTGGCTTTGAATTTGAACATTCTGTCCGCGAGTCTTATGTAAAACGTGATTCTGCATACTTTTCGTGTTTTATGTTTTTCCTGATTCTGCACCGTTTGGGCAGAAATTTAAGATTACAGTAGCAGTTTTCAATATAGTTCAACGTGCAAATTGGAGAATATGATTTCTTATTATGTGCTTTATGTAGGCTAATATTGAATGTTGGGTTGAGGTTATTGTATCTGAAATAATTGATTTTATTTTGTGGTCATTTTGATAAAAAGGAGTAAATTAGATATGTTGAATAGTATACTGGGGATCTTGTAATTGATTGGAAATTATTGAGGGAAGATTGTTATGGGTTAACTGATAAAACCCTTTATTGTAAGAAATTGGAATGCGTCTAAAAGTTAGAGATGTGATTGGATGATAAGACGAAACTATGTGATAAACGTGAAATTTACAATTATTGGGATAATACGAACGATAAGTGATAATTGCAACATAGTTCTTTAGTGTTCACCGCTCCCGTTGTTGTGATATGTTTTTTTTGGTAGCTCGACTTGCTGAGTGTACCCTTTTGCCAGTGGCTTCGTGATCAAGCTGGCCTAAGCCTTATGCCCGGCTTATTTGTTAGACGTCTAGGCATATTGACTGGCCTTCTGTGTGTATACCTGGTTTGGTTGATACCCCAACCAAACTAGCACCAGAGTGGATGTTAGTAGTATGTCCGGGCACACATGGGATATATGTGTGGGTGTACCATGGAGGGTGGCCAAGTGGTGAACCTAGGGAATACAAAGATAAATTTAATGCTAATAAATAATGAAAATGAATTATTTCATAAGACTGATAAGCGTGAAATAATAAATGCGAAGTTTGGAGTTAGAATGTGGACGGTTTGTATACGGAATTGTTTGCTTGGTTTGTGATCATTCAATTTGCAGGATGGTGGGTCCACTAACGTATTACAGGTTTGGCTCACCATAAGTAATGGATAAGTATGAAACTCGTAGTAACTTTGGATTTTGGGCAAGAAACTACTTGCCACCACATAAATGGAAACTACTCTATTGTCCAGATATGTGTGTGGAACTACCTGTCTTGACCCAAGAGTATTGTAGTGTAATTTGTTGTCTACGGGTTCAAATTGGATCCCTAAGACTTGTTATTTTTGTTTAACTCATACCAGTCATGTGACTGACCCGAGTGTGTTATACATTCGGGGGCGTTTCTATATGAAACGTAGTCGAATGTATTTGTGCAGGTTTAGTTTTTGGAGATTTTCGTTGGAGCTTCTGTTTGAGTGAAGAGATGGTCGTTGTGTTGTTTATTATTGGAGTTGTACTTATTTTTGTTGTACTTGATTGTATTTTATTTTCTGGCATTGTGGGCCAGTATGTATAATTGTAATAAATATGGTATATTGGGTATTGAGAACGTTGTAGTTACTCTGACCAATGGATGTATAGATTTTATTTTTATTTATTTTTATTTCCGCTGAACTCTGTATGTGGACATTTTATTTATGAAAATGATGTTTTTTTTTTTTTAAATTGAAAAATGATATAATATTTATAATGGAACTTTATTTCTTTTACAATGAAATGGATGTTTGGGAATACATGTTTAATAATAAAGAGTTTTTCTTTACACACAAGATCACATGTCCTCATTTAAGGAGTATTAAATACTGTTTTCAATAAATTTTCTGTTAGCATATGGGAGGGTGTCGCTCTCGTGATTTTTGGTAATTGAATATTAGTCCGGATACAGGCTCTGGATTGAATATTTGGTTGTCCAAAAATCGGGGTGTTACAGTTTGGTATCAGAGCTTTTGGTTGCCTTAGATTGGGAGGTGTCTAGGGGATCCTTGGCATTGTGGTAGTGGGTCAGAGTTATAGGTCGCGGATTTATTTGGGTTTCGGGTTATGTGTACTTATGTGTTATCCATGTGTTGTCTACATGTTATTTAATTATTTTCAATCAATTAATTACATAACTTTCCGAGCCTATCATTATATGTTAGTTTGTTGAAATCATTTGTTATATACTGAGTTGCATAATAGTGCATGCATACATATTGTTGGTATGACGGGTAGTAGATGAGAGTTGGAGGATGATCAACAGTGGAGCTCCTGCCCAGTGGATTTCTATTGTTATTAGCCGGCCTTCAGCTTTATCTGGTATCTACAAGCATATTATTCGGGAGATTATTATTTTATTGGACTATCGAAAATTTATCATTATCGAGAAAAATCTTATATGTTATTTCTTTTATTATCGACTGGTATTCTCATATGTGTTCTATAATTTGGTTATCTCGGATTTCTTATCATGGAGCTGTATTTATCAACAAGTATTTTGGCATGGATCATAATTCTTGTGTCTGTATTCGGGCTTTCTATTATCTTCTGGAGCATCTATCGGATCAACGGGATTCTATTTTCTACAACTATGACGAATCTGAGCACGTGTTGGTTTATTTCCGACCGCATTATTATCTTCGCAGTCTTATTTCCAGTGCAGAGTTATGTATATTCTTGAAGCGGCATGTTTGAATAATAAGTATGGGTATCCTGAGGAGGTGTGATGGGGGATATGGTAAGAGGTAAACATGGGCATATAGTTAGAATTCTTGATTAACTGCGAGCATGTTGCATCATTGCATGCCTAGTTTGTATTCACATGTTTTGCATCAATAATTGTGTTTTGAATTATCAATTAATGTTTGACGATTGACTATACGAGAATAAGGTATATAGATGAGGGTTTCCTTGTTTGGATTAGTCGCTCGACGTACTTGGTCTCATATAGTTGAGAGTTAAACTTAATCCATGCTTTGTTTGAAATTACGTGTTTAACTTTATTGATGACTACCGTGTGTATTTATCGTTGCTTCAAATTTCGAGACGAAATTTCTTTAAGGAGGGTAGAATGTAACAACCCTAAAATTTCTATGTAAATAATCATTTTAATTATTATTTTCAGTTAGCAATATTATATGAGTGTGCCTATGTAAGACATGTGTTTGGAAAATTTTTAGTGTATGGTGGACATATAAATTAAATCATGAGTGAGCGCGTTTAGTTTGGAAGTTATATTTTATTAATTTTTATTTGTTAAAAAAAATGAAGGGTTGATATGTATTTTTGTTATATAGTGTTTACAGGCCCGCGAATGTGTTAAATAATGTAATTAACATTAAAACTTAGTATCGGGGTCATGGGTAACCATTGGGCTACTCATTTTAACACTTTGTACTGCATTCTGAGCTCATATGAGTCTCTTTTGTGAACCCATAAGAAGAAAAACGGGATTTATATATTTTTGTGTGTTTTATTGACATGTGTTGTGTGTGTAGTGTACATATATCTTATATTAAAAACCCTAGCCACCCAAAAGAAAGAACAGACGTGTGTGTGTGTGTGTGTGTGTGTGAGAGAGAGAGAGAGAGAGAGAGAGAGAGAGAGAGAGAGAGAAGAAGAAGAAGAAGAAGAAGAAGAAAAGGGAGGAGAAAGGAGAAGGATTCCGGGTTCGTGGTCACGTGGGGAATCGCGGAGCATTCGTGGTTATCAATTTTGGATTGAACTAGGTGAGTTAAACTTTGTGTATCCGAGTATATATATATACACGTATGTATATATATATATATGTGTATGGGAGTAAATTAGTGCATGTTAAATTTAATTGTTAGGGTTAAATCTTTGTAATGGATCGATACACGTTGCTATTGTTGAAGTAATTTAGATACATTCTTTCCCTTTGTGTGACTTTGCGATCATGACATTAGGGTATTCGAAAGGGTTAGGTGAATCGTTAGTTTGATCAAAACTATAGGTGAAATATTCATGTTTGTTAGAAAATATATGTGAAATTCGTTTTATGTGTAATTCACACAGTCGCAGAAACTTCAGAAAATTATTAGAAAATCGTGGCTTTGAATTTGAACATTCTGTCCGCGAGTCTTATGTAAAACGTGATTCTGCACACTTTTCGTGTTTTATGTTTTTCCTGATTCTGCACCGTTTGGGCAGAAATTTAAGATTACAGTAGCAGTTTTCAATATAGTTCAACGTGCAAATTGGAGAATATGATTTCTTATTATGTGCTTTATGTAGGCTAATATTGAATGTTGGGTTGAGGTTATTGTATCTGAAATAATTGATTTTATTTTGTGGTCATTTTGATAAAAAGGAGTAAATTAGATATGTTGAATAGTATACTGGGGATCTTGTAATTGATTGGAAATTATTGAGGGAAGATTGTTATGGGTTAACTGATAAAACCCTTTATTGTAAGAAATTGGAATGCGTCTAAAAGTTAGAGATGTGATTGGATGATAAGACGAAACTATGTGATAAACGTGAAATTTACAATTATTGGGATAATACGAACGATAAGTGATAATTGCAACATAGTTCTTTAGTGTTCACCGCTCCCGTTGTTGTGATATGTTTTTTTTGGTAGCTCGACTTGCTGAGTGTACCCTTTTGCCAGTGGCTTCGTGATCAAGCTGGCCTAAGCCTTATGCCCGGCTTATTTGTTAGACGTCTAGGCATATTGACTGGCCTTCTGTGTGTATACCTGGTTTGGTTGATACCCCAACCAAACTAGCACCAGAGTGGATGTTAGTAGTATGTCCGGGCACACATGGGATATATGTGTGGGTGTACCATGGAGGGTGGCCAAGTGGTGAACCTAGGGAATACAAAGATAAATTTAATGCTAATAAATAATGAAAATGAATTATTTCATAAGACTGATAAGCGTGAAATAATAAATGCGAAGTTTGGAGTTAGAATGTGGACGGTTTGTATACGGAATTGTTTGCTTGGTTTGTGATCATTCAATTTGCAGGATGGTGGGTCCACTAACGTATTACAGGTTTGGCTCACCATAAGTAATGGATAAGTATGAAACTCGTAGTAACTTTGGATTTTGGGCAAGAAACTACTTGCCACCACATAAATGGAAACTACTCTATTGTCCAGATATGTGTGTGGAACTACCTGTCTTGACCCAAGAGTATTGTAGTGTAATTTGTTGTCTACGGGTTCAAATTGGATCCCTAAGACTTGTTATTTTTGTTTAACTCATACCAGTCATGTGACTGACCCGAGTGTGTTATACATTCGGGGGCGTTTCTATATGAAACGTAGTCGAATGTATTTGTGCAGGTTTAGTTTTTGGAGATTTTCGTTGGAGCTTCTGTTTGAGTGAAGAGATGGTCGTTGTGTTGTTTATTATTGGAGTTGTACTTATTTTTGTTGTACTTGATTGTATTTTATTTTCTGGCATTGTGGGCCAGTATGTATAATTGTAATAAATATGGTA
Organism: Hydrangea macrophylla; assembly: GCA_033977485.1. NCBI lineage: Eukaryota > Viridiplantae > Streptophyta > Magnoliopsida > Cornales > Hydrangeaceae > Hydrangea > Hydrangea macrophylla. Next base: position 6,937,197 of record CM066983.1, on the reverse strand, counting down.
TATTGGGTATTGAGAACGTTGTAGTTACTCTGACCAATGGATGTATAGATTTTATTTTTATTTATTTTTATTTCCGCTGAACTCTGTATGTGGACATTTTATTTATGAAAATGATGTTTTTTTTTTTTAAATTGAAAAATGATATAATATTTATAATGGAACTTTATTTCTTTTACAATGAAATGGATGTTTGGGAATACATGTTTAATAATAAAGAGTTTTTCTTTACACACAAGATCACATGTCCTCATTTAAGGAGTATTAAATACTGTTTTCAATAAATTTTCTGTTAGCATATGGGAGGGTGTCGCTCTCGTGATTTTTGGTAATTGAATATTAGTCCGGATACAGGCTCTGGATTGAATATTTGGTTGTCCAAAAATCGGGGTGTTACAGGTTTGTTTGTGTTGAGTTTTGTTGAGAGAAAAGAGTCAGAAAGATGAGATATTACATTGCTCATGCATGGTCACATATTTATTGCTTTCTTTATTTTCCTCCGTGGGTTATGTTGGAATTGGAACCTTGAATATATTACTGTTAAGTTAAAATTGCACCGTTGATTATATGCTTATATATACATTGCGAGCACTTGTTTATTTTGCTCACCAGCTTTCATAAGCTGACGGCGTTGATGCGTCCTGGACTGTATGTCCAGATTTTCAGGGTCAGGAGCAGCTAGGGTATTTTGACTATGCTACTTAGAGTCAGGAGACTTTCCAGGAGGCTGCTTTATATTTTCCTATGTCTTTTAAATTTGGGTTTTGTAATAAACTAGTTTAGACTTTTGAATAAGGCGTTTTGTGCCTAAGACTATGACTGCTGTAATAGTTTAGTAAGTTTTTTATTTCGGAGCTTATGTTCTGTTAGTATCCTTTGCTTTAGAAATGTTGTTAAGTTATTTGTTGCAGGGACAATTGGTCATACTCACTTGTCACGACCTACGAGTCCATAAAGGAAATTAAATGCTTTCCTGAATTATGCTACGTCGGGGCGTGACATTGCAAGACGACGAATCAACGTCGATTCCGTCGTCGTTGTTTGAGGCCGAAATTCAAAGTACCCTTAAACGGTTAAGAAAAACTCAAACTTTTAAAATCAAACCGATTAAAATGGCTGACGGAAACAACGGAATTAATGAAAATAACCCTAATATACCGCTACCTCCTCCGCTTAAAAATTACTTTATTCCGACGACTTACACGCCACAAACATGTATTGATTTACCGGAGGCGACGGCATCTCACTTTGGGATAAAGTTGTCTACCATCTCGGTACTTCCATCTTTCCATGGCCGTCTAAATGAAGATCCATATCAACACTTAGGAGATTTTCAGGATATATGCTCTACTTTAAAAATTCAAAACTTAACTGATGATGAATTGAAATTGCGGCTCTTTCCATTCTCTTTAAAACATAAAGCTAAATACTGGCTCCAATCTTTGGAGCCAAACACAATTAGAACATGGGAAGCCTTACACACCGCATTTTTACAAAAGTTTTTCCCTATTATGCGTACGAATCAGATAAGAAAATCCATAACAAACTTTGTGATGCAAGATGGGGAATCACTTTACGACACGTGGGAAAAATTTAAAGAATTATTACGCTCGTGTCCACATCATCAAGTTCCTAAGTGGCAGTTGGTACTGGTTTTCTACGAGGGACTTATTCCCTCAGTCCGTAATACCGTCGACGCTGTTTGTGCGGGTACATTCCTACACAAAAGTGCCGACGAGGCCTGGAAAATTTTTGAAACGTTAAGCGAGAACTCGATGCATCAAGCTATGTCGGTACGTTCTGAGGGATATCCTCATCAACCTAAGAAAGATGTAAAGTTCGAGTCAAGTCATTCAATTGAAATAAAAGAACTATCTAAAAAACTTGACCGACTTTTAACAATGAACCAAACGACAGCCCCACTCGCTCATGAAATTTGTGCATTATGTTCTGATCCGTCACATTCTATCCTAGCCTGTCCATTGGCGAGTCAATTTCCGGAATTCGTGGAGCAACACATTAATTCTATTCAACAATACCCACGAAGCAATTATAATTCGACTACTAATAATCCGGATGCGCCATGGAGAAACCATCCTAATTTCTCATTGAAAAATAATAATAATAATAATAATGAGATGAGTAATTTCCCTAACACTTATAGACCACAACAATGTCAATACCAACAACCTCCTCATCCACCTCCACGTAATAATGCATTTGAGGATAAGGTACTGGCCTCACTTGAAAATTTTGGTCCGGTGATCCAGTTAGTACATTCCCACACCCAGTCCATTGCAAAACTGGAGTCCCAAGTGGGACAAATAGTTAACACGCTAAATCGTTTAACCGAGAGTAAGTTGCCAAGTCAACCTATTCCGAACCCTAAGGGACAATACGAGGTGGGTGGTACGAGTGAGCAAGTGAACGCTGTGTCAACTAGGACGACTACTCGAGAGGAAGAAGTTGTTGAGATTCCGAGGGAGGTTATGAGGGATGCAAACGTTAACTCGAATAAAGAGAGGGGTGCGGACGTGAATCAAAGTAGAAAAGAAAAAGAACCGGTCCCAACTAATATTATTCCAAAACTACCTTTTCCACCAAATGTTGAGGGACAGTCACATTTGTCTAAGAAAGGGTCAAAATCTGAAGATATACTCGAGGTGTTTAAATAAGTAAAAATCAATATTCCATTCCTCGATGCTATAAAACAAATTCCCGCTTATGCTAAATGTCTAAAAGACTTATGCACTCAAAAACGTAAATTGCATAGTCATACTCTGAAAAAGATCTTTCTCATGGAAAAAGTAAGTTCTATTTTTCAACACTCACCTCCAAAGTATAAGGATCCTGGTACGCCAACTATTTCATGTGTCATAGGTGACACTATCATCCATAGGGTTCTCCTTGACTTAGGAGCTAGTGTTAATCTCTTACCTTATCACGTCTATAAACAACTAGGTTTAGGTGAACTTAAACCTACGGCCGCTACTATTCAATTAGCGGATCGTTCTATTAAAATACCTAGAGGAATCGTCGAGGACATCTTAGTTAAAGTTGACAAATGCTATTATCCTGTTGATTTCATGGTCCTTGATACTAAACCCGTACTAGATGCTAGGAAGCACACTCCTGTCATTCTAGGTCATCCATTCTTAGCAACCGCTAACGCTCGTGTTAACTGTTGGACGGGGGTAATGAAGGTGTCATTTGGGAACATGAACTTAAAATTGAACGTTTTTAATGTTATTGATCAACCTCCCAAAGATGACGATTACCTATGTGAGGCGGAGAGTGAGGTACGACAGAATATTGAACCTAATATAGGAATAAATACGTGTGAGGAAAATATTATGGTTAGTGATAAGCGGATGGATTTGAATAACCTGGATCCTAATGACGAATTTACTCAAAAGGTGAAGAATTGATTTGAAACCGAAAAGGATGAACCGTTGAATGAATTGATACATAGCGATATGGTTTCTGCTTACCACCGGGCTCTTCCTGATATCCTAAGGGGTACAAAATCTGAGTTACAGCCTCCATAAATCTTGAGCTAGAACGGTCTAGCTGAAGACGTAAAAGATAGCGCTTCTTGGGAGGCAACCCAAGCTTTAATTCGTTCGTTTCTTTTATTTTTGCATGTTTTTGGGTTGTTTTGGTCAATTTTTGAGTTTTCTGAACATGTTTGGGGATCGGGGATAATTTATTTTGAACTATATACATTTTTATACTAAAAAAAGAGGAAAAGACCACAGTCGAGCGTGCGACCCGCTCGCGTGACAGGTCGCTCGCGCGGTCCGCTGGCGCGAGATTCCCCCATAGACAAAATTTTTTAAGTTTTTTTTATATGTAGCCTCAGTATCTACTCGCGCTTGAATTCGCGCGCGAGGGGTCCGCTCGCGCGGGCCACTCACGCGATCTTGTGCCTTAGAAACTTTTCTAAAAAAAAAAAGGTCTACCTCGCAGAGGGATTCGCTCGCTCGAGGTGGGGTTTTTCCACTTTTTCTTGTTGTTCTTTTACCTTCTGTTTCCCACACCTTGTTAGTTATTTTCTTTTCTGTTTGTTCTTTTCTGTTCTTTCCATTTAAGTTTGTCTTTGTTTAGATAGTTTTGTTTCTATTTTTTTCTTTTCATTACGTTCTTTTACTTATAGTTTGGTTTATGATATTATATAATAAAAAAAAACTTAAATATTAGCTTTTATTAGTTATTTTTTTGTTTATTTTCTTTTGTTAAGTATTAACAGGTGAAATAGTGCTCCATTTGGAGTAATTGAACTTTGATTCCATATTATTATACGTTCACCTGGTTTGTGTTTGCCGAGATCGAGGTACTATCGTTTCTTCCTTACGTACTCTCCCTTCTTTCGTTTTATTGTCATGATGTGATTAAATATTTGCTGAAGTCATGATGAAACGTTTTAGGTCATGTATCGTTTGAATCGTAGTTTCATATCATAGTTTTGCACACAAACCTATGCACTGCACGTAGTCACTTGAATACATGTTTGATGTGAACTATAATATGATTCGGATTTCTAGATAACACAAGGTGGAGACTAAACCCAGTAAACTTTTGAGCCTATCTTTTCTTTTTAGAGGGTTATAAATACATCTTGTGTTTGTCGAATTTCATTTTGAAATAGCGCATTAACTTGTTGTTTAGTCTCATTATTCTTGTTTTGGTTGATAGTCAAGTAAAATATTTGTCACCATACTAAATAATCTTCCGTCGTACATGTTGAAGAACCATATGACCATAGGACATGATTATAGGCCCTCTTTGTTTATTACCGACCGATAAATGAAAAAAAAAATTTCCTTAGTTTGCCCTTTTGAGCCATTAAAATGCCTTTTTTTCTTTAATTACCATTATCTTGTTTTTGCTCCAACTTGGAGTTCACCACTGAAAGATTCGTCAACTTTTAGTGGTGTTAAGGCGATGTGTGATTGAGAAGAAGAAGACAAGATGCTATTGGGGTGGTTGCTTAGAAATCAATGAATAATCATTCGACAAGCAAGAAAAAAAAAAGAAAAAAAAAGAAAAAGATTGAACATATTGAAAAAAAAACAAAAGAAAGAGAAGGAAAAAAAATATAAGGTTGATAAAAAAAAAAAAAAGAAAAAATATGAAAAGAAGAGAATGAAAAGATGAAGTTGGTAGAAGAGAGAATGAAAGAAATCGTACATGCCTTACAATGCCATTCTAAAACTACCTAATGAATCCTTTCTATCCTTTCTCATTACCTGAGCCATATTACACCCTTTAAAAAGTCTTATTTGATCCTAGAAAACATGGTTTGGATATGTAAACGATGGGAGGGGGATTAAAACATGGTAATGATTAATTTTTCTTGATTGTTGACATCCTATCCATGAGACTACTGTTCTTTCGTGTCATGCGTCTTTTTCGAGTCATATGTGAGCGGTTTCTTGTTTTGAAAACATATTTCCTTTACTCACATATTTTAGAAAAATTACACCTGTTTTTGAGAGTTTCATTTGAGAGTGTAATTAACATTACGAGATTCGTAGTCGAAGCATAGTTAGATGGTCATCCGAATTATATTCCAAGTTCATGACATGCGCGTGTTCATTTGACTATCATATCACACACGTGCAATTTTATGAGAAACACTATGGATTTATATGATGCATGTGCTTGAGATTGTTTTTCATGATTTAGGTGGATGTTTCATTATGTTTCTTTATGTTCATTATTCTATTTCAAATCTTTGTTATATGATGAAGGAGTATTGAATATTATGTTCTTTGTTTTTAATAAAAGTTTTAAATTAATAAGTTAATAAATATGGTTGTGGGTGACTTGTTGATGATAACCCTCACGAGACTTCACTCGTCCGACTAGGGACACCTAGAGGTTTAAAAGGCTTGTTGCATAAGCTAAATCCAATCGTGATCCAGGTGAAAATGGAATAGTATGTTATTAGTAGTTTAGTTTTTATTTTAGTTTTGCTCGAGGACTAGCAAAATGTAGGATTGGGGGTGTGATCGGGAGAGAGCAGATCCTATTTATACGCCTTAACATACGTTTGTTAGTACCTTTTTATCCTGTTTTTGTATATTTTTACTTCGTTTTCTATTTTCTGACAGGTTTTGGAAGAAATCAAGTAAACCAAGTTAAATGGGGTGAAAAAGCAGAGCAAAAGAAGCTGAAAAATGGGGTGTATCCAAGGATTCAATGGGGTGTATGTTGGCCCAAGAAGGGGAGGAGGGCATATGGAAAAAGCCATTTATTATTTAAGCAAGAGGATGACCGAATACGAGATACTCACCTTTAGAAAAAGCCTATTGGGCCCTAGTCTGGTGTACCCATCGTCTTAGGCACTACATGTTGGCCTTTCCCGTTGTCCTAATCTCCCGAATGGACCCACTCAAATACCTATTCGAAAAGCCTGTCTTGATAAGTAGAATTTCCCGTTAGACCATGATGCTGGCCGAATTCGATGTCAGATATGTCACTTCTAAATCTGTTAAAAGAAGAGTCGTTGCTGAATACCTAGCCGACCTTGCCATAGAATCTGAGGATAAAGGGGAATTCAAGTTTTCCGACGAAGGGGTGATGGAGTTGAAAGAGGATCTGTGGAAGATGTATTTCGATGGAGCTGCCAACAAATTAGGCTACAAAGTTGGAATCATTCTCATACCACCTGATGGGACCCCTACCCCACCGACCGTTAAACTCAAGTATGACTCGACCAATAACACCGCAGAGTACGAAGCATGCATAATTAGTAAGGACGCAGCCTTAGCCCAGAAAGTTGAAAAGATCGATGTGTTCGAAGATTCCAATTTGATTATATCTCAAGTGCGAGGTGATTGGAGGGTGAAACACGAAAAGTTGAGACCCTATCACGATTATCTAGAAAGTCTGAAAGTATGGTTCAAAAAGATATCGCTCTACTACTTCCCCTGTGAAGAGAACCAGTTGGCCGATTCCCTATATACAAATCCCTTCGGGAGTCACCATGACATCATTATCCATAGAAATTAGAAACCAATCTTTGTTCGAGATGATTGCAATCATAGAAGAAGGAGGTGAGTTGCCTTGGTACGTGGATGTTTGGAATTTCATTTAGGAAGGAGAATACCCCAAGGGAGCTTCAGAGAAGGAAAGAAAAGCGATCCAAAGGTTCTCCGCCCAATTTGTGATCTATGCGGATAAGTTATGGAAGAAGTCGTATACCGGGTTCAATCTGGAGTGTTTATATGGAGGGGAGGCTAAGAGAATGATGGAAGAAATACACGAAGGAGTCTGTGGACCCCACGTGAATGGACATATGCTGGCCAAGAAGATAATTCGGCAAGGGTATTACTGGACCACTCTGGACAAAGACTGTTGTGAGTACGTCAGAAGATGCCATAAGTGTCAGATCCATGCAAATCTGATGCATACTCTACATTCCTAGCTCAATATCATGACCACGCCATGGCTTTTCTCTGTTTGGGGCATTGATATCATCGGTGAGATAATTCCAAAGGCATCTAATGGACACCGATACATAATCGTGGCGATTGATTATTTCACCAAATGGGTAGAGGCAGCCTCGCATGTGACTTTGAAAGCCAAGGATGTGGTAAGCTTTATCGAAAAGAACATAATCTGTAGGTATGGGGGGGGGGGGTCCCCAATGAGTTCATTTCCGATCATGGCAGTCATTTCCAAGGGGAAGTCATCCCGTTATTAGAAAAATATTAAATCACTCATTATCAATCATCTCTGTATAGACCACAGACGAATGGGGCGATCGAGGCAGCAAATAAGAATGTCAAAGCAATCTTAGGGAAAACGACAGACACGTATAAAGATTGGCATGAGAAGCTACCATTCACGCTATGGGGATACCGGACCTCCATAAGAACTTCTACGGGGGCTACGCCTTATTCTTTGGTTTACGAAATGGAAGATGTCCTTCCAGTCAAGGTAGAGATACCCTCTGTAAGAGTTTTGGTCGAATGCGAAGTAACCGAGTTAGAATGGACACGGGGGAGATATGAGGAATTGATGTTACTTGATGAGAAGAGGTTGGATGCAATAAATCATACTCAGGGATATCAAAAAAGGATAGCTCATGCTTTCAAACAAAAAGGTCCGCCCAAGGAAGCTTGCTGAGGGTGACCTGGTCCTCACAGAACTGAAAGTGCCAATTTATGACTCCAGAGAAAAATTCAAACCCAACTAGGTCGGGCCATACATCATTAAGCCTCTCCTCTCTGGAGGATCGGCCTATCTCATGGACCTAGACGGGGTTGAATTTAAACAACCAATTAACCTCGATCGCCTCAAAAAATACTTTGCTTGAAATCGCTTCTTTCAAAACCTCCTGCATAGATGAACTACATTTGACCTGATTCCCGCTAGGGGATACGTAGGCAACCTGCCCGGTCTGATCACTAATAATTGCCTAAAAGGCACTTTCCGTCAAGCCGTTAAAAAAAAAAAAAAAAAAAACTAACTACTGCGGACCTGATACCCATTCGGCGATAAGTAGGCGGGCTCCCCAAAAGCCTTCGGTCCACCAAAAACCAAAAAGAAAAACCCTGTACTAAACTAGGGGCAAACTAGCGCTTGCCCCGAACCACTTCGAAGCCCCCAAACCAGGGGCAAACTTCGTTTGCTATCCAAAGAACCCAGATATTTACCTTGAACCCATCTCTAGATCTCCTAACTATCGTAATGAGTACTATAAAGAAGCAAACGTGTATTCATGACATAAAATGAGTAAAGCTTTAAGCAAGATACAAAGCAAAATAAAGAGCCAAGGAAAGACATTAAAAGGGAGAATTTTCATAAAGGATCAATCGGAGGAGTGAACAATTTGATTAAACATGTTAGAACTATTCCTAAAGCATAAAGCACTTTTCGAAAGGAGAAATAAGAAAATCACATTCAAAAGCGTAAAAGGACAGGCAGGACTTGTCTGAAAATTTTACAAAATAAAAGCTCTGTCCTGTTATTTTATTTTCACCCACGAATGTCTACAAAGTTTGTCCTTAGATCATAGCCTGAATCTGAAGAAGGTACTCAGTAGTAGGCGCGATCGAAGCAGGGACCCTTTGGAAAGGAGATGACACTCTGTCATGCCAAGCTTCAATGAAAGCCTTCATAATGGAAGGGCGCATGATCGAACCTCTCATAAAATCAACAGTAAGAGCCTCAGTAATATCCTGGAGAAGCCCATACTGACGAACCACTCGGCCGGGAATGTAGAAAGTAGTAGCGTGCAAGCCAGGCAACCAGATACCGGGCTTCCCAGGAAGCCACACTACGACAGAGCAATAAGATCAATTCGGGCAAAACCAGCGAATATCACCAGGAGAGGGGTTTTTGAGCTAATTAAGCCATGCATCATCCGAGCAGAACAAATGGTGAACCTCAATGCAATCATAGGGAAGTGACCCACGAAGAGATCCAAGCGCTCCATGAGCCAAAGCTATAGGACGAAAGGGGCTCCCACAGGTAACATGGCCCCGATAGCATGAGCCTAATCCAATCCTATCAAGGTCTCGCCAAGAACTAGCATGACGGCACTCTTCATCTCTCGTAAACTGCAGGCGATGGGTATGAGAATATTGAAAGACGACTGGAAGAGGAAGTAAGAGAGCATGGCAATCGATAGTGCACTGCGCCGGATAATCTGATATCTGCCGTCATAAGAATCTCCCACGGGAGCATAGGCCGAGAAAAGTCGCTCGAAGTCAATCTGCCTGTCGCGTATGAAAGAGCTCGCAGTATTATGGGATGTGTGGAGCAGGGCGGTCAAATCTTGAACATAGCCTGCATGTACTAGGGGAACCATCAGATCCGCAAAGGGGTTGCTGTGGAGGATAGCGCTGAACTCCTCAAATAATGGGCAGACCTCATAGGAACCAAAGCAAAAGACATGAAAGGAGGGATCCCAACACTGAATCGTAGCTCGAAGCAAGCCTTGATTTAAAAACATTCGTCAGAAAGAGAAGAGGTCGTTCAGTCTAAAACACTCAAAGTTTAGCCTATCAATGCCCGACAGAGCATCCATCCATGGGAAGAGGATTTGAGAGCTAATGGAGGCCATTTCGGGAAGAAGTGAAGAAGAGAGAAGAATGTTTTGTGGAGTATTGGGGGAAGAAAGTGGTATAAATAGGAGAATAAAGTTGCCTACCTACCCACGGCAGTCAATAAAACAAAATGGCACTCAACGCACTACTGCGTGGCAGTCCATGAATGCCATTACGGCATTCACTGACTGTCGTTTCGGCATTCACTAAGTGCCGAGAAGGCCTAACCGAGTGCCGTTTGGAGTTTTATTTTGGCCAGGGTCTGTTTGTAGTATTTTCAGCCCACCTGCAAACAAAAAACATAATAAAAGTGCGCATCATGCAGCACGTACAAGCAAGACCAAGCCATGGTCACATACATCCATTCATTCATTCATTTTAAACAAATAAAGAAGATATAAGCATTCAAGGACCAAGCTATGGTCACACATACGGGGAGCAATAGTAAAAGCAGAAAAGATAATTGTGTGCATATAAACATCCAAATATAAGTGTGTACATATACATATAGTCATCCAAGTGTATATGTCTCCTCACCAGAACACTCAAAAAATAATAAAAAAGAAAGAGAGATAAGGGTGAGGTCAGCCCTAGCCCTGGCCTTGAGTCTGGCGGGTCACGTGCCTAAGGGGCTCCTCCTCTGACTCCGTCTCGCTCGCTCTGCCTCCGCCTCTGCCGCCGCTAGCACCGCCACTGCCGCCCCCACCTCTGTTGCCACTAGTACCTCCGCCACTACCTCTACCTCGTCCAGCTCTGCTGCACCCTGGAGCTCCTCTATAATCTCCGTCGGGATCTATCCCAAACTGCCAAAGTCGCTGCTCAAGCTCCCTCACTCGTAGAGTCAGTCTCCTGACCTCATCATCCTGAGTAATAGGAAAGGTGAATAACATAGTCTATTTTGAAATAAAAGTGAAAAGTGCGAATAAAAGGGGGGTAACCCGACTTACCATGACTCTCGCCTGAGCCTCAGCAGTCACTCGTGCCCTGTCAGCCTGAATGAGAATCAAATCAATCAATAAAAGAGAAATCACAAAAAAGATGCAAGAATTGAGAATGGAGATTCTAGAAGCTCACCCTCCACTCCCAGTCGTGGACCCACTCTTTAACACTATGAGCGTAAAGCTGGCCCTCCTCCGCGTAGTCCCGCGGGACATGATCATACTGGAGCGGAATGACGGGAGCACCCGCAGGATACCGGGGGACCTCAATCATGACCTGCTCACCATAGGAAACAGTCCTGATACTCCAATCCCAGGGCAACAAAGCTGGGGCCCGAGTCACAGCAGGAACACGCTGCAAGTAGAGGAAATGTGATCAATAATAAAACACTTAGAAACTCAAAATAGAAGAAAGAGAGCAGAAGCAAAGAGGACTCACCCGAGTCACTTCCATCAAAGGGAAGTTCCTCATCAGCCTCGCAGCTCGGAAAGCTGCGTATCCATCAGGAGATTCCACGAGCGTCTGAATTGAAACTCCCTCAAAAGTAGCCGTGAGCTAGGAGCCCTGGAGTGTATCCATGGCCCTCATAGAAGTAGGAGGGGGATGTGGCACGAAATAGTAAGGAGCCATCAACGACTGCCTGGTCACTCTCTCGCCTAAGTACCACTCTCTGGGGTCTGGACCGTCTAATAGGATCCTCATCAGGTCATACCCACCCAACCACTGTATCACATCTGAAGCCTCAAGAAGCACGTCTCTCCAAGATTGCCACTCCACATGGTGTACTCGTAAAGTCGTCAAGAAGCTCCTGAATGAGATAAAATTATGGGCCCCAGTCTTCCGCCCCACCCAGTCCTTCGCCCACTTCAGCCCCTGGGGCATGATGAGGGCGTCTGCTGGTCACGTCCTAGGCGACATCATATGGAGATACTCGTGGGACCAAATCTGCAAAACAAGAAAGATAAAAGTGTAAGGGTCACGTTCTTTTGAGAATTGATTAAAAAGAAAAGTAAAACAAGAAGGAAAAAGAAAGAAGTGTTGTATACCTCCCACGCCCTCCAGAAACCACTAGTAGAGGCCGGCCGATCTCGAGAGATGTCCCCTGTATGCCAGTATAGAATGGCCAACCCAGCACTAGCCCAATCATACTGATAAATCTGGTCCATACGCTCCATAGACCCTACCAGCGCCACGGAGATCCGATCTCCCTTGGTGCTTAACAGAGAGCACCCCAGTGCGTATATCAAAAAGCCCCGAGCCATCTGCTCGTCAGTAAAGCCCGGTCGACCTCTGAATGTGTCCATGAACCACTTGGCCGTGACCAAGGGCTCCTTTGGGACTGCTCCAAGTAACACATGTACCTGGTCCTACTCGGTGACCATATCCAAATACCGAAGGAGCTCTCCTCCAAACGGGATCCCCGTAATCATGCTGAAGTCCAATGGAGTCATCGTCTTCTCTCCAAAATTGAAGTGGAAGGTGTTGGTGGTATTCCACAACCTCTCCGCCAATGCATAGATCTATCGCAGGTTGTTGGAGCTCTTCGTCAAGAGCTTGACAAAGTCTCCAAAACCTGCAGCCCTGACGAATCCCTGTACGGTCTCACTCAGCTCCCCATACTACTCAAAGCCATGAGCCAGGCTATCGTGCCCCTTCAGCACCTGAGGCTATAACTGCAAGAAAGAATCACAAGATTTGATGTCAGTAAATAAGGAGAAATAGGGAACAAAAAAGATGAGGAGAGAAAAGTAAAAGAAAATAAAATGCATACAAAAAATAATAGTAGCAATAAAACAATATCCACATTTTCAAGATATGAGGTTTTGAAAAACAACATAGCCATGAGGTACAGGTGAATAAAGTATAGCTTTTGGGAGAACTTCACAAGCATGGATGAATGAATAATGAGGTTTTGATTGGCATACACCGTAGTCAAAAAGTCTTTTGAGAAAAGTTAACAAAATTAAATGTGCGCAGATACAGATGGGACACCCAAGAATTCGTAAGCATAGGCATTTATTTTCATATAAAGTCTTGTCCCCGCATTCATATAGTTCATAGAAAAAAAGATAAAGAATGCAAAATTGAAAGAGCATTGGTTAAAACGTTCATGATGCTCGAAAGCACTACAAGCACAAGCATTTACATTTAAAATAGGACATTTGAGGTCGTGTTAACGGCACATTACGTTCATAAAGCTCATATGGAAGAAGAATTATAAGAAAAGAAAAGACAGGGGTGTGTATACCTCGCACTTAAACGCGTGGGCAGACAAGTGCTCATCCAGGTCCCGGAGCAAGAACACAGGATCGGTATGAGGAGTGGGCACATACTTCGCCTTCTTCCTACAGCCCAAACCGCTCGCCATGATCTGTCTAAGAAAAAAGTGGAATTCGCGGTTAGATTCATGAAAAAATTCAAAAAAAAAAAAAGATAAAAATAATGAGAATAATATAAGTTTGATCGATCAGGACTAACCTGTGAGTACTGGAGATTAATGCAAAAGAGAAGAGAGGATGAGGGAAAATTTCTCCAGAGAGGATTTGATTTGAGAGAGGTTGAGAGAATGAATGAAAATGAAATTAAACTCTCGATATAAACTGTCGCCCGCCAAACGCAGCACTCAATTTTTGTGCGTGACAGTTGGTGAACTGCCGTGCGGCACTCACTAAATGCCGCAGCGGCACTCTGTGAGTGCCGTACGGCAGTCACGGACTGTCGCAAAATCTAGCGTGTGCCGCATTTGAGGCGGTTACCAGACCTTTCATTTTTCCGCCAAAATTCAAATTGGGACCCGAAAATTGAATTCTAACCCCCAAAATATTTCCCTCATTATGCTTTTGACCCCCAAAGATGGTTTTTAGGACCAGACTGGACCTCGATTTCGTGAAGTTGAGATAAATTGGAGTCTGTGGGCTCTAAATTTTGAAAATTAAAACGAATTTGAGTCTGTGGACTCCAAAAATTTGAAAATTGAAATGAATTTGAGTCTGTCGACTCCAAATTTTGAAAATTGAATTTGAATTTGAGTCTGCGGACTCCTGATGTTTGAAAATTGAATTTGAGTCTGCGGACTCCAAATTTTGAAAATTAAAATGAATTCGAGTCTGTGGATTCTAAATTTTAAAAATTGAATTTGAATTTGAGTCTGCGAACTCCCGATGTTTGAAAATTGAATTTGAGTATGCGGACTCCAAAATTTGAAAATTGAAATGAATTTGAATTTGTGGACTCCAAATTTTGAAAATTGAATTTGAGTCTGCGTACTCCTGATTCATCCGAATATGATTTCCCCGCTTTTTTTAGAGTGCAACGATTTACGTTAACCCTCGTCTTAGGAATATAACAGATTTATATTCTCGATCCTCGTAACAGATTTACGTTGATCCTTTGGAGTGTAACGAATTTGCGCTCTCGGTTCTCGCAAGAGATTTGTGTTAACCCTCATCTTAGGAATATAACAGATTTATATTCTCGATCCTCGTAACAGATTTACATTGATCCTTTAGAGTGTAACGAATTTGCGCTCTCGGTTCTCGTAACAAATTTGCGTTAACCCTCGTCTTGGGAATATAACATAATTATATTCTTGATCCTCATAATAGATTTACGTTGATCCTTTGGAGTGTAACAGATTTGCAATCTCAGTTCTCGCAACAGATTTGCGTTAACCCTTGTTTTGGGAAGTTAGAAATGCATTTTCTCGACCTTTGCAAATGAATCTTTACATCGGTCAATATTTGGTAATCTTCTCTAGCTAATGCATCATGAAATGTGCATCGCATATAGAGAAGACATGATATAGAGTAAGCATGACACCTGTGACACGGCTAAAAATCTGTGTGCGCTTGTGTACTATACCCAAGTGTAGGTAATCGTGCAAGTAGTAATCTGGTTAAGACTAGGTCGATCCCACAGGGAAGGTGTTAAACTAAATATCACTGCACCAGAATGGCTGATTTGTCACTGCTCTGGGAGGTGACAAAGGGCCTTTGTCACTGCTCCTGACCGTGACCTTTTGGGGGTGACAAAAAATATTTGGCACTGCTCTGAGCGGTGACAATTTCGTTTGTCACTGCCCATTTGAGGACCACTTAAAGGGTTAATTTCCTTCCCTTTGTCACCGTTTGGAACCGTGACAATAATTTTAAATTTGTCACTGCTCTGAACGGTGACAAAGTTGGTGACAATAATTTCAATTTTGTCACTGCTCTGTTGAGTGACAATGTTGGTGACAATAATTTTAAAATCGTCACTGCTTGAAGCGGTGACAATTGCCTTTAATTTGTCACCGCTCTAAACCGTGAAAAAAATGGTGACAATTCTTAAAAAAATATATTTGTCACTGTTTAGAATGGTGACAATTCTGAAAGAAACTGAGAAAAAAAACAAAACTTGCTATGCAATTACAATTCAATATGATTTACCTATAAACACAAATTGCCCGTATCCGTGGGCACGACACAGAAAATAAATAAAAATAAATGAAAGTAAAAGACAAATTAATAATGGATATTTACAAACAAAATTTAATTTACAAGCAAATGAATTTAGCCACCAGAGTTATTATAATATTGGAACTTCCCAAAATCTCAAACAAAAGAAAAATAAAATACTTGTCTGAGTAGCCATAGTTCTTAAGGAGCCAATAACTGCTTTAGCTTCAGTTGGAATCTCTATTGAACTATCTTCAAAGTTTCCAACTGCACTATGTAAGAAAAAATCATTCAGTTTAAAGATCATGTAAACCATTTAGAATAGTCTCAGAAAAGATAACAGTGGCATAATTGGTTACTTATAACTTAATGCATTCATCCATAGATTATATCAGGTAAATGAAATGAGTTGCAAATAAACTGCAAGACAAAGTCCACAAAGCTGGCATATAGAGAGGAATATTGACAGCGCAAGGCACAATGCGCATTTACAAACTGGGGAATCAGGACAGGCACAACAAATATCTGTGGCCATTCAAATTCCAAATCTTACTAAAACTTTTTTTATGGCCACTACTCACTGACGGCAACAATATTTCAAATCTTACAAACACCGAAACACTTTAGCTTCTGTGTTTCTCTAATAAATTCAAACAATGATGCTCAGAGTTTGCTAGTGAGCATGTTTTGTGAGAACTTGCGCCAACTTGTTCATGTACACTAAACTGAGTTATGCAACGTACATTACATATATTTGTATTTTGTTTTCAAAAATGTGAAGTACCATTGGTCCATTAGTGAACAATAAGCAAAATGGAGAATATCTTTGGACCCCCTCTTATAAAGAGAGGAATGAGCTCCTGATTCACTAGAGTGCCCAAAAGTTTGTTATTCATTTTCTTTTGTATAAATGTTCTGACATGGTTGGAGTACTGACTTCAAATACAACATGTTCAGTACTTAATTTTTGCCTAATACGCTTCTAGAATTTAACCATGACCATTAGATATTTTTGGAATTTTAAAGATTCCAATACCCAGACATACTGCAGATTGTGCACATGCCGAAGTTAATCTAAAACATTGTCCATATAATGGGGAAGGCTAGGTGTGATGCTGGGAGAAAAATTTTGCTGCAGAATGTGGTTTATGTGGTGGCACTGCTAGTGCTTTTAGAAAGTCAACCGACGGGCAATGGATCCATGCCTTCTGTGCGGAGGTAAAACCTTTTATTACTGGATTAGTTTTCATTTTGGTGTAATCATTTATGTTGTTTGTAAGAGCAAGTTTAGGTCAAGCTTATTTGGGACCAACAATCACTTATTAGAGATTATTGAGAGATTTGGCTCCGTTTGGCAAAAGCTATTTCACAGATTTTTTTTTTCTTAACTTTAAAGCAGAAATACAACTTAATCATCAGGACTAATTTGCTGCTTGTTCGAAATTCTATAAAGAATAGATGTCTTATTCCCAATGTAATACTAAACAGACTCTTATTTTTATTATAATGATTTAAGTTTGTTTCTAGTTTGTGATGTAGTGGGTATTGGAATCAACATTCAGAAGGGGACAAGTGAATGCTATTGCAGGACTGGTATGTGATCGGTTGATAGTATTTGCGATGTCGTTCATCTGCTGCCAATGGGAAAAATAAGTCAAATGCTGATTCAACTGACTTCTAATAGCTCCAAAAAGTCTTTCCCAAATCTTACCATATTCTTTCATTCTTCTAAAAAAATCTATCCTCCCTGCTAGCATCTTCAGTAGGCAAATGTCTACAGATTTAACATTTCATTTCTGTTCAAATTTGATGATGAATTGAACAACTCAACCATAGATTTCCGACTGAAGGATGTTTTCAAAAATTCAGTGATACAACTCTCTACTTGCAACAATTCAATTCCAGGACAGCATATCGTGAACTATTAACACTGTCCTCTAGGGCCTCTACAGACCATCTCACTGAAGGTATAGCAAGATATTAAATCAATGTCACATACTTGTTTATGACGTCTTACTTCCAATTTGTCCATTTTTAGTTGAGTTTCTCACTAGTAATTTACAAAGCTATTCACAGTAGATAACTTGCATATCACACATCGATCAACTGTTACTATAGTTCTAGACACAATTAATACACATGAGAGAGAGAGAGAGAGAGAGAGAGAGAGAGTACCTTGAGGATCCCATGCCCAAAGCTAGAAACCAAGGTGGATGCCAAGCAGCTACCAGCCATGGAGTTACAGATCTGTCAACATTAGTCAGGTCTTTCTCTAGTCAGGTCTTTCTCTAGCCACTTGTATTGATCAGCTGGTGGATAATGACTATCTACCTAAACTGTAGGCTACACTAATGTCAAATTTATTCAACTTGTCAATCTATTAACTTCACGTTAATGAGGAAGTTCTCTTCTTCCCAACACGCATGTGTGTAATATAGTAGTATATGAATTTTGACAATTCATAAAAGTAAATAGTATCCAATTTAAGTCCACAGCTCAGCATATAATTGTTCAAATTGGCAAACTAGGCCTTTTATCAACTGCTTAAGATTGGCTTCTTAAACCTTATAGCTATTCATTTTATCTAGAGCTATAATTTTCAAACATATTTATTACCATGTCATCAATCATAGTTTTCATCCAACTTCCTTTGGTCTTCCTCTGTCCTCAAAATGCAATTTATCACTGTTAATTGAATGCTAAGAAACTTCATTCCATCTTGTCTTTAACTAATGTTAGCTCTAGCTTGTCCTTGATTTGTTCACTGTTGGTTCCTTATCATATTACTATTCATCTTCTAAACATACTTAACTCTGCAAGCTCCTTCTCTAGAAATTTTCTAAGAACTGTGCAATTGTTATGTCCCAAAACCATGGCTTAATAGTATAGAGCTAGCTTATAAAGTTCCTTTTTTACTATGTACCTATTAGTCCACTTCATGCCACTCTTTCAACACTTTCCTAAATCAGCAATCCCATGTTAACTCTATAGTCAACATCCTCTTCAATCTTACCTTCCTTGTATGTGAACAATTAAAGACAACAAAGTCAGCCACATCTATTTTTGTAACACTTTTTGGTGAATCTGTACACACTCTTCACTAAACTCTTTACAGAAACATATTCCAACAGTACTGGTTATACGTTAACTCCCTCCCCCTCCAACCTACTTGTTGAATGCAAACAATTATCTAGATAGCAAACAGAGCTTAGCTCACTGAAAGAGGGAACATAAAACAGATTTAATTTTTGAACTTGAACATAGCACAGGATTAAGAACTGGGAATTAATTGAAATAGCACTGGAAATAGACTTGAACTTGAACATAAGGAAGTGAAGGTAAATGGATACGTCTTCTCCAAAAAGTTGTCTGTCATTTAGAAAAATAAAGAAATACACAACATTTTTGTTTTGTCTAATACCAGACTAAGCCCAAGTGAATCTCAATGAAATAAAACTAGTAATCAATATAAGCCATGAAAATCCCTAAAATAAAATAAAAGTGCAATAGAAATCAACAAAATAGTAAAACAGATTTAAGAAAAACAACCGAATTGAAAATCAGTCAAAGTTGGTACCTTTTTCCTTTAAAAGAATCGTGGAAGAATTCACAGGAATCCTTCCGCCAAGGCTAAAGAGTTCCCATTTCAGTCCCTGATAATGGGAATACCTAAAGTTTGTAAAATCAAAAGTTCAAACTAGTTGAAGACCAAAAGAGCTTGTACATGTTCAAAGAATGATTTTACAACAAATCAACAGTTGATTTTATCAAAATCCTACAAAGAGAAGTCATTTCATCACATTTTTATCAATTGGTACAAAAACATCACATTGATTTTCTTAAGAAAACAACTTCATCACATTGTAAGTGTTCTTTCCTAAATCCTAACAGTTTAAGTCCCATCAAAATGCTCTTACCAAAATCACGAAAATCCCTCTATCATAAGTCAAACAACAACATCAGGGGATCATTTAGAAGCTGGACATATTTAATAAATTGGAATCTAAGCGCAAAATGTCTTGTGCCATGCCAACTATTAATGCCTCAGAACGTGCACATCTGTTATTTATCTTGTGAAAAATTGGTTATAATCCTTAACCACTCTTAAGCAACAAGAGCTCAAGTTCTTGCAACCAAAAATTTCCTTTCACACTCATGCTGAGATTCTAATGAAAATAAATTATGTAAACATCATGTTATGACACATAACGAGCAGAATTTGCCATCAAAATCTGGAATATTCCTCAACCAAGGTTTTCAGCAAAACCCAAAATTGTAAAATCTTGTGGCACTTGTCTTGTGCCCAGTGTTCTGAAATGAAGCTTATAGTCAGGTAAATCCTACAACATAAGAACTTGTGGAATTAAGTGACAGTTTTACAAAGAATTGATAACTAGAAAGGTGCCATGTCTTTACAAATGGAATGGGCAGCCCGCAGTAGTATGAAGCTAAGAAACAGAATCATGGATTTAATCAAGAACCAAGTAATAGAGCTCTAGGAGTCTCCTGATTGAATATAAAAATACTGATTACTAGTATTTAGTTACTAGTAACCATCTCTAAGGCCACCAAATTTTTTTTGCCCGGCTATATCGATCCCAACAGTAAAATTGAATTTTTTCCACATGATTGCTGAAACTGCAAGATAATGCCTAATCACAAGTTTTGGGGCTTACTTGAACATATTCATTAATTAAAGAGACCACAAACTCACTTCATAGTTGAAATCTGGGCAAAGAGATAAACAAAGACACTATAGCTAATAGCAATTCAAATATGCAAAATTGATATCTAAAATAGTTGCAACAAACATCACCTTTTATTAGTATATTTGTGTTTTTACCAGTTGCAACAAACAACATCACCTTTTATTGCTTTTTTCTTCTCCATTTCTTCCTGTATATGCATATGCACTATATGTGGGCGGGTGTATTGAATTCTGTTATACACTCTATGTTCTTCACACATATAGTCATACACACTTGAAACACACAGATAAGTGGAGTAAATCTCATAATTAAAGGCAAAGCATTGCTCGTGCCCGACCATCATAATCACTAATATCATCCTAATTCCGAAAAGAAATAAAGGAAAAAAGAGATGAGCAACAACAATGAAAGAAAAAAAATATAAAAATGCCAAAAGAAGGAACATATATGCCTAATTTATATAATAAAAATAGGCATATAAAATAAAAATGTAATTTCTTTTGTATAAAATAAAAATTCAAAAGATTGCATCTCTAAAATAAGTTGAAGATGAAGAAGATAATGTAATTTCAATTGATGAGAATACATTGTATAGCATCTTCCAAACACACAGAAACTACAATCGATGGGAATGAAGTCCGAAGTTGTAATTCCAAACACACCCTAACACCGTGATCTTGCAGTTTACCCAATATTAGTTAATCTTAAAATTTTTGAGTGTTGTTTCTAGCATATCTAATGTTTGTTTTCTGATATCATGGGAAAGTTCAAATATCCTTTTTTGTCTAACAAGTTCCACTTGGTTGGGGCCACGTAATGTCACTGACCAAGGATCGAAAATTGTTCGGTTGGGGTTATTCGGCAGATAGTAGATTACGACAAATTGGAAAAGAGACTTCTCCACTAGATTCAAGTTCTGATGTATTAAAAGCAGCACAATTTTCAGATTCAAGGCACGAAGCGGCTAAAAATTTGCTCTTGGAAGGAATGGAGAAGGAGAACGATATGCCAATTATCTGGGAGCCTCATTTAATTGAAGAAGGAATGGTCTCTTTGGTTAAGCTCATTCAAGTTCATATTGAGTGATAGTGGTCTATTATTGGTTTTGAGAGTTAAATGAGTCCTTATGTCCATTGAAACTTAGAATCAAGCACTCCATCCTTAATTTATTCCTTTACCTTTTGAGTTCAAAGCATACCAAGAAAAAAAGAGTCATTATACCCATTGGGTCTACTGAAAAATTGATTTGACCATGGGGTTGAATCCATTTATTTTTAATGGAGTATCCCAAGGGTCTATCTTTTAGGAAATTAAATTTACAAACTTAGTGCCTTCTTTACGCAAATTAACTAGAGAAGTTGGGGTTTCCATCAAAATGGTCCAAAAATTATCTTTTAGTATAATAGAATATTATTCCAATTTCTATGAAGTTGAACCAATCTCCACCGTATCACCTAAAATCTCGTGCCACAAGTGAAAATGACCATACATGTTGGTGTATACATCATGTACTAGTAGTCATTGAAATTATTTTTTGGGGGTAGTGTAATGAGGTATATTCAAGCTTTCAAACACATCCAAATTGTGAAAAATCAGCAACCCAGATAGTAAAATAAAAAAACAAATTGAATTGTAAAAATCAACTATTCTGCAAGTGGGTTTTCAATTAGAGAAACAAAAATAATTAAATTATATCTTCAAACTAAGACACAACCAAAGAACCTATATAGTAACACCAAAAAAAAAACCCTCTGAAATTAATTAGGGTTTGTAAAATCAATACAGTACAGTACCTCAATGGGGAAAGTATGAATTAACCAGCTGGAGAGTATGAATCCAATGAGGAGGAATCGCTGGCTTCACTCTACTGTGGTTAGGGTTTGTTTAGGGAGTTGTAGAGGAGGAGCAAAGTAGGAAGGGCACGGTGGTTGAAGAAGGAGTAGGAAGTGGAGGAACAGGTGGAGGCGTCGGCAAAGTAGGAGTAGGAAGTGGAGGTGGGTCCGGCGGCAGTGGTGGTGGTGGTGGTGCATTCACGGTGAGAGAGGAGGAGGATGAGGTGGAAGTGAGGAAGAGAGGGAGAGAAGGAGGAGGAGGAGGAGGCCACGATGCTTTTAGGGTTGGAGACTTCTCATCTCCATCTGTCTCATCTCTCATGTTTTGGGGAGGGGGGCGCGGGTTTGTGAGTTGACAGGGGGAAACCAAATATTTTGGAGGGGGGAGGGGGGGTGGTTTTGGAGGGATCATTTAGGTCATTTTGTCACTGCCTAAAGTAGTGACAATTTCTTTTAGGCAGTGACAAAATGTTACTTTTGTCACCAATCCCATTTGTCACTGTCTAAGACGGTGACAATGTTGTCACTGCTGCAGGCAGTGACAAAGCTAGCGAAACTAAGAGTGACAAATCTGTTGTTTTGGTGTAGTGATACCTAGATTAATCTCTAAAGAGAAAATAAAAACCAATATTTGAAAAGATGTAGAACACGAAGTTCCATGAAGTAACTACTAAAATTAAAGCAACTAAATTAAATTAAACTAGTGATTAACTAATTAACTAAAGCGATATTTTGGAAACAATTTTCTTTATAAAAAGGGAATGTTGGGATCACACGAATCTGCAGCGATCATGGCATCTACCATGCAGTTACATTTAAGCTCTAAGGAGTGTATCTCTCTACAGTATTCCGTATTTTCTAAAAATAAGAATCAATAGTCCTTTCATGGCCGGGACTATATCATCACAGTTAAATCAAAACACATGAAAGCAGTTTAAATCAATAGTTGAGCCTCGTATTCTAAATGGTGTTAGCATTCAAAATGGTTTGCAAAAGTTATTGAAGAAAAATGCCTTAAGGGTTAAAGTAATGAAACTATTTTGATAAACTAAGTGTTTGGGGACAGTTTGATAGCAAATCTCAAAAATAGAAAGTCTTGAAATACTACAAAGAGACTACCCAAGAATTAGAGAGTTCGATCTATCGACGCGCTTTCGATCGATCGACCATCTTCATCTCTCAATCGATCGAAACGTCTTTGATCGTTTGACTGTCTTCTGATTCGATCGATCGAAACAACTTCGATCGATCAAACACAGAAATTATTCTGCTGCATGGCAGAGGCTTGATATCACAGTTTCATTCCCAACCTGGGGACTACTCAGACATGGTCTAGAGTGTCACAGATTCGTTTTTAATGTGAATATTCATTAGGGGCGTGTTTGGTTGTGGTTTAAACATGAAATCTATGAAAACTAATGATTTAACACTAACTATCATGCAAAGATATAATCTAACAGATTAAACTACTACCAATTGTAATAAGAAAGAAAGTAAAACAATACGATGTAACCTGGACGGATGAACTTTTATTAAACTTAAGAAAAACCAAGCTGAATCAATGATAATCCTTGGAAACCTACAAAAACATGTAAAACTCTCTATCTCTCTCTCTCTAAAACTGATAAAAAACAAAGTGGGCATCCTCTAGGACGTAAATAAAATGAATATATATACTAAAACATAAAGCAAGGGTTCAAAACTCCTTTTCTGCAGTGTGCGTGTAAGTTCTAATAAAAGCCATGTTCGATCGATCAAAAATCACTCGATCGATCGAACTTCTGGAATCTTCGAGCGCTTTAACTATCGTCGATCGATCGAACTCTCGATCGCTTGAGGGATCTTCGATCACTCGAAACTCGCTTTTCATGTTTGAATTGTCTTCCTTGAAATCCAGCAACCTTTTATCCTACTTATTCATTTCTTCACACAACAAGCAGTGATCTGCACAAATTATAGCTAAAACAATACAACTTATCATAGATTAATCAAATTATGTAAAAGCTGGCATTGTAATCCAAATTGCAGATATATAAAGGAATTGTAGACTAAATCAGTGTATTTTCTTCTTTTAGCGCAGTTGTATTTTACAAATACCCCCGCTTATCACAACCCCCAACTAGTGAATTGCTAGTCCCTAGCAATAAAGCGAAAATAAAAGCAAGCTAGACTAATACTACAACGACTAAACTAAAACAAGATAAACAAAAGCAACTAATCTAAATAGAAAAGAAACTACCTAACTCACTTTCGCAGGAATCGCGGTTGCATTTAGCGAACGCAACAAGCCGTTAAACCCCTAGGTTCCCCCTAGTGGACGAGTGTTGTCTCGTGAGGGCTTACAGTGAATATGCCCACAAAATTCTCAATTTTAAATTCAAAAAGATATAAAAAAAAACTTTTAAAATATTCTCTTCTATTCAACTATTAACTTAACTCTACACGGATATAATAAACTCAAACAAACCATGAAAGAAACCCACATACTCCTCATATCACCAAGATAGATATAACAAATGCATCACAATTATGTATCCGTGTGTGTGAAGTTAACAGCTATGTATCCAACCTTATTTAGAGTTATTTTGAACTATTGTACCTCTAGAACCAGTAATTTTAACTCAATTCTCACATAGGTTTACACTCAAAAATAAGCGTCTCACAGAAACTGGCTTTAATAATGATCGCACGTGGTATGAAAGCTTTGATAAGAGTGAATTTCTGGATACTAAAAGCTTTCATACTCGACTTCACAAAAGATGGATATTTGGAGTGTATAGCCTCATGAACAGGATGCTACTTACTAAAGGAGCGAACTACTGTGGATAACTCAACTTACACCTTCGTGTTCAAACTAAGGCATTTAAGAATCATTAAGACTTTAGAATTTTTAGGTTTTGTGTAGACGACACAGATGATGGATGGAAAGATTGCGCATCTTTAGCATATGATATTGATCATCACCTCTTTTTATTCTTATTTCCTTTTTTTCACATCTCTAACCAATCTCTATCCTTTCATTCTTTTTTTTTTTTTTGCAATATAATGTCTCCCACAACTAATCTCCTCCAATCACATACTTTGACAGATATTTATTATTAGACGCACAATGAGGTCATTTAGAGTCAAGGTGAAGGATTAGGGGTTTGTATTTTCACTATAGAATAGGTAATATTAAGTCATTGTGGGTAAAGGGATATAGATGATGGTAGGAAATGGGTAACGATGGCTTAAATCATTTTCTTAATTATTTAATTTTAACACTTCAATGTTTATTGAGTTTGGTTGGTAGATCCTAAACGTTCTCCTCTAATAAGCAGCCAAAATTGAATAATTAACTGAGAATAGTGCAACGAATGTAATATGTGTAATCAAGAAAGACAATTCTAATTTTTATGTGAAAATTCCCTCAGAAATAAAGATTGGATCGAAAACTCGCTAAGGGTTAAATAGTTTCTACTACTCGTTCTTTTAGTACCATAGTCGTATTAACTCATTTTTAGGTTTTCAACATAGCTACCAACTAGTGCAATTGGATATTGGATACATGAAAGGTCAACAAATGCAATCATCCTAGTGGAACTAGAAAAATGCGTGGACTTAATCCATAAAAGGAGGAGATTAATATGAATGTATCATTGCTTGACAACAACTAAAGACAATTGAATATTCAAAGTTGTTGTACTAATTAAGTTAAAAAATTCCTTGATTTTTTTTTAGAACAAAACTAACCGAGATTATATGATATGTGCAATAAAGTTATCTAGATTGCTAAGTACACACATGTGTAGGTGATTATCTATCTACATTCCACCCCAACTGAAAATTGCTATGTCCTCAGAAGTAGATTTTCAAAATAAATAGAGAGATATCACCTGATAACGCAAATCAAACACCGTAAGCATAGCAATATGTAAAGTCATACAAACTCCACGCAGACAAGATCAAAGGAAATAAAAGATACTGATAAAGCAATGTCCATAAATAATACAAACACCCATTCACCGGAATGATATAACAATATAAGTACAGAACAGTGATAAAAATGTCCAAAAATGTCCAAAAGCTCTAACAGTCCCATCATAACCAAACAGCCCAAAAGAAACTAAGAGAGAAGAGAGAGAAACAATAAATAGCAAAAATACAACAACAACTCCCACTCGGAATGGATATCATCTAATCATCCCCAATATCAGAAAGAATCATGATCGGTGCAGTAGGAGCATCCTCATCTCCACCCTCAGCAATAGTAGTAGCCGTCGTCGGGTCACTCATAGTTGGGGCAGCTGATGTAGACAATAATGGGTCATCCACGACTGGAGGTGGTGCAGATGATGATGATGGGGCATAGGGATCAGTAGGTAGTGGAGGTGGAGTAACAGAAGTAGTAGGTAAAGCAGTGGATGTAGATGGATCGATAGTGGGTGGTGTGGAAGAAGATGGATCTGTGGTGGGCGGTGCAGAAGGAGCAGTCGGTGGGTATGGAGTAGTGTGAATAGACTAGTCAACCCCGATCTGTATCAAGATCACCTCCAGTAAAGTCGTTATCTGATCCATCTTGCCCTCGAATTGTATTCGCGCCTCCCTCTCCTTAAGAAGCAATGAGTGGAGAGTGTGGAGGGACACGGAAGACGACTCTCCTTGGGCCTGAGCCTGAGACCGCTGTCTCAGCTCGAACTGCTACACGGCAGCAACGGGGTCCTCATCATCCGAATCAAGCTCCTCAGCTTCGATAGGTATCCCAGAAGCTACACCCTCTATGTCGGAACCTCCCCCTCTCTTCCTCTTTGCCCCCACCTTGGCCTTTCCCTTCAGCTTCCTCTTTTTCTGCGCATCCGAACGGCGCACTGCTGTCTCCCTAAACTGACTCGAGGCCTGTAAAATCATATCAGTGGTCAATGGGATCAAGCCAGCCAGCTCAATCACCCGATGGATGGGCCAAGCGCCCTTAAGATGATGCTTGGCAGCAATACACCGCGTGGGCTAGACAAGGAAGTCGATATAGAGTCGGGGCAGGCAGACACGCTGCCTTGTCCCAATAGCATACAAAACCTAAGCATACCAAGATGCCACCATTTCATGCTAAGAAGTCATCAATATGCAATTGGCGAGCGCCAGGTGGAGGAGATGATACTGCTCAGTCAAAAAACGGTCCTCAATCAGGGAGATGTCGTTCCATATCTAGATCGCACCGCCGGTAATCTCCTGTATAATGACAGAGGGCAGAGTCTCAGGTGCCAGGAATGTGTGGATAGTAGTGATCGGGAGTCTCCGGTACACCCAAAGCAACGGCAACTATGGCTGGGCTAAAAATGATCTCGCGACCCCAGAAGAATGATCGATATATGAACGGAGCAGCAGGATCCTTAATCATGGTCGCACACGCCTCCCGCACCCAATTGATGTTAACTCTCTTAGACTGTATCAACATCTCAAACCATCTAGGCATGGCATGGATCCGTGCAAGAAACCACGAGGCAGACAGCCACACACCCTCAAGTGGGTGCTCTAACATCACCTTCTGCATCTGAAAGTATCGTGTGAACCAAACCCGATTCTCGTCATTCCGAAACCCATGATCGGGTATCGGATCTATTATGGTGAGATCGAGGAGTTTAGATTTGTGATACCCTATAATTGGATTCATTTAGAATGCCCTGAAAATGAAAATGAAAATGAAAAGAAGAGATTATAGAAAATACGATTAAAAGACTAAATGAAGAAACTGCCACTGCAGCACTTCGATTGATCGAACAGTTTTCGATCGATCAAAAAAATGCTACCTTTAATCGCTCGAAACCATCTCGATCGATCGAATAAGTCCTTCTTTCGATCGATCAAAACCAGCTCGATCGCTCGAGCACAACGAGATGTAGAAAAAATGATAGAAATTAAAATAAAACCAAATAAACATAAACCTAAGATGTCTACGATTATAAATACAGGTCTTAGGACCAATGGGGAGCATCCCCTGAGGTTTTAACCAAAATTGGAAAAGGAGGGGTCTCGGGACTTTACCTCGAGTTGAGCGCGGCAGAGAAGAGGTGGTGATGGTGATGATGAAGAGTGTTGGTGAGGAGCAGGGACGACCCCTACTAATGGAATTGGGAGGAAATTGCCGAGCTCTCTCACTCTCTTTTTTTTTCAAACGCTCGAGGGTGAAGGAGAGGGAGAGAAACTGAAGAGGTATATGCTGGACGCTTCGTTTAAATGCATGTCTCGAGCGATCAAACAGTCTCGATCGATTGAACGTTCGATCGATTGAGAATTATTCAAGCGCTTGAGGTTTGGACATTTTTGATCGATCGAGGCTTGTTCGATCGATCGAACATGACAGTTGCGTACCCCCAACAAACAGAAATTGATCTGGACATACAAAATAGCGTAAAAGCAGTTCAATTACAGAACATGCAAGCCAGAAAAAAAATCATCATCAACAAGCAAATATAAAATTGCAAATTTATAAATTTAACATTGTAATAGCATCCTTTTTTACAAAATTATTGCCCACCACCATGGTACTTAAAACCTTATTAATCAAGAAAAACTAAAAATTGAAAGCAAAATTGGCAATCCTTTGTCCAGCATTACACTTCAAATGATAAAAAGAAAGACCGTATGTCAAAATGCAGTTGAAGTGGAACACTAATTTTCAAACATGAATATTCCATCTTCCACAATTGTTCTTCTTCCACCACATCTTTGAGTGTAGATTCCAAACTTGATGATTCCCTTTCCCAGAACAGTCGAAAAGCAACAAGGATATCATCGAATGAGTTTGAAATCTCAGAGGGATTGATTGCACTAGCAAGAGGTGATCCGGATGGAGATAAAGATAACAGAGTGTAATTTTTCAACGGACTTTCCTCTTGCAGTGGAGTACCCGGGGGCACTATGTATGGTCCAAATCCATGGAACAGCTGATGTGGGAGGAACAATGGTGGTAACATTGGATTCATAGTGAGCAGGCTGACAAAGGAAAACAAAAGAACACAAAAAAGGAAGAAATTAAGTAAAACAAAAGAAAGAACTAAAAGAAAGGAGTAAACACAGAGGGATGAAGAGAAAAAAGAAGTGTGACAAGGAATTAACCTCACTATTGGCGTGATATAACCATATGCACTAGCAGGTAGAGGGCATTGCAGTCGGAACAACAAATAACTTAAGTGCACATAAATGTATGGAACCATTTCGATGACAAAGAAGTCATTAACATAAGTGAAGACAGCATTATGGCGTTCAGGCACCACATCCTATAAATTGTCTTCCTCCCATGGTTCCCACATCGAATTGTTCTCCCATTGTTCTAAGAGGGCATCATCGACTTCCCCAACAAAATACCCCCTCTAGTTCGCCTTCCTCTTCAGGGAAGTCCATATGCATGAAGGGGTTAATGTGGAGGAGTGCAAGATCGTAAGGGATGTACCCTTAGGTTAAGTCAATGACATCGTTCTGGGCCCTTGATAAGGAGAGAGACAGAATGCAATCTCCTCGGTAGTCTATGGAGGATTAGGATATTCTGAATCAGCCCATGACCTGATTGAATGGACGTCAACATCCCTCATATTTTTAATAGCCTGTAGGTGAGAAATAGAATGGAATAGCAGATTAAAATTAAAGTCACACTCAAAAAGAGATAAAAATAAACGAAACAAAACAAGGTGCAGTAAAGGAAAGAAATACAACAACAATATGTGAACACGCTTTAGTGTTTTAGGTGGATGGATAGTTGGGCTCATCAAGCTCGATGTGCTCAGCTTCTGGTAAGAGGTTTTCCAAGAACTGTTTTAACCTTTGGCCATTAACCTTGAAATAATCTTCATTCTTGGGATTTATGAGCTCGACAGCCCTATGTGGAAAAATAGATTTGACTATGAATGGTCCTGTCCACCGAGAACCGAGTTTTCTAGGGAATAGGTGAAGGCGAGAGTCATACAGCAAGACTTTCTGCCCTAGCTCGAATGATTTTTGAAAGATTGTTCTATCGTGGCGAGCTTTGAACCTCCCTTGTGTAATTTAGCATTATCATATGCATCTCGACGTATTTCTTCCAATTCAGCCAACTGGAGTTTTTGTAGATGACCTCCCTCTTTAATGTCGAAGTTCAATGAGCGTGTCGCCCAATATGCTTTGTGCTCGATTTTGACAAGAAGGTGACATGCCTTACCGTACACTAGCCTGTATGGGAACATCCCCAAGTTTGTCTTATAGGCAGTACGGTATGCCCATAGAGCATCAATCAGTTTGTAAGTCCAGTCTTTTCTATTAAAACTAACCGTCTTTTCGAGTATATGCTTGATTTCTCGGTTAGCAAACTATGCCTGCCTGTTAGTTTGTGGGTGGTAAGCTAGAGCGATCTTAATTACCCCATATTTCTTGAGGAGTGACTCTAAAGGTCTGTTGCAAAAATGCTTTACTTGGTCACTTATTAGTGCCCTCGGGGTTCCAAAATGCGACAGAATATGTTCCTTAAGAAAGGACATAACCGTTTTGTGGTCATTGTGTCTTGTCGGTATTGCTTCTACCCATTTTAATACATACTCCACAGCTAGGAGTATGTATTCACAGTTGTTTGATTTTGAAAACGGGCCCATAAAGTCTATGCCCCAACAATCAAATATTTCAATTGTGATAATGGGAGTTAAGGGCATAGAGTTCCTTTTTGAAATTGTACCTAGCTTTTGACAGCGTTGGCATGATTTACAAAAAGAATGAGCATCCTTAAACACAGTTGGCTAGTAGAAACCGCTATATAGGACTTTTTGTGCGGTCTTTTGCGAAGAAAAATGGCCTCCACAAGCTTCAGAATGGCAAGATGCCAAAATCACGGTTATAACCTCATTTGGAACACAACGTCTGATGACCTGATCAGCACAATACTTGAATAAGTACGGGTCATTGAAAAATAAATGACGTGCGAACGAGAGGAACCGTTTCCTATCTTGATTTGACCAATGACTCGGGGTTTCTCCCGTGACAAGATAATTTATTATATCCGCATACAAGGCAAACTCGACACAGCCATTAGTTGCTCATCTGGGAATTCATCCTTAATTGGTATGGGTTCAGTGTTTTCAGTAAATGTTAACCAAGACAAATGGTCAGCGACCACATTCTCTACTCCCTTTTTATCCTTGATTGTGATATTGAATTCTTGGAGTAGGAGTATCCAATGGATAAGCCTTTGTTTTGCATCCTTCGTAGATAACAGGTACTTGAGGGCCGTGTGTTCTGTAAAACAGACGATAGGGGACCCTATTAGATATGACCTGAACTTATCTAGAGTGAAGACTATTGCCAGTAGCTCTTTCTCGATAGTCGTATAGTTCATTTGAGCTTCGTTGAGTGTTCGATTGGCATAGTAAATTACATAGGGCTTATTATCCTTCCTTTCGCCTAGGACTGCACCAATGGCGTAGTCACTAGCGTGGCACATTAGTTCTAAAGGCAAACTCCAGTCGGGTGCCTGTATTATCGGTACGGAGGTAAGGTGTTCCTTTAGTGCGTCAAAAGATGTTTGACAGTTATTAGACCACTCAAAAGGTGCATCTTTGACTAAGAGTTGACAAAGTGGTCTGGAAATTGCACTAAAATTTTGGATAAAGTGACGATAAAATCCCGCATGTCCCAAGAAAGAGCGGATGTCTTTAACTGTACGGGGGACAGGTAGGTTCGAGATAATATCGATTTTTGCTTTATCAACTTGGATACACTTATCAGAAATAATGTGGCTGAGGACTGACGACATCCTATTGACGCGTTTTCTTATCACACCCAAGTGTAGGTGATCGTACAAGTAATAAAGTTCTGGAAGTCCAGATCGAACCCACAGGGAACGGAATAAAATTTTATAAAGTTAAGCAGATAACTATTTTGTCACTAAAAAAAGAAAATAAAAGATGATGGATTTTTGTGGGGTTTTACTAAACTACTAATTTTTATATTTTTTTTGTAATAAAAGTAATTAAAGCTATTTTTTAACAGTTTATGGTAAAGATTTTAACAGTACAAAATAAATTAACTAACATACTAGTAAGAAAAGGAAGAAAAATAAATAAAAGCTAAATTTTTGTGAGATAAACTTTTTAAATTTAATAATAGCGAAAGATGGAAATAATACAGATATTTAAGCAAAACTATTATAAAACAGGAAATATTAATTAACTAGGGGAAATGATTTAAAGGAATTGGGAATATGCAAACCAATACTAGATCCCACAACTTTTGTGCTTTTGAAAAGGATTTGGCATTTAAGACCGCAGAGTCATTCTTTATTTAAAAATAAACTTTCACTAGTCAGGGTCATATCAAGTGTGTCAGGTTTGATATGAAACGACGTCGTTTGGTTTAAAGAAAAATAAAAAGGCAATTGGGCAGTAGCCAGGTTCGAACCGTGCCCCGCCGCGGACGTGGGTTATTCGGCGTCCAGTCCCCACCACTCTGCCACTACACAATTGCTTATCCATTATTGGATAGAAATATATATATAAGCACATATTTGAAATATTAACTTTGTCATGTGAGTTGTTTGAGTATGCTAGGTGTTTTTTTATGACAAAAGGCATAGTTTGACAATCCACATAATTAGGCTTTTTATTTCAAATATGTAATCTTTTGAGCCCAATATAGCCATAGTATATAAATATGTTAAATGGTCATAAACTATAGATACATAGATATTTTTGGCCATAAATGGAAAAATAACTCATCCAGATAAATTTGCCCATTTAAGTTTAGTGCACAGAAGCTGTGGTTTCTAAGTTTTTATTGCATATCCCCAATTAAACTTTTACCCTACCATTTTGGAATTGAACTGTCTTCCAAATAAAATTTAAAGATAAATTAAATAGGTGTAAACAGTGACTGCTCAATTAAAACTAAAGTTGTGAAACTAAGGTAGGAGTGAAATATACTATTATTATATTATTTTTCTACTTAACATGAGCTGGGGTTGAATTTGTGGAATCTACAAAATAGCAAAGTTTAGTACAACTAGGCTAATAAAATATACATAAATGGAAATACTGAACCAAAAATAAAATACTAAACCTTTGACTTTGGATTCTTGTGGGGTCACAGTGGTTGAACTCCAAGAACACAAATAAGGCCAAACTAAATCCAAATATACTTTTGGAGTGAGATATGGGTATGATGTACTTTTGGACTTTAGTAGGTGATTATAACAACTACGTGGCTAAGAAATATGATATTTGCTTGTAAAATCTGTCTTCTAGTGAATAAAAATATTGCTATAAAAACTAAAAATTTGGGGTTTCTAACTATTTTAGGGGACAACTATAAGTACTACTAGACTAAAAATATTAAATCTAAATTTAAATAGGACTATTTTACTACTACAAATTGACAAAGGTTGTACAAGAAAACAAACATTTTAAATTTAAGAAATACTATACATAAAATTTTGCTACATATTTTTGAACATGAAATCATCAATTACATAAAAGTAAAATTTTACAACTACTAGAACTAGAAAAGGCAAAGAAAAACTAAAGTTTCCTATTTCTAGGGACAATATAAAGTGCTCACATAATAACCTCCCCTAAACTATTCTCTCCAAACTGTGATTGTGAAGCTGTGTTGTGTCTGTTTGTTGGAGCTGTTGAATGGTGTAGCTCCCTTTGTTTGGCTCTCCTCTCTCTCTTTTATAGACGAATGTTTGATAAACATTCGTCACTGTGCTCGTCAACGTTGGCAAATTTTTCTCCGCGTGATCTTTGCGCCTTCCCATTTTTCTTCAGCCTTCTGACAGCTGCGCCTGCAAATGGAGAAAAAAAAGAAAATCTGAAAGAGAAGGGAGAGAGAGAGTGTGAATAAATTCAATCATATATATATATATTATATTGTATAGTAACATCCAAATTGGATGTTACTTTCGTTTTTACCCTTTTTTTTTTTTTTTTTTTTTTTCAAATAGTGAAATTACTATTTGTTCACTATTTACTATTATTCACATTTGACTAATAATATGGGAGATACTACAGTGTGATTGCTACTTCTTTCCTTCCCTTTATTTCACTTCATTTTTACCTAACATATAAAATATGTAAAAACACATAATTACACGCATTTGAGTGACATCACTGTTAAATTATATTAATTCAAATATGCGTGTAAAACTAGGAATTTGGGGGATTAAATTAGCATTATGTCATTATATTGGCACACGAATGTGCAATATTCAATGTTTGTCACACCCCTCAACTAACTTATTGCTAGTCCCTAGCAATGAAGTGAAAAGAGAAATTGCTCTAAAAAATTTTATTAAAAGGTAGGAATAAACTAAGGAAAATAAAATTACCTAACTCACTGTCGCAGGAATCGCGATTGCATTTAGCGTATGCAACAAGCCGTTAAACCCCTAGGTTACCCTAGTGGACGAGTGTTGTCTCGTGAGGGTTTGCAGTGAATATACCCACAAAATTCATTAATTTTAAATTTTTTTTTTTTTTTTTAAATGTAAAAATAAAATGAAATAAAAGTAAAGGTAGATTTTCTCCTTTTACAACAGATAAGATTAAATTTGGCAATAAAATGAAATTTTAAAGTATGTAATAGTAATGCAACACATATACTCACAGTTTTGTCAATGGTAGCATTTTTTTATACTCTTTAAACTTACAGTGTGTACTTGAAAAATCAAGCAACTGATCTTAATTTCGAAGTTTACATAGCCAATAGCAATTATCAAACTTGTAGTTTTAACTCAAATCTCACTGGGATTTCACTCTTTTAAGAAGAAACTCTCAGAAACCGGTGTAGAGAACATCTCACTTGGTAGGGAAGCAAAGATAGAGGAATTGCTTCCAATTTGATGACTCAATATATAGGCATTTGGAGTACAATAAGTCTCATAAAAGAATACTTAGCATTAGAAGAGCGATCTACCGTGGAGAACATCCTTATCACTTAAATTTAAAAATCAATTTCTTTTAAATCATTAGGACTTTGACTGGTAGGTTAGAAATTAAGATGAGTAGGAGATTTGGGGTGTATTTGTTCTAAGCATGTGATTGGAGTGTTTGCGCAATTCATTCCAACCTCTTCTTTTTCTTCTCCTTTTTATCATATGTACAGTTGATTTTTTTTTTTTTTTTTTTAAATCAACTCCTTTCTTTCTTTACCACTTCTTGCAATATTAATACAGTCCAATCATATATCTGGATATAGAAGTGAGGTTTGTACTCCCAGGTGGAGCAAGGTATGATTTGGATAGAACTGAGAATAAGGTAATATTAGGTGAAGGGGGGTGCTTTTGAAAGAAAAAATGGCCTAAATCATTTTAAAAATAGATTGACTTTGTTCATTTAAGTAATTTGGACGTTCTAATGGTAAATCCTGAACGTTCTCTTCTAATGATCAGTCAAAGAAAAATAATGAGACTTTCAACGAGTGATATGATAAAGAGAATAAAAATGAGACTGAAAAGAAATAGTAACCCTCATAAAGAAAGATTGGCACAAAAGCTCACATGGGTTAATTAGTTTCCACTACTTGTTTTTAAACTGCATAGTTTATGCTTACTCATCCATTTAGATTCAGTAAATATTTTCACACTGTTTCAAAATGTTTAATGTTTAAAGAGTTTCTAGCATTTGAAAATAGTAAAACATGTGACAATGTGTTGTATGCTATTAACATACCCAAAATAACATTAACGTGTCAAATTTATCTTATATAGAGTAAAAGAAAAATTTCTGAAAAATCCTAAGCATATCCACTAAGTTGGATACATATATGGTGCAACTAGTATCCTCTGCACCTATACAAAAGAGGCTACGCAATCCGGAGCGTCCAAGTTGTCATGATTACCCATCCACCTCTAGTAAAAGAGATGAGTCTAGAACCACTAGCAAGCTAAAAACATCAGTAAGAGGCTAAGAGATAACTCTGGCTTTACTTAGTTTTTCGCTACCTCTAGGGACATTCACCGCACTAGACATATCTGGTGATGCTTGGATCATGCAAATTACTCCTATCGAACCAGCTAATGAAAGCCAGATGTACACGTAGGTTCATTTTAAAGTCTGACCTGACTGAAAATTTATTGACTGTACAAAAACTAAAAATAAAAATAAAAAGAAATGAGGGATGGGAAAACAAAATTTATTTGGGTATCAAAGGATCCAGTCCTCTTTCTCAACCAAATTTTTCTTTTGTTTTGATTTGAATTGTCTTTTGTAGCAGTAGTAAACTTTGAAAGATGTGCCATTATTAGCAATTAAACCAGGACATTCTTCTCTATAACAATTCAAACACCATCCTAACCTTTTAGCTTTCCTTTTGATGGCATAAAGGCTAGTGCCAGCAAAGGGTTTCTTCTGCTCAGAAACAAGTGAGCGACCCATTAACGTCTGGTCATCGACTATTGGATCCATTTTTTATACTCTCAGCCAACAAGAGAGGCTAGACTCAACCCTCCACTCCTTCCAACTATCAACTAAGATCTAATTAAAGAGAGCTTAGAGGGGGTGGGTGGGAATTTTATTTAAAAATTAAAAATATTTAAGAAAAATATATACATTCAGAAACTAAAAAAAAAAAAAAATTTTTAAACAAAAATTAGAAAACTACATTTTTTTTTTTTTTTTATAACAAAAAACTAGAACACACAAAAAGAAAAACTACATTTTTCCCTCTTTTTTTTTTTTTTTTTTAACAAAGTTTAAGACAATGCATCATTACAATAATAGTAAAAAGAAGAATTATGACATAAACTTCAAACATTATAAAAATTTTGGCTTCTGAGTCATGCATTATTTATTTATTTATTTATTTTTTTTAAAACAGAAAACTAAGAAAAGACAGTTATATTTTTCTCTTTTTTTTTTTTTTTTTTTTTTTTTTTTTTTTTTTTTTTTAACAAGGGCACCGCAACACTAACATAGCAAGAACTAGGATAATAATAAGATAAAGTTCAAAATCCAGAAGACCAATAACTAGCGCGTCGTCCATTTTTTTTTTTTTTACAAAGAAATGGAAAAATATCACATGTCTCTTTGAAAATCTGAAAACCTGGTAGGGCCGTAGATCGAGTGATATTTCCAAGCTTCTTTGGTGAGTGGGTACCTACAACTGATGGATATCATTTTTGTTAGATAATGGAAAAGAGAGAAAATAAAAATCTAAAATAAAAATAAAAATATAAGCTGAATCGGAAAAATAGAGAATAAATCAAAACCAAGCTTTTCTCTGGACAATAGATCTTACCTTTAGTGATCAGTAGAGTGGATCTTGATTTTAGATCGAAGAAAATTAAAAAAAAATGAGAGATTGAGAGAGATCGAGGGATTGGGGGAAGAGAGTGAGAGAGTTGCAGAGAATGAGAGAGAGAGATCGCGGCGAGAGTGAGAGAAAAGAGAGGAAGAAGAAAGGAAAAAGAGAGATAGGGAAAAGTTTTTATGGTTCAAAGCCCTATATAAAGTCATTTTCTCTTTTTTCAGTGTATCTCTCTCTAGAGAAACTAATTTTTTTTTTTTTTATGAAATAAAGATAAAATAAATAAACAGGTGTTAATCGTGAAATCGTCCCCCCCAACTGAGTCTGACATTGTCCTCAATGAGTGAGATGAGAAAAAGAAGTTAAGGATAACACCTGTAATAAAAAAAATACACAAAGAAAAGATAATAATAATGACAAAATTATCTTATATAAAAAAAAAAAAAAAGACCAAACTAGGAGTATAGGACTATTAGAACATAAATACTCTGATATACTATGTCCTATACTAATTATGATTTAAGATATTAAAGAGTATTATAGTTGGGGTCCTCCAAAGGAATGGACTCCAACTCAGGTTCAAATCCTTCTAAAAATGGTTTTAATCTATGTCTATTAACTTTAAATGTATTTCCATTTTTAGGGTCCTCAATCTCGACAGTTCCATAAGGATAAACATTTTTGACTACATATGGACCAGTCCATCGAGATTTCATTTTTTCTCTAAAAAGATGTAGTCTTGAGTCATATAATAGAACTTTTTGCGCGGGGGTAAATCTTTTGCGCAAAAGATTCTTATTATGATACATTTTAGTTCTTGCTTGATGAATTCGAGCATTATCATATGCGTCTTTACGAATTTCTTCAAGCTCACTTAATTGTAATTTTCTTAAAATTCCTCCCTCTTCAATATTACAATTTAAAGTTCTAGTAGCCCAATATGCCTTATGTTCTAATTCTACTGGTAGGTGACAAGCTTTTCCATAGACAAGTCTATATGGAGACATCCCCAAATGGGTCTTATAAGCAGTTCTATATGCCCACAAAGCATCTGTTAATTTTGAAGACCAGTCTTTACGATTAGAATCAACAGTTTTTTCGAGAATATGCTTAATTTGCCTATTAGCTAATTCAGCTTGTCCATTTGTTTGTGGATGGTATGCAGTTGACACCTTATGGGTCACTCCATATCTTTTCATTAATTTTTCAAATGGCTTGTTACAAAAATGAGTTCCTTGATCACTTATTATTGCTTTTGGAGTTCCAAATCGAGAAAGTATATTATCTTTTAAAAATGCAATAACTATACGGTGATCATTTTTTCTTGTAGGAATAGCTTCTACCCATTTTGAAACATATTCGACTGCTAATAAAATATATTCATATTGACAAGATGGAGGAAAAGGTCCCATAAAGTCAATGCCCCAACAATCAAATATTTCAATTGTAATTATAGGGGTCATTGGCATTTGATTTCTTTTTGTAATACTGCCCAACATTTGGCAGCGGTTACAAGCCTTACAATATAAATATGAATCTTTAAATAGAGTGGGCCAATATAAACCACTTTGTAAAATTTTCATGGCAGTCACTCGAGATGAAAAATGTCCTCCACAAAAGGACGAATGACACATGAAAAGTACATTTTCGATTTCTTCATTTGGGACGCATTTCCTAATTACCTGATCGGCACAATATTTAAACAGATATGGGTCATCAAAGTAGAAATGCCTAGCAATAGCTAGAAATCTCTTTTTATCTGATGATGACCAATTGCTTGGTATTTTTTCAGTTACTAAATAATTAACAAGATCAGCATACCATGGTAGAGAAGTTACAGAAAATAACTGTTCATCAGGAAAAGAGTCTTGAATAGGTAAGGGTTCACTAGTATTGTCTTCAAAAGTGAGGCGGGATAAGTGATCAGCTACCACATTTTCTACTTATTTTTTGTCTTTAATTATTAAATTAAATTCCTATAGTAGGAGTATCCACCTAATAAGCCTAGGCTTACTGTCTTTCTTTGAAAGAAGATATTTAAGAGCTGAGTGGTCAGTAAAACAAACAATAGGGGAACCAATCAAGTATTGCCTAAATTTATTAAGAGCGAATACCACGGCTAGTAATTCTTTTTCAGTAGTTGAGTAGTTCATTTGAGCACTATCCAGAGTTCTACTAGCGTAGTATATAACTGATGCCTTTTTATCCTTTCTCTGCCCTAGGACAGCTCCAATGGCAAAGTCGCTAGCGTCACACATTAATTCAAATGGTAAGCTCCAATCAGGAGATTGCATAATATGTGCAGTAGTGAGATGCTCTTTTAATTGCTCAAATGAGTTTTGACGTTCTTTAGTCCATTCAAAAGGTGTGTCTTTGGCCAATAATTGACATAAAGGTCTAGAAATAGTACTGAAATTTTTTATGAATCGGCGATAAAAACCTGCATGTCCTAAGAATGAACGGATGTCTTTTACAGTCTTGGGAATAGGTAAATTAGCTATAAGATCTATTTTGGCTTTGTCTACCTGTATCCCATTTTCAGAAATAATGTGTCCTAAGACAATACCTTTAGTGACCATAAAATGACATTTTTCCCAATTTAAAACTAAACTTTTTTCTTCACATCTCTGGAGAACTTTCTGAAGATTGCTAAGGCAATCATCATAGGTTTTGCCAAAAATTGAAAAATCATCCATAAAAACTTCTAAATTCTTTTCTACCATATCACTGAAAATACTCAGCATACACCTTTGAAAGGTCGCAGGTGCGTTGCAAAGACCAAATGGCATTCGGCGATAGGCAAAAGTTCCAAATGGACATGTGAAAGTAGTTTTTTCCTGATCTTCTGGTGCGATCTCTATTTGATTGTAACCACTATATCCATCTAGAAAACAGTAATACTTATGACCAGCTATTCTTTCTAACATTTGATCCATAAAAGGTAAAGGAAAGTGATCCTTACGAGTTACAGCATTGAGTTTTCTGTAGTCTATGCATACACGCCATCCAGTAGTGACACGAGTGGGAATTAATTCTCCTTTTGAATTTGGAACAACTGTAATTCCCGCTTTCTTCGGCATAACTTGTGTTGGACTTACCCATTTGCTGTCGGATATTGAATATATAATGCCCATGTCGAGTAGCTTGAGAACCTCCTTCTTAACTACTTCCGGCATAATAGGATTAAGTCTTCTTTGCATTTCTCTAGAGGTTTTAGCATTATCTTCAAGATATATATTGTGAGTGCATATTGAAGGGCTTATTCCTTTTAAATCTGCTATACTCCAACCAATGGCACTTTTATGTTTCTGCAGCATAATAATGAGTTTATTTTCTTGACTGGACTCTAGAAAAGATGATATTATTACAGGATAAGTATTATTACTACCAAGGAAAGCATATTTAAGCTCTTTAGGGAGTTCTTTTAATTCCAACTGTGGGGTTTGTAAATTAGATGGAAGTGTTAATGTAGTCTTTGGTGGTAAAGGTTCAAAATATGTGGTCCACATTGCTTCTTGAATTATTTCTTCTGTTGAATCTTCATTAAAACATACTTGACTCATAAGATGTTTTTGTAGATTATTACTGTCTAGCTTCTGAATGGAGTTATTAATAACAGATTCTACTGGATCATTATAACAAGTCAAGTTAAAATATTCTCGTGATAGAGATTCAATAGCATGAACTTCTTCAATATTCTCATCTTCTTCTTGATGTTGTGGATTAGAAAAAACTTTAATATTTAAAGTCATATTTCCAAATACTACAGTCATCATACCACTGCGGATTCGAATAGTGGCATCAATGGTAGCCAAGAAGGGCCTTCCAAAAATGACTGGTATTTGTACATTAGTATCTAATACTGGTTCTATATCAAGGATGACAAAATCTACTGGAAAAATAAATTTTTCAACTTTGACAAGAACATCTTCCAAAATTCCTCGCGGATATTTTGTAGATCTATCAGCAAGTTGTAATACCATG
The DNA here is from genome assembly GCA_033977485.1 of Hydrangea macrophylla. NCBI lineage: Eukaryota > Viridiplantae > Streptophyta > Magnoliopsida > Cornales > Hydrangeaceae > Hydrangea > Hydrangea macrophylla. The sequence continues at coordinate 6,896,002 of CM066983.1, read as the reverse complement.
CGAGTAGGCTTTAGCTCACCTAATCCAAGTTCTTGATAAACAGAATAAGGAAGCAAGTTTACACTAGCTCCTAAGTCAAGGAGTGCGTGGTTAATTTTATGATTTCCAATAATACACGATATTGTTGGTGTACCTGGGTCTTTGAATTTTGTTGGTAAATTATGCTGCACGATAGAATTAATTTCTTCAACAAAGTCAGCAGAATACACATCCTTTCGTACATTTTGCTTACGTTTGATAGTACATAAATCTTTTAAGAATTTTGCATAAGCAGGTACTTGATTAATTGCATCTAAGAGAGGAATATTAATGTGTACTTGTTTAAATAATTCTAAATATTCCTGATTCTTAGTATCTTGGTGTTTTCTTAAACGTTGTGGATAAGGAATTGGAGGAGAATATTCAGGAGTTTCCTCTGTTTCTTTTTCCACTGGTAAGTCAGATGTTTCATTTTCTTGAGAAATTTGTTGTTTTTCATGGGTTTCAACTTCAACTTCATCAGCAATTTTATCTTCATCTATTTCTTCCTCAATTTCTATCATATTATCTTCCTTATTTATATGCTCAATTTCTTCTAAAGAAGGTGATATTTCTTCTCCAACAGCCTTACCACTTCTAAGTACAGTTATAGCTTTTACTTGTTCATGTTGATTATTACCAGAAGTTGAGGGATCACCTTGTGGTTGTCCCCTTGGATTAGGTTGTGGTTGGGCAGGAAAAATGCCTTTTCCTTTAGAATTGTGCTGATTATTAATCCTATCCACAGATGTTTGTAGTTTTCCCATGATTTGTATTAATTGCTGCATCATAGACTGTAAAGGTTCCTCTTGCACTTTCTTGTGCGGAGGCATATAAACATTAGAATTTTGCTGTGAATTAGGATATGTATTTTGTGTTTGTTGAAATTGAGGCGGAGGAGGTAAATATTGATTATTTTGAGGAGGTTGGTGTTGAGTTTGAAATTGTAGAATACCCTCTTTTGTATACATATGATTTGGAGGATTCCTCCAATTAGACTGGTATGAATTACCATAGGCGTTTTGGGGACCCCTATAATTATTCACAGCGTTTATCTCTGCTGGAGCTGTTTCCTGACAATTTGAACTACTAGGACATTCATTCGCAGAGTGTCCTAAAGTATGACAACTGTCACAAAGTTCTCTTTTCTTCTTAGGTAGATTATTTTTTTCTACTGTTATAGCTTCTACTTTACGTGCTAATTCTTCATATTTCAGTGTTAATTCATCTTCTGATTGTAGTTGGTATAAACTTTTAGCTTTTTCCGTTCTACCAATTTCTTCTTTTTTCCACTGGGAAGCATTTTCGCTAAGCCAATCAAAATATGATTCAGCTTCGTCAGCAGTTTTACTCAAAAATTCTCCTTGACACATAGTTTCAACTAATTTCTTTGATTTTGGTTCTAATCCTTCATAAAAGAAATTAATTAGACGCCATTTTTCAAATCCATGATGTGGACAAGCTAGTAGGAGATCTTTAAAACGTTCCCAAACTTCAGGGAATGGTTCCTTTTCTTTTTGAGTAAAAAGTTTAATTTGACGCATCATACTATTAGTTAGATTTTTTGGATAGAATTTTTTTAGAAATGCTTCATTCATATCATGCCATGAAGTTATAGATCCAGGACGGAGAGATAAAAGCCAAGCTTTAGCTTTGTCTTTTAAAGAAAAAGGAAAAAGTTTAAGACGGATTATTTCAATAGGACAGCTTTGATCAGAGAACGTACTACAAACTTCTTCAAATTCACGAATATGAAGATAAGCACGTTCTGACCCCATTCCATGGAAAGTTGGTAAGAGTGGAATCATGTCATGTCTAAAGTGAAAATTTCCTGTGTGTCTAGGTAGAGTAATGCAAGAAGGAGTGATATTTCTTTCTGGGGTAAATAAATCACGTAAAGGACGTTATTCATGTTCTGGTAAAATAAATTGTGGTATATTTTCCCCCTGCTCACTATGAGCATCATCAGCTATTCCTTCTATACCTTCAATTTCAGCCATGATTCTAGGAAACTGTATACTAGATGATTCACTAGAAATATTAGAATTATGTGGTACTTAATATAAAGCCTCAGTAGTATCTAAGGACATAAGAAGTAAGTGAAAACTAACTGATAATAATATTATTATGATTATTATTATTATTATTAGCTAAGTAAAAAAATAAAACTCTTTTTTTTTATTTTATATTTTTTTTCTATTTTTATGGTTTTTTTTTAATTTAATATATTTTTTTTTATGTTATCATTTTTTCTTAAAAAGAAAACTAGTTTATTTATAAAGTAGAATAGTTATATATATAGATATAGATATAATAGGAAAAATAGTTTTAAACCTAACTTTTTATTTTTTTATTAACCGATCCCCGGCAACGGCGCCAAAAACTTGACGACATCCTATTGACGCGTTTTCTTATCACACCTAAGTGTAGGTGATCGTACAAGTAATAAAGTTCTGGAAGTCCAGGTCGAACCCACAGGGAACGGAATAAAATTTTATAAAGTTAAGCAGATAACTATTTTGTCACTAAAAAAAGAAAATAAAAGATGATGGATTTTTGTGGGGTTTTACTAAACTACTAATTTTTATATTTTTTTGTAATAAAAGTAATTAAAGCTATTTTTTAACAGTTTATGGTAAAGATTTTAACAGTACAAAATAAATTAACTAACATACTAGTAAGAAAAGGAAGAAAAATAAATAAAAGCTAAATTTTTGTGAGATAAACTTTTTAAATTTAATAATAGCGAAAGATGGAAATAATACAGATATTTAAGCAAAACTATTATAAAACAGGAAATATTAATTAACTAGGGGAAATGATTTAAAGTAATTGGGAATATGCAAACCAATACTAGATCCCACAACTTTTGTGCTTTTGAAAAGGATTTGGCATTTAAGACCGCAGAGTCATTCTTTATTTAAAAATAAACTTTCACTAGTCAGGGTCATATCAAGTGTGTCAGGTTTGATATGAAACGACGTCGTTTGGTTTAAAGAAAAATAAAAAGGCAATTGGGCAGTAGCCAGGTTCGAACCGTGCCCCGCCGCGGACGTGGGTTATTCGACGTCCAGTCCCCACCACTCTGCCACTACACAATTGCCTATCCATTATTGGATAGAAATATATATAAGCACATATTTGAAATATTAACTTTGTCATGTGAGTTGTTTGAGTATGCTAGGTGTTTTTTATGACAAAAGGCATAGTTTGACAATCCACATAATTAGGCTTTTTATTTCAAATATGTAATCTTTTGAGCCCAATATAGTCATAGTATATAAACATGTTAAATGGTCATAAACTATAGATACATAGATATTTTTGGCCATAAATGGAAAAATAACTCATCCAGATAAATTTGCCCATTTAAGTTTAGTGCACAGAAGCTGTGGTTTCTAAGTTTTTATTGCATATCCCCAATTAAACTTTTACCCTACCATTTTGGAATTGAAACTGTCTTCCAAATAAAATTTAAAGATAAATTAAATAGGTGTAAACAGTGACTGCTCAATTAAAACTAAAGTTGTGAAACTAAGGTAGGAGTGAAATATACTATTATTATATTATTTTTCTACTTAACATGAGATGGGGTTGAATTTGAGGAATCTGCAAAATCGCAAAGTTTAGTACAACTAGACTAATAAAATATACATAAATGGAAATACTGAACCAAAAATAAAATACTAAACCTTTGACTTTGGATTCTTGTGGGGTCACAGTGGTTGAACTCCAAGAACACAAATAAGGCCAAACTAAATCCAAATATACTTTTGGAGTGAGATATGGGTATGATGTACTTTTGGACTTTAGTAGGTGATTACAACAACTACGTGGCTAAGAAATATGATATTTGCTTGTAAAATCTGTCTTCTAGTGAATAAAAATATTGCTATAAAAACTAAAAATTTGGGATTTCTAACTATTTTAGGGGACAACTATAAGTACTACTAGACTAAAAATATTAAATCTAAATTTAAATAGGACTATTTTACTACTACAAATTGACAAAGGTTGTACAAGAAAACAAACATTTTAAATTTAAGAAATACAGTACATAAAGTGTTGCTACATATTTTTGAACATGAAATCATCAATTACATAAAAGTAAAATTTTACAACTACTAGAACTAGAAAAGGCAAAGAAAAACTAAAGTTTCCTATTTCTAGGGACAATATAAAGTGCTCACATAATAACCTCCCCTAAACTATTCTCTCCAAACTGTGATTGTGAAGCTGTGTTGTGTCTGTTTGTTGGAGCTGTTGAATGGTGTAGCTCCCTTTGTTTGGCTCTCCTCTCTCTCTTTTATAGACGAATGTTTGATAAACATTCGTCACTGTGCTCGTCAACGTTGGCAAATTTTTCTCCGCGTGATCTTTGCGCCTTCCCATTTTTCTTCAGCCTTCTGACAGCTGCGCCTGCAAATGGAGAAAAAAAAGAAAATCTGAAAGAGAAGGGAGAGAGAGAGTGTGAATGAATTCAATCATATATATATATATTATATTGTATAGTAACATCCAAATTGGATGTTACTTTCGTTTTTACCCTTTTTTTTTTTTTCAAATAGTGAAATTACTATTTGTTCACTATTTACTACTATTCATTACTATTCACATTTGACTAATAATATGGGAGATACTACAGTGTGATTGCTACTTCTTTCCTTCCCTTTATTTCACTTCATTTTTACCTAACATATAAAATATGTAAAAACACATAATTACACGCATTTGAGTGACATCACTGTTAAATTATATTAATTCAAATATGCGTGTAAAACTAGGAATTTGGGGGATTAAATTAGCATTATGTCTATTATATTGGCACACGAATGTGCAATATTCAATGTTTGTCAAGGACAATTCCCTTGGTCACCATGAAGTGACACTTTTCCCTGTTTAGTACTAAGTGTTTGTCCTCGCATCTTGCTAGCACACATTCCAGATTGTCTACGCAATTTTCAAAACTATGGCCGAACACTGAAAAATCAACCATAAAGACCTCGAGTATTTGTTCGACCATATCACTGAATATGCTCAACATGCAACGCTGAAAAGTAGCAGGTGCATTGCATAAGCCGAAAGGCATACGACGGTAGGCAAATGTACCGAACGGACACGTGAAAGTTGTTTTCTCCTGATCTTTAGGAGCAATTTCAATTTGATTATAGCCACTATATCCGTCCAGAAAGTAATAATATTTATGACCTGCCACTCATTCAAGCATTTGATCCATAAATGGTAATGGAAAGTGGTCTTTCCGGGTCACAGTATTCAATTTTCGGTAATCAATACACATCCGCCATCCGGTGGGAACGCATGTTGGTACCAATTCGCCGTCTTTATTTGGGATTACCATTGTACCCGCCTTTTTGGGCACCACTTGGGTTGGACTAACCCAAGGGCTATCAGAAATAAGATATATGATCCCAACATCAAGTAGTTTTAGTACTTCCTTTTTAACTACCTCTTGCACATTGGGATTCAGACGCCTTTGCATTTGTCGCGAAGGTTTAGCGTCTTCCTCCAGATATATTTTATGAGTGCACACAGACGGGCTTATGCCTTTGAGGTCGGCAATGGTCCGTCCCAATGCTCCTTTATGTTGTTCTAACATTTAGATTAATTTGCCCTCTTGTTCCAGGCTAAGAGTGGATGAAATTATAATAGGATAAGTCTTTTCAGTCCCCAGGAAAGCATATTTGAGCTCTTCTAGAAGCTCCTTTAATTCCAAATCGGGAAACTAAAAATTAGAGGGCATGACTAATTTTGGTTTTGGAGGTAGGGGGTTCATATGGTGTTACCCATATGCATTCAGCTCTATCCTCCTCTTTTATTTCCATCATGAGGCAGGTGTGATTTAAAGCACCGTCCAATGGAGTAGAATTGTCAGGTTTGTAGATAGTGTCAAATTGTGACACTACTACCTCCAAAGGGTCTTTATTATCAACGAAGTTGGTCTCATCTTCAATGATCGTTTTGATATAGTTGATTTCTTCCTCATCCTCATATTCTTCAGTTCGGGGATTTGAAAAGATCTTGACATTTAAAGTCATGTTCCCGAATACGATGGTCATAATACCACTTCTTATTTTGATTATGGCATCTATGGTATTGAGGAATGGACGTCCAAATATTACCAGGATTTGTGAACATGGATTAGACACGGGTTCAGTGTCCAAGATCACAAAATCAACCGGGAAGACAAATGAATCTATCTGCACTAGAACGTCCTCTAATATTCCTCTAGGGTATTTGACTGACCTGTCTTCCAGTTGTAATGCAACTCGAGTAGGTTTAAGTTCACCCAACCCTAGTTGTTTATAAACTGAGTATGGCAGCAGGTTTACTCTAGCTCCTAAATTAAGGAGGGCATTGTCTATTCTTTGATTCCCAATTCAGCACGAGATAGTTGGGGTACCGGGGGATCTTTGAGTTTCAGAGGCAATTCATTTTAGATGATTGTACTTGCTTGGCAAGCAACATAAGCGTGTTTCTTCACACTTTGCCTCCTCTTTACCTTGCATAAGTCTTTAAGGTACTTAGCGCAAGCCGGCACTTGTTTGATTGCATCAAGGAGTGGAAGATTGATTTTAACTTGCTTAAACAATTCCAAGAACTCTTGATTCTTTACCTCGGTTTTGGGTTTCTTAAGCCTTTGAGGGTAAGGTGCGAGGAAAGGGCATTTAGGTAATTCGTCAATGACAGGTTCTTTCCCAGGCCTTCTCTCAACCTCTTCCACTTCTTTAGGAGCGTCATCATTTAATTCTAATGGTTTTTGATCGGTAGACGGCTCTTTTTCTTGAGTGGATGGTTTGTTTTTAGGTATCACTTATTCTTCTTCATAATCCTCGGGAGTAGAGAGGGGTGTATTACACCCTATAATCTTGCCACTTCTCAGAGTAGTCACAGCTTTTCCCTGTTCATGATTATTGGGACCATTGTTGAATCCCTTAGGGTTTTGAAGTGGTTGGGCAGGAAACGTTCCACTCGACCCCTCTTATCGTGCATCTATTCTCTCTAATGTTGCAGACATTTTACTCATCATTTGAATTAACTGTTGCATTAAATTCACATTAGAGAGTGGACCTTCCTCTTACACCTTTTTGTGAGGTGGTACTTAAACATTTGATTACTGATTGTTAGAGGGTTGAGTTTGGTTATAGTTGTGTGATCTATTTTGATTGAATGGCTGAGGCTGCCTATTGTATTGCCCTTGATAGTGATTATTGTTATTGTAGGGTTGTTGTTGTTGGTAGCGATTTTGGGTCCCAGCATCGTTTTTCCAATCAAAACCGGGGTGATTCCATCGATTGTTATTATTTTGTGAGTTATGATTATTATAGGAATTCCCCGCCCCCCTATACCCTTGCATGGCATTCATTTCCATGGGGGGGCTTGTTCTTGAAAGTACGGCACATTGGGACAGTATTGACCAGTGTGTCCCAACATGTTGCATGTGCCGCATGGTTCTTCAGGTAAAACCTGCCTAGAACTCTCTCCTTTCATTCCTAACTCTTCTACTTTCTTAACTAGTTCCTCATATTTGTTCATTAGATGATCCTCACTTTTTAATTGGTACAGACTTTTCTCTTCTCGCTCTCCATTCCATGGAAGGTTGGAAGGAGTTGAATCATTCCATTGCGAAATTAAAATTCGCCTGCATGTGGTGGAATGAGAATACAAGAACGTGTACGTGCATGTTCGGGTGTCATTAAATCGCACAAAGGACGAAGCGAATCGTCAATTGGTACAACCACATTCTCACCGTTTTCACTTTGATTATCACCCATTGAATTGGTGGTTGTGGCTACGGGATTAATAGAATCAGAGGAATCGGCTAAGTAGAATGGATTTCCAAAAATTCCTTCAATGGAATTATCGGACATGAAAAGGAAAGATTCCTAAAGAGATTTTTTTTTCTAAAGAATAAAAGACAAAAGAAAATAGAAAGAGGTAAAGATAGATTGAGGTAATCTAAGCGTTAGCTTATTGCCTTCCTCGGCAACGGCGCCAAAAACTTGACACGGATAAAAATTTGTGTGCGCTTGTGTGCTATACCCAAGTGTAGATAATCGTGCAAGTAGTAATCTAGTTAAGACCAGGTCGATCCCACAGGGAAGGTGTTAAACTAAATACCTAGATTAATCTCTAAAAAGAAAATAAAATTCAATACTTGAAAAGATGTAGAACACGAAGTTCCACGAAGTAACTACTAAAATTAAAGCAACTAAATTAAATTAAACTAGTGATAAACTAATTAACTAAAGCAATATTTTGGAAACGGTTTTCTTTATAAAAAGGGAATGTTGAGATCACACGAGTCCGCAGCAATCATGCCATCTACCATGCAGTTACATTTAAGCTCTAAGGAGTGTATCTCTCTATAATATTCTGTATTTTCTAAAAATAAGAATCAATAGTCCTTTCATGGCCGGGACTATATCATCATAGTTAAATCGAAACACATGAAAGCGGTTTAAATCAATAGTTGAGTCTCGCATTCTGAATGGTGTTAGCATTCACAATGGTTTGCAAAAGTTATTGAAGAAAAGTGCCTTAAGGCTTAAAGTAATGAAACTGTTTTGACAAACTGAGCGTTTGGGGACAGTTTGATAGCAAATCTCAAAAACAGAAAGTCTTGAAATACTGCAAAGAGACTACCCAAGAATCAGAGAGTTCGATCGATTGCCGTGCTTTCGATCGGTCGACCATCTTCATCTCTCAATCGATCGAAACGTCTTCGATCGCTTGACTGTCTTCTGATTCGATCGATCGAAACAACTTCGATTGATCGAACATAGAAATTATTCTGCTGCATGGAAAAGGCTTGAGATCACAGTTTCATTGTGATCTCCCAACCTAGGGACTACTCAGACATGGTATGGAGTGCCACAGATTCATTTTTAATGTGAATATTCATTAGGGGCGTGTTTGGTTGTGGTTTAAACATGAAATCTATGAAAACTAATGATCTAATACTAACTATCATGCAAAGATATAATCTAACGGATTAAACTACTACCAACTGCAATAAGAAAGTAAGTAAAACAATAAGATGTAACCTGGACAGATGAACTTTTATTGAACTTAAGAAAAACCAAGTCGAACCAATGATAATCCTTGAAAACCTACAAAAACATGTAAAACTCTCTATCTCTCTCTCTAAAACTGATAAAAAACAAAGTGGGCGTCCTCTGGGACGTAAACAAAATGAATATATGAACTAAAACCTAAAGCTAGGGTTCAAAACTCCTTTTCTGCAAGGTGCGCGTAAGTTCTGATAAAAGCCATGTTCGATCGATCGAACATCACTCAATCGATCGAACTTCTGGAATCTTCGAGTGCTTTAACTATCGTCAATCGATCGAACTCTCGATCGCTCAAAAATTGCTTTTCATGTTTGAATTGTCTTCCTTGAAATCCAGCAAACCTTTTATCCTACTTATTCATTTCTTCACACAACAAGCAGTGATCTGTACAAATTATAGCTAAAACAATACAACTTATCATAGAGTAATCAAACTATGTAAAAGCTGGCATTGTAATCCAAATTGTAGATATATAAAGGAATCGTAGACTAAATCAGTGTATTTTCTTCTTTTAGCGCGGTTGTATTTTACAAATACCCCCGCTTATCAATCTGCTTGGTCAAGTTTATTTGGAAAATACCATTGCATGAGCATGTGCATCACAACAGGATAGGTGCATTTATCTATATGATTACTTGTGCTTGCGTGTGTTTGACTCTTGCCCGAACTACTTCTTGGTTCCATTTTGATGGGATACGTAGGTAGCTCATCATGGAGCACGACCAATTAGAATTTTGTTGCGCGCTTGCTTTCTTTTTGCAATGCATTTTGTTTTTACCTAAATTCGACAGTTTGGTCAAAGGCTTGTCTTCACACAGGCTTCGACGTTCACTTGTGGTTCGCGTTACTCCACGAGCTCCATCGAAGAGGGACAAACTGTAGACACCCCGATTTTGACCAAACGTCAAATTAAGGGGAGTGTTACCTCAAAGACCCGATGATGACAATGTTCGTCCAATCTAAGAATTCCAAAGATGATTCAAACTCTTCGAAAGACTCTCTAACCTAAACAAAAAGAAAAAAAGAAAGAAAGAGGAAAATAGAGGCAAAACAGCACTTGGACAGATTTGCGACAGTCACGGGTTATCGTTGTGGCACTCCCTAACTGTCGGAACGGCATTCAGGGAGAACCGCACTGGCATCCATTAACGGCTGCTAAAATGTTTCAAGTGCCACTAAATTTGAAAATCCTAAAAAGACGGAAGTCCATGGAGTTGTCCGCGGCATTCTATGAGTGTCGTTGAGGCATTCAGCGAATACCGCACCGGCATTCACCAAGTGCCGTTACGGCGCTCAGTGAGTGCCGCTTCCATCTCTATTGAGTGACGCATTTTCATAACAGCCAGCTGTAATACATCATGTTTTGTACTACCAAAGGATAGTCCGAATTAGGGTTTTCTGCTCTAAAATGACTAAAATACCCCTTCAAAATTGTCTATAAATAGAGGATGAATATCCTCTTGCAAGGGGTTGGAATTTTCTTTGAATCTAGAGGTTGTATTAGTTCTCCAAGTCCTAAAACTTTCAAAATTTCTTCTCTAAACACAATTAGAAGTTAGTTTTAGAAGAGTTGAAAAGGGTGGAAAGCTCGATTAGTTTTTGGAAGTTCTTTAAAATCACAAAGTTGAGAATATTTTGGAGGTAAAACTTTGAGTTAATTATTCTTGATTATATTCTAATCACAAGTATACTTAGAGTCTTTGAATTTTCTTTTTCTCTTCCTTTTAATCTTTGAGATGCATAAGACCCTCAATGTCTTAGTTGAATCCTTATACTTGAAATTCTTGAATTCTTTTGTAAGCTCATGATTTACAAGAAGATTGAAGTTGATATTAGTACACTTGATTAATAAATCTAAACCTATCTTCATGGTATAGGTTTGTTATGTTTAGGTCTCATGGAATTTCTCCATATTTCCTTGAGACTTCCAAGATATGAATGTAGTTAGTCTCCCATGACCATCAAATGGTAGGAGAGGTAGTGTGGTTCAAGCCGAATTCTATGGCTCATGGATGAAATTAATTAACAAAGTTGTATTTGATAAATGATGCAGTGAGTTCACAATCTATTTTTGATCATAGATTTTTAGTTAAACATTGAACCGTTGGAATTGAATGATACTAATGGGAAAGTGTTTATAACTCAAAGTTCTACCACTATAATTTTTGTTTTAAGGAAGTTTCATGTTTAAAGTGGTTTGGTCAAGGGTTTTGTGGAACAACTATAATCTGTCCAGAGTTTCAGAACAGTAATACTCTTTTGAAATAAGCAAATCAGAACCTTAATCAAGCGCCCTTGGCCAAAAATAAATATTTCTAGATATTTAATGTGTTAGGAAGCTACCCTAAGAAGACCAAAGCATTTCTGATTTTTTACTATTTTTAGAAAATCATACAAAAACTCTGGACGGAGAGTTGTAAGTTCCTGAGTGATGTCTAGTTTTTGTCTAATTCCCAGAGATCTAACCATTGAAACCTTGATTTTCTTTGTGGGTTAAAAACTAGACTCACAGAGGCACCTTGTGTCCAAAAATCATCAAGATCAAACCATGGGAAGCATGCTTTTATTTTGTTGAAGTTCTGACATGCTCTCAGTAATTTTCAGAATTCTACCACAATTTTGATATATCTTGCAAATAATGGTCCAAATGATCTTTCCATGACCTAGGGCTTAAACCATGTGTTAATAATTATTAACTAAGCTTAAATACAGAGGCTAAATGATACAAATCAAGGAATAATCCAATATCTCATTCTTGTTCACATCTATGTAATCATACACATTCATCCATGTAGGTTGGTATTAGAATTCATAATTGTGTTATCTCTTCTACTTGATAGAATTAAGCTAGAGGTTTGGGAATAATTATTTGATACTATACATTCTTTCTAAAGTATGAGGACTAACCTTTGTTTTGTTGCGCTTTTGAGGTACAATTTCTCAACCCTTTCTCTAGTTTATTTAATTCCTTGATTTTATTGATTTTATGACCTCATGCGCGACACCTTAGAATTAGGATCTTGCCTTATGTGTATATGTGATTAGAGACTCCTTTTCCTAGGTTTTATTTTATTTACATGCACCGTACGTTTAAATATTCACGGCTGGATCTCGGGTAAGTTCTATAGTTCCCTATTTGCATATCATATTGCTTGCTACTTGAATTATGTGGTTTTTGAATGATATTTTATCATTTGCAATCTTATACCCTTTAGACATGCTTTTGTAATCTATATTTATACATATGTATTATTTGAGGGTACATTTAGATTAGTAATTTGATTAAAAGGATGTTGAGTCGAGGCCTATCGCGAGATAGGATGAGAGAGGGTGTTTTAGCCCATCGGGCTCCTTCCTCTCTCATTCCATAATCCCCGGACCTAGTTAATCTCTGGTTTCCTAAAAAGATCAATTTGCTAAAAATGGTTTCCTAATTTTCCTTTTAAAAATTAAGTGGCGACTCGTGATTTATATTTTAAAATTGAAAAAGATTTTAAAAGAAAAGCCATGGGTGAGAAAATTGTGATATCTGCGAAGGTTTAACTCTTAGTTCACTCTCTTTTTCACAGATTATTTTGATATGGCGAGTGGTTCGGGTAGCAGAAAGAAATCCAAGTATGTGGCCACTCCCCATTCCAACCCTACATTCTTGCTCTGGGATCCAGACGAGCATCTATCTGCACGGTCATTCCAGCGACATGTATTCATGCCTCCTCTAGTTTGCTTTTCTTGTAATTCTCCTTCCTTATGAGTTTTATCAATGTAATGCATAATCAACACAACTTCGAATGTCTTCTTTATGAATGCAAATGTTGTGCTTGTAGAATTTTCTAGCGTTTCAAGTGTATCTGTGCTTAATTATCCACATTCAATCTCATTATTATTTTTTTTTTCTTTTCCAATTTTTCTCACATGAAGGATGCAAGGCATGTTATCAAGAGTGCGAGCGTCAAAACTTGTAAAATCTCTTAAGTATCTCGAAAGATTTTTCCTTCACCCTTCTTATTGTTCCTCCATCAATTACTATCATTCTCCTTTTATTATTATTATATGTACACATTTTTTTTTAAATTGTTATTTCTTTTATTTTCTTCTTTTTCTTTCACCTGCTCCTTTATTGACACCATTTTTTGTGATTCTTGTAGCTCCAGCCCAGTGTGCTGAAGGGGCATGGCAGCCTGGCCCATGGCTTTGCTTGGTATGAGCAGCTGAGCGAGACTGAGCGGGATTATGTTGATGTGGCGGGCTTCGGGGACTTCATCAAGCTTTTGACGAAGAGCTCTAACGACCTGAGACAGATACATGCTCTCTTCGAGTGGTGGTGGGATACCACCAACACATTTTACTTCTCGTTTGGGGAGATGACCATGACCCTGCTGGATTTTAGCATGATCACAGGGATCCCCTTCGGGGGGGAGTGTCTCCGCTACCTTGATACAATGACGGAGTGGGATCGGGTGCTGCCATTGCTAGGAGTCATTCCCGAGGAGACCTCGGTCACGGCCAAGTGGTTCATGGATAAATTCAAGGGCCAACAGGGTTTCACGGATTAGAAGATGACCCGAGGCTTCATCATGTACCTGTTGGAGTGTTCATTGCTGAGTACTAGAGGCGATAGGATCTCTGTGGCACTGGTGGGGTCACTGGAGGTCATGGGACAGATCTATCAGTACGACTGGGCTGGTGCAGGATTAGCCATCTTGTATAAGCATATGGGGGACATTTCCTGGGATCGCCCATGCTCCACCGGCGACTTCTGGAGGGCTTGGGAGGTACATCTCTCCTTCTGTCAATCCTTACTTTGAAATCAAGCCTTGAATTCTTTAAATTTCTTTATTTATGTACACTGAGACTTATATTATTCTTTCTTTCTTACAGGTCTGGTCTCATGAGTATTTACACATGATGTAGTCTGAGACGCGACCAGCGGACACCCTCATCATGCGTAGGGACTGAAATGGGCAAAGGAGCGGGTCGGGTGGAAGACCGGGGCTCATGACTTCATTTCATTCAGGAATATCCTAACAAATCTACAGAGTTGCACGTCCGATGGCAGCCCTGGCTCAACGTGTTCCCCAACACTTCCCAGTAGATTCGGCAGTCAGCTGGGTATGACCACAGAGGATATTGCTAGACGGTCCAGATGCTCAGTCGTGGTATCTGGGGAAGAGGGTGACTAGGCAGTCGCTGGCGGCTCCTTCGTTCTATGTACTGCATCCTCCACCCGAGTCCATGAGAACTACAGATACTCTCTAGGGTTCTGCGTTTACAGCTGCCTTAGCTGGGCTCTCCATTCAGGATTTTCTGGAGCCCCCCAACGGGTACGAGGCCTTCCGTTCCGCCAAGCTGATGAGGAACTTCCCTTTGATGGAAGTGACTCGGGTGAGTATCTCTTAGCCTTTCAATCCTTCTCTTAGTTCTTGATCATGCATGCATGCTTTCTGACTGAATTCACTTTTTCTTCATCACAGCCCATTCCCACTGCAGCTCGAGCTCCAACTATACTGCCTTGGGATTGGAGCCTTAGGACGGTTTCCTATGGCAAGCAGACCATGACTACGGTCCCTAGATATCAAGCAGGTGCTCCCACCATTCCACTCCAGTACAACCATGTCCTGTGGGACTATGTAGAGGAGGGCTTACTCTATGCTCATAGTGTGAAAGAGTGCATCTATGATCGAGAGTGGAGGGTAATCTCTAAAACTTGCCTTTTGGTTTAAATTTTGCATTCTCATTCTAACATTCTAACCTTTTTTCCCTTGACTCAAGCTGACGGGGCGCGGGCAGCTGCTGCGGCTCATCTGAGAGCCCTAGTAAAAATAAATGCACCTTTTTTTACTTATACTCATTTTTAGCACTTCAACTTTTAAATACGACTTGGTAATTCGATCTATTTTCTCCATTCAGGAGGAACAAAATGGGGCTTTGGCCCGGCAGGTAAGAGAGCTTCAGCAACGGCTTCAGCAGTTTGGCATTAGCTTCCCTGGGGGTAGCAGTGCTAGACGAGGTGGAGGTAGCAGTGGCGGCCAAGGTGGAGGCAGAGGCAGAGCGAGCGAGATAGAGTCCGAGGAGGAGCCCCACAGACGCGTTACGCGTCAGACTCGAGGCCGGGGCCGGGGTTGACTTAGCCCTTCTTCTCTCTCTTTTTATTTATGAGTGTTTTGGGGAGGATTCACATACTTGGATGACTGTATCATACACACATATATATTTTTTGCTGGCGGCTTTCGGATAGCCGCGATAGGATAGGAATTTGCATTACTTTATTTCCTGCATACTTTCTTTTTGACGATTGCGGCCATGGCTTGGCCCTGCATTTTAGCTTTTACTGCTTTTTTTCTTCTCTTTTTTTTGGTTGCGACCATGGCTTGGTCATGTGCTTTTATCATTAGGACTTTTGCGAATGCTATCGCTTCTATTTTATATGAATGAATGAATGTGACCATAGCTTGGTCTTGTTGCACGTGTTGCATGATGCGCACATTTTTATTGTTTTTATTCATTTTTGTTTACAAGTGGCTGAAAACATTACAAACAAACCCTGGCCAAAATAAAACTCCATGTGGCACTTAGTTAGTCCTCTGCGGCACTCGGCGAGTGCCATAGCGACAGTCCGTGACTACCATACGGCAATTGCTTACTGCCGTGCAACAGTCTGACAAGTGTTGTGGCCCTATATCGTGTGCCACGGGTAGGTAGGGGCAGATTCTCTCCTATTTATACCCGCCTTTACCCCAAAACTCCATAGAACACTCTTCTCTTTTACCCATTTCCATCCCCTTCCTTCTCAAATGGCCCCTGTTAGTTCCCAAATCCTCTTCCCATGGATGGATACTCTCTCTGTCAATGGCAGACTCAACTTCGAGTGCTTCCGACTAAATGACCTCTTCTCTTTTCAATGGATGACTCTTAACAAAGGCCTACTTCAAGCTGTTATTCAGTGTTGGGATCCCTCATTACATGTCTTTCGCTTTGGCTCTCAGAAGGTCTGCCCCTTGTTTGAGGAGTTTAGCGGTATTCTACACACGCATCCTTTTGCCGAGTTGATAGTTCCTTTGGTTCAAGCCGGGTATGTTCAGGATTTGGCCGCTCTTCTCCGTATATCTCGGAATACAGCGGGCTCTCTTGTTCATGATAAACTAATTGATTTCGAGCGCCTTTCCTCCATTTATGCTCCCATGGGGGACCTTTATGACGGTGGGCATCAGATCATTTGGCGTAGTGCACTATCGATAGCTATGCTATCTTACTTCCTCTTTCAGTCTTCTTCTGATGTGCTCATACCCATTACGAGTGGCCTGCGGGAGATGAAGAGCGCCATTATGCTGGCCCTTGGAGAAACCTTGATTGGTTTGGACCGTGCCCATACTGCTGAGGCTATGTTATCTTTGGGGGCACCCTTTGTCTTACAGGTTTGGCTCATGGAGCATCTTGATCTCTTCATACACCCCTCACACCATCGTGGGCCACTCCCTATGACCATATGGAGGATCATTGTCAATTCCATTCTGCCGATGCTTGGCTTGGTTGGCTCTAAGGCCTTTCTGCTGGTGATATCTGTTAGGTCTGCCCGCAGTGGTCTTACCTTTCCGTTGCTATATGACTTCCAGGACGGCCTTGTATTTGGTTACCTGGCTTGCATGCTACCACTTTCTATATTCCTGGCCGGGTGGTTCGTCAGTACGGGCTTCTCCAGGATATTACTGAGGTTATTACTACTGATTTCATGAGGGGTTCGATCATGCACCCTTCCATTGTGAAGGCTTTCACTGAGGCTTGGTGTGATAGGGTGTCACTCCCTTTTGGGGAGTTCCTGCATTGCTCGTACCTACTACTGAGTACCTTCTTCAGATCCAGACTCTAATCAAGAGACAGATTTCATAGACATCCATGGATGAAAGTAAAACAACAGGACAAAGCTTTATTTTACAAAATTTCTAACAAGTCCTGCCTATCCTTTTACGCTTTTGAATGTGACTTCTGTTATTTCTCTTCCCAAAGAGTGTTTTCATTTTTAGGAAATGTTCTAACATGTTTAATCAAAGTGTTCATTCTTCTGATTAATGTTTTGAGTTATGAAAATTTTCCTTTTAATGTCTTTTCTTGGCTCTTTACTTTGCGTTGGGTCTTGCCTAAAGTTTTAATCATTCTATACCATGAATTTCTGTTTGTTCTTTTACAGTACTTATTTTAATAGCCAGGAGATCCAGAGACGAGTTTAATGTAAATATCTGGGTTCTTCGGATAACAAACAAAGTTTGCCCCTCATTTTGGGGCTTTGAAGTGGTTCCCAGCAAACGTAAGTTTGCCCCTAGTTTAGCACAGGGTTTTTCTTTTTAGGTTTTCATGGATCAAAGGCTTTCGAGAGCCCGCCTACTTATCCCCGAATGGGTATCGGGTCCGCAGTAGTTCGGTTTAAGCCTTAACGAGAAGTGCCATTTAGGCAATTATTAGTGACCAAACCGAGTAGGTTGCCTACATATCCCCTAGCGGGAATCAGGTCAAGCGTAGTTCATCAAAGTAGGATGCTTTGAAGAAGGGGTTTCAAGCAAAATACTTTTTAAGTCGATCGAGGTTAATTGGTTGTTTAAATTCAACCCCGTCTAGGTCCATAAGATAGGCCGCTCCTCTAGAGAGGAAAGTCTTAATGATGTATGGCCCGACCCAGTTGGGTTTGAATTTTCCTCTAGGGTATTAAACAGGCATTTTCATTTATTTGAGGACCAGGTCGCCCTCAGCAAGCTTCCTTGGGCGAACCTTTTTGTTGAAACCACGAGCTATCCTCTTTTGATATCCTCGAGTATGGTTTATTGCAGCCAACCTCTTCTTATCAAGCAACATCAATTCCTCATACCTCCCCCGTGTCCATTCTAACTCAGTTATTTCACATTCGGCCAAAACCCTTAGGGAAGGTATCTCTACCTCGATTTGAAGGACTGCTTCCATTCCGTAAACCAAAGAATAAGGCGTGGCTCCTATGGAGTTTCTTACAGAGGTCCGGTATCCCCATAGCGCAAATGGCAGCTTTTCATGTCAATCCTTATACGTGTCCATCGTCTTACCCAAGATCGCTTTGACATTCTTATTCGTTGTTTCTACTGCCCCATTCGTTTACGGTCTATATGGAGACGACTGATGATGGAGGATTTTATACTTTTCTAACAGTGGGATGACTTCCCCTTGGAAATGACTGTCGTGATCAAAAATGAACTCATTTGGGACACCGTATCTGCAAATTATGTTCTTCTCGATAAAACTCACTACATCTTTGGCCTTTAGAGTTGCATACGACGCAGCTTCCACCCACTTGGTAAAATAATCGATTGCCACGATTATGTATCGGTGCCCATTGGAGGCTTTTGGAACTATCTCACCAATAATATCAATACCCCAGACTGAAAACGGCCAAGGCATAGTCATGTTGTAGAGCTAAGATGGCAGGGTGTGCATCAGGTTTGCATAGATTTGGCACTTGTGGCATCTCCTGACGTACTCACAACAGTCTTTGTCCAATAATACCCTTGCCGAATTATCTGCTTTGTCAACATGTGCCCGTTCATGTGGGGTCCACAAACTCCTTTATGTATTTCCTCCATCACTCTTTTGGCCTCCCTCCCATACAAGCATTCCAAATTATACCCGGTGTACGACTTCTTCCACAATTTATCCGCATAGATCACAAATTGGGCTGAGAACCTACGGATCGCCTTCCTATCCTTTTTCGAAGCTCTTTCAGGGTACTCTCCTTCCTTAATAAAATTCCAAACATCCTCATACCAGGGCACTTCCCCTTCCTCCTCTAGAGCTGCGATCATCTCAAATAACAGTTGGTTCCTTATTTCTATGGATAGTGGGATCATGGTGATTCATGAAGGGATTTGTATCATTGAAGCTAAGGTTGCTAATGAATCAGCTAGTTGGTTTCTTCTCAGGGAAGGTAATAGAATGATATCTTCTTGAACGATACTTTCAAACTCTCCAGATAGTCATGGTAGGGTCTCAACTTATTATGCTTCACTCTCCAATCCCCTCGTACTTAGGATATGATCAAGATGGAGTCTCCGAAAACATCAATCCTTTCAACTTTCAAGGCTAGTGCGGCTTCTATTTTGACTATACATGCCTCGTACTCCGCCGTGTTATTGGTCGAATTGTACCTAAGTTTGGCAGCTAACGGTGTAGGAGATCCATCTGGTGCCACAAGGATGATTCTGACCCCATAGCCTAACTGATTAGCTGCTCCATCAAAATACAATTTCCACAAATTCTCCTCTATCCCCATCACTCCTTCGTCTGGAAATCGAAACTCCCCCTTTTCTTCTGATTCTATTACAAGATCAGCCAAGTACTCGAGGATAGCTCTTCCTCTCATGGACTTGGTAGTGACATACTGTCACACCCCAACCCGCCTCGTGCGGATTAGGACACGTGTAACAATGCTACAAGCTCCCAATTACATTAATTTGTAAAGAAATATGCGAATTACTAAGAAACACGTGTGTTTAACCACATTAAATAACTCTATTGTTACAAAATAGGCCCCAAGGGCAAAATGGTCATTTATAAAGTATGTAAAATTTCTATACCAAAAGTTAGGATTTTGAGTCCCGGTTCCAACGCAACAAACGGCACGCGAAATCGAGTTTTCTAGAAGAAGTTATGCATGTTTCCGTAAAAACGGACATGCTGGGGAAAAATACAAGGCGGATCGATCCCTTCATTATGGGCGGATCGATCCATTTACTTGACATTCTCGCAGAATGCTCCCTAAAAAGGGCGGATCGATCCCTTCATAAAGGGCGGATCGATCCCCTTCACAAATCTGCTGCTCAAATTCTGTTTGCTGTCAAAACAAGTTTCAACTTACCAAAACACAACCAAATCTCATAGAAACCTTATGAAACTTTGGTAAATCAACTCCAACACATTTCTAAACATGTTTAAACTCAAGTTAAGCATGGATCATAGAATCATACCCACAATTGGATCAAGTTAACCATGAACTCATCTCATTTGGTTCAAGAACAAACTTTTCAACTTTAAAACTCAATTCTCATCCAAAGTTTATAAAACTTGTTGGAATTCAACTCAAAGTCATAACTAACATTATAAACACTAAAGAAACATGTCCAAGACACTAACGACACACCCGGACTTGCCGAAATGGTCCTAACCATTAACTTGCATCAGCTTGGGCAAAACAAAAGGAATTTTACATTGGTTCTCAAATTCACATCCAAACTTTCCAAAATACAAGTTAGGATCCAAATATGAACATCAACTTAAGTAAAACCATAATTTACATCTGTGTACAAGTTCAAAAGTAATTTACAAGCATGGGGCACAAATCTCCCCCATCTCTCCCATCTCTCCCATCCATAAGTCAAGACTTTAATTCACAAGTTGAGAACCTCAACCCACTAGTTACACTATAATATAAGTTTAAAACATATTTACAAGCTCTAACTCTCTTCCCCATTCCCGAGCGCGTCACCTTCTCTCCGGATATCGCTCCGTACCTGCGGTGGTTGTTATGTACCACAACAGAAATAGGAAAACGGTTTTCTTAAGCAATTTGCTTAGTGAGCATTCTAAACATGATTGAATGTTTAACATGTGCAATGCAACAATCAACATATAAATCATATTTGTAGTCGCCGAGTCACCGGTTTAATGATTCATTCAGACCCGAAGACCTCCCTTGGTCCCGTGGCCACTTCTATTCCTTGGACTTCCGTATTTCTCGGATTCTTCCTCTTCACCACCCTTATTACTCCCAACAATGAACCATTTTCCCGGTGCTCATTGACTACCACATAGACATATAAGCATATAAACATGCACCAACATATGGTTTTCACAAAATTGATATGAAATTCACAATCCACCAATATAGTAACTTCTAAACATGATATCAACAACCAAAATCATACAAGGATTCATTGACCACCTTAAACACAATCATTTTTAGGCTAGAAAACTCACCTCTACCAAGATTATACCCCAAATTCAAGCTAACATGTGCTGAATTACTCCCAATCCAAGCTCAATTTCTACCCCAAGTGAATTCCTACAAGATTTCGGTAGACGACGTCTCACCGTCAAATATGAACTACCAAAATCCAGCAAAGTAAACATAAATTAAGGGTATAGAAACGTTCGTCTCACCTCCACGAGTCCGAAAACGGCTTTGGTTCGCGAATCCGACGAACGGCGGCGACGGAACGGCGAGAATTCGACGTCGGTGACGGTTTCTCCGTTTCTCTCTCCGAGCTCTACTCTTTGTTTTGTTTTAATTCTGCTGTAATTGAGAGACTCTCTCAATCTTGACACCTCCATATGCATGTATGTGAGGTGTCTCAACCTCAATTTTCCCCTTTTTCATTTACACCCCCAAAATTTCTTAAGTTCTTATTATGAAATCCCCCAAACATTCCATTAACTACCCAATTATCTAATGAGGGTTTGTCTAAGTTTCGTATGGGTCCCAACGTGGGTCCCACATATTTTGTGAAATTGCTATCGCACCTACTAATTTTACATCTTTTTCATTTATACCCTTATTTGGGTGTCCAAACTAATACTACCACATAACAATATCTATTAAAAGCAACTTAGCAAATATCCATGTAATCATATAAAAAAAATGCATTTAATCACTTAAAATGCAAATTACCAATTTACCCTTCAATGGGTTAAATTTCAATACCTGTCCCACCTCTCTGGGGACTTTTCCAACTAGTGTCCCTCTCTGAACACTTTTTAATTGGGCGAGTCCAAGCCTCCCCTTAATCCATTTTATACACTAATTTCACTAATTAATGCATATTAATACAAATAATTAACCCGTTCTCCGGGTACGGGTGTTACACATACTTGATATCGAATTCAGCTAGCATCATGGTCCACCGAGAAATCCTATTGGTCAACATGGGTTTTTTAAACAGTATTTGAGTGGGTCCATTCGGGATATTAGGGTTACAGGGAAGGCTAATATATAGTGTCTAAGGCGACGGGTGCACTAGACCAAAGCCCAACAGGCTTTTTCTAAAGGTGAATATTTTAACTCGTATCCGGTCATCCTTTTGTTCAAATAATAAATGGCTCTTTCCACATGTCCCTCTTCTCCTTCTTGAGCAACATACACCCCATCGAATTTTTGGACACAGACAGGTATATCAATAAAGGTCTTCCGAATAAAGGTGGTGATAAGACAGGCGGGCTTTGAAGGTAGGTTTTGACCTTTTTGAAGGCTTGTTGGCATAGCGTATCCCATTCAAATTTCTCTTCATTTCTAAGCAGCTTAAATAAAGGGTCACAGGTTAGGGTGAGTTTTGAGATGAAACGGTTTATGAACTGTATTCTACCCAAAAATCCCCTTAACTCCTTCTCATTCTTGGGCAGTAGGGAAGGAGGATTACATCACTCGACTCGATAAACTCGACAAAGACTTGCAAAGAAACTTGATAATAGACTGACCAGAAGACTCGACTGGACTTGACATTTGACTTCAACCTAACATAACTTGACTACTAGACTTGACTTGGTCTCAATTGGAGTGTCACAGATAATTTTCAATTTATTGGGTCCCCAAGAGCATCCACATTTGATTCAGCAGTAGCATTTCCAAACACTATTACCTCACTAGCATCTTCCTCAGGTTCATCATTCCCCTTCTGTATCTTTGTAGGAACATCGTCTGCCCTTATGGCCCATTTTTCAGTCAAATGGCCCTTCTCTGACTCATATCGAGTATTGTCAATGCCTTTTTCAATTCTGTTGATTGGGTCGGGGCCATTTGGTTGTTGCGCACTCATGGAGGCAACGAATCCCTTGAGAGTATTCAGCGATAGCTGTGATTGAAAAGATTGTATGTCATGCTAGATGCCACTCGGTGGGTTCAGCAAAGGAGTGATGATTTTATGCTCAATGAGATCTTGGATATCATGGCGGAGTTTCATGCAATAGTTAGTTGTATGGCCAGGGGTCTGGTGGTAGGCACAGTACAAAGATAGGACACATTTGCGGGGTAAGGGATTTGGTAGTGGCTTTGGATCCAGGGGGTTGAGGTGACCATTCTTGACAAGGTGACCAAGGGCCATGGATAATGGCATGCCAAGGTTGGTAAAGATTCTTGGCTTGCGGGCTTGGTTTGATTTTGAATTTGACTTTGAGCTAGAGTTGGTTTTTTGGTTGAGACGTGGACTTGGAATAGCTCTTTGGTTAGTTGGGATTGGGCCTGGATGTGGGCTTTGGTGAATGGTTAAGCTTGGGTATGGATTTTGGTGATAGATTGGGTTTGGACATGGGCTTCGATGCACAGGTGGGTTCAGATATGCCTGTTGGTGCTTCTTTAAGCAATCCATTATTCTCTGACCAGGGCCCATTTGATCTTTCAATAATTGAATGAACTCAAGCATGACCCCCTCCAATTGCTTCACCCTAGAATCTTGTTGCTCAACAACGACTTGCAGTTTGCTCACTTTTTCCTCCAAAGCACTATGGGCCATTGTTGGGTTTGTCTCGACATGATGGTCCATGATTTCCTATAATTAAGAAAGATAAACCCAAGAAGATTAAAAGTGTCCTTACTAAGGCTCTGGTTGTTCCACTCTTTCTAAAAAAGAAGATAGGAAAAAGGTCTGCATGCAGAATTGAATAGTAAGGGATTTTTTAGAGACTTTGATCTTAATTGGGACGAAGATGTTGTGAGTTTGTACGCTACACGTATGTAATGATATCAATTGGTGAGAGTGCAAAATGTACATGCTCTTATGATTTGATGCATACACTGCACACATGTCACACGAATGAAATGCAAGTGTGTGTGTGTGCCTACTCTGTATGCCAAAGCAAAAGAAAATTCTAATCCTAACAGGTAAACACATAAGCACATAAAATCCTCACCCATGTCAGGTGCAATAATTTCTCCTTTCATTGTGATCCCCACTACTCGTTCAAAGGTCGGTTTTTTTTTTTTTAATTTTCAAAATTCATTTGACATTCTGGAATACAAAAAGGAGTCAACCCAAGTCATAAACATATCAATCGATTGACATTCTGTCAATCGATTGGTATGAAATGGCTTTCAATCGATTGATAAATATATCAATCGATTGACTTGGAATCTCATGTCAATCGATTGGGTTCTGTTTCCAATCGATTGACATTGATAAAAAAAACAGAATCATGGCAGTGGCTGGAAACAATGTTTCCTCACATTGTTCCCAACCAGAACTCTAGGCTAGCATCTTTAAACAAACAGAAACTTGGCTAAACTGAAACATTTTACCTGAATTTGATCTAAACATGAATAAACACAAAAGATTTGAAATTAAACTAAAGTTTCTATACTATATTATGACTAAAGGAGTTACAGAATGATAGAATTTGAATAACAAAACCTGAATGTGACAAACAATAACCAATGCTGAACTTTCAAACTTTCAGTACGAATTTCCAAAGAACAAGAGTGGATAAATTCCTACAAAACCAAAAAAATGAGCCAACCCCCCATCTCCATTACTCTCCTCTATATATATTGTTAAATTCATGGGCTAAAGATGTCCAGGTTCACTCCATAACGGCTGGTCGTCGTCCTGATTGCTGAAATCTTGCTCCATTAACACAGACTGTTTTCAGTTTTAACCAATCGATTGACAAAGATATCAATCGATTGATAAACATTTCAATCGATTGGTAAAAACACCAATCGATTGATCATAAAAATATGTCAATCGATTGGTACCAAGACTTCATCAATTTGTTTCTTGAGTTATTCCTTTCAACTTGTTATTCATTTTAACTTCAGAACCTGCATTCAAAGAGCTAAACACAACAACATACCACGAAAAATACATCATTGTGTAAAGAAACGAATTAAAACACAAGTGCAGGTACCACTAGAAAATGGGATTAAATCCAGTCAATTTTTACTCTTTATCGAGCTAATATTAAGCAAATACCAGCTCTCATCACGACCCCCAACTAGCGCTTTGCTAGTCTCTAGCAATGAAGCGGAATAAGCACTAACTAAGACGAACAACAATTGACGTTACAGTTTTATTGAGCTAAGACAAAATAGAAATCCTAACCCACTGTCGCAGGAATCGCGGTTGCATTTAGCGTTTGCAACAAGCCTTTGAACCCTTAGGTTTACCCTAATGGACGAGTTGTGTCTCGTGAGGGTTTTTCAGAGAATACACCCACAAAGTTCAAATGTCAAGCTTTCTAAACTCATCAAAGAACTTCAATCTCTCCTTTATGCTAAAAATTCTGCTTAACAAGGACATAAATTCCTTTATCATGCTATGGAAATAAACAACATGTTACAACGTAACTTAAACAAGTCAAAACTACATCCACAGCCTTTATATATCCTTGTGTGTGTGTGTGGAATTAACTACGATTGAAATCTTTATCTCATAATTATTTGGATTGACATGTTCAAGATTTCATAGTTTCAACTCAATTCTCACATGGTTTACGCTCAAAATAAAATCACTCTGAAACTGGCGTAAAAATTATGCACTCATAGTATGAAGCTCAAATGAGTAAATATAGAGGCAAACAAACATGCTTCCATACTGGACACTGAAGAATGCTTATTTTAAGGTGTATGAGTCCCATGAACGGAATACCAATTACTTCAAGAGCGATCTACTGTGGAAAACTCATTTCATACTCGACATTCGTTAAAATTATCCAGAATCCCTAGGACTTGTGACAGAAAGATGGAGAAAGGTTAAAGATGGTGAAATGTGAAAATAGGTTCAAGCATGTGACATGGTAATATCAACTTCACTTCACAATTTTAATTTATCCAACCTCCAATTTCTTTTATTGCTTCATTTTCACTAATCCCCTTTTTTTTTTTTTTTTTTTTTACTTCTTCTTCTTTTCCTCCTTTAACGGTTCTCATAAAACCTTCACATGCTTGACTAAAATTATATGATTTTGGGTTTAAGCATTGATTTGTGATAGGTAAGTGGTAATTTAGATTTTTTTTTGGGTAATGAGGTGAGAAAAACGATGGCCTAAATCATCTTCTAGACATAATAACTTATCTCAAGTATTTCCTGAGTTTTGAAAATAGTAGATCCTGAACGTTCTCCTGACGCATCAGCCAAATGAAACAAGAATGAGACTCTCAATGAGATAAAAGTGTATTTCAAGAATTGACACGAGTTTTTTTGCAATTAACCCTTAGAATAAAAGAATGGCTCGAAACTCACTAGGGTTTAAAGCTTTACTATTAATCCATTAACATGACAATCGTATTTCATTCTAATTCAAAGATTCTTTCGTGATTGTCAATTCGTGCAAAATGTTTTCAGGATATATTCATGCTATGGACGTAAAACCAGATTAGCGACAAAGTAACATATAATCGAAGTCCATAATATAACAAGAAAGACATGAATGCATCATTGCACAATAATTTAGCTAAGAGAAACGAAGTTTTGAAAGTTAGAAACTCAACAATAGCATTTTTTTTTAAACTGAAATTAAACTAAAACTTGAAACATGGAGATTATAATATTAATATTAAACAAGTGTGTATTATGAACTCAAAAATACACAGGTGGATATCTACTCCCTACCCCCAACTGAAATCGACATTGTCCTCAATGGAAGAGATTCAAATAACAGAAGATATCACCTGATTCACGTGATTCAGCATAATTCTGAGAATTCACCTGTTTTAACAAAACAATCTCCGCAAACAACTAAGATCAAGAATATTATGGACGATAATCGAAAGTATAGACAATTGAAACACAATCCAAAAGCAAAAAGAACTATCTGTAATAGAAATGTCCAAAAATCAATAAAGTCCAAGTACAGAAATAACTGAAAACTAAACTATCCAACCAACCAAATAAAATATCCACAAAAGTACCAAAATATCCACAGATCAAACAAAAACATTGCAAGAGAGATCAAAAGATAAGAAACAACAAAATACTCTCTCGCTCTCCAACACTCCCTCCTAAAGCTCAGCAGACTGGTCACCAGATAGCACGGGCGCACCATCATGACCAGGATCAACAACTACCTCACTGTCACCCTCAGCAGCTATCCCAGTCTGGGCGACAGCTGCCGGGTCACTCGCAGCTGGCGGTGGAGTAGCAGCTGGAGGTGGTGGCGGTGGAGGTGTCTCTAAGATATCTCCCACTGGCGGAGCTGACGTAGAAGCTGGAGTCGTCGAAGGAGGTGGCATAGATGAGCGCAAGGACCGCTCAATCCCTAGCAGCAAGGAAATTTGCTCAATCTGACCACCTAGCAGCTCAAGTCTCCCCTGCACAGCATCACGATCCAACGACATCTGACCAGTCATCAACAACTGTTGTGCAGTGAGCTCTCTAACCATCCCCTGAAGCTGTACTCTCGCCTCTCGCTCCTCTATTAAAAGATCGTAAATGGTCTGGAGAGATGGAGGGGTAGATGTAAAGGCTACGGGTGGCTCACGCATCCTCAACTCATACTGACCCTCAGCCGCAGTCGGCGTCCCTGAGTCCTCATCTTTCTCCTCAACAACAACTGTATCCTGACCCTCCGCCTCAGGCGTCCCTGGGTCATCGTCTTCTTCCTCAGACGAAGATTCTCCTCTCTTTCTCTTCTTCCTCTTACTACTCTCTCCTTCTTTCCCTTTTCCTTTTGCTATGTTTTTGAACTGTGACAGCGACCGCCGAGCCACAGACTCACCAAAAACCCCCAACTTGGACTTCTGTAGAATTTCACCAGCTGGTATCTCTAAACCAGCAACCTCACAAACCCGATGAATTGCCCACGCACCCTTTAAGTGTTGTGATTTGCTAGGATGTCGTGTAGGATCAATGAAAAACTCGATGAAGAGCCGGGCGAGGCAGATAGGTAATCCGGTCCCAATAGCATAAAGAACTCTCGTTTACCACCCTGCAAAATCCAGCTTATAGGTCGTGGGGAGAATGCAGCTGCAGAGTGTCAGATGCAGCAGATGATAGTCCATCGTCAGGTCATGGTCATCGAAAACTGAGATCCCCGAGTATTTCTTAACCTTCCCGCCTGAGATCTCTGTGGCCACAACATCGTATGATGGAAACGGGCAGTCTGGATGAACAGGGTACATATGGTCGGGAACCTCTGGGATACCAAGTGCCTGAGCAACTGTAACTGGGCTAAACTCAATTGCCCGTCCTGATACACACGAAAAATATGTGTAAGGGACATTCGGGCTCTTTACCATACTGGCACATGCCGCTCGAATCCATGAAGCTCGAACTTGTTTATCTGCTGTAAGAACTGGGAGCCAATCAGGATAAGCTCAAAGGCGAGCTAGATGGAATGGAATCTTATCGTCACTCCACAAGTTTTCGAATCGCCTTTCCACCATAATTGCGCGTGTTCGGAAGTATTTGGTGAACCACGTGTTTTCTTTAGCATTCCTGAACCCGTGGGCCAGCGGTGGGTCAGGAATCTCGAGGGAAGTGGATTTTTCCCGATGGGGCCCACTGTCCTTAGGCTTTGGAGCCATAGAAGCTAAAATGGAAGCCAAACAGAGAGTTATAATGAGAAAAGAAAGATTCTGCTACTCTGTTTATGTCAATCGATTGAAGTTAAAGATCAATCGATTGACATTAGCGATTTAAGGGGGCTGCCCACAACAAGGACTCACGTCCCCCGTTCATTTAATTAGTGGTCTTATGACCATGAGGGGCTCCCTCTATCGTTTTGAATCAAAAAATGATGAGGAAAAGAGAAGTTGTGGGTTTTTTTTTTGGGTTACCTTGATAAAAATCGCTGCAAGAACTGCGCCCACAAGTGATTTGAGAGTGAGATTGATGATAATGAATGATGATGAAGATGGGACTTGCGGCCCAAATCACTCTGTTGCTTCTCTCCCTCTACTCAAGCCAGGACAGTGGCGGTGGGGATGGTGTGGGCGATTACGGTGATGATGATGATGAGGATGGTTGTGATGATAACTGATGATGAGATGGTGGTGATGGGGAAAAACACCCACACATCCAGAATCGCCTAGCTTCTCCCTCTCGCTGATTTTTGAAATGAAATGAGGTAGATGAACAGATTATACGTCTGGGCGAGTTGTCAATCGATTGACATTGGATGTCAATCGATTGACTAGAAATTCATATCAATCGATTGACATTAGATGTCAATCGATTGATACTTGAAATTCATGGGAATCCAATTGTTCTTCATGTAATCATCCCCAACAGTGTAAGAATTCATTTTCAAGATAGAATCAAGACTTTGAGCATTCAAACAAGGATCAACTCCATCAAACATACAAGTAGGAAGAATTTAAACAGAAATCATCAATCTTATTGCTCGAATTGGATTATTATCATCCAGAAGTACAAGATTTTTGGTTGAAGGACAAACGAACAGAAAGAAAACTAGAAACAAAATTCTGTCTTATTCACTACTACATGAGTTATCAATTCTGTTCAGATTCTGGGGAAGAATTGTCCTCTCCTTCAGCAAAATCCACGAAGTATTCCACAACTTCTCCATCCGAGTCTAACTGAAGATCTTCCAGAATTTCCCGAACTGCGCACAGAAGATCCCAGGTATTCATGTTGGCGATTGCCACATTAGGGGAATCTGGGTATGAGCTGGAGAGTGGAGTAAAAATTGGCCTTTCTTGTTCCCTCTGTTCTGGGGTTCCTGGAGATCGGACCCCATGGTAAAGAAAATGTGGCAGGAAGTGCAGTGGATTCATCTGCAATGGATTCATCCTATAGCCAATCAGAAAGACAGAATAAGAACAAAAAGAAGCAGAAATAGAGAAGCACACAAAGAAAAGAAAACTATTATACAACAACAAAAGGTTCCCCAAATTTTCAAGAAGAATAATCAGGATCATCCAGTTGGATGGTCTCTGATTCTGGTTCGAACTTCTCCAAAAATGGCTTTAAACGCTGCCCATTGACTTTAAATGCATTACCATTTTTGGGGTTAACAATTTCCACTGCCCCATGAGGAAAAACTTCTTTGACAATAAAGGGCCCTATCCATCTTGACCTTAGCTTACCCGGAAAAAGATGAAGCTTCGAATCATAAAGTAACACTTTCTGCCCAGGTTCAAGCTTCTTCCTAAAGATTGACTGATCATGCTTAGCTTTCAATTTGGATTTATACATGCAAGCACGATCGTAAGCATCATTCCGGATCTCTTCCAGTTCGTTGAGCTGTAGCTTCCTCAATGTACCGCTCTCATGAATGTCAAAATTAAGCAGTCTAGTGGCCCAGTATGCCTTATGTTCCAGTTCCACAGGTAAATGGCAAGCTTTTCCATAAATCAACCTATAGGGAGACATTCCAAGGTTCGTCTTGTACGCCGTCCTGTATGCCCATAAAGCATCAGTTAGACGTGACGACCAATCCTTTCTATTGATGTTGACAGTCTTTTCCAGGATATGTTTAATTTCCCTATTAGCTAGCTCTGCCTGACCATTTGACTGTGGGTGATATGATAAAGCAATCTTATGATTGACCCCATATTTCTTCATCAATGCCTCAAAAGGCCTATTGCAAAAATGGGTTCCACGATCGCTAATCATGGCTTTCGGTGTTCCGAATCTCGAAAGAATATTTTCTTTTAAGAATGAGATCACTGTTCTGTGATCATTTCTCCTTGTCGGAACAGCCTCAACCCACTTGGACACATATTCAACCGCCAAAAGGATGTATTCAAAATGAGAGGATGGTGAAAATGGTCCCATGAAGTCAATACCCCAGCAATCAAAGATTTCGATAGTGATGATCGGGGTCATTGGCATTTCATTTCTCTTGGACAAACTTCCTAACATTTGGCATCTAGAACATGCTCTACAGAATGCATAATAGTCTTTGAAAACTGTCGGCCAGTAGAAACCGCTACTAAACACCTTTTGAGCAATTTTCTGAGCTGAAAAATGGCCACCACAGGCTTCTGAGTGGCAGGAAGCGAGAATTTGAGAGATATCCTCCTCCGGGACACATCGCCTAATTACTTGATCCACACAGTACTTAAACAAGTACGGATCATCAAAGTAAAACCATCGGGCGATGGATAGAAACCTTTTTCTGTCAGGGGTAGACCAATGAGATGGGGTCTCCCCTGTTGCCAAGTAATTGACAATGTCAGCATACCAGGGTAAGCTAGTTGCAGCAAAAAGTTGTTCATCTGGGAAAGATTCACTAATCAGAATGGGGTGTGAAGAATTGTCTTTAAACGTCAATCATGAGAGGTGATCGGCAACAACATTCTCCACCCCCTTTTTATCTTTGATAATCAAATCAAATTCTTGGAGCAGGAGAATCCAGCGTATTAATCGCTATTTGGTCTCCTTTTTGGATAGCAGATACTTCAATGCAGCATGATCAGTGAAGCAAATGATCTGCGAGCCAATAAGACATTGCCTGAATTTTTCCAGCGCGAATACAATTGCCAACAACTCTTTTTCGGTAGTAAAGTAATTTCGTTGAGCTCCATCAAAAAATTCTGCTAGCATAGTAGATCACAGTAGGCTTCTTGTCCTTCCTTTGTCCTAATACAGCTCCGATCGCTATGTCACTCGCATCACACATCAGCTCAAAAGGAAGACTCCAATCCGGAGATTGCATTATTGGAGCTGTTGTGAGGTGATGTTTGAGTTTATCAAAGGATTTCTGACACCTGCTGTTCCACTCAAATGGTTGATCCTTAACGAGGAGTTGGCACAGTGGCCTAGATACAGCACTGAAGTCCTTAATAAACCTTCGGTAAAAACCAGCGTGACCTAAAAACGATCGTATTTCTTTCACTGTAGTGGGGACAAGAAGGTTGGAAATTATATCGATCTTTGCCTTGTCTACCTGTATTCCCTCAGCAGACACGATATGTCCCAAGACAATCCCTTTTGTCACCATAAAGTGACATTTTTCCCAG
The DNA here is from genome assembly GCA_033977485.1 of Hydrangea macrophylla. Classification (NCBI taxonomy): domain Eukaryota; kingdom Viridiplantae; phylum Streptophyta; class Magnoliopsida; order Cornales; family Hydrangeaceae; genus Hydrangea; species Hydrangea macrophylla. The sequence continues at coordinate 6,863,974 of CM066983.1, read as the reverse complement.
TTGAGGACCAAATTCTTATCATCACATCTTTTCAGGACTTTCTGGAGGTCCTCTAAGCAATTATCAAAGCTGCTTCCAAATACGGAAAAGTCATCCATCAAAACCTCCATGATCCTTTCCACCATATTGCTGAAGATGCTCAGCATGCACCGCTGAAAAGTGGCAGGTGCGTTGCACAATCCAAATGGCATCCGACGATATGCAAATGTTCCAAACAGACAAGTAAAAGTGGTTTTCTCTTGATCAGCAGGATCAATTTCAATTTGGTTATAACCACTATAACCATCCAGGAAGCAATAGAATTGGTGACCTGCTACTCTTTCGAGCATTTGATCCATGAAAGGTAATGGGAAATGATCATTTCGAGTCACCGCATTCAATCTTCTGTAATCAATACAAATGCGCCAGCTTGTGGTCACACGTGTTGGTACCAATTCTCCTTCTTTATTTTCTACCACTGTAATGCATGCTTTCTTCGGCACTACTTGAGTCAGACTTACCCAAGGACTATCCGAAATTGGATAAATAACCCCAACATCCAGCAATTTTAGAACTTCCTTCTTTACTACCTCTTGCATGTTTGGGTTTAGACGCCTTTGCATTTGACGACAAGGTTTGGCATCTTCCTCAAGGTAAATCCTGTGGGTGCATATGGATGGACTAATTCCTCTTAAATCAGCAACGGTCCATCCTAACGCACTCCTGTGTTGCTTAAGCAACTGGATCAGTTTACTTTCCTGTTCGTGATTTAAAACGGATGAAATTATCACAGGAAAGGTCTTCTCTTCTCCCAGAAACACATATTTTAATTCGTTTGGGAGCTCTTTCAATTCCAATTCTAGAAATTACAGGTTCGACGGCACAGCCAACTTGGTCTTTGGCGGTAGTTGTTCATATTGGGCCGTCCACATTGTTCTTGCAACTTCCTCTTCAACAACCTCCAATACAGCACATATCTGGCTCATCATTTCATCTTGTGGAGTGTATCTATCCAATTCATAACATTAGTTAGTCATAATGGACTCCACGGGATCAGCGTGAGCAGTTGAATCAAAGCAATCTTGAATTACTGATTCTACCCAATTCACTTCCTCTTCCTCATCATCAAAATCTTCAATTTTGGGATTTGAAAAGATCTTGATATTCAATGTCATGTTCCCGAACACAACGGTCATTACTCCACTCCTAACTTTAATAGTTACATCAATTGTCGCGAGAAAAGGACGTCCAAAGATCACCGGAATCTGAGATTTAGCATTATAAACTGGTTCGGTGTCCAGAACAATGAAGTCAACAGGAAAGACAAAGGTGTCAATCTGGACTAAGACATCCTCCAGCACTCCTCGCGGATATTTAATTGATCGGTCCGCAAGTTGGAGCATAATGCGAGTAGGTTTAAGTTCTCCTAACCCTAACTGTTGGTAAACAGTGTAAGGCAAGAGATTAACACTCGAACCTAAGTCGAGCAGAGCATTGTTTACTTTCTTTTGACCAATTATACAAGAAATTGTTGGTGTGCCTGGATCCTTGTACTTAGGAGGCAGGTCGTGTTTTAAAATTGCACTCATCTGACATGCCAAGTAAGCACTCTTCTTAACACTTTGCTTCCTTTTAACAGTGCACAAGTCTTTTAGGAACTTAGCATAGGAAGGTACTTGTTTAATTGCGTCTAGGAGTGGGAGATTGATTTTTACTTGTTTGAATAACTCCAAAAACTCCTGACTCTTAGTTTCTTGTTGAGGTTTCTTCAACCTCTGAGGATATGGTGCTGGAAAAGGGCATTTGGTTGCCTCCTCAAGGAGAGGTTCTTTTCCAGGTCTTCTCTTTATTTCAGTATCCTCAGGAACTGTTGTTTTGGGTTCAACTGTTTCGCCCTCTCTTCCTTCTTTCACCAATTCTTCTTCAGTCTCTACCTCTTCTTCATTACTAACTACAGGTTATGAGGGCAAAGAGACTTTCTCAATTTCCTTTCCATTTCTCAACACAGTTACAGCCTTGGCCTCCTCATGTGGTCCAGATCCCGAGGGTCCTGTACCCGAGTGTTGGCCTTTAGGATTTGGTTCTGGCTGTGCAGGGAACATATTTCGTTCTCGATCCCCTTGTTGAGCAGATAACCTCTCTACACTTGTGTTGAGTTTACTCATTAACTGCATCATCTGCTGCATCATGAGTGTATTCAGATCCTCCTGTGCCTTCCTATGAGGTGGCATGTAAGTGTTAGATGAGACTTGGTTGTTACCTCCCTGATTGTAGTTGGATTGAGGCGAAAGATTGTGTTGATATTGACTCTGGTGATACCCTTGATTTTGTTGATAGGTAGGAGGAGGTTGGTAACTCTGGTGGTACCCTTGGTTTTGAGGTCGGTACTGGTTTCCTTTATTCGGCTTCCACTGTTGAGATGGGTTTGCTGCAGCAGCACTGTTTCTTTGATCAAAACCAGGATGACTCCACCTATCATTGGGGTTGAAACGACCAGGGGCATTTACAACGTGCACCTCTACTGGATTCTGTTCTTGATAAACAGGGTATATTTGGCAATGTTGAGAGGTATGCCCCATCTGTAGACAACTAGAACATGATTCTTCAGAAGCGAACTGTATCACTGGATCCTTCTTTGCTTCTAAAACTTCCAACTTACGAGCCAGTTGCTCGTATTTTTCCATTAAGCCATCTTCCGCTTTCAGCTGATAAATACTCTTTTTACTTGAACTTGAACTGGTTTGAGTTCTCGTCACTTGAGTTTCCCATTCTGGTGCGTGTTCGGCTAACCATTCGAAATGAGCTTCTGCCTGGTCGGCATTTTTGCTCATAAACTCACCGTCACTCGTAGTTTCTACGAGTTTCTTTGACTTTGGACTAAGGCCGTCATAGAAGAAGCTTATTGTCCGCCACTTCTCAAAACCATGATGTGGGCAGAGCAGTAACAAATCCTTGAAACGCTCCCATGCCTCAGCGAAAGTTTCTTCCTCTTTTTGATTGTACATCTTGATTTGTCTCAAGATGTCTGTCGTTAATCGATTAGGGAAAAACTTTTTGAGAAAAGCTTCATGAATTGCTCCCCAAGTCGAAATAGAGTTCGGTTTGAGTGACAATAACCACGACTTCGCTTTATCCTTCAAGGTGAAGGGAAAAAGCTTTAGTCGAATTTTATCACTCGGGCAGGTTTGATCTGTGAAAGTGCCACAAACGTCCTCGAAATCTCGAATATGCAAATATGCCTTCTCCTTTTCCATCCCGTGAAATGTGGGTAGAAGTTGAATCATTCCATTACGAAAATGGAATGTACCCGTATGCGGAGGGATGCGGATATAAGAAGGTGTGGTTGTTCGATCAAGAGCCAAGAGTTCTCGTAGAGGTCGTTGACCGTCATCGATGAGGTCATGCCTATTCTCTCCTTGTTGGCTCTCTGTGTCAGACATTGGATTTGAAGTAGACGGAGTGAAAATGGGATTATCAGCACTATGAATGGAATCTTCAAATAGATTTGTAATGAAAGCTTCAGTGGAGTCAAAGGACATAGAAGGACACAACAATATAGCTCGTGTTCTGAAGAACAAAAAGGAAAAAGAAAGATAGAAATGGGATAAGAAAGATCGGATCAATCAAGAGATTCTGGCCTTTGTTACCGTCCCCGGCAACGGCGCCAAAAACTTGACACGACTGGAAATGTGTTCTCTGAAGAGTACGTCCAAGTGTAGACGGTCGCGTCGCGTTAAAACCGGTAAGACCGGGTCGAATCCCAAAGGACGGAAGATAAAGGCAGGAAATTCTAGATTGAATCCTAAAATGAAATAAAAGATGATTTCTTTTAAAAGGATGATCTAACAATTCTATTGAATTTAAATAAATGCAAGAAACAAATTAAAGTGAAGCGAAAACTTGACTAGTTAAAATTGAAGATAATTATGATTTGAAACTAAATATGAAAGAGTTGGGAACATGTGAATCCACAAAGTACCGGCCACTACCATGATTTAACAAAAACAAACAATTGGGGTTTTCTTCTTTTGGTATTCCATAATTCGAAATTGATTAAGTATCACATTCTAGACACTAAGGATGTGAATATCACATTCCTAGTGGTTCAATGATCTCACTTATTTATGAAGGACTGGAATTAAACTAACTAACTCTATGAATAATGGTAAACAAATCGAGTATAAGATACTTGACATGTTCATCAAAAGTGTTCATTGAGTTAATTAATCGAAGGAGCTTTTATTTCAAAATCAGATTGCAATTTGAACTTATAAAGATCAATTTGGATTTAGTTTCTGAAACAAAAGAATGGCTCGAAACTCACTAGGGTTTAAAGCTTTACTATTAATCCATTAACATGACAATCGTATTTCATTCTAATTCAAAGATTCTTTCGTGATTGTCAATTCGTGCAAAATGTTTTCAGGATATATTCATGATATGGATGTAAAACCAGATTTGAGACAAAGTAACATGTAATCGAAGTCCATAATATAACAAGAAAGACATGAATGCATCATTGCACAATAATTTAGCTAAGAGAAACGAGGTTTTGAAAGTTAGAAACTCAACAATAGCATTTTTTTTTAAACTGAAATTAAACTAAAACTTGAAACATGGAGATTATAATATTAATATTAAACAAGTGTGTATTATGAACTCAAAAATACACAGGTGGATATCTACTCCCTACCCCCAACTGAAATCGACATTGTCCTCAATGGAAGAGATTAAAATAACAGAAGATATCACCTGATTCACGTGATTCAGCATAATTCTGAGAATTCACCTGTTTTAACAAAACAATCTCCGCAAACAACTAAGATTAAGAATATTATGGACGATAATCGAAAGTATAGACAATTAAAACACAATCCAAAAGCAAAAAAGAACTATCTATAATAGAAATGTCCAAAAATCAATAAAGTCCAAGTACAGAAATAACTGAAAACTAAACTATCCAACCAACCAAATTAAATATCCACAAAAGTACCAAAATATCCACACATCAAACAAAAACATTGCAAGAGAGATCAAAAGATAAGAAACAACAAAATACTCTCTCGCTCTCCAACACTCCCTCCTAAAGCTCAGTAGACTGGTCACCAGATAGCAAGGGCGAACCATCATGACCAGGATCAACAACTACCTCACTGTCACCCTCAGCAGCTATCCCAGTCTGGGCGACAGCTGCCGGGTCACTCGCAGCTGGCGGTGGAGTAGCAGTTGGAGGTGGTGGCGGTGGAGGTGTCTCTAAGATATCTCCCACTGGCGGAGCTGATGTAGAAGCTAGAGTCGTCGAAGGAGGTGGCATAGATGAGCGCAAGGACTGCTCAATCCCTAGCAGCAACAAAATCTGCTCAATCTAACCACCTAGCAGCTCAAGTCTCCTCTGCACAGCATCACGATCCAACGACATCTGAGCAGTCATCAACAACTGTTGTGCAGTGAGCTCTCTAACCATCCCCTGAAGCTGTACTCTCGCCTCTCGCTCCTCTATTAAAAGATCGTAAATGGTCTGGAGAGATGGAGGGGTAGATGTAGAGGCTACGGGTGGCTCACGCATCCTCAACTCATACTGACCCTCAGCCACAGTCGGCGTCCCTGAGTCCTCATCTTCCTCCTCAACAACAACTGTCTCCTGACCCTCCGCCTTAGGCGTCCCTGGGTCGTCGTCTTCTTCCTCAGACGAAGATTCTCCTCTCTTTCTCTTCTTCCTCTTACTACTCTCTCCTTCTTTCCCTTTTCCTTTTGCTATGTTTTTGAACTGTGACAGCGACCGCCGAGCCACAGACTCACCAAAAACCCCCAACTTGGACTTCTGTAGAATTTTACCAGATGGTACCTCTAAACCAGCAACCTCACAAACCCGATGAATTTCCCACGTACCCTTCAAGTGTTGTGATTTGCTAGGATGTCATGTAGGCTCAATGAAAAACTCGATGAAGAGCCGGGCGAGGCAGATAGGTAATCCGGTCCCAATAGCATAAAGAACTCTCGTGTACCACCCTGCAAAATCCAGCTTATAGGTCGTGGGGAGAATGCAGCTGCAGAGTGTCAGATGCAGCAGATGATAGTCCATCGTCAGGTCATGGTCATCGAAAACTGAGATCCCCGAGTATTTCTTAACCTTCCCGCCTGAGATCTCTGTGGCCACAACATCGTATGATGGAAACGGGCGGTCTGGATGAACAGGGTACATATGGTCGGGAACCTCTGGGATACCAAGTGCCTGAGCAACTGTAACTGGGCTAAACTCAATTGCCCGTCCTGATACACACGAAAAATATGTGTAAGGGACATTCGGGCTCTTTACCATACTGGCACATGCCGCTCGAATCCACGAAGCTCGAACTTGTTTATCCGCTGTAAGAACTGGGAGCCAATCAGGATAAGCTCGAAGGCGAGCTAGATGGAATGGAATCTTATCGTCGCTCCACAAGTTTTCGAATCGCCTTTCCACCATAATTGCACGTGTTCGGAAGTATTTGGTGAACCACGTGTTTTCTTTAGCATTCCTGAACCCGTGGGCCGCTGGTGGGTCAGGAATCTTGAGGGAAGTGGATTTTTCCCGGTGGGGCCCACTGTCCTTGGGCTTTGGAGCCATAGAAGCTAAAATGGAAGCCAAACAGAGAGTTATAATGAGAAAAGAAAGATTCTGCTACTCTGTTTATGTCAATCGATTGACATAAATTGTCAATTTTATGTCAATCGATTGAAGTTAAAGATCAATCGATTGACATCAGCGATTTAAGGGGGCTGCCCACAACAAGGTCTCACGTCCCCCTTTCATTTAATTAGTGGTCTTATGACCATGAGGGGCTCCCTCTATCGTTTTGAATCAAAAAATGATGAGGAAAAGAGAAGTTGTGGGTTTTTTTGTTTTTGGGTTACCTTGATAAAAATCGCTGCAAGAACTGCGCCCACAAGTGATTTGAGAGAGAGATTGATGATAATGAATGATGATGAAGATGGGACTTGCGGCCCAAATCACTCTGTTGCTTCTCTCCCTCTACTCAAGCGAGGATAGTGACGGTGGGAATGGTGTGGGCGATTACGGTGATGATGATGATGAGGATGGTTGTGATGATAACTGATGATGAGATGGTGGTGATGGGGAAAAACACCCACACGTCCAGAATCGCCTAGTTTCTCCCTCTCGCTGATTTTTGAAATGAAATGAGGGAGATGAACAGATTATACGTCTGGGCGAGTTGTCAATCGATTGACATTGGATGTCAATATATTGACTAGAAATTCATATCAATCGATTGACATTGGATGTCAATCGATTGATACTTGAAATTCATGGGAATCCAATTGTTCTTCATGTAATCACCCCCAACAGTGTAAGAATTCATTTTCAAGATAGAATCAAGACTTTGAGCATTCAAACAAGGATCAACTCCATCAAACATACAAGTAGGAAGAATTTAAACAGAAATCATCAATCTTATTGCTCGAATTGGATTATTATCATCCAGAAGTACAAGATTTTTGGTTGAAGGACAAACGAACAAAAAGAAAACTAGAAACAAAATTCTGTCTTATTCACTACTACAGGAGTTATCAATTTTGCTCAGATTCTGAGGAAGAATTGTCCTCTCCTTCAGCAAAATCCATGAAGTATTCCACAACTTCTCCATCCGAGTCTAACTGAAGATCTTCCAAAATCTCCCGAACTGCGCACAGAAGATCCCAGGTATTCATGTTAGCGATTGCCGCATTAGGGGAATCTGGGTATGAGCTGGAGAGTGGAGTAAAAATTGGCCTTTCTTGTTCCCTCTGTTCTGGGGTTCCTGGAGATCGGACCCCATGGTAAAGCAAATGTGGCAGGAAGTGCAGTGGATTCATCTGCAATGGATTCATCCTATAGCCAATCAGAAAGACAGAATAAGAACAAAAAGAAGCAGAAATAGAGAAGCACACAAAGAAAAGAAAACTATTATACAACAACAAAAGGTTCCCCAAATTTTAAAGAAGAATAATCAGGATCGTCCAGTTGGATGGTCTCTGATTCTGGTTCGAACTTCTCCAAAAATGGCTTTAAACGCTGCCCATTGACTTTAAATGCATTACCATTTTTGGGGTTAACAATTTCCACTGCCCCATGAGGAAAAACTTCTTTGACAATAAAGGGCCCTATCCATCTTGACCTTAGCTTACCCGGAAAAACATGAAGCTTCGAATCATAAAGTAACACTTTCTGCCCAGGTTCAAGCTTCTTCCTCAAGATTGACTGATCATGCTTAGCTTTCAATTTGGATTTATACGTGCGAGCACGATCGTAAGCATCATTCCGGATCTCTTCCAGTTCGTTGAGCTGTAGCTTCCTCAATGTACCGCTCTCATGAATGTCAAAATTAAGCAATCTAGTGGCCCAGTATGCCTTATGTTCCAGTTCCACAGGTAAATGGCAAGCTCTTCCATAAATCAACCTATAGGGAGACATTCCAAGGTTCGTCTTGTACGCCGTCCTGTATGCCCATAGAGCATCAGTTAGACGTGACGACCAATCCTTTCTATTGATGTTGACAGTCTTTTCCAGGATATGTTTAATTTCCCTATTAGCTAACTCTGCCTGACCATTTGACTGTGGGTGATATGATAAAGCAATCTTATGATTGACCCCATATTTCTTCATCAACGCCTCGAAAGGCCTATTGCAAAAATGGGTTCCACGATCGCTAATAATGGCTTTCGGTGTTCCGAATCTCGAAAGCATATTTTCTTTTAAGAATGAGATCACTATTCTGTGATCATTTCTCCTTGTCAGAACAGCCTCAACCCACTTGGACACATATTCAACCGCCAAAAGGATGTATTCAAAATGAGAGGATGGTGGAAATGGTCCCATGAAGTCAATACCCCAGCAATCGAAGATTTCGATAGTGATGATCGGGGTCATCGGCATTTCATTTCTCTTGGACAAACTTCCTAACATTTAGCATCTAGAACATGCTCTACAGAATGCATAACAGTCTTTGAAAACTGTCAGCCAGTAGAAACCGCTACTAAACACCTTTTGAGCAGTTTTCTGAGCTGAAAAATGGCCACCACAGGCTTCTGAGTGGCAGGAAGCGAGAATTTGAGAGATATCCTCCTCCGGGACACATCGCCTAATTACTTGATCCGCACAGTACTTAAACAAGTACGGATCATCAAAGTAAAACCATCGGGCGATGGATAGAAACATTTTTCTATCAGGGGTAGACCAATGAGATGGGGTCTCCCCTGTTGCCAAGTAATTGACAATGTCAGCATACCAGGGTAAGCTAGTTGCAGCAAAAAGTTGTTCATCTGGGAAAGATTCACTGATCAGAATGGGGTGTGAAGAATTGTCTTCAAACGTCAATCGTGAGAGGTGATTGGCAACAACATTCTCCACCCCCTTTTTATCTTTGATAATCAAATCAAATTCTTGGAGCAGGAGAATCCAGCGTATTAATCGCTGTTTGGTCTCCTTTTTGGATAGCAGATACTTCAATACAGCATGATCAGTGAAGCAAATGATCTGCGAGCCAATAAGATATTGCCTGAATTTTTCCAGTGCGAATACAATTGCCAATAACTCTTTTTCGGTAGTAAAGTAATTTCGTTGAGCTCCATCAAAAAATTCTGCTAGCATAGTAGATCAAAGTAGGCTTCTTGTCCTTCCTTTGTCCTAATACAGCTCCGATCGCTGTGTCACTCGCATCACACATCAGCTCAAAAGGAAGACTCCAATCCGGATATTGCATTATCGGAGCTGTTGTGAGGTGATGTTTGAGTTTATCAAAGGATTCCTGACACCTGTTGTTCCACTCAAATGGTTGATCCTTAACGAGGAGTTGGCACAGTGGCCTAGATATAGCACTGAAGTCCTTAATAAACCTTCGGTAAAAACCAGCGTGACCTAAAAACGATCGTATTTCTTTCACTGTAGTGGGGACAGGAAGGTTGGAAATTATATCGATCTTTGCCTTGTCTACCTGTATTCCCTCAGCAGACACGATATGTCCCAAGACAATCCCTTTTGTCACCATAAAGTGACATTTTTCCCAGTTGAGGACCAAATTCTTATCCTCGCATCTTTTCAGGACTTTCTGGAGGTTCTCTAAGCAATTATCAAAGCTGCTTCCAAATACGGAAAAGTCGTCCATAAAAACCTCCATGATCTTTTCCACCATATCGCTGAAGATACTCAGCATGCACCACTGAAAAGTGGCAGGTACGTTGCACAATCCAAATGGCATCCGGCGATATGCAAATGTTCTAAACAGACAAGTAAAAGTGGTTTTCTCTTGATCAGCAGGATCAATTTCAATTTGGTTATAACCACTATAACCATCCAGGAAGCAATAGAATTGGTGACCTGCTACTCTTTCGAGCATTTGATCCATGAAAGGTAATGGGAAATGATCCTTTCGAGTCACCGCATTCAATCTTCTGTAATCAATACACATGCGCTAGCTTGTGGTCACACGTGTTGGTACCAATTCTCCTTCTTTATTTTCTACCACTGTAATGCCGGCTTTCTTCGGCACTACTTGAGTCGGACTTACCCAAGGACTATCCGAAATTGGATAAATAACCCCAACATCCAGCAATTTCAGAACTTCCTTCTTCACTACCACTTGCATGTTTGGGTTTAGACGCCTTTGCATTTGACGACAAGGTTTGGCATCTTCCTCAAGGAAAATCCTATGGGTGCATATGGATGGACTAATTTCTCTTAAATCAGCAACGGTCCATTCTAACGTACTCCTGTGTTGCTTAAGCAGCTGGATCAGTTTACTTTCCTGTTCGTGATTTAAACGGATGAAATTATCACAGGAAAGGTCTTCTCTTCTCCCAGAAACACATATTTCAATTCGTTTGGGAGCTCTTTCAATTCCAATTCTGGAAATTACAGGTTCAACGGCACAGCCAACATGGTCTTTGGCGGTAGTTGTTCATATTGGGTCGTCCACATTGTTCTTGCAACTTCCTCTTCAACAACCTCCAATACAGCACATATCTGGTTCATCATTTCATCTTGTGGAGTGTATCTATCCAATTCATAACATGAGTTAGTCATAATGGACTCCACGGGATCAGCGTGAGTAGTTGAATCAAAGCAATCTTGAATTACTGATTCTACCAAATTCACTTCCTCTTCCTCATCATCAAAATCTTCAATTTTGGGATTCGAAAAGATCTTGATATTCAATGTCATGTTCCTGAACACAACGGTCATTACTTCACTCCTAACTTTAATAGTTGCATAAATTGTCGCGAGAAAAGGACGTCCAAAGATCACCGGAATCTGAGATTTAGCATTGTAAACTGGTTCGGTGTCCAGAACAACGAAGTCAACAGGAAAGACAAAGGTGTCAATCTGGACTAAGACATCCTCCAGCACTCCTCGCAGATATTTAATTGATCGGTCCGCAAGTTGGAGCGTAATGCGAGTAGGTTTAAGTTCTCCTAACCCTAACTGTTGGTAAACAGTGTAAGGCAAGAGATTAACACTCGAACCTAAGTCGAGCAGAGCGTTGTTTACATTCTTTTGACCAATTATACAAGAAACTGTTGGTGTGCCTGGATCCTTGTACTTAGGAGGCAGGTCGTGTTTTAAAATTGCACTCGCCTGACATGCCAAGTAAGCACTCTTCTTAACACTTTGCTTCCTTTTAACAGTGCACAAGTCTTTTAGGAACTTGGCATAGGAAGGCACTTGTTTAATTGCGTCTAGGAGTGGGAGATTGATTTTTACTTGTTTGAATAACTCCAGAAACTCCTTACTCTTAGTTTCTTGTTGAGGTTTCTTCAACCTCTGAGGATATGGTGCTGGAAAAGGGCATTTGGTTGCCTCCTCGAGGAGAGGTTCTTTTCCAGGTCTTCTCTTTATTTCAGTATCCTCAGGAACTGTTGTTTTGGGCTCAACTGTTTCGCCCTCTCTTCCTTCTTTCATCAATTCTTCTTCATTCTCTACCTCTTCTTCATTACTAACTACAGGTTGTGAGGGCAAAGAGACTTTCTCAATTTCCTTTCCATTTCTCAACACAGTTACAGCCTTGGCCTCCTCATGTGGTCCAGATCCCGAGGGTCCTGTACCCGAGTGTTGGCCTTTAGGATTTGGTTCTCGCTGTGCAGGGAACATATTTCATTCTCGATCCCCTTGTTGAGCAGCTAACCTCTCTACACTTGTGTTGAGTTTACTCATTAACTACATCATCTGTTGCATCATGAGTGTATTCGGATCCTCCTGTGCCTTCCTATGAGGTGGCACGTAAGTGTTAGATGAGACTTGGTTGTTACCTCCCTGATTGTAGTTGGATTGAGGCGAAAGATTGTGTTGATAGTGACTCTGGTGATACCCTTGATTTTGTTGATAGGTAGGAGGAGGTTGGTAACTCTGGTGGTACCCTTGGTTTTGAGGTCGGTATTGGTTTCCTTTATTCGGCTGCCACTGTTGAGATGGGTTTGCTGCAGCAGCACTGTTTCTTTGATCAAAACCAGGATGACTCCACCTATCATTGGGGTTGAAACGACCAGGGGCATTTACAGCATGCACCTCTACTGGATTCTGTTCTTGATAAATAAGGTATATTTGGCAATGTTGAGAGGTATGCCCCATCTGTAGACAATTAGAACATGATTCTTCAGAAGCGAACTGTATCACTGGATCCTTCTTTGCTTCTAAAACTTCCAACTTACGAGCCAGTTGCTCGTATTTTTCCATTAAGCCATCTTCCGCTTTCAGCTGATAAATACTCTTTTTACTTGAACTTGAACTGGTTTGAGTTCTCGTCACTTGAGTTTCCCATTCTGGTGCATGTTCGGCTAACCATTCGAAATGAGCTTCTGCTTGGTCGGCATTTTTGCTCATAAACTCACCGTCACTCGTAGTTTCTACGAGTTTCTTTGACTTTGGACTAAGGCCGTCATAGAAGAAGCTTATTGTCCGCCACTTCTCAAAACCATGATGTGGGCAGAGCAGTAACAAATCCTTAAAACGCTCCCATGCCTGAGCGAAAGTTTCTTCCTCTTTTTGATTGTACATCTTGATTTGTCTCAAGATGTCTGTCGTTAATCGATTAAGGAAAAACTTTTTGAGAAAAGCTTCATGAATTGCTCCCCAAGTCGAAATAGAGTTCGGTTTGAGTGACAATAACCACGACTTCGCTTTATCCTTCAAGGTGAAGGGAAAAAGCTTTAGTCAAATTATATCACTCGGGCAGGTTTGATCTGTGAAAGTGCCACAAACGTCCTCGAAATCTCGAATATGCAAATATGCCTTCTCCTTCTCCATCCCGTGAAATGTGGGTAGAAGTTGAATCATTCCATTACGAAAATGGAATGTACCCGTATGCGGAGGGATGCAGATACAAGAAGGTGTGGCTGTTCGATCAGGAGCCAAGAGTTCTCGTAGAGGTCGTTGACCGTCATCGATGAGGTCATGCCTATTCTCACCTTGTTGGCTCTCCGTGTCAGACATTGGATTTGAAGTAGACGGAGTGAAAATGGGATTATCAGCACTATGGATGGAATCTTCAAATAGATTTGTAATGAAAGCTTCAGTGGAGTCAAAGGACATAGAAGGACACAACAATATAGCTCGTGTTCTGAAGAACAAAAAGGAAAAAGAAAGATAGAAATGGGATAAGAAAGATTGGATCAATCAAGAGATTTTGGCCTTTGTTACCGTCCCCGGCAACGGCGCCAAAAACTTGACACGACTGGAAATGTGTTCTCTGAAGAGTACGTCCAAGTGTAGACGGTCGCGTCGCGTTAAAATCGGTAAGACCGGGTCGAATCCCAAAGGACGGAAGATAAAGGCAGGAAAATCTAGATTGAATCCTAAAATGAAATAAAAGATGATTTCTTTTAAAAGGAGGATCTAACAATTCTATTGAATTTAAATAAATGCAAGAAACAAATTAAAGTGAAGCGAAAACTTGACTAGTTAAAATTGAAGATAATTATGATTTGAAACTAAATATGAATGTAACACCCGTACCCGGAGAACGGGTTAATTATTTGTATTAATATGCATTAATTAGTGAAATTAGTGTGTAAAATGGATTAAGGGGAGGCTTGGACTCGCCCAATTAAAAAGTGTTCAGAGAGGGACACTAGTTGGAAAAGTCCCCAGAGAGGTGGGATAGGTATTGGAATTTAACCCATTGAAGGGTAAATTGGTAATTTGCATTTTAAGTGATTAAATGCAATTTTATATGATTACATGGATATTTGCTAAGTTGCTTTTAATAGGTATTGTTATGTGGTAGTATTAGTTTGGACACCCAAGTAAGGGTATAAATGAAAAAGATGTAAAATTAGTAGGTGCGATAGCAATTTCACAAAATATGTGGGACCCACGTTGGGACCCATACGGAACTTAGACAAACACTCATTAGATAATTGGGTAGTTAATGAAATGTTTGGGGGATTTCATAATAAGAACTTAAGAAATTTTGGGGGTGTAAATGAAAAAGGGGAAAATTGAGGTTGAGACACCTCACATACATGCATATGGAGGTGTCAAGATTGAGAGAGTCTCTCAATTACAGCAGAATTAAAACAAAACAAAGAGTAGAGCTCGGAGAGAGAAACGGAGAAACCGTCACCGACGTCGAATTCTCGCCGTTCCGTCGCCGCCGTTCGTCGGATTCGCGAACCAAAGCCGTTTTCGGACTCGTGGAGGTGAGACGAACGTTTCTATACCCTTAATGTATGTTTACTTTGCTGGATTTTGGTAGTTCATATTTGACGGTGAGACGTCGTCTACCGAAATCTTGTAGGAATTCACTTGGTGTAGAAATTGAGCTTGGATTGGGAGTAATTCAGCACATGTTAGCTTGAATTTGGGGTATAATCTTGGTAGAGGTGAGTTTTCTAGCCTAAAAATGATTGTGTTTAAGGTGGTCAATGAATCCTTGTATGATTTTGGTTGTTGATATCATGTTTAGAAGTTACTATATTGGTGGATTGTGAATTTCATATCAATTTTGTGAAAACCATATGTTGGTGCATGTTTATATGCTTATATGTCTATGTGGTAGTCAATGAGCACCGGGAAAATGGTTCATTGTTGGGAGTAATAAGGGTGGTGAAGAAGAAGAATCCGAGAAATACGGAAGTCCAAGGAATAGAAGTGGCCACGGGACCAAGGGAGGTCTTCGGGTCTGAATGAATCATTAAACCGGTGACTCGGCGACTACAAATATGATTTATATGCTGATTGTTGCATTGCACATGTTAAACATTCAATCATGTTTAGAATGCTCACTAAGCAAATTGCTTAAGAAAACCGTTTTCCTATTTCTGTTGTGGTACATAACAACCACCGCAGGTACGGAGCGATATCCGGAGAGAAGGTGACGCGCTCGGGAATGGGGAAGAGAGTTAGAGCTTGTAAATATGTTTTAAACTTATATTATAGTGTAACTAGTGGGTTGAGGTTCTCAACTTGTGAATTAAAGTCTTGACTTATGGATGGGAGAGATGGGAGAGATGGGGGAGATTTGTGCCCCATGCTTGTAAATTACTTTTGAACTTGTACACAGATGTAAAGTATGGTGTCTTTTATGTTAATGTTCATATTTAAGTTGTTGGAAGTGAACTTGGGTCACAACCATGTATTTTGGAAAGTTGGAAATAAATTTGAGAACATATGTGTAATCTCTCTCGTTTTGTTCTAGTAGGGTGCAAGTAATGGATTTGACCATCTCGGCAAGTCCGGGTGTGTCGTTAGTGTCTTGGACATGTTTCTTTAGTGTTTATAATGTTAGTTATGACTTTGAGTTGAATTCCAACAAGTTTTATAAACTTTGAATGAGAATTGAGTTTTAAAGTTGAAAAGTTTGTTCTTGAACCAAATGAGATGAGTTCATGGTTAACTTGATCCAATTGTGGGTATGATTCTATGATCCATGCTTAACTTGAGTTTAAACATGTTTAGAAATGTGTTGGAGTTGATTTCCCAAAGTTTCATAAGGTTTCTATGAGATTTGGTTGTGTTTTAGTAAGTTAAAACTTGTTTGACAGCAAAAAGGAATTTGAGCAGCAGATTTGTGAAGGGGATCGATCCGCCCTTTATGAAGGGATCGATCCGCCCTTTTTAGGGAGCATTCTGCGAGAATGTCAAGTAAATGGATCGATCCGCCCATAATGAAGGGATCGATCCGCCTTGTATTTTTTTCCCCAGCATGTCCGTTTTTACGGAAACATGCATAACTTCTTCTAGGAAACTCGGTTTTGCGTGCCGTTTGTTGCGTTGGAACCGGGACTCAAAATTCTAACTTTTGGTATAAAAATTTTACATACTTTATAAATGACCATTTTGCCCTTGAGGCCTATTATTAAACAACAGAGTTGTTTAATGGGGTTAAACACATGTGTTTCTTAGTAATTCGTATATTTCTTTACAAATTAATGTGATTGGGAGCTTGTAGCATTGTTACACGTGTCCTAATCCGCACGAGGCGGGTTGGGGTGTGACAATTTTTGGTATCAGAGCAGTTGGCTAGAGCCTTTGGGGACGAGAGACGTATACGACGCGTAGTGTGCACACAATGACACGTAGTTGCATAAGCATGCATACACGTTTACTTAGCATGTTTTAATGTTGATAAGCATGCCATGTGTTTATTTAAAAGTAACGTGCATGTGTGTACTATATGTGGGTGCCAGGCATTATGTCTGGAGGTGACACCTCAAACCGAATGGAACGGGTTGAAAGAGCAATCGAAGGGTTGGTACGAGTAGCAGAAACTCATGTGATCGAAGAGAGACCGGTACAACCGAATCCGAATCCAAGGGAAGACATTGTTACTATTTCAAAATTCCACAAACAAAAGCCGACCATATTCCGCGGGGAAGCCGATCCGATGAAGGCGAATTTTTGGATCTCGGATATGGAGAAGATCTTCCGGGTATTACCATGTACTGACGAACAAAAAGTGTTATTTGCTGCAGACACGTTAAAAGATGAAGTGCAATATTGGTGGCGTACTAAGCTAGGCCCGGGTCAACCGACAACGTGGGACCAATTTCTTGAGACTTTCAATGATCAATATTTTCCAGAGTCATTTGGGGATCAAAAGGCTCAAGAATTCATGGAGTTGGTACAAGGGGGAAAGTCAGTCCGGGAGTACTCCACGCAATTTACGAGTTTGGCAAGGTTTGCCGGGGACATTGTAACAACCGAGAAAGTGAAAGCAAGGAAGTTTGTAGCGGGACTTCGAGGTGACATCCGAGGACGAGTGACCGTATTCCGTCCAGAGACTTATGCTAAGGCATTGGACATTGCTTCTATTGCTGAGAGAGACCTTGGTTATACTTCAAACTTGCCACCACCACCGAGTCAACAAAGTAAACGACCGGGATCAAGTCAGTTCAGTGGTCAGGGGAGTGCAAAAAGACAGAGTTTAGGAGGATCATCAGCTAGTATTGGTAGTGGTTCCGGTGGAAATAAACCGAGGTGTCAGACTTGTCAGAAATTTCATTGGGGCCGGTGCAATCAACCTCCAAACCCAATCATTTGCAATAGTTGCCGACAATCGGGACACATCGCCAGGAATTGTCCAAATCAGAATTTAGATATGAGGGGCCGATGCTTCACTTGTAAGGAATTGGGACATCAATCTAAGGATTGTCCTACTAGACGCCAAGGAGCATCAGGTTCAGGTTCTTCTGCGGCTAGCGCTATCACACCAAGGACTACTCAACCTCCGAGGAGGGAGCAACGAGAGGCAAGATCATTTCAACTCAGGCCGGGAGATGCTGCTTCTGCCGACACTGTTGTCTCAGGTATGGTTCCCATTTGCTCACATCTAGCAAATGTACTTATAGATTCGGGATCTACACACTCATTCGTGTCACACCATTTTGCTAAACATTTAGATAAACCATTAGAGTTCCTAAACTATGATTTATCTGTCGCGATACCGTTGGGGGCTCCGTTGGTTAGTTCGGGTGTGTTTAGAAAGTGTGAGATTAATGTGAATGGTAAAGAGTTAACTGTTGATTTGGTACCATTAGTAATTCAACACTTCGATGTTATATTGGGTATGGATTGGTTAGCGGCTAATTATGCTAATATTGATTGTAACACTAAAGGAGTAGCATTCCGTATTCCGAATCAAGATGAGTTTTATTTTCAAGGTAAGGGTGTTGTATCACCGCCGTATATCGTGTCAGCTATTGAAGCTTATCGTTTATTAAAGAAGGGTTGCCGGGGGTTTCTGTGTAGTATTCTTGATACTAGAGGTCCCGATCTAAAACTTGAAGATATTCCGGTAGTTAGAGAGTTTCCAGATGTATTCCCCGAGGAGTTACCTAGTGTATTGATTGATCGAGAAATTGAATTTGGTATTGATGTTATGCCGGGAACCCAACCAATTTCACGAGCACCATATCGAATGGCACCAATTGAGTTGAAAGAGTTAAAGATACAGTTCCAAGAGTTGCTAGACAAGGGTTTTATCCGACCTAGTGTGTCCCCGTGGGGTGCACCAGTACTATTCGTGAAGAAGAAAGATGGTACAATGCGGATGTGTATTGATTACCGGGAGATCAACAAAGTAACAATCAAGAACAAGTATCCGTTACCACGTATCGATGATCTATTTGATCAGCTTCAAGGGGCTCAGGTATTTTCAAAGATTGACTTAAGGTCAGGGTATCACCAATTGAAAGTTAAAACTGAGGATGTAGAGAAGACAGCCTTTAGGACCCGCTACGGGCACTATGAATTTCTAGTGATGCCGTTTGGGGTTACTAATGCGCCTGCTGCCTTCATGGATTTGATGAACCGTGTATTCAAATCATATTTGGATGAGTTTGTGATAGTATTCATTGATGACATTCTCATTTATTCTAAGAGTCCGGAAGAGCATGAACGACACTTGAGACTAGTTTTGCAGCGACTTCGAGAGAAACAATTGTTTGGGAAGTTGAAGAAGAGCGAATTTTGGTTGACGAGTGTCACTTTTCTAGGACACGTGATTTCTAAAGAGGGTATTTCTGTTGACCCACAGAAGGTTGAAGCTGTTATGAATTGGTCAAGACCGACAAATGTATCCGAGATTCGAAGTTTCTTGGGGTTAGCCGGATATTATCGAAGGTTTGTTAAAGACTTTTCTAGAATTGCAACGCCAATGACAAGGTTGATGAGAAAAGATGTACCGTTTGAGTGGAACAAGGAATGTGAAGATTGTTTTGTAGCATTGAAGAAAAAGTTGACTACGGCACCAATACTTACAATTCCAACAAGCACTGGAAATTTTAGAATATACAGTGATGCTTCCCACCAAGGCTTGGGATGTGTTTTGACACAAGATGACAAGGTAATAGCCTATGCTTCAAGGCAGTTGAGACCTCACGAGAAGAACTACCCGACACATGACTTGGAGTTAGCGGCGGTAATTTTTGCGTTAAAGATTTGGAGACATTATCTATACGGGGAAACTTGTGAAATCTTCACGGATCATAAAAGTCTGAAATACCTATTCACTCAGAGGGATCTTAATATGAGACAAAGAAGATGGTTGGAACTCATGAAAGATTATGATTTAAAAATTCAGTATCACCCGGGAAAAGCCAATGTAGTTGCTGATGCCTTGAGTCGGAAGTCGTCAGAAAACTTAGCTTATGCCTTGACTGGACAGGAAAAGTTGATAAAGGAATTTGAACAATTGAAGCTTGAGGTAGTTCCTAAAATTAGAGGTGGTTTAATGGCTGCGATCGTGGCACAACCAAGTTTAATTGGTGAAATCAAGACTAATCAGTTCTTAGATCCAGAATTCAAGAAGATTGTGGATGAGTTACCAGAGGGGAGAAGGCCAGAATTCAGTTTCCAAGATGGTGTTCTAAAATATATAAACCGATTATGTGTACCTAAAGTTGGAGATCTGAGAAATAAAGTTATGGAGGAAGCCCACAATACAAGATATTCTATACATCCGGGTAGTACCAAAATGTACCGAGACTTGCGAGAAATTTACTGGTGGAGTGGTATGAAACGAGAGGTAGCAGAATTTGTGTCTAAATGCATGACCTGTCAAAAAGTGAAAGTTGAACATCAACGACCCGGAGGAGAGTTACATCCTTTAGAGATACCAGAGTGGAAGTGGGAACATATTACAATGGATTTCGTCTCGGGATTTCCAAAGTCTCAAAAGTCAAATGATAGCATATGGGTGATTGTAGACCGGTTGACTAAGTCAGCCCATTTCCTACCTATTAAGACCAAAGATCCATCAAAACTTGCAGAGATTTATATTAGAGAGATTATACGGCTTCATGGAGCACCAGTGTCGATAGTGTCATATCGTGACACTCGGTTCGTATCAAGATTTTGGGAGAGTTTACAAAGGGCTATGGGGACAGCTTTACATTTTAGTACTGCATTTCATCCCCAGACCGATGGTCAATCCGAGCGAGTGATTCAAATTTTGGAAGATATGTTGAGAGTATGTGTTATGGATTTTAAAGCTGATTGGGAAACTCATTTGCCGTTGATTGAATTTTCTTACAACAACAGCTTCCAAACTAGCATTGGAATGGCGCCTTATGAGGCACTATATGGAAGGAAGTGTAGATCGCCAGTTTGTTGGACAGAAGTTGGTGAAAAATAGCTTTTGGGACCAGAAATAGTGCAAATTACTACTAACAAGATTCAATTGATTAAGCAACGGTTACAAACGGCTCAAAGTCGTTATAAAAGTTATACGGATACGGGTAGAAGACCGTTGGAGTTTGAGGTGGGTGACTATGTGTTTTTGAAAGTATCACCATCAAAAGGCATAGCACGTTTTGGTAAGCGAGGTAAGCTTAGTCCGAGATATGTTGGGCCGTATTTGATTCTTAATCGAGTTGGGCCATTAGCTTATCGGTTAGAGCTGCCACAAGAATTAGAGAATGTTCATAATGTGTTTCACGTGTCGATGCTTCGACGTTATGTGCCGGATTCGAAACATGTTATCATTCCGGAACCGTTAGAGATTCGGGAAGATTTAACTTACGTGGAGCATCCAGTGCAAATTCTTGATAGGAAGGATCAAGTATTGAGGACCAAAGTGATTCCCTTGGTGATGGTTCAATGGCGAAGCCATTCAGTGGAAGAGGCTACTTGGGAGCGGGAGGATGAGATCCGAGCCAAGTACCCGCATCTCTTCAATTCTTGAGGTAAGAGTAAGTTTGGGGACCAAACTCCTTTTTAGGGAGGGAGAAATGTAACACCCGTACCCGGAGAACGGGTTAATTATTTGTATTAATATGCATTAATTAGTGAAATTAGTGTATAAAATGGATTAAGGGGAGGCTTGGACTCGCCCAATTAAAAAGTGTTCAGAGAGGGACACTAGTTGGAAAAGTCCCCAGAGAGGTGGGACAGGTATTGGAATTTAACCCATTGAAGGGTAAATTGGTAATTTGCATTTTAAGTGATTAAATGCAATTTTATATGATTACATGGATATTTGCTAAGTTGCTTTTAATAGGTATTGTTATGTGGTAGTATTAGTTTGGACACCCAAGTAAGGGTATAAATGAAAAAGATGTAAAATTAGTAGGTGCGATAGCAATTTCACAAAATATGTGGGACCCACGTTGGGACCCATACGGAACTTAGACAAACACTCATTAGATAATTGGGTAGTTAATGAAATGTTTGGGGGATTTCATAATAAGAACTTAAGAAATTTTGGGGGTGTAAATGAAAAAGGGGAAAATTGAGGTTGAGACACCTCACATACATGCATATGGAGGTGTCAAGATTGAGAGAGTCTCTCAATTACAGCAGAATTAAAACAAAACAAAGAGTAGAGCTCGGAGAGAGAAACGGAGAAACCGTCACCGACGTCGAATTCTCGCCGTTCCGTCGCCGCCGTTCGTCGGATTCGCGAACCAAAGCCGTTTTCGGACTCGTGGAGGTGAGACGAACGTTTCTATACCCTTAATTTATGTTTACTTTGCTGGATTTTGGTAGTTCATATTTGACGGTGAGACGTCGTCTACCGAAATCTTGTAGGAATTCACTTAGGGTAGAAATTGAGCTTGGATTGGGAGTAATTCAGCACATGTTAGCTTGAATTTGGGGTATAATCTTGGTAGAGGTGAGTTTTCTAGCCTAAAAATGATTGTGTTTAAGGTGGTCAATGAATCCTTGTATGATTTTGGTTGTTGATATCATGTTTAGAAGTTACTATATTGGTGGATTGTGAATTTCATATCAATTTTGTGAAAACCATATGTTGGTGCATGTTTATATGCTTATATGTCTATGTGGTAGTCAATGAGCACCGGGAAAATGGTTCATTGTTGGGAGTAATAAGGGTGGTGAAGAAGAAGAATCCGAGAAATACGGAAGTCCAAGGAATAGAAGTGGCCACGGGACCAAGGGAGGTCTTCGGGTCTGAATGAATCATTAAACCGGTGACTCGGCGACTACAAATATGATTTATATGCTGATTGTTGCATTGCACATGTTAAACATTCAATCATGTTTAGAATGCTCACTAAGCAAATTGCTTAAGAAAACCGTTTTCCTATTTCTGTTGTGGTACATAACAACCACCGCAGGTACGGAGCGATATCCGGAGAGAAGGTGACGCGCTCGGGAATGGGGAAGAGAGTTAGAGCTTGTAAATATGTTTTAAACTTATATTATAGTGTAACTAGTGGGTTGAGGTTCTCAACTTGTGAATTAAAGTCTTGACTTATGGATGGGAGAGATGGGAGAGATGGGGGAGATTTGTGCCCCATGCTTGTAAATTACTTTTGAACTTGTACACAGATGTAAAGTATGGTGTCTTTTATGTTAATGTTCATATTTAAGTTGTTGGAAGTGAACTTGGGTCACAACCATGTATTTTGGAAAGTTGGAAATAAATTTGAGAACATATGTGTAATCTCTCTCGTTTTGTTCTAGTAGGGTGCAAGTAATGGATTTGACCATCTCGGCAAGTCCGGGTGTGTCGTTAGTGTCTTGGACATGTTTCTTTAGTGTTTATAATGTTAGTTATGACTTTGAGTTGAATTCCAACAAGTTTTATAAACTTTGAATGAGAATTGAGTTTTAAAGTTGAAAAGTTTGTTCTTGAACCAAATGAGATGAGTTCATGGTTAACTTGATCCAATTGTGGGTATGATTCTATGATCCATGCTTAACTTGAGTTTAAACATGTTTAGAAATGTGTTGGAGTTGATTTCCCAAAGTTTCATAAGGTTTCTATGAGATTTGGTTGTGTTTTAGTAAGTTAAAACTTGTTTGACAGCAAAAAGGAATTTGAGCAGCAGATTTGTGAAGGGGATCGATCCGCCCTTTATGAAGGGATCGATCCGCCCTTTTTAGGGAGCATTCTGCGAGAATGTCAAGTAAATGGATCGATCCGCCCATAATGAAGGGATCGATCCGCCTTGTATTTTTTTCCCCAGCATGTCCGTTTTTACGGAAACATGCATAACTTCTTCTAGGAAACTCGGTTTTGCGTGCCGTTTGTTGCGTTGGAACCGGGACTCAAAATTCTAACTTTTGGTATAAAAATTTTACATACTTTATAAATGACCATTTTGCCCTTGAGGCCTATTATTAAACAACAGAGTTGTTTAATGGGGTTAAACACATGTGTTTCTTAGTAATTCGTATATTTCTTTACAAATTAATGTGATTGGGAGCTTGTAGCATTGTTACACGTGTCCTAATCCGCACGAGGCGGGTTGGGGTGTGACAATGAAAGAGTTGGGAACATGTGAATCCACAAAGTACCGGCCACTACCATGATTTAACAAAAACAAACAATTGGGATTTTCTTCTTTTGGTATTCCATAATTCAAAATTGATTAAGTATCACATTCTAGACACTAAGTATGTGAATATCACATTCCTAGTGGTTCAATGATCTCACTTATTTATGAAGGACTGGAATTAAACTAACTAACTCTATGAATAATGGTAAACAAATCGAGTATAAGATACTTGACATGTTCATTGGAAGTGTTCATTGAGTTAATTAATCAAAAGAGC